>OY829105.1:18453853-19121353 GCA_963691645.1 Pelosia muscerda | reverse complement strand
CTAACCTAACCTAACCTAACCTAACCTAACCTAACCTAACCTAACCTAACCTAACCTAACCTAACCTAACCTAACCTAACCTAACCTAACCTAACCTAACCTAACCTAACCTAACCTAACCTAACCTAACCTAACCTAACCTAACCTAACCTAACCTAACCTAACCTAACCTAACCTAACCTAACCTAACCTAACCTAACCTAACCTAACCTAACCTAACCTAACCTAACCTAACCTAACCTAACCTAACCTAACCTAACCTAACCTAACCTAACCTAACCTAACCTAACCTAACCTAACCTAACCTAACCTAACCTAACCTAACCTAACCTAACCTAACCTAACCTAACCTAACCTAACCTAACCTAACCTAACCTAACCTAACCTAACCTAACCTAACCTAACCTAACCTAACCTAACCTAACCTAACCTAACCTAACCTAACCTAACCTAACCTAACCTAACCTAACCTAACCTAACCTAACCTAACCTAACCTAACCTAACCTAACCTAACCTAACCTAACCTAACCTAACCTAACCTAACCTAACCTAACCTAACCTAACCTAACCTAACCTAACCTAACCTAACCTAACCTAACCTAACCTAACCTAACCTAACCTAACCTAACCTAACCTAACCTAACCTAACCTAACCTAACCTAACCTAACCTAACCTAACCTAACCTAACCTAACCTAACCTAACCTAACCTAACCTAACCTAACCTAACCTAACCTAACCTAACCTAACCTAACCTAACCTAACCTAACCTAACCTAACCTAACCTAACCTAACCTAACCTAACCTAACCTAACCTAACCTAACCTAACCTAACCTAACCTAACCTAACCTAACCTAACCTAACCTAACCTAACCTAACCTAACCTAACCTAACCTAACCTAACCTAACCTAACCTAACCTAACCTAACCTAACCTAACCTAACCTAACCTAACCTAACCTAACCTAACCTAACCTAACCTAACCTAACCTAACCTAACCTAACCTAACCTAACCTAACCTAACCTAACCTAACCTAACCTAACCTAACCTAACCTAACCTAACCTAACCTAACCTAACCTAACCTAACCTAACCTAACCTAACCTAACCTAACCTAACCTAACCTAACCTAACCTAACCTAACCTAACCTAACCTAACCTAACCTAACCTAACCTAACCTAACCTAACCTAACCTAACCTAACCTAACCTAACCTAACCTAACCTAACCTAACCTAACCTAACCTAACCTAACCTAACCTAACCTAACCTAACCTAACCTAACCTAACCTAACCTAACCTAACCTAACCTAACCTAACCTAACCTAACCTAACCTAACCTAACCTAACCTAACCTAACCTAACCTAACCTAACCTAACCTAACCTAACCTAACCTAACCTAACCTAACCTAACCTAACCTAACCTAACCTAACCTAACCTAACCTAACCTAACCTAACCTAACCTAACCTAACCTAACCTAACCTAACCTAACCTAACCTAACCTAACCTAACCTAACCTAACCTAACCTAACCTAACCTAACCTAACCTAACCTAACCTAACCTAACCTAACCTAACCTAACCTAACCTAACCTAACCTAACCTAACCTAACCTAACCTAACCTAACCTAACCTAACCTAACCTAACCTAACCTAACCTAACCTAACCTAACCTAACCTAACCTAACCTAACCTAACCTAACCTAACCTAACCTAACCTAACCTAACCTAACCTAACCTAACCTAACCTAACCTAACCTAACCTAACCTAACCTAACCTAACCTAACCTAACCTAACCTAACCTAACCTAACCTAACCTAACCTAACCTAACCTAACCTAACCTAACCTAACCTAACCTAACCTAACCTAACCTAACCTAACCTAACCTAACCTAACCTAACCTAACCTAACCTAACCTAACCTAACCTAACCTAACCTAACCTAACCTAACCTAACCTAACCTAACCTAACCTAACCTAACCTAACCTAACCTAACCTAACCTAACCTAACCTAACCTAACCTAACCTAACCTAACCTAACCTAACCTAACCTAACCTAACCTAACCTAACCTAACCTAACCTAACCTAACCTAACCTAACCTAACCTAACCTAACCTAACCTAACCTAACCTAACCTAACCTAACCTAACCTAACCTAACCTAACCTAACCTAACCTAACCTAACCTAACCTAACCTAACCTAACCTAACCTAACCTAACCTAACCTAACCTAACCTAACCTAACCTAACCTAACCTAACCTAACCTAACCTAACCTAACCTAACCTAACCTAACCTAACCTAACCTAACCTAACCTAACCTAACCTAACCTAACCTAACCTAACCTAACCTAACCTAACCTAACCTAACCTAACCTAACCTAACCTAACCTAACCTAACCTAACCTAACCTAACCTAACCTAACCTAACCTAACCTAACCTAACCTAACCTAACCTAACCTAACCTAACCTAACCTAACCTAACCTAACCTAACCTAACCTAACCTAACCTAACCTAACCTAACCTAACCTAACCTAACCTAACCTAACCTAACCTAACCTAACCTAACCTAACCTAACCTAACCTAACCTAACCTAACCTAACCTAACCTAACCTAACCTAACCTAACCTAACCTAACCTAACCTAACCTAACCTAACCTAACCTAACCTAACCTAACCTAACCTAACCTAACCTAACCTAACCTAACCTAACCTAACCTAACCTAACCTAACCTAACCTAACCTAACCTAACCTAACCTAACCTAACCTAACCTAACCTAACCTAACCTAACCTAACCTAACCTAACCTAACCTAACCTAACCTAACCTAACCTAACCTAACCTAACCTAACCTAACCTAACCTAACCTAACCTAACCTAACCTAACCTAACCTAACCTAACCTAACCTAACCTAACCTAACCTAACCTAACCTAACCTAACCTAACCTAACCTAACCTAACCTAACCTAACCTAACCTAACCTAACCTAACCTAACCTAACCTAACCTAACCTAACCTAACCTAACCTAACCTAACCTAACCTAACCTAACCTAACCTAACCTAACCTAACCTAACCTAACCTAACCTAACCTAACCTAACCTAACCTAACCTAACCTAACCTAACCTAACCTAACCTAACCTAACCTAACCTAACCTAACCTAACCTAACCTAACCTAACCTAACCTAACCTAACCTAACCTAACCTAACCTAACCTAACCTAACCTAACCTAACCTAACCTAACCTAACCTAACCTAACCTAACCTAACCTAACCTAACCTAACCTAACCTAACCTAACCTAACCTAACCTAACCTAACCTAACCTAACCTAACCTAACCTAACCTAACCTAACCTAACCTAACCTAACCTAACCTAACCTAACCTAACCTAACCTAACCTAACCTAACCTAACCTAACCTAACCTAACCTAACCTAACCTAACCTAACCTAACCTAACCTAACCTAACCTAACCTAACCTAACCTAACCTAACCTAACCTAACCTAACCTAACCTAACCTAACCTAACCTAACCTAACCTAACCTAACCTAACCTAACCTAACCTAACCTAACCTAACCTAACCTAACCTAACCTAACCTAACCTAACCTAACCTAACCTAACCTAACCTAACCTAACCTAACCTAACCTAACCTAACCTAACCTAACCTAACCTAACCTAACCTAACCTAACCTAACCTAACCTAACCTAACCTAACCTAACCTAACCTAACCTAACCTAACCTAACCTAACCTAACCTAACCTAACCTAACCTAACCTAACCTAACCTAACCTAACCTAACCTAACCTAACCTAACCTAACCTAACCTAACCTAACCTAACCTAACCTAACCTAACCTAACCTAACCTAACCTAACCTAACCTAACCTAACCTAACCTAACCTAACCTAACCTAACCTAACCTAACCTAACCTAACCTAACCTAACCTAACCTAACCTAACCTAACCTAACCTAACCTAACCTAACCTAACCTAACCTAACCTAACCTAACCTAACCTAACCTAACCTAACCTAACCTAACCTAACCTAACCTAACCTAACCTAACCTAACCTAACCTAACCTAACCTAACCTAACCTAACCTAACCTAACCTAACCTAACCTAACCTAACCTAACCTAACCTAACCTAACCTAACCTAACCTAACCTAACCTAACCTAACCTAACCTAACCTAACCTAACCTAACCTAACCTAACCTAACCTAACCTAACCTAACCTAACCTAACCTCTTGGAGTACTGTACCCGCATAGTGAAAAAATGTATGGCCAGGAACTAAGGCGGGTGACGTGTTGGACGCCGTATGATAAGCGCAGTTGCGCTGCCAGCATACGGCGGATCCAGCGCGTCACCAAAAAGGACGCCGGACGAAAGGGGGTGCAGTGCTCCACTTTGAGTACATTTTGATAATTGAGTTGAATTGTGATATTGGTATTATTGTTGTTTTTAATTTTTCGATGTTAATTATTATATTATTGTAATCTACTAGTTTTAAATTTTTATGTAATTAATTTATGTTTAATCATTTTAATGTCTATTATTGTAATTTATTATTGTCAAATTATACAAGTTTTTAAATTAATAGTATATAATTTGAATAGTTTTTAATTAATAGTAATAATAACTGTAACTCAATTAAATGTATTTTTTTAAATAAAGTAAATAACCCCAAAAAGGGGAACTGTTCAAATCATTACACAACACAACATAACACATGAAAAACAGCCTTCATTATGTGAGGGAGAAACTGAATTAGGTCCCAGCTTCGCGGGCCACCCCACTGCGGGTGGACTGGTAGGCCCACTAGGCACACGTACCTAACAAAAAAAAAAAAAAAAAAAAAAAAAAAAAAAAAAAAAAAAAAAAAAAAAAAAAAAAAAAAAAAAAAAAAAAAAAAAAAAAAAAAAAAAAAAAAAAAAAAAAAAAAAAAAAAAAAAAAAAAAAAAAAAAAAAAAAAAAAAAAAAAAAAAAAAAAAAAAAAAAAAAAAAAAAAAAAAAAAAAAAAAAAAAAAAACCTAACCTAACCTAACCTAACCTAACCTAACCTAACCTAACCTAACCTAACCTAACCTAACCTAACCTAACCTAACCTAACCTAACCTAACCTAACCTAACCTAACCTAACCTAACCTAACCTAACCTAACCTAACCTAACCTAACCTAACCTAACCTAACCTAACCTAACCTAACCTAACCTAACCTAACCTAACCTAACCTAACCTAACCTAACCTAACCTAACCTAACCTAACCTAACCTAACCTAACCTAACCTAACCTAACCTAACCTAACCTAACCTAACCTAACCTAACCTAACCTAACCTAACCTAACCTAACCTAACCTAACCTAACCTAACCTAACCTAACCTAACCTAACCTAACCTAACCTAACCTAACCTAACCTAACCTAACCTAACCTAACCTAACCTAACCTAACCTAACCTAACCTAACCTAACCTAACCTAACCTAACCTAACCTAACCTAACCTAACCTAACCTAACCTAACCTAACCTAACCTAACCTAACCTAACCTAACCTAACCTAACCTAACCTAACCTAACCTAACCTAACCTAACCTAACCTAACCTAACCTAACCTAACCTAACCTAACCTAACCTAACCTAACCTAACCTAACCTAACCTAACCTAACCTAACCTAACCTAACCTAACCTAACCTAACCTAACCTAACCTAACCTAACCTAACCTAACCTAACCTAACCTAACCTAACCTAACCTAACCTAACCTAACCTAACCTAACCTAACCTAACCTAACCTAACCTAACCTAACCTAACCTAACCTAACCTAACCTAACCTAACCTAACCTAACCTAACCTAACCTAACCTAACCTAACCTAACCTAACCTAACCTAACCTAACCTAACCTAACCTAACCTAACCTAACCTAACCTAACCTAACCTAACCTAACCTAACCTAACCTAACCTAACCTAACCTAACCTAACCTAACCTAACAGAGTCGCCCGTCACTCTCCGCGACGACCGGCAGCTTTTTTGAATTGCTCCGTATTTAAAAATAGTTTTGAGTGGGATATTCTTGTCCAATTTTCAAGTGTGATACCTCAAAAGTTGCGTCTCAGTGGCCCCCATCCGCCTCAATATTGTGAGTGAGCCGCACGCTAGCGACGGAGTCGCTAAAGCAGTTTTTAAGGGAATTTGGAGGTTACCAGACACGTGTTCAGACAGTTTTTGACGAATTCCTTAGTGACCAGTGAACCAATCAGCGAGTAAAAAGTGTCCTCGGCTGCGGGCAGTGGAGGCCGAGCCCCCGCGCTTGCCAGTTTTTCCCGGAAAACGTTGGTTTTCCCGGGAAAACCAAAAAAACAAGTACCACGTGGGCACGTGGTACTCGATCCAGCTGTCCGAGGAAGCTGATTTTTTGTGGAGAACAGGACACCATCATTACCAACAATTAACCGGTAAAAGAAAAATTTTTCACCCACCAGTTTCTTTTATAAAATTATTAGAAGTTGCGAACTTTGCGTTGAAATAGCAGTGGATCCATAGCAGTAATCGAAATTCCGCAACTGCTATCAGTTGCGCGCTCGTTTGGTCTACGTGTCTACAAGTTTGCAGAATTTTTGGACAATTTTTGGAGTTGCCACAATTAAAAAACCATATTTTTTGATTTTTCGTGCAAATTTGTACGAAATTTTGTAAAATTTTTTAATTGATAATTGTTAGTTGATAGACCTTAAATTGTTATTATTTACAATATTTTTTGTGTATTTTTGCGATTAACCAGTGCGGAGATATCGATTTTTAAGTATTTTTTCTAAATTAATTAAAAAGGGGTAGATTTTCATTGTTTTTAGCGACGGGGTTGGGTTTAGACAAGCAATTTACACTTGTTTAAGCCCAAACAAGCCTCTTCTAGCGTTGGAAACAAGGAAAATCGTAATTTCCAGTTTTTGGTGAAAAGTTTGTACGTAGTTTCAATTTAAGATTTCTCCGGACTGGGTACTCGTATCGCAAAAATTTTTGCTTTGTTGTACGTGTCGGAGAGTGATTTTTAAGACCAGGTGAGTTTGGAGCAATTTGGAGAAAATTTCTCCAAACTCGCATTAGACCCCTTGGGGAGGCTCTAGACGTCGAGCCCACCCCAGATATCAATTTTGGGCTTCCTACGACCGACCGTTTAGGAGCTACAGCCGGCCAAAGTTTGGCCTTGAACGCGCGCGGCCATCTTGAAAAATTTTGAACACCTCTAGCTCCGCAACCGGTGGTCGTAGAAAGTTCTGGTTTCGACTGGGGACGTCAGGAGGGCGTCATCTACCCCACCCTATACTTTTCTGGAAAATCAGGGAAAATTTTTCCCGGAAAATTTCCAGAATTTTCTTTTCCAACATTTTAAGCCAGGGTGGTAGAGGGGACTGAGCCAACCAGAGAGAAACTTTTCTGGGGTTGCTGGGACATCTGGAACCGGAGATACACGTGTTTAAAGTTCGAGGGATCCGCCATCTTGAATTCCTACAAAACCGTGTATCTCGGGAACCGGTGGTCGTAGCGACCTCTGGTTTTCTTTGGGGGACTCGGCTCTCCTCTCTGCACCTGATTGGGGAGGTTGGGGGGAGACCCCACAAAGTTGGGGGGTCAATAGTGGGCCCCGCCCATTTGACCCAAAAACCCTATCGCGGGGTAGATCTTGTCGAGACTTTTTCGGGGAGCCCTCTCTCGGGCGGATCGGGCTTGTGGTTCACGGGATATCGGGGTTTTGGTGTTTGGTGAAAATTTTTCACCAAAACTTTGGAGCCCTACTATCTCTGAACCAGTGGGCCTAGACCCCTCGAGTTTGGGTTCGTTGTGGAGGGCTCGGGAGGCTCTATCCGCGTGGCCCCAAGGGGTGACTCTACATAGAGTCAAAAAATTTTTTGAATGTAGAGTTAATGTGTTTGGTGCCATAAAGCCCAAACTCAGTACATTTGCTCCTTTTATCGCACTCTACCCGAGCATAGAGCGACTGTATGTAATGTTAAGTTAGTTAGGATTTAAGACTTTTTTGAAAATTTTGCTTATTGCAAACAAGTTGTATATAATTAATTTTAAGGACTTGACCCTGGAGGGCACTCTCTGAGTGCAAATATACTACCGTCTTAGACAGACATAGACCAAGAGTCTACATTTTTATTATTTTTATTATTTTATCTGTGTTATTGTTGTTTTTAAATTGTATCCAGTGTAATAAATAGTGACTGAACTTGTGACTTAAATCTCAGTGTGACAGGACAGTTAGGACCTGCAAACATACACTCACCCGACTCACATACACAAAACACACACGCTCCAGGTTACACACACAAACACTCAACAACATAACACACAACAACATTACACATCCCAACACGCACACACTACACATCCAGGTACCTAGCTCAAATCGGGCGGCGTCACTACATTAGACCTAGAGTCTGCACGGACCAACGCAATATTTTTAAGCTGGACTTATTTTAATACTAATTAAATCAACTTTTAACTCAATTTGACAAAAAAAAATATTTCTTTTACAATTATTAATATTATTTTTTAGACAAATTTTATATTATTATATTTTATTTATTGTTAACGCGCACCTATCCACCATGAAACCGGAAAGAACGCCTATTCGGATGCGTGGAACTTCCACCGCCAGGGAGACCACACCTGTAGAGGACTACACATTCGTTGTGGACAGTAGCCCGGTGGTGGAGAAGCGCTCGCTAGTACCAGTGAGGAGGACCATAGACGCTTGCGAGCTCCGTGGAGGAGCTCCACAAGGTAAAACGGCCCGAGCAGCGTCTAGCTCTAACTCAAATACGAAGGTAAAAGAGGTAGGGGGGCTCCCTTCATTAACCGTCCCAACAGCTTTGGAGCGTTTTTCCACCGCGTTAGATTGCCTGGACCAAATTAAGAAACAGATGAGCATCTCAGGCAATCTCAAGAGAGAGATTAAGGCGGAAATTTTAGGTAGAACAGACCTACTGGAAAAGATAATAAAAGCATACGAAAAGGACAGGAAAACTGTAGCGGTCAGAAGGCAGAGCGCTGGGGTGACAGAGGTACCTGCCCCTGCCACCGCCGCCCTGGCCAAAGACACCAGCGAGGAAATTTTGCGAAGAATAAAAGAGAATGAAAGGTTATTGAAAGAGAATGGAAGGTTAATGATAGAGATGAAAGAAAGAATTGAGAAACAGGACGAGAGAGAGAAAGAGAGAGAAAGGACGGGAACAGTGACGTATGCGAGTGTAGCGGCGAGTCGGTCAGGTACTCAACCCCCTGAACGGGCGACGCTGCACTCCATAGCGATCACGTCGAAGGATGAAGACGATACCGGGGAACAATTGATGGAAAAGCTGAGAAAGGTAGCAAATGAGGATAAAGAATGGGTGACAGTGGAAAGAGTAAGAAAGGCGAAGGACAGAAAGGTGATCATAGGATATAAGACCGAGGATGAAAGGAAAAGGGCACGAAGGAGACTGGAAGAGAGGGAGAAGGGCCTAACTGTAGAGGAAATCAAAAACAAGGACCCACTTTTGATCCTTTATGGAGTCCTTAGGAGCCATAAGGACGAGGATATGTTAAAGGCCATAAGGTCCCGAAACCATGAGGTGTTCCGAGACCTGGCCCCAGAACACGTCCGTATGGCTGTCCTCTACAGAAGGACCGCGAGGAACCCACACACCTGTCACGTGGTGCTCAGGGTCTCTCCGGCGGTCTACAACCGTGCTCTGGGCATAGGGAGACTGCACATTGATCTCCAACCCATTAGGGTGGCGGATCAATCGCCCCTAGTGCAGTGCTCGTTGTGCCTCGGGTACGGTCACACAAGGAAGTTCTGCACGGGCACAGATGCTAGGTGTAGTCACTGCGGGGGACTCCACTTAAGAGCCGAATGCCCCGACTACATGGCCGGTGCAGAGCCGAATTGTGTGAATTGCCAGAGGGAGAAGCTGAGTAGCACGGGACACAGCGTTTTTAGCTCCAAGTGCCCGGTGCGAATGAGGTGGGACACTATAGCGAGGACATCCACTCAGTACCAGTGCTGAGGGCGCCTCAGGAACCGTACCCCCATACAGAGTGATGCAAGCAAACCTCCAAAGGAAGAAGCTGGCAACTGACGAGCTCATACTCGCAGCCTCGAGGCGGAAAGCCACCGTCGCTCTTATTCAGGAGCCCTATGTTGGAAATACGGCAAGGATGAAGGCATACCAGGGCGTAAGGGTCTTTCAGAACACTGGGCAAGGAGGAGGGACTGTGAAGGCGGCTATTGCCGTCTTCGATCCAACTTTGGATGTTGTACAGTACCCGCAACTCACCACTGACAACATCGTAGTGGTGGGGATCCGGACCAGTGCCTGGACGATCACGCTGGTATCCTTCTACTTTGAACCGAGGCCCATACCTCTAGGGCCACACCTGGAGCGACTTAAAGAGGTGAGGCGAGCTCTAGGTTCCCAGCTTGTTCTCTTTGGAGGCGACGCTAATGCAAAGAGCACCTGGTGGGGACATTGGTTCGAAAATGACAGAGGCGAGCTGCTGAGGGGTGTCCTCGCTGAGCTTGACCTTCAGGTCCTGAATAGCGGAGATATTCCAACTTTCGATACTGTGAGGGGTGGAAGGAGGTATCACAGCCACGTGGACGTTACGGCCTGCACCGAAAACATGATCCCCTGGGTCGACGCTTGGAGGGTCGAAGAGGGCCTCATTAGTTCGGACCACAACTGCATCTGGTTCAGCCTCAACCTGGAAAAGGCAACGGGCACTAAAGTAGAACGTACCACCCGCATTTATAATACTAGGAAGGCCAACTGGGATACTTTCAAGACCAGCGTCGCCCGGTCGCTCTCGGGTATAGCTATAGGCGAAACAAGGTACAACGAAGAGCTTGATGCCTTAGTCGAAGCATACACGGGGGCGATCGACGCGGCGTGTGGGGAGAGTATCCCAGTCAAAAAACCGGGGAGGCTGATCACGGTGCCGTGGTGGTCCGAAAAGCTCGCTGAGCTTCAGAGACTCGTCAAGACCAAAAAGCGTCGAATCAGGAATGCAGCGCCAGTCCGGAGGGCAAGGGTGGTGGCTCGATACCTAGAACAAAAGGAGATTTATGAATCTGAAGTAAAAAAGGCACAGGTCGAAAGTTGGAAGGAATTCTGTGGAAAGCAGGACCGGGAGGGCATGTGGGAGGGAATTTACAGGGTTATCGGCAGGACCACAGCAAGGGAGGAAGACATTCCGTTAACCGTCAATGGTACGTACCTGGACGCAAAGGGTTCGGTCGACCTCCTGGCCACTACCTTCTATCCGAAAGATCGGGTAGAAGAAGATAATGCAGGGCATCGAGAGCTGCGTGAAAAGTCTAAAGAGGTGGACAACGACAGGGGCCATCATGATGATGACCCACCCTTTACGGCGAGCGAACTCTTCGATGCCCTCAAAAAATTTAACCCTAAAAAAGCTCCGGGGGCGGACGGCTTTACTGCCGATATCTGCACCCACGCCATTAGGGCCGACCCCTTACTCTTCTTGAAGCTGTTGAATCGATGCCTCCACCACGGCTACTTTCCTAAATTGTGGAAAGAAGCAGTGGTGGTGGCACTGAGGAAGCCAGGAAAGGACTCGTACACCGTCCCCAAGTCGTACAGACCTATTGGTCTACTGCCCGTCTTGGGGAAGGTGTACGAGAGGATGCTGGTGGCTCGTCTCAACTTCTACATACTGCCAACGATTAGCCCTCGCCAGTATGGCTTTATGCCACAAAAAAGCACCGAAGACGCCCTCTATGACCTTATGGGTCACATAAGGGCAAAGCTCAGTGATAAGAGAATAGTCCTTATGGTGTCCCTGGACATAGAGGGCGCCTTCGATAGCGCATGGTGGCCAGCCATAAAGGTTCGACTGGCGGAGGAAAAATGTCCGGCGAATTTGAGACGAGTCATCAGTAGCTACCTTAGCGACAGGGAGGTAAGGGTTAGGTATGCGGGCGAGGAGTGCAGACGCCCCACGGAGAAAGGTTGCGTCCAGGGTTCAATTGGCGGACCCTTGCTGTGGAACCTGTTATTAGACCCTCTACTCCACCAACTGAATGAAAGGGCGGTTCATGTGCAGGCTTTTGCGGATGATGTAGTGATGGTGTTCGATGGGGACAATGCCCTGGAAATCGAGGGACAGGCCAATGCCTCTCTCGAGCATGTGCGGGAGTGGGGTATCCGAAACAAGCTGAAATTCGCACCGCACAAAACTTGTGCGATGGTAATAACGCGGAGGCTAAAGTACGATACCCCACGCCTCAGCATGGGCGGGATAGACATTGGACTGTCCAAGGAGATCAAAGTCCTGGGGCTGACCATCGACCACCAACTAACATTTAACACACACGTCACAAACGTTTGCAGAAAGGCGATCGGGATATACCACAAACTCGCGCGGACGGCTCGGATCAGCTGGGGGTTACACCCCGAGGTGATCCGAACCATCTATAACGCGGTTGTGGAGCCCACGGTGTTGTACGCGGCCAGCAGTTGGTGCGCGGCGGTGGAGAAGCTTGGTATCCGAAAGCAGCTGAACGTGGTGCAGCGCGGGTTCGCGCAAAAACTTTGTAAGGGCTATCGGACGATCTCCCTGCACTCAGGACTGATCCTGGCTGGAATGCTCCCTCTGGACCTCAGAGTTCGTGAGGTGGCCTCGTTGTACGAGACCAAGAGAGGAGTGCTCCAGTCATGGTTGGGAGACAGGGAGATCGAACGAATGGCTCCAGCCATCGAAGCACCTCACCCCGCGGAGCATAATATGAGCCTGGAGTTCACCAGTCTGGTAGACGAAGAACACTATAATAGTACGGATAGCATTGAGGTCCGTATCTTCACGGACGGGAGCAAGATTGAGGGCCGGGTCGGTGCTGCGTTATCCATTTGGAATAACGAGACCGAAACCAGGGCCCTCAAGCTTGCTCTGTCGTCCCATTGCACCGTCTACCAGGCCGAACTCTTGGCTATATGCAAAGCGACCAGTGAGGTCCTCAAGCGCGGCGCGGCCACGTTCGCGATCCTCAGTGACAGCAGAGCCGCACTCCAGACGGTAACTAACCGTCACGCCCTCCACCCTCTGGCAGTTGAAGCCAGAAGTAACATCAGGCGGGGTTTGGTCCAGGGCAAGGAAATTTCCTTGTTCTGGATCAAAGCCCACGCAGGGTTGGAGGGCAATGAGCGGGCCGACCAGCTCGCCAAGGAGGCGGCTCTGGGGCTGAAGATCGCCCCTCACTACGATCTGTGCCCAGTTTCATTCGTCAAGCGTGGTCTACGTCGGACCACTCTCGACGAATGGAGCGAAAGGTACAGAACGGGTGAGACCGCTTCGGGCACCAAGCTCTTCCTACCATGCGCGGTAACAGCATACAGCATCGTTCGTAAGATCGAGATCGCCGGCATCACAACCCAGTTGCTAACAGGACATGGTGGGTTCTCCGAATACTTGGCCAGGTTCAAGTGTAAGGACGACCCATCGTGCGCCTGCGAGCCTGGGATACCTGAGACGGTCACACACATTCTCGTGGACTGCCCGATCCACGCACGAGACAGGCACAATTTGGAAAGTACTGTTGATATAAAGGTTCTAAAGGAAAATCTTCCCTTGTTGATGACCAAAAGATATAGAACGCATTTTCTCGAATTCGGAATAAAAATTGTAAATAAAGTGGTTAAGAGGAATAAGGCATAAAATAAATCTTATGCAGATATTGTTGAATATCGGGCCAAAGATTTAACGAAAGAAAGATAAAGCGAGAAATGTACATATTTATATAGCAACTAAGGTAAAATAAGAAAATAGAATGAATAAGGCTTAAGTTAAGTATTTTTATAGTGTAAATACTGTAATTGTGTTTTAAAATAAAAAAGCACCATGGAGAAATATCCCATACCCTATCCCGTTAGTATAGTTTGGTATATAGTATGAAAGGCATGGAATGAAAGTACGAGAGGGATACAAGCGAGAACTGGTATGGTAATAGAGGACAGGAATGAATGCGTGATTCAAAATTTCTAATATCTAAGTAGAATAAATGTAAGAACAGCACTAAAGTGCAGGTTAAACCCTGAGTGGGTTATCGCTAGAATTTTGTAGGTAGCCTAGTTAGACAAAAATGTAAAGCTCAGAATAGGCTTTCACGACGTGCTCAGCACATAGTGGAAGGTGCTATAAAAAAAAAAAAAAAAAAAAAAAAAAAAAAAAAAACCTAACCTAACCTAACCTAACCTAACCTAACCTAACCTAACCTAACCTAACCTAACCTAACCTAACCTAACCTAACCTAACCTAACCTAACCTAACCTAACCTAACCTAACCTAACCTAACCTAACCTAACCTAACCTAACCTAACCTAACCTAACCTAACCAGTCTTGTTCGAGACGCCGTGCCGAGCGGTCGCATCCACAGTGCGCTCCCGAATATTATTCGTGAATAAAAATTTCTCATTTTCTTACAAAGTTTTTAAAATAATTTAACGAAAAAGTGCAGTGTGTGAGTGCGTGAGTGAGTGCGGAATACGTGTTCCAGAAACCACAGCAGCTCCTGACACCTGAGCCCGGAAAGCACCCAAGGTTGGTCAAAACCATTAAACACCAGTGCTAGGCTTTTCTGCTTCATCTGCCACGAAAATTTCCTGTGTTCTACCACATTAACATTTATTAAAATACCCTCACAAAAAATTTCTACAAATAAAATTTTAAAACTACAAAACATACACCGCTCAGCACCGGCTATACGCTCAACAAGGCTACATAATACCAACTCAAATAGTCGACGGCACCGCCGAGTAAAAATAATAGAAAAACTGAAACCGAAACGAAAAAACTGTAACCAGCGCTCATCAACACGTGCCGCCAGGTGCCGATCACCTGCCTTCGATTGGCCATTCCTTCGGCAGAATTTGGACTTACATGCCGACAGGCAGCAAGAAGCGCAACGTGCTAGACTCGGCCAAAAACGCCTAAGAAACCAGTCGTATTGATAAGTCTGACTACATTTCTATTGGAATAAAGGAGACATACAAGCGTTTTTATTGCTGTAAATTTAGACTTAAATCTGTATTTTAATTATGACAATTGACTAAAAATTCAAATTATTTTTAAATAATTTTACACATACCGACTTTTAATTTCTTTTGACACAAAACTGATATGCTTTAAAACAAAGCTATAATTTTACTTTTAATTTACTTTTAAATTTAATTTTTACAATAATTGTTTGTGTTGTCCTATATACAATTTTACAATTTACAATTTACAATCTATATTAGTGTAAATAATCTTAATCACGCGATCTTGCCTAGTACCTTACTTTATTTCGTAACACCTACTGTTTAAAATGAATTTCGCTGGCCACTCACCGATGCCGGACAAGGAGAGGACTTTCGTCGTGGAAAATGGCCACGAGACTGGAAAGAATGACCTCATCAAGAAGATCCATAAGAAGAAGGAGGTCAGAAGGTCCTTCGACCAGGTACCCATCCAACCTGCGTCAGAAAAATTAGCAGTGCCGCCCCCATACCCCTCACCGTCTACAGTGGCAGCAGCGGTACCTGACGGAACCGAGGCCCCAGTGGAAGGCAGGGCACAGGAGGCGAAACTGTGCAACAACCGCGCCAAAACAGCACTCAATAGCGCGAGAAACCTTCGAACCGACATCAAGACGACCGTTATGAAGGAAATCGAGCGCCTCTATCAGTTAGTGAAAGAGGCGGAAGAAGCTAACAAATGCAGGATCGCCGGTAAGAATACAGAAAAACCGCACAGTACACACCGGGCGGACTCGGAGGGCATGGAAACAAAGATCCTAGACAGCATCGCCGCGGCCACCCATCAGATACTGTCTGATAGCCAGGAGAGATGGGCAAAACACCACGCCTACATGGAGAAGGTCGAAATAGATTACACAAAAACCATTGTGCTCACTGAAGATTTGATGAGGGTAGCCACGAAAACCCTAGACAGAGTTAAGAATGGAAAACCGGAATTGAAGACCCTATACTCCGTGGCTGTCTCCTCAAAGGACGAAGCAGCGACAGCCGAAGAAACCATGGGAAACATAAGAAGTGTAATCAATGCAAAATCAGAAGGGTGGGTAAAAGTAGAAAAAATAAGAAAGGCCAAGGACAGGAAAATTATAATGGGATGCAGGACACTAGAAGAGAGAACGAGGATAAAACATAAGTTGGAACAGGATGGAGACTTCGTCGTCGAGGAGATTAAAAATAAGGATCCGCTTCTGGTGCTGAAGGGCGTGTTGAAGGAGCACAGTGACGAGGAGATTCGGCAGGCCCTCTGGAACCAGAATGCGGGGGTCTTTGGCACTCCCGGCGACGAGGAAAGCCGAATAGCGATACGATATAAAAGAAAAGCGAGAGATCCAGGCTGCCATCACGTGGTCATAAGTGTGGCGCCGGCGGCGTGGGCAAGGGCGATTGAGGCGAGGCGACTGTATATCGATTTACAACGAGTCGTAGTAGAGGACCAGTCGCCCCTTGTCCAGTGCACTCGGTGCCTGGGCTATGGCCATGGCAAGCGCTACTGTACAAGCGAGGAGACGGCAGACCTCTGCTCCAACTGCGGAACTATACCCCACCCTAAAGGCGAGGAATGCCCGAGAGATGGTTACCGCCCCTGTTGCATAAATTGCTACCGAGAAACGGGACAGAAGCTATACCATCATGCCTTCTTTGAAGACTGCCCCGTGCGGAAAAAGTGGGACGCAGTGGCCAGGGCATCGGTAGCATACAGGTAGCGGTACCCTGGAGACTGTGTCGACCACCAAAACGTTAGACCATCACGTTATACCCACATGTAACAAAAAAGTAAACTGTACATAAAACACTCCACAATGAAACTAGGTCATACATTCACATTCAACACATACATATAACATCAAAATTAACCTCCTACACAACGGGCATTCTGCATTTTATATAGATAAAATAGCAAAATAAACCAGTACCTAATTATTACACGTATAACACAAACCTACACAAACTACGTCAACTAACTACCAACAAATACAATAACCCACGGTAGTAAATAACCCCCAATCTATATAAATAAACATTTCCATAAATTATATCAAAAACAAAGACAATTTTGACGAAACTTTCTAATTAAAACATTTTTCACTTTTAATATGTATGTACCCTCTTTCAATAATATTAAAACCTAAATTTGTAATATTCTCTAAAACTCTTACTACAGTATTATAAGTAGATATCAAGCCTTATTATATGTAAATGGTATAACATTTGTGAAACATTTTCCTAGGGAAAAGTGGACCAATATGCACCTATAATAAAAAACCTCTTACTATCTATTACATTACCTATCAACCTATTAACTATTACAAATATAATACCTATCTAAACATTTAAAATTTATTTTAATAATACATTTCTACCTTAATTTCTTCATATTATAACAAATTAAATAAATAATTATATTATGTAATTAATTTATGCATATTTCTATTGCTCAAATTAACTTTGAAGCAATTGAAACTGCCTTATGATATAATATACTCATAGTACTTTATCTAACTTCTAACTATTTACATATATTGTTTCAAAAAACTTTATATTTGATTGTTTAGACAATCTCGAACAATCTAATACTATTATAAAACATACACATATAATATATACATATAACATTCACTTTATAAACTTATTTATACATTTCCAACCTCTAAAAACATAAAACCTTCTTCATATTATAACATATTAAATAAACAATTACACATACAATTAATTCATGCATATTTCTATTGCTCAAATTAACTTTAAGCAATTGAAACTGCCTTTATGATATAATATACACATAGTATTTAATCTAACTTCTAATTATTACATATCTTATTTAAAATCTTTGTGTTTGATTGTTTAGACATACTTGAACAACCAAATACTATTATTAAACATACACACATAATATATATATATGATACTTACTCTATAAACTTATTTATATATTCCCTACCTCTACAAACATTAAACCTTCTTCATATTATAACATATTAAGTAAACAATTACACATACAATTAAATTATGCATATTTCTATAGCTCAAACTAACTTTTGAGCAATTGAAACTGCCTTTATGATATAATATACCCATAGTATCCAATCTAACTTCTAATTATTACATATCTTATTTTAAATCTTTGTGTTTGGTTGTTTAGACTTACTTGAACAACCAAATACTATTACTAAACATATACACATAATATATACATATAATATTTATTCTATAAACTTATTTATACACATAGATTCTTAACTAACTTCTAATTATTTATATATCTTGTACCTTTATATGCTATCACTGATTTGTAACAAATTGTAACAAGGTCCCCACAAGATTTATCCAGTGGGGGAACTCCTGAGGGGTTTCATTGGAGTACAGTACCCTTGGGTGCTGTACTCAGGTGGGACTCACAAAAATAAAAAAAAAAAAAAAAAAACCTAACCTAACCTAACCTAACCTAACCTAACCTAACCTAACCTAACCTAACCTAACCTAACCTAACCTAACCTAACCTAACCTAACCTAACCTAACCTAACCTAACCTAACCTAACCTAACCTAACCTAACCTAACCTAACCTAACCTAACCTAACCTAACCTAACCTAACCTAACCTAACCTAACCTAACCTAACCTAACCTAACCTAACCTAACCTAACCTAACCTAACCTAACCTAACCTAACCTAACCTAACCTAACCTAACCTAACCTAACCTAACCCAGTCGCCCATCACTCTCTGAGCTGACCAGACCGTTTTTCAAAGTGCTCCGTATTTAAAAATCAATTTAAGTGGGATTTTCTTGAGCGATTTTGACGAGCCATACATCAAAAGCTGCGTCTCGGCGGCCCCCATCCGCCTGCCATCTGAAAATCACCCGCACGATACCGACAAAGACGCCAGAACCAGAAAACCGTGTTTTTATAGGTTACCTAAGCTGTTCTCAAGCAAAAACTCAGTGCGCGTGTGAAAATCTCATAAGTGTGAAGTGTCCTCGGCAGCGGGCTGTTGGGCCCCACCCGCCGCGCTTGCCTTTTTCAGCCGGAAAATTCCGGAAGTCGCTGAAAAAGGCAAAAAAACAAGTACCACGTGGTGGCGTGGTCCTCGATCCAGCTGTCCGGGGAAGCTGAAAACTTGCAGGAGGGAGGAATAGATGAGGACCAATACTTTTCCGGAAAAAGAAGAATTTTTTATCAAGTAATTTATTTTTAATATTAGTTAGAAAATTGGAACTTTGACCCGAAAAAGCGACGGAACCAGGACATCTTTTAAAATTCGGCAATTGCTATCTTTTGCGCGCTAATTGGGAGACCTGAACTGCAGCTTTTTAGAATTTTTGGACAGATATTTTGGACACGATAATTAAAAATTCAAAATTTTGGTAAATCGTAAAAAATTTTATGTTGTAAATTACAAATTTATTTTATTATTTGTAAATCGGATAGGCCTTCATTTATTCTTAATTTAACTATTTTTTGTATATTTTTATCGATATCCAGTCCGGAGCTATCGATTTTTTTGTGTTTTTTTCGAAATTAATTGAAAAGGGGTAGATCTTCCTTGATTCTGGCGACGGGGTTGGGTTTAGACAAGCCTTCTACACCTGTTTAAGCCCAAACAAGCCCCTTCTAGTTCCAGAAACAACGAAAATCGTAAAATCCGATCATTGGTAAAAAATTTGTACGAAGTTTAAATTTAAGATTTCTCCGGATTGGATAATCCTATTGGAAAAATTTTTTCTTTGTAAAACGTGCCGGAGAGTAAATTTTAAGTATTTGTGTAGTTTGTGCGATTTGGAGAAAAATTCTCCAATTTCGTTTTAAACCCCTTGGGGAGACTCAGGACGTCGAGCCCACCCCAGAAATCGATTTTGGGCTTCCTACGACCAACCGTTTGGGAGCTACGGCCGGTCAAAGTTTGACCTTGACCGCGCGCGGCCATTTTGTAAAACTTCAAACATCTGTAGCTCCGCAACCCGTGGTCGTAGGGAGACCGGACTTCAACTGGGGACGTCAGGGGAAGGTCATCTTCCCGACCCCACACCTTTCCGGAAAATCAGGGAAAACTTTTTCCGGAAAATTTCCGGAATTTTAATTTCACATTTAATAGACCAGGGTTGTAGGGGGGATCGAGCCCACCAGAGGGAAACTTTTCTGGGATCGCTGGGACTTCTGGAACTGGAGATACACGTGTTTAAAATTTGAGAATCCGCCATCTTGGATTTCTAAAAAACCGTGTATCTCTGGAACCAGTGGCCGTAGCGGGCTCTGGTTTTCTCTGGGGGACTCGGCTCTTCTCTCCGCATCTGATCAGTGTGGTCGGTGGGGGCCCCCACAAAGTTGGGGGGTCAAAAAGTGGGCCCCGCCCATTTGACCCGAAAACCTCACCGTTGGGTGGATCTCGTCGGGGCCTTTTCGGGGAGCCCTCTCTCGGGTGGATCGGACCGTCGGTTCCCGGGATATCGGGGTCTGAACTTTTGGTAAAAAATTTTTACCAAAACTTTGTCGCCCTGCTATCTCCGAACCGGTGGGCCTAGACCCCTCGAGTTTGGGTTCGTTGTGGAGGGCTCGGGGAGCTCTACCTATTCGACCCAGGGGGGAGACTCTACATAGAGTCTGAAATCTTTTTGAGTGTAGAGTTGGAGTTTTTGGAGCCAGAGGGCCCAAACTCATACTGTTGGTGTATTTTAAGTAACCCAACCTAATTACGGACGACTGTCTACTAGGCTACGGCCATTTAGGTAATTTTTAAATTTTTTTTATCTAAGATTAAGACTTCTAAAAGAAAGTCTCTCTGTATTATAGTACTTAGACAATTAAGTAGCGTAAGACGTACCTGAACATTTTTTGGCAGGTACTTAGACTAATCTAAGTTTGAACTAACTCTACATAGAGCTGAACTGGGGATATTGTTGGACACGAGCCTTGTCGCTCAATATTATTGACGGAGTAGCTGGGCTACCTGGACCCAAGAGTGAATCACCCTTGTCGCAATCTACCCTTGTCCATTCTGCGGACAGTTGACTCTATACACACACATACACACACACACACACACAAACACACACTCACACACACACACATACACAAATACATACACCCACACCGGACGATTGCACGTGCTATTCGCGCAGGGGTTAGACACGTCACGTTAAATTAACTATAGGACGATCCTGACCACTATTGTGGCAGGAACCTAGCTTAAGTATTTTTATTTTTATTTTCTTTATTTTATTATTTTATTAATATTATTATTAATTTCAATTTATATCCACTCGCTAGTGTTGCGTGGATCAAACCTACAAAATGCCTACTGTCGGACACTCACCGAAATCCAAACAGGCAGGTTCCTCCCCTGGAACTTCGGCCTCGATATCACCGTCCCCAACCTCACGACCAATTAAGTCTGTGCGGGACAGCATTGGGGAGATAGAGGGACTCACCACCAATACTACCCCTCCTACCCAGAGACCGATAACGATCTCAACAAAAACAATCACCAAACCAAAGGTCGTCCCTACTAGTGCCTCTAATACCCGCAAATCACCAACCGGGAAAATCATGCCAAAAATGACCCACAAAACATCAGTGGACATTGTTTTAACGCAGCTCACTAGTAGCTACACGGACGAAGCGGTCCTTCAACTGGCGACCATAGAGGCGCTAACGCCGGAGGAACTCCACACAACAGCGCTGTCATGTCTGGATCTCATTAAGCAAGGCTGCCATGAGTCTAGAAACCTTAAAAAAGAGATTAAGACCAAAATAGAATCCCAGGAGAAAAATTTGCGTAAAATATTAATTTTCAGTGAAGGAAACAGACGTAAGCTCACTGGTAAAACAACCGGACATGGCAGCGCTAAAAAGTCCATTGAAACCGTGGTCAACGACGAAGCGACACCACCTCGCATCGTGGAGGGGGAGGTGATGAGGAGGCTAGAGGAGCATAGTAGGCTCCTAATAGAAAACGGCAAAGCTCTCGCTGAAATTAAAAGCAGCCTAAATGCACACAAAGAGGGCGGTGGATCACCAACCTATGCGAATGTGGTGTCGAATACCCTCGGGAGTCGTCTCCCGCTGCGGCCGGCATTACATTCGCTGGTGGTGACTTCCACGGACGAGAATAAGACGGGGGAGGAACTTTTAAATGACCTGAGGCGGACCGCGCATGAAGACGACGAATGGATCACGGTGGAGCGTGTTAGGAAAGCCAGGGACCGTAAGGTGGTCCTTGGGTTTAGAACAGAGGAACAGCGGGAAAAAGCCAAAGGGACGTTGCAGAGGCAACAGGGAACCCTAAATGTGGAAACTGTCCACAACAAGGACCCCCTATTAGTCCTCTACAACGTCCTGAAAATGTATACGAACGAAGAGCTGTTAACAGCACTTCGTGCGAAAAATAAAGGTATTTTCCGGGATCTTAGCCCGGACCAAGAAAGAATCTCTGTTAAGTTCCGCAGGAATGCACGCAATCCGCTCACCGCCCATGTCGTGGTACAAGTGTCCCCCATCATATGGCGCAGAGCACTGGACCATGGATCATTGCACGTAGACATTCAACCAGTCAGAGTGGCAGACCAATCGCCACTCGTGCATTGTTCCATGTGTCTAGGATTTGGGCACAGTCGTCGGTACTGCAAAGAAGCAGAGCCCAAATGTAGTCACTGTGGCGAACAGCATCTGAAGGTGGACTGCCCTAGGTACAGGGCAGGACAGGAACCTAGGTGCTGTAACTGCAGGCGCGGAAACCTCGACGACGCTGCGCATGATGCCTTCGACCGGAACTGTCCGGTACGCATAAAATGGGACAATATAGCGCGGTCAGCCACGCAGTATTGCTAAGGGCACCACCGGAAACGACTCACACTATACGGTGCTGCAAGCTAACCTCCAAAAGAAGAGACTTGCGACTGACGACTTCATCCTGACAGCTGTCAGGAGGAAGGCGTCAGTGGCACTTATTCAAGAGCCGTACAGGGACCCCGTCGTGGGCGGGATGAAGAGATATCAGGGAGTACGCATCTTCCAGAATACTGGACCAGGGGCGGGCGCTGTAAAGGCGGCCATCGCTGTATTCGACCCGGAACTAGACGTAATACAGTGCCCTCAACTCACCACCGATAACATCGTGGTGGTGAGGATCCGAACCATTGCCTGGGAGGTGACCCTGGTATCTCTTTATGCGGAACCCGATAAACCCCTCGGCCCTCATCTGGACCTGCTCAAGAGGATTGGTTCCAAGCTGGGCTTCGGGCGGCTCATAATTGGAGGCGACGCCAATGCAAAAAGCGCTTGGTGGGGTGGTAACGTTGAGGATGATAGGGGGGAAGATCTGTTGGGAACACTCATTGAGTTGAAACAGCACATCCTCAACGACGGTAAGGTGCCCACCTTCGACACTGTCAGGGGGGGCAAGAGGTACTCCAGTTATATTGACATCACGACGTGTTCCGGAGATTTGCTAGGATTGATCAACGGCTGGAGAACTGACGACGGTCTGGCCGCCAGCTCCGACCACATCGGCATAGTTTTTCGCCTAAACCTGGCAAGGTCAAAAGGCTCAAATATTAGTAGAACAACCAGGCTGTTCAACACCAAGAAGGCCAACTGGAATCATTTTCGTGAGAAAATGAACAGCTCCTTGGTGGAGAACAGCCTGTCTGTTGATGTAATAAAAGGCATTACCGGAGAGGAGCAATTAGAAGAGTTTCTTGCCAGGTACAATAATTGTATTAAACTATCTTGCGAAGACGCGATACCTAAGAAAGTAAACACACAAACTCTGTCTATGCCGTGGTGGTCGGAGAAGCTTGCCGGGATGAAGAGGGAGGTCGTCACCTTCAGACGCCGCATCCGAAACGCTGCTCCGGCTCGGAGACAGTGGGTGGTGGCGCAGTACCTCGAGCGAAAAGACAGGTACGAGTCGGAGGTTCAGTTAGCAAAAACTGCGAGTTGGAAAGAGTTCTGTACGAAGCAGGATAGGGAGGGAATGTGGGAAGGTATATATAGGGTCATAGGGAGGTCCACAGCAAGGGAAGAAGATCCATTTTTGCTGGATAACGGGGTTGTAATGGATGCCAGTGGATCCGCGGGGCTTCTCGCCTCTGTCTTCTACCCGGAGGACCGGGTCGAGGAGGACAACGCGGATCATGAGAGAACCCGCGCATTAGCCAGGATGGTTAATGGCGGGTGTGAACATGATGTTTATGACCCGCCATTCACCTTTGGCGAATTACAAGATGCGTTGGGCTCTTTCAACCCCAAAAAAGCACCGGGAGCCGATGGCTACACCTCAGATATCTGCACCCACGCAGTGAATTGCGCACCGGCGCTGTTTCTGGAGCTGCTCAACAAGTGCCTGGACCTGGAGTACTTTCCAAAACCGTGGAAGGAGGCGACGGTAGTGGCTCTCAGGAAACCAGGAAAGGAACTGTACAGTTCCCCAAAATCGTACAGACCGATTGGGCTATTGCCTGTACTCGGGAAACTGTACGAGAAAATGTTGGCAGCCAGGCTCAAGTTCCACTTATTACCGCGGATCAGTACTCGTCAGTACGGCTTTATGCCCCGGAGGAGCACCGAAGACGCCCTCTATAATCTACTTCGGCACATTCGTGGCAAGCTTGATAACAAGAGAATTGTCACGTTGGTGTCGCTGGATATAGAGGGCGCCTTCGACAGCGCATGGTGGCCAGCTATAATCGCACGACTGGCTGAGGAAAAGTGCCCCGCAAACTTGAGGCGAACTGTCAGCAGCTACTTAAGCGACAGAACAGTCCGGGTAAGGTACGCAGGTGCAGAGTGCAAAAGAGGGACACAAAAGGGCTGCGTCCAGGGGTCAATTACGGGTCCCTTGCTGTGGAACCTGCTGTTGGACCCTCTCCTCAAAATGTTGGAAGGGGATGGGGACTACGTACATGCCTTTGCGGATGACGTAGTCCTCATCTTTGACGGAGACTCGGCTCTGGAAATCGAAGGGCGGGCCAATGCCTCCCTCGAACGTGTTCGGGCGTGGGGTGTCAAGAATAAACTTAAATTTGCGCCACATAAAACAAAGGCTATGATCATAACTAAGAGATTAAAATACGACAACCCACGCCTGACCATGGGCGGTGTGGACATTGACCTGTCCGATAATGTTAAATTGCTAGGACTAACAATCGACAAAAACTTAAATTTCAACTGTCATGTCAATAATGTCTGTAAGAAGGCCATTAACGTATATAAGAAACTGACACGGATGGCCCGGATCACCTGGGGGCTTAACCCCGAGGTGATTCGAACCATTTACACGGCAGTGATTGAACCAATTATTCTATACGGAGCCAGTGTGTGGTACGAGGCGACTTATAAAGTTTGCGTCCGGACGAGGCTGAACGCAGTCCAGCGAGTGTTTGCTCAAAAATTGACTAAAGCCTACCGCACGGTCTCCCTGAACTCGGCACTGCTGCTGGCTGGGATACTCCCCCTGGACCTCCGAGTTCGGGAGGTGGCCTCATTATATGAGACCAAGAGGGGAGTGTCCCAGCCGTGGCTGGGAGACAGGGAGGTCGAACGGTTGGCACCCATTTTGGCGGCCCCGCATCCAGCGGAGCGAATACGTCTTGAGTTCGACAGCGTGGTAGACGAGGAACAGCTTAATAATGTAGAACCGCACGACATACGCATATTCACTGACGGGAGCAAAATTGAGGGACGAGTCGGGGCTGCTGTTTCTGTGTGGAACAGCCAGTCCGAGACGAAGGCCCGCAAGTTTGCTCTATCACCACATTGTACCGTCTACCAGGCGGAACTCCTGGCCTTGCGCAAAGCTGCATGCGAGGTAGAGCGACATGGCGTTGCTGCGTTCGGCATCTTCAGTGACAGCAGGGCGGCGCTCCTTAGCATAGTCAATCCCCACTCTCATCACCCCCTCTCAGTCGAGACTAGGGACTCTCTTGCCCGCTGCATGCGGCAGGGCAAAAGGGTTTCCCTTTATTGGATCAAGGCCCACGTCGGCCTCGAGGGAAATGAGAGAGCGGATTGTCTTGCTAGGGGGGCAGCCCTTAGTCTTAAGAAGGCCCCCGATTACGACCAGTGTCCTGTCTCATTCGTCAAGAGAGTCCTACGACAGGGCTCCCTTGACGAATGGAACAGGCGGTATCAAGAGGGTGAAACAGCCTCGACCACTAAAATGTTCTTCCCCTGCGCGATAGAAGCATATAGGACCGTCAGGAGAATCGTCATCGAAGGTCCTACAACCCAATTCCTCACGGGACACGGCGGGTTCGCCGAATACTTGACCCGGTTCAAGTGTAAGACGGACCCGTCGTGTGCCTGTGAGCCTGGTGTCTTGGAATCGGTGGCGCATCTCCTGATAGAATGCCCGATACATGCCAGGGAACGGCAAAACCTAGAAATGGAAACGGGTATAAAAGTCGACATTGATGGGATAAAAATACTTTTGCGTCAACACACCGAGGCTACAATTAAGTTTGCCCAAAAGATTGTCAGAATTACAAACACAAGGAACAAGTCATAAAGGGTATGTAGGCCCATTATCTGGGCATAATGTGTCGCCTAGCATATTCCAAAAATTGTTTTAAAAATTAAATCACTCGGTGTAATAACTAGAATAAATAGAATAAGAAATACTTATAGCCGTATTGCCTATGAAAAAATATATGTAATAGAATAAGTTCATGTAATAGAATAAGTAACTAGAATAAATAGCCTAAGAACACTGTTAAGAATTAATAAATAAATAAATAAAAATTAGAGAGAAATCTAAGTTAGGTACACTAGTCCCAGATGCCCCCATATCCCAACAGAGCATGATAGGTAGTATGAAAGTGCGAGAAGCA
Organism: Pelosia muscerda; assembly: GCA_963691645.1. NCBI lineage: Eukaryota > Metazoa > Arthropoda > Insecta > Lepidoptera > Erebidae > Pelosia > Pelosia muscerda. Next base: position 19,094,426 of record OY829105.1, on the reverse strand, counting down.
TACACGTGAGAAATTGAACGACAAAGAGAACTGGAATGAAAGAGGAAAGATTAGGTTTAAAATTAGGTAGTATTTCATTTTGTAAAGCAAAATATTAGCTCTGCACATTCCCAACAGCAGAGGTGTAGGAAAAAAAAAAAAAAAAAAAAAAAAAAAAAAAAAAAAAAAAAAAAAAAAAAAAAAAAAAAAAAAAAAAAAAAAAAAAAAAAAAAAAAAAAAAAAAAAAAAAAAAAAAAAAAAAAAAAAAAAAAAAAAAAAAAAAACCTAACCTAACCTAACCTAACCTAACCTAACCTAACCTAACCTAACCTAACCTAACCTAACCTAACCTAACCTAACCTAACCTAACCTAACCTAACCTAACCTAACCTAACCTAACCTAACCTAACCTAACCTAACCTAACCTAACCTGGGGCGAGCCCCAAGTGAGTTGTGAGTACGTCCTCGTCGTTCGCCCTGGACCCCGTCCTGACCACCGTAACGGAGTGGCAGGCGGGTGACTAAACCTCGAACTCAAAACTTGCGGGCAAATTTGCGAATTCTGCGAATTACTGTGCGATACCTATGCTTACACGAGCCAAACTAGCTAACAGTCCTTTTAAGGACTCGGAGGAGATGGTGGCAGATCCCTCTGCCTCCTCCTCCAACAGTCCTTTTCAGGACTCAGCGGTGGTGGCAGCTCCGTCTGATAATAGTCCTTTTCAGGACTGCGGGGAGATTGTGGCAGTTCCGTCTGCCCTGTCTGCGGACCAATCTCCTCCATCCACCATGGAGGTGGAGCTCGAAAGCCCTGCGGCTTCTGTGCCCCGCGCGGAGGCGGTCGTCGTCCTGGAGCGCCTGGACGCTTCGGCCGAATTTAGTGTGTCGCGCCCTTCCTCCCCAGTAATGGGGAGACTGTGGCGCAAGCGCTCCAACTCTGCCACGGAGGCAGAGGAGGACGAAAGCGCTAAGAAGATCAAGGCCCACTATGCCTACTTGGCCAAGGCGAAGGCCGAATTAGCCGTGGCCAAGGAGAGAGAGGTGGAGCTCCGGGCTGAGGAGGAGCTCGCGGAGCAGCGGCGGAAGAGGGCTCTCTTCCTCCGGGAGTGCCCCAGCCCACAACCGCAGCCCAGCCCACTGTTACCAGCAAGAGTGGCAGATACTGCGACCCAGCCCCTCAGCGCGGAGCAGCTGTCGGGCTCCATCGAGGCAGCGGTGGCGATGGTACAATCCATCGCCACCAAGAGCTCCAATTTAAAGGGCCAGTACGTGCGGGACCTTAAGCAGGCATGTTGCTCCATCCTGGAGCACGTGCGTGTGCTGAGGTCCCGCACGCAGTCTGAGGAGGTGGCCCAGCTCCAGACCGAGCTGGCTGTCGTGCGGGCCGAAATGCGGGCCTGGAAGCGGCAGGCGGAGACTGCGCCGCCCGCGATGAGTCGCGAAGAGATCGCATTCCTGGTCGATGCGCGCATCGCGGGCATCCAGGACCGCCTGCTGCCCGAGACCCGCATCCGTCCACCTCTCCAGGCGGACAGGCGTAATGCCATCCGCCAGGCTAAGGAAGCCGAGCCCGAGCGCCAACCCGAGCGCCAACCCGAGCTCCCTTCCCTTCCTCCCTCGCCGCCTCTTCAGCTATCCCCTCCAATGCCCGATGGGCAAGCGGAGGACGCGTCGCGTCCCACCCCTCCAGGAGGTAAGGCCGCCAAGAAGAAGAGGCCGAAGAAGAAGACGGCCGCGGCGAGGGAGGCAGAAGCTGCCCGCCAGCCGCGACAGCCATCTCAGCCATCCACGCTGACCCCCCAGTCGGTTCCAGCGCCGTTACAGTGGAGCCAGGTGGTGGCACGGCCAAAAGCGCCGAAGACGGCCCAAGTTCAGCCGGCTCCAGTGGCGCCAGCCACGCAAAAGAAGCGTAGTGGCCGAAAACCCCGCAAACTACGAGCGCCCAAAACTGCAGCGGTCACTCTCACGCTGCAACCGGACGCCGCGGAGCGGGGCGTAACGTACGGCGATGTGCTTGCCAAGGCCGAGAGGTCGATAGACCTCAAGGCCCTCGGCATTGACGGCCTTCGCCTGCGTCCCGCTGTGACCGGAGGCCGAATCCTCGAGGTGGCCGGCGCTGACAGAGCGCAGAAGGCCGACGCCCTGGCCACAAAACTACGGGAGGCGCTGGAGGAGGTCCGCGTCGCTAGACCAGAGAGGTGCGTGGAGCTACGCATCTCTGGTCTGAGCGACTCGGCCTCCAAGGAGACCGTAGCGGCGTCGCTGGCAGCAGAGGGGGGCTGCTCTGCCAGCTCTATAAAGGTGGGCGACATTCAGCGCCCATCTGGCCGGCAGGGCTCTGCCTGGCTGCGGTGCCCTGTTGACGCGGCCAAAGTCCTCACGGACGGGCGCCGCATCGTAATCGGGTGGTCAGTGGTTAGGCTGACCACCCTGGAGCCCAGGCCGGCGCGGTGCTTCCGCTGCCTAGAGCCGGGGCATGTTGGTGTAAGGTGCACTGCGGGCATTGACCGCAGTGCGCTCTGTTTCCGTTGTGGGCAGGCGGGCCACCAGTCTGCCACCTGCTCCGCGGAGCCCAAGTGCCCCGTCTGTGCGGCGGAAGGTGCACCGTCTGGCCACAAATTGGGGTCAGGCGAGTGCAAGGCGGCCTCCCGTAGTAGGGGCCGCGCAAAAAGGAAGGCTGCCGGTGGGGCTAAATCTACCCCCTCCCCCACCCAACAGCCCACAGTGGAGGTTATGGACACCGCCCAACAATAATGGCCCACATCTCCATTCTGCAGGCCAACGTCAACCACTGCGTCACGGCCCAGGACCTTTTGGCCCAATCCATGGCGCAGTGGCAGACGACACTGGCAGTGGTCGCCGAGCCGTACTACGTGCGCGAAACCCCTAACTGGGCCAGCGACCACAACGGCTTGGTGGCTATCGTCGTCCAGCGAACGGCTCCCCCCTTCGAAAGAGTGCAGAGGGGTCGAAGTTGCGTCCTCGTCACGCTGGGCGGCGCTGCAGTGATTGGGGTGTACTGCCCCCCCAGTAGGAGCATCGCCGAGTTTGAGCAGCTGCTCGCTGAGGTCGGTGCCCTGCTGGCGGAAGTGCACCCCACCCCGGCCGTGGTGGCCGGGGATTTCAACGCTCACTCTCGGGCGTGGGGATCTCCGGCGACCGATGCCCGGGGGGAGATGTTGGAGGAATGGGCGGTGTCCCAAGGCTTGGTGTTGCTGAACCAAGGGGCAGTCCACACCCTAGTGCGACCGCAGGGTAGGTCGATCGTCGATCTGTCGTTCGCCAGTTCTGGCCTGGCCCGACGGATCGGCAACTGGCGGGTCGTTGAGGGGGTGGAGACCGCGTCGGACCACCGGTACATCCGGTTCGACGTCGTCCCTGCCGCCTCGGCGGCTCGAGTCGACCTCGACCGTCCCTTGGTAGGAGAAGGTCCGCGGTGGCGACTCACCACACTGGACAAGGAACTGGCCCGAGAGGCGGCTATCGTCGAGCGATGGGCTGCGGGCGACAGTGGCCTGGACGCGGACGCGAGATGCGAGCGGCTCGCTGGAGCGCTGACTCGCGTCTGCGACGCGGCGATGCAAAGGGCGAGGCCTATCCCGCCTCGGAAATCGGTGTACTGGTGGCGTCCCCACCTAGCCGGGCTGCGTACAGCTAGTGACGCAGCCCAGAGGCAGTACTACCGGTGCCGAAGGCGGGCCGTTAGAGACCTCGCCCGAGAAGAACAGCTGCATGCCGCGTACCGGGCCGCCCGTGAGGCCCTTAGCTCGGCGGTCAAAGCCGCCAAGGAGGAGGCCTGGAAAGAGTGGCTCGAGAGTCTCAATCGAGATCCATGGGGGCGTCCGTACAAGACCGTGAGCCAGAAGCTCCGGCCTTGGGCGCCTCCTCTCACAAGGACTCTCGAGCCGAGCCTCCTCCACCGAGTAGTCGGTTCCCTCTTCCCTGCGAGGGAGGAGTGGGTCCCACCGCGGATGGCAACACCAAGCCGGGTGCCGGCAGACGAAGGGGCAATACCTCCCGTGTCCGAGGCCGAGTTAGGGGCTGCGATCCTGGCACTCAGGTCCAGGAACCGCGCCCCGGGCCCGGACGGCGTCCCTGGGAAGGTCATTGCCACAGTCATGCCGGCACTAGAGGAGGAGACGCTGTCCCTCATGTCGGAGTGTTTGGCGTCGGGGAGGGTCCCGCGACGATGGAAGACTGGGAAGCTCGTGCTGCTTAAAAAGCACGGGCGTCCAGTCGACTCGCCGTCGGCCTACCGCCCCATCGTTTTGCTCGACGAGATGTGCAAGCTGTTTGAGCGGGTGCTCGCTGCGCGTCTCGTCGGCCACCTGGAGGGGGCGGGGCCCAACCTAAGTGACGGCCAGTTCGGCTTCCGTCGCGGGAGGTCAACCCTCGACGCCATATCCCGACTGCGGGGCAGCGTCGACGAAGCGGTCGCCGGGGGAGAGGTGTTGTTGGCTGTGTCGCTGGACATAGCCAACGCGTTCAACACCCTCCCCTGGGAAACTATCGCCGAAGCGCTGAGGTACCACAACGTCCCGTGGTACCTCAGGCGCGTCCTTGCGGACTACTTCGTGGACCGGGTCATCATCTATCCGGCCCAAAGCGAAGTGGTCCGCAGGGGCATGTCTTGTGGCGTTCCACAGGGGTCGGTCCTCGGGCCGCTCCTGTGGAACGTAGGTTATGATTGGGTCCTGCGCGGTGCTAATCTTCGGGGAGTCGGTGTACTTTGTTACGCCGACGACACCCTAGTCACCGCGCGGGCCCCAACGTTTCGCGACGCCTCCGTCCTCGCTACGGCAGGCGTCGCCCATGTCGTGCGTCGCATCGGGGCACTAGGTTTGAAGGTGGCCCTCGAAAAGTCCGAGGCCCTATTCTTTCATGGGCCTAGGCAGACGCCGCCTCGAGATAGGTCGATTGTGGTGGGCGGCACCTCCATCGCTGTCGGGACCAGTCTGAAATACCTCGGGCTGGTTCTCGACAGTCGGTGGCGGTTTGCGGAGCATTTCCGGCAGCTGGCACCGAAATTGCTGGCGTTTGCCGGAATGCTCTCGCGGTTGCTGCCCAACAGCGGAGGCCCGGGATCTGCCTGCCGCCGTCTCTACGACGGAGTGGTGCGCTCCAAGGCGCTCTACGGAGCGCCCATATGGGCGGAGGCCCTCTGCCCTGCAAATGTTGCCCTGCTGCGACGACCGCAGCGCGCCATCGCGCAGAGGGCCGCACGAGCGTACCACACCGTCTCTTACGAGGCGGCGTGTCTAATTGCGGGCAGTATCCCCTGGGATCTCGAGGCTGGCGTCCTAAAGAGGGTCTATGATGAGGGCGCCCTGATGCGGCGCAATCTGGGAGGTCGGCCGCCTCCGGAAGAGATCGATCGCTGGAGACAGGCGGCTCGCGACGATCTCTTCCGGAAATGGGCCGAAAGGCTGCGAGCGACCCGTAGTGGGTCGCTGCTCGTGGGGGCCGTCCGGCCCGTCCTGCGTCTTTTTGTGGAGAGGGGTCATGGGGCTCCGACGTACCACCTCACCCAACTTCTCACGGGTCATGGCTGTTTTGCCAAGTACCTGTGGGAAGTGGTGGGGATCGAACCGGAGCCCCGGTGCCGTCACTGCACCAGCGGCGACCCCGACACGGCCTATCACACCATGGCCGTGTGTGAGGCGTGGGACGGCCAAAGGACGGCCCTCGTAAGCTCCATTGGTGGAGACCTTTCGCTGTCGGCCGTGATTCCAGCCATGGCCGACAGCGAAGAGTGTTGGGCCGCCGTCGCCTCGTTCGCTAGCGAGGTGATGGCGGCAAAGAGAGAGGCTCTGCGGGAGCGGGAGCGAGCTGGTCTCACTCTTCCGCCCCGCAGGCCCCCGGCGAGGGGACGCCGGCGAGCGCAATTCGCCCGCGTCCCCGAATGAGCGAAGCCACGGGCGGTGGGTCGGGGGACCTGCCGCCCCATGCTAATGTGGCGGAATGCGCCCCTCAGTGTTCCTGGGGCGCATTTCTAAAGTGAGCTGGCCCCATCACCTGGAAAGTCTGTCCGGATCGTGGGGCCACCAAGAGGCGAGCCTAGCCGAGTCGCGGTGAGAATTCTATCCCGCGGCTCGGATTAGGCGAAGGAGGAACACCGTGGTGGTTTAGTGGGTAGTCTGGCCTCCGTTTCGAGGTCAGGAGTCCCACACGAAGCGAACCCCCTGCCCCCGCGGGGGGGTGAGCGAAGTGCGTAAATGCATTCCACCACGTAAAAAAAAAAAAAAAAACCTAACCTAACCTAACCTAACCTAACCTAACCTGGGGCGAGCCCCAAGTGAGTTCTGAGTACGTCCACGTCGTTCGCCCTGGACCCCGTCCTGACCACCGTAACGGAGTGGCAGGCGGGTGACTAAATCTCGAACTCGACACTTGCGGGCAAATTCTTCTGTGAATTACTGTGACACTGTGACACGCTGTGATGCTAACACGCGCCAAAATTGCTAACAGTCCTTTTAAGGACTCGGAGGAGATGGTGGCAGTTCCCTCTGCCTCCTCCTCCAACAGTCCTTTTCAGGACTCGGCGGTGGTGGCCGCTTCGCCAGCGGAAAGTCCTTTTCAGGACTGTGAGGAGATTGCGGCAGCTCCATCTGCCCTGTCTGCGGACCAATCTCCTCCATTCAGCATGGAGGTGGAGCTACGAAGCCCTGCGGCTTCTGTGCCCCGCGCGGAGGCGGTTGTGTTGCTGGAGCGCCTGGACGCTTCGGCTGAATTTAGTGTGTCGCGCCCATCCTCCCCAGTAATGGGGAGACTGTGGCGCAAGCGCTCCAACTCTGCCACGGAGGCAGAGTTGGACGAAAGCGCTAAGAAGACAAAGGGCCATTATGCCTACTTGGCCAAGGCTAAGGCCGAGTTAGCCGTGGCCAAGGAGAGAGAGGTGGAGCTCCGGGCTGAGGAGGAGCTCGCGGAGCAGCGGCGGAAGAGGGCTCTCTTCCTCCGGGAGTCCCCCAGCCCACAACCGCAGCCCAGCCCACTGTTACCAGCAGGAGTGGCAGATACTGCGGCCCAGCCCCTCAGCGCGGAGCAGCTGTCGGGCTCCATCGAGGCAGCGGTGGCGATGGTACAATCCATCGCCACCAAGAGCTCCAATTTAAAGGGCCAGTACGTGCGGGACCTTAAGCAGGCATGTAGCTCCATCCTGGAGCACGTGCGTGTGCTGAGGTCCCGCACGCAGTCTGAGGAGGTGGCCCAGCTCCAGACCGAGCTGGCTGTCGTGCGGGCCGAAATGCGGGCCTGGAAGCGGCAGGCGGAGACTGCGCCGCCCGCGATGAGTCGCGAAGAGATCGCATTCATGGTCGATGCGCGCATCGCGGGCATCCAGGACCGCCTGCTGCCCGAGACCCGCATCCGCCCACCTCTCCAGGCGGACATCCGTAATGCCGCCCGCCTGGCTATGGAGCCCCTGCGCCAACCCACGATCTCGTCCCTACCTCCCTCGCCACCTCTTCCTCTGTCTCCTCCAACGCCTGATGGGCAGGCGGAGGAGGCATTGCGCCCCACTCCTCCAGGAGGTAAGGCCGCCAAGAAGAAGAGGCCAAAGAAGAAGACGGCCGCGGCGAGGGAGGCAGAAGCTGCCCGCCAGGCGCGACAGCCATCTCAGCCACCCTCGCTGAACCCCCTGTCGGCCCCAGCGCCAACGTCGTGGAGCACAGTGGCGGCGCGCCCAAAAGCGCCAAAGCCAGTACCAGCCCAGCCAGCTCCAGTAGCGCCGGCCACTAGCAGCGGGAAACGTGGCGCCCGTAGGCCTCGCAAATTGCGAGCGCCTAAGACCGCAGCGGTTACCCTAACGCTGCAGCCGGGCGCCGCGGAGCAGGGGGTGACTTACGGAGAGGTGCTCGCCAAGGCCGAGAGGTCAATTGACCTCAAGGCCCTCGGCATAGACGGCCTGCGCCTCCGTCCCTCCGTGACAGGAGGTCGAATCCTGGAGGTGGCCGGCGCTGACAGAGCGCAGAAGGCCGACGCCCTGGCCACAAAATTGAAGGAAGTGCTGGAGGAGGTCCGCGTCGCTAGACCAGAGAGGTGCGTGGAGCTACGCATCTCTGGTCTGAGCGACTCGGCCTCCAAGGAGACCGTAGCGGCGTCGCTGGCGGCAGAGGGGGGCTGCTCTGCCAGCTCTATAAAGGTGGGCGACATCCAGCGCCCATCTGGCCGACAGGGCTCTGCCTGGCTGCGGTGCCCGGTTGACGCGGCCAAATTACTAACTGACGGACGCCGCATTGTGATCGGGTGGTCAGTGGTTAGGCTGACCACCCTGGAGCCCAGGCCGGCGCGGTGCTTCCGCTGCCTGGAGCCGGGGCATGTTGGGGTGAGGTGTACTGCGGGCATTGACCGCAGTGCACTCTGCTTCCGCTGCGGGCAGGCGGGCCACAAGTCGGCCACCTGCTCCGCGGAACCCAAGTGCCCCGTCTGTGCGGCGGAAGGTGCACCGTCTGGCCACAAATTGGGGTCGGGCGAGTGCAAGGCGGCCTCCCGTAGCAGAGGCCGCCCTAAAAGGAGAGCCGCAGGTGGGGCTAACACTACGCCCTCCCCCACCCAGCAGCCAAACGCCGTGGAGGATATGGACACCGCCCATCAATAATGGCCCACATCTCCATACTGCAGGCCAACGTCAACCACTGCGTCACGGCCCAGGACCTTTTGGCCCAATCCATGGCGCAGTGGCAGACGACACTGGCAGTAGTCGCCGAGCCGTACTACGTGCGCGAAACCCCTAACTGGGCCAGCGACCACAACGGCTTGGTGGCTATCGTCGCCCAGCGAACGGCTCCTCCTTTTGACCGAGTGCGGAAGGGTCGAGGTTGCGTCCTCGTCACGCTGGGCGGCGCTGCAGTGATTGGGGTGTACTGCCCCCCCAGTAGAAGCATCGCCGAGTTTGAGCAGCTGCTCGCTGAGGTCGGTGCCCTGCTGGCAGAAGTGCACCCCACCCCGGCCGTGGTGGCCGGAGATTTCAACGCTCACTCACGGGCGTGGGGCTCTCCGGCGACCGATGCCCGGGGGGAGATGGTGGAAGAATGGGCGGTGTCCCAAGGCTTGGTGTTGCTGAACCAAGGGGCGGTCCACACCCTAGTGCGACCGCAGGGTAGGTCGATCGTCGATCTGTCATTCGCCAGTTCTGGCCTGGCCCGACGGATCGGCAACTGGCGGGTCGTTGAGGGGGTGGAGACCGCGTCGGACCACCGGTACATCCGGTTCGACGTCGTCCCTGCCGCCTCGGCGGCTCGAGTCGACCTCGACCGTCCCTTGGTAGGAGAAGGTCCGCGGTGGCGACTCACCACACTGGACAAGGAACTGGCCCGAGAGGCGGCTATCGTCGAGCGATGGGCTGTGGGCGACAGTGGCCTGGACGCAGATGCGAGATGCGAGCGGCTCGCTAGAGCGCTGACTCGCGTCTGCGACGCGGCGATGCAAAGGGCGAGGCCTATCCCGCCTCGGAAATCGGTGTACTGGTGGCGTCCCCACCTCGCCGGGCTGCGTACAGCTAGTGACGCAGCCCAGAGGCAGTACTACCGGTGCCGAAGGCGGGCCGTGAGAGACCTCGCCCGAGAAGAACAGCTGCACGCCGCGTACCGGGCCGCCCGTGAAGCCCTTAGCTCGGCGGTCAAAGCCGCCAAGGAGGAGGCCTGGAAGGAGTGGCTCGAGAGTCTCAATCGAGATCCATGGGGGCGTCCGTACAAGACCGTGAGCCAGAAGCTCCGGCCTTGGGCGCCTCCTCTCACAAGGACTCTCGAGCCGAGCCTCCTTCACCGAGTGGTCAGTTCCCTCTTCCCTGCGAGGGAGGAGTGGGTCCCACCGCGGATGGCAACACCAAGCCGGGTGCCGGCAGACGAAGGGGCAATACCTCCCGTGTCCGAGGCCGAGTTAGGGGCTGCGATCCTGGCACTCAGATCCAGGAACCGCGCCCCGGGCCCGGACGGCGTCCCTGGGAAGGTTATTGCCACAGTCATGCCGGCACTAGAGGAGGAGACGCTGTCCCTCATGTCCGAGTGTTTGGCGTCGGGGAGGGTCCCGCGACGATGGAAGACTGGGAAGCTCGTGCTTCTTAAAAAGCACGGGCGTCCAGTCGACTCGCCGTCGGCCTACCGCCCCATCGTTCTGCTCGACGAGATGTGCAAGCTGTTTGAGCGGGTGCTCGCTGCGCGTCTCGTCGGCCACCTGGAGGGGGCGGGGCCCAACTTAAGTGACGGCCAGTTCGGCTTCCGTCGCGGGAGGTCAACCCTCGACGCCATATCCCGACTGCGGGGCAGCGTCGACGAAGCGGTCGCCGGGGGAGAGGTGTTGTTGGCTGTGTCGCTGGACATAGCCAACGCCTTCAACACCCTCCCCTGGGAAACTATCGCCGAGGCGCTGAGGTACCACAACGTCCCGTGGTACCTCAGGCGCGTCCTTGCGGACTACTTCGTGGACCGGGTCATCATCTATCCGGCCAAAAGCGAAGTGGTCCGCAGGGGCATGTCTTGTGGCGTTCCACAGGGGTCGGTCCTCGGGCCGCTCCTGTGGAACGTAGGTTATGATTGGGTCCTGCGCGGTGCTAATCTTCGGGGAGTCGGTGTACTTTGTTACGCCGACGACACCCTAGTCACCGCGCGGGCCCCAACGTTTCGCGACGCCTCCGTCCTCGCTACGGCAGGCGTCGCCCATGTCGTGCGTCGCATCGGGGCACTAGGTTTGAAGGTGGCCCTCGAAAAGTCCGAGGCCCTATTCTTTCATGGGCCTCGGCAGACGCCGCCTCGAGATAGGTCAATTGTGGTGGGCGGCACCTCCATCACTGTCGGGACCAGTCTGAAATACCTCGGGCTGGTTCTCGACAGTCGGTGGCGGTTCGCGGAGCATTTCCGGCAGCTGGCACCGAAATTGCTGGCGTTTGCCGGAATGCTCTCGCGGTTGCTGCCCAACAGCGGAGGCCCGGGGTCTGCCTGCCGCCGTCTCTACGACGGAGTGGTGCGCTCCAAGGCACTCTACGGAGCGCCCATATGGGCGGAGGCCCTCTGCCCAGCAAATGTTGCGCTGCTGCGACGACCGCAGCGCGCCATCGCGCAGAGGGCCGCACGGGCGTACCACACCGTCTCTTACGAGGCGGCGTGTCTAATTGCGGGCAGTATCCCCTGGGATCTCGAGGCTGGCGTCCTAAAGAGGGTCTACGATGAGGGTGCCCTGATGCGGCGCAATCTGGGAGGTCGGCCGCTTCCGGAGGAGATCGATCGCTGGAGACAGGCGGCTCGCGACGATCTCTTCCGGAAATGGGCCGAAAGGCTGAGAGCGACCCGTAGTGGGTCGCTGCTCGTGGGGGCCGTCCGGCCCGTCCTGCGTCTTTTTGTGGAGAGGGGTCATGGGGCTCCGACGTACCACCTCACCCAACTTCTCACGGGTCATGGCTGTTTTGCCAAGTACCTGTGGGAAGTGGTGGGGATCGAACCGGAGCCCCGGTGCCGTCACTGCACCAGCGGCGACCCCGACACGGCCTACCACACCATGGCCGTGTGTGAGGCGTGGGACGGCCAAAGGACGGCCCTCGTAAGCACTATTGGTGCAGACCTTTCGCTGTCGGCCGTGATTCCAGCCATGGCCGACAGCAAAGAGTGTTAGGCCGCCGTCGCCTCGTTCGCTAGCGAGGTGATGGCGGCAAAGAGAGAGGCTCTGCGGGAGCGGGAGCGAGCTGGTCTCACTCTTCCGCCCCGCAGGCCCCCGGCGAGGGGACGCCGGCGAGCGCAATTCGCCCGCGTCCCCGAATGAGCGAAGCCACGGGCGGTGGGTCGGGGGACCCGCCGCCCCATGCTAATGTGGCGGAATGCGCCCCTCAGTGTTCCTGGGGCGCATTCGTAAAGTGAGCTGGCCCCATCACCTGGAAAGTCTGTCCGGATGGTGGGGCTACCAAGAGGCGAGCCCGAACGGGCGTCCCTAGCCGAGTCGCGGTGAGAATTCTATCCCGCGGCTCGGATTAGGCGAAGGAGGAACACCGTGGTGGTTTAGTGGGTAGTCTGGCCTCCGTTTCGAGGTCAGGAGTCCCACACGAAGCGAACCCCCTGCCCCCGCGGGGGGTGAGCGAAGTGCGTAAATGCATTCCACCACGTAAAAAAAAAAAAAAAAAAAAAAAAAAAAAAAAAAAAAAAAAAAAAAAAAAAAACCTAACCTAACCAGGGGCGAGCCCCAAGTGAGTACAAGTACGTCCTCGTCGTCGCCCTGGACCCCGTCCTGACCACCGTAACGGAGTGGCAGGCGGGTGACTGAACCTTGTGCTCGACACTTGCGGCTAATCATTGTGCGAATCGAACTGTTCTTGTTGTCTAACTGCGATGTTAACACGAGCGAAGATGCTCAACAGTCCTTTTAAGGACTCGGAGGAGATGGTGGCAGTTCCCTCTGCCTCCTCCTCCAACAGTCCTTTTCAGGACTCAGCGGTGGTGGCAGCTCCGTCTGATAATAGTCCTTTTCAGGACTGCGGGGAGATTGTGGCAGTTCCGTCTGCCTTGTCTGCGGACCAATCTCCTCCATCCACTATGGAGGTGGAGCTCGAAAGCCCTGCGGCTTCTGTGCCCCGCGCGGAGGCGGTTGTTGTGCTGGAGCGCTTGGGCACTTCGGCCGTACTGAGTGGGTCGCGCCCATCCTCCCCAGTAATGGGGAGACTGTGGCGCAAGCGCTCCAACTCTGCCACGGAGGCAGAGTTGGACGAGAGCGCGAAGAAGAGCAAGGCTCATTATGCCTACCTGGCCAAGGCGAAGGCCGAGCTAGCCGTGGCCAGGGAGAGAGAGGTGGAGCTCCGGGCCGAGGAGGAGCTCGCGGAGCAGCGGCGGAAGAGGGCTCTCTTCCTCCGGGAGTCCCCCAGCCCACAACCGCAGCCCAGCCCACTGTTACCAGCAGGAGTGGCAGATACTGCGACCCAGCCCCTCAGCGCGGAGCAGCTGTCGGGCTCCATCGAGGCAGCGGTGGCGATGGTACAATCCATCGCCACCAAGAGCTCCAATTTAAAGGGCCAGTACGTGCGGGACCTTAAGCAGGCATGTAGCTCCATCCTGGAGCACGTGCGTGTGCTGAGGTCCCGCACGCAGTCTGAGGAGGTGGCCCAGCTCCAGACCGAGCTGGCTGTCGTGCGGGCCGAAATGCGGGCCTGGAAGCGGCAGGCGGAGACTGCGCCGCCCGCGATGAGTCGCGAAGAGATCGCATTCCTGGTCGATGCGCGCATCGCGGGCATCCAGGACCGCCTGCTGCCCGAGACCCGCATCCGCCCACCTCTTCAGGCGGACAGGCGTAACGCCATCCGCCAGGCTAGGGAAGCCGAGTCCGAGCGCCAACCTGAGCTCCCTTCCCTTCCTCCCTCGCCGCCTCTTCAGCTATCCCCTCCAATGCCCGATGGGCAAGCGGAGGACGCGTCGCGTCCCACTCCTCCAGTGGGAGATAAGGCCAAGAGGAAGAGGCCGAAAAAGAAGACGGCTGCGGCGAGGGAGGCAGAAGCTGCCCGCCAGGTGCGGCAGCCATCCTCGCTGACCCCCCAGTCGGCCCCAGCGCCAATGTCGTGGAGCACAGTGGCGGCGCGCCCAAAAGCGCCAAAGCCAGCACCAGCCCAGCCAGCTCCAGTAGCGCCAGCCACTAGCAGCGGGAAACGTGGCGCCCGTAGGCCTCGCAAATTGCGAGCGCCTAAGACCGCAGCGGTCACCCTAACGCTGCAGCCGGGCGCCGCGGAGCAGGGGGTGACCTACGGAGAGGTGCTCGCCAAGGCCGAGAGGTCAATCGACCTCAAGGCCCTCGGCATAGACGGCCTGCGCCTCCGTCCCTCCGTGACTGGAGGTCGCATCTTGGAGGTGGCTGGCGCTGACAGAGCGCAGAAGGCGGACCAGTTGGCGAATAAGCTGCGGGAGGCGCTGGAGGAGGTCCGCGTCGCTAGACCGGAGAGGTGCGTGGAGTTACGTATCTCTGGCCTGAGCGACGCGGCCTCCAAAGAGACTGTGGCGGCGTCGCTGGCAGCAGAGGGGGGCTGCTCTGCCGACTCCATAAAGGTGGGCGACATCCAGCGCCCATCTGGCCGGCAGGGCTCTGCCTGGCTGCGGTGCCCGGTTGACGCGGCAAAAATACTAACAGACGGAAGGCGCATCGTGATCGGGTGGTCAGTGGTTAGGCTGACCACCCTGGAGCCCAGGCCGGCGCGGTGCTTCCGCTGCCTGGAGCCGGGGCATGTTGGTGTAAGGTGCACTGCGGGCATTGACCGCAGTGCACTATGCTTCCGTTGTGGGCAGGCGGGCCACAAGTCGGCCACCTGCTCCGCGGAGCCCAGGTGCCCCGTCTGTTCAGCGGCGGGCAAAGCGTCCGGCCACAAGCTGGGCTCGTCTGAGTGCCAGGCGGCTTCCCGCAGCAGGGGCCGGGCCAAGGGCAAAGCTGCTAGTGGGGCTAAATCTACCCCCTCCCCCACCCAGCAGCCCACAGTGGAGGTTATGGACACCGCCCAACAATAATGGCCCACATCTCCATACTGCAGGCCAACGTCAACCACTGCGTCACGGCCCAGGACCTTTTGGCCCAATCCATGGCGCAGTGGCAGACGACATTGGCAGTAGTCGCCGAGCCGTACTACGTGCGCGAAACCCCAAATTGGGCCAGCGACCACAACGGCTTGGTGGCTATCGTCGCCCGGCGAAACGCTCCCCCCTTCGATCGAGTGCGGAGGGGTCGAGGGTGCGTCCTCGTAGCGCTGGGCGGCGCTGCAGTAATTGGGGTGTACTGCCCCCCCAGCAGAAGCATCGCCGAGTTCGAACAACTACTCTCGGAGGTCGGTGCTCTGCTGGCAGAAGTGCACCCCACCCCGGCCGTGGTGGCCGGAGATTTCAACGCTCACTCTCGGGCGTGGGGATCTCCGGCGACCGATGCCCGGGGGGAGATGGTGGAAGAATGGGCGGTGTCCCAAGGCTTGGTGTTGCTGAATCAAGGGGCGGTCCACACCCTTGTGCGACCGTAGGGTAGGTCGATCGTCGATCTGTCGTTCGCCAGTTCTGACCTGGCCCGACGGATCGACAACTGGCGGGTCGTTGAGGGGGTGGAGACCGCGTCGGACCATCGGTATATCCGGTTCGACGTCGTCCCTGCCGCCTCGGTGGCTCGAGTCGACCTCGACCGCCCCTTGTTAGGAGAAGGTCCGCGGTGGCGACTCGGAACGTTGAATAGGGAACTGGCCCGAGAGGCGGCTATCGTCGAGCGATGGGCTGCGGGCGACAGTGGCCTGGACGCAGACGCGAGATGCGAGCGGCTCGCTGGAGCGCTGACTCGCGTCTGCGACGCGGCGATGCAAAGGGCGAGGCCTATCCCGCCTCGGAAATCGGTGTACTGGTGGCGTCCCCACCTAGCCGGGCTGCGTACAGCTAGTGACGCAGCCCAGAGGCAGTACTACCGGTGCCGAAGGCGGGCCGTGAGAGACCTCGCCCGAGAAGAACAGCTGCACGCCGCGTACCGGGCCGCCCGTGAGGCCCTTAGCTCGGCGGTCAAAGCCGCCAAGGAGGAGGCCTGGAAAGAGTGGCTCGAGAGTCTCAATCGAGATCCATGGGGGCGTCCGTACAAGACCGTGAGCCAGAAGCTCCGGCCTTGGGCGCCTCCTCTCACAAGGACTCTCGAGCCGAGCCTCCTCCACCGAGTGGTCGGTTCCCTCTTCCCTGCGAGGGAGGAGTGGGTCCCACCGCGGATGGCAACACCGAGCCGGGTGCCGGCAGACGAAGGGGCAATACCTCCCGTGTCCGAGGCCGAGTTAGGGGCTGCGATCCTGGCACTCAGGTCCAGGAACCGCGCCCCGGGCCCGGACGGCGTCCCTGGGAAGGTCATTGCCACAGTCATGCCGGCACTAGAGGAGGAGACGCTGTCCCTCATGTCCGAGTGTTTGGCGTCGGGGAGAGTCCCGCGACGATGGAAGACTGGGAAGCTCGTGCTGCATAAAAAGCACGGGCGTCCAGTCGACTCGCCGTCGGCCTACCGCCCCATCGTTTTGCTCGACGAGATGTGCAAGCTGTTTGAGCGGGTGCTCGCTGCGCGTCTCGTCGGCCACCTGGAGGGGGCGGGGCCCAACTTAAGTGACGGCCAGTTCGGCTTCCGTTGCGGGAGGTCAACCCTCGACGCCATATCCCGACTGCGGGGCAGCGTCGACGAAGCGGTCGCCGGGGGAGAAGTGTTGTTGGCTGTGTCGCTGGACATAGCCAACGCCTTCAACACCCTCCCCTGGGAAACTATTGCCGAGGCGCTGAGGTACCACAACGTCCCGTGGTACCTCAGGCGCGTCCTTGCGGACTACTTCGTGGACCGGGTCATCATCTATCCGGCCCAAAGCGAAGTGGTCCGCAGGGGCATGTCTTGTGGCGTTCCACAGGGGTCGGTCCTCGGGCCGCTCCTGTGGAACGTAGGTTATGATTGGGTCCTGCGCGGTGCTAATCTTCGGGGAGTCGGTGTACTCTGTTACGCCGACGACACCCTAGTCACCGCGCGGGCCCCAACGTTTCGCGACGCCTCCGTCCTCGCTACGGCAGGCGTCGCACATGTCGTGCGTCGCATCGGGGCACTAGGTTTGAAGGTGGCCCTCGAAAAGTCCGAGGCCCTATTCTTTCATGGGCCTCGGCAGACGCCGCCTCGAGATAGGTCGATTGTGGTGGGCGGCACCTCCATCGCTGTCGGGACCAGTCTGAAATACCTCGGGCTGGTTCTCGACAGTCGGTGGCGGTTTGCGGAGCATTTCCGGCAGCTGGCACCGAAGTTGCTGGCGTTTGCCGGAATGCTCTCGCGGTTGCTGCCCAACAGCGGAGGCCCGGGGTCTGCCTGCCGCCGTCTCTACGACGGAGTGGTGCGCTCCAAGGCGCTCTACGGAGCGCCCATATGGGCGGAGGCCCTCTGCCCTGCAAATGTTGCGCTGCTGCGGCGACCGCAGCGCGCCATCGCGCAGAGGGCCGCACGGGCGTACCACACCGTCTCTTACGAGGCGGCGTGTCTAATTGCGGGCAGTATCCCCTGGGATCTCGAGGCTGGCGTCCTCAAGAGGGTCTATGATGAGGGCGCCCTGATGCGGCGCAATCTGGGATGTCGGCCGCCTCCGGAAGAGATCGATCGCTGGAGACAGGCGGCTCGCGACGATCTCTTCCGGAAATGGGCCGAAAGGCTGCGAGCGACCCGTAGTGGGTCGCTGCTCGTGGGGGCCGTCCGGCCCGTCCTGCGTCTTTTTGTGGAGAGGGGTCATGGGGCTCCGACGTACCACCTCACCCAACTTCTCACGGGTCATGGCTGTTTTGCCAAGTACCTGTGGGAAGTGGTGGGGATCGAACCGGAGCCCCGGTGCCGTCACTGCACCAGCGGCGACCCCGACACGGCCTACCACACCATGGCCGTGTGTGAGGCGTGGGACGGCCAAAGGACGGCCCTCGTAAGCACCATCGGTGCAGACCTTTCGCTGTCGGCCGTGATTCCAGCCATGGCCGACAGCGAAGAGTGTTGGGCCGCCGTCGCCTCGTTCGCTAGCGAGGTGATGGCGGCAAAGAGAGAGGCTCTGCGGGAGCGGGAGCGAGCTGGGCTCACTCTTCCGCCCCGCAGGCCCCCGGCGAGGGGACGCCGGCGAGCGCAATTCGCCCGCGTCCCCGAATGAGCGAAGCCACGGGCGGTGGGTCGGGGGACCCGCCGCCCCATGCTAATGTGGCGGAATGCGCCCCTCAGTGTTCCTGGGGCGCATTTCTAAAGTGAGCTGGCCCCATCACCTGGAAAGTCTGTCCAGATGGTGGGGCCACCAAGAGGCGAGCCCAAACGGGCGTCCCTAGCCGAGTCGCGGTGAGAATTCTATCCCGCGGCTCGGATTAGGCGAAGGAGGAACACCGTGGTGGTTTAGTGGGTAGTCTGGCCTCCGTTTCGAGGTCAGGAGTCCCACACGAAGCGAGCCCCCTGCCCCGGCGGGGGGTGAGCGAAGTGCGTAAACGCATTCCACCACGTAAAAAAAAAAAAAAAAAAAACCTAACCTAACCACAGTCGTCCGCCACTCCTAGAGCTGACCGGATCGTTTTTCAAGGTGCTCCGTCTTTAAAAATTAGTTTGAGTGGGTTTTTGTGACGCGATCATCAAGTGCCGCATACCAAAAGATTCGTCTCGGCAGCGCTCATCCGCCCGCAATTTCGGTTTTAGCCGGACAACATCGACAGAGACGATTTAAGGCAAAAACAGTGTTTTTATAGGTTAGCTGGACTTATTACAAGCCAGAACTCAGTGCGCGAGTGTCTGATCGAGCAGTGCAAGGTGCCGGTGGCAGCGGGCTGGTGAGCCCCACATTCCGCGCTTGCCTTTTTCAGCCGGAAAATTCCGGAAAACGCTGAAAAAGGCAAAAAAACAACTTCCACGTGGCGGCGTGCTCCCAGTTCCAGCAGTCCCAGGAGGCTGAAAATTTGCATGAAGGAAGACCTCACCTAGACCACCTCTTTTCTGCAAAGAACAGAATTTTCCAGCAGGTGGGAAAATTTTAATTTTCATTACAAAATCGCAACTTTGACATTAAATAGCAGCGGAACCAGAGTGAAATTGAAAATTCTACAACTGCTATAAGTTGCGCGCTCGTTAGTTCTGCAGGCGCACAGCTTTTTAGAATTTTCTGGCGATTTTCCGGCGAGCTGCAGAAGAAAAACCGAAAATTTGAGTTTTCCGTGCATTTTTGCACGGAAAATTAAAGAACTTATTTTTTGCTCATATGATAGGATAGTACTGTATTAATAGCTAATTTTAAGATTTTTTGTACAATTTTATGTCCATCCAGCTCGGAGAAATCGATTTTTTACTCTTTTTTCTAAATTAATTTAATAGGGGTAGATTTTCTTTGGTTTTGACGACGGGGTTGGGTTTAGACAAGCCATCTACACCTGTTTAAGCCCAAACAAGCCCCTTCCAGCGTCAAAATTAACGGAAATCGTAAATTCCGGGGTTAACGTGCAAAGTACGTGCAATTTTCAATCTCAGATTTCTCCGGACTGGAAAGTCCTATTGTAAAAATTTTTTCTTTTGTATTCGTGTCGGGGGGAAAATTTTAATTTGGAGCACCTTTTGTTCGATTTGGAGCCATTTGCTCCAAATTCGCTTTTGATACCCTGGGAGGACTGAAGACGTCCAGCCCAACCCAGGAATCGATTTTGGGCTTCCTACGACCAACGGTTTAGGAGCTACGGCCGGTCAAAGTTTGACCTTGGACGCGCGCGGCCATTTTGAAAAAGTTCAAACACCTGTAGCTCCGCAGCCAGTGGTCGTAGAAAGACCGGATTTTGACTGGAGACGTCAACGAAGGGCCATCTACCCTACCCCACTCTTTTTGGGAAAATCAGGGGAAAAAATTTCCCGGAAAATTTCCCAATTTTCTTTCTTAATTTTAGCATACCAGGGTGGTAGAGGAAGTCGAGCGAACCAGGGAGAAACTTTTCTGGGATCGCTGGGACACCTGAGACCGGAGATACACGAGTTTAAAGTTCGAGGAATCCGCCATCTTGGATTTCTATAAATTCGTGTATCTCGGGAACCAGTGGTCGTAGCGGACCCTGGTTTTCTCTGGGGTGCTTGGCTCTCTTTCCCACACCTGCCTGGTGGGGTTGGGGTTTTTTTTTTTTTTTTTTTTTTTTTTTTTTTTTTTTTTTTTTTTTTTTTTTTTCTAACACCTCCTGCTCAAGGCGGGAGCCTATTCTGTACAGTGTGGACTTTGTCCCTGGGCTATCTAAACTATCTGAAGTAAAAACCCACTCAGGGTTAACAACTTTTTAACTACATCTACTTTTTTGTTTTTCTTATATTATATCTCGCATTCATTCCGTGCCTCTAGTAACATTCCAGTTCTCTCTCGTATTCCTCTCGCACTTCCACGCCATACCTTTCATACTTAGGGATTATTAGGGGGGGGTGTAGGTATATTTTATTTATTTATTTTATTTCAATTTACATCTTACTCTTATAACATTTCTAATATTTACTTCAATTTTACATTTATTACTTATTCACTAATTCATAGTTTTGCTTACTATTACTATTGATATAATACAATATACTTCTACGGTTGGTACATTGGTCTTTTGAACTACATTTTGTTGTGATACCGTGGGATATTTGTACAAATATCCACTGGTGTTCACATTAGCTCTTGTTCCTTATATTTACTATTTTGACAATTTTGTCCCAATACTCTAAAAAGTGACCTCTGTATTTTTTTTTTAGGAGTGTTGGTAAATTTTGCACATTTATTTTAATTTTTATCCTATGCTCCAGGTTGTACCGATCCCTCGCGTGAATCGGGCAGTCCACGACGAGGTGGACAACGGTCTCCTCCACCCCAGGTTCACAGGCACATGATGGGTCCTCCTTACACTTGAAACGAGCCAAGTATTCGGAGAACCCACCATGTCCTGTCAACAATTGGGTGGTCGTACTGGCGACCCCCATCTTGCGGACGATGCTGTACGCCGCCACTGCGCATGGGAGGAACAACTTGGTCACGGAAGCAGTTTCGCCCAGCCTGTACCGCTCGTTCCACACGCCAAGCGTGATCTGACGCAGACCCCGCCTCACGAATGAAACCGGGCACAGGCCGTAATGTGGCGCCCGCTTCGACCGCAGAGCCGCCTCCTTGGCGAGCTCATCGGCCCGCTCATTGCCCTCCAACCCGACGTGGGCCTTGACCCAGAACAAGGAAATTTCCTTGCCCTGGGCCAAGCCCCGCCTGATGTTAAGTCTGGCTTCAACTGCCAGTGGGTGGAGGGCTCGGTGGTTCGTCACCGTTTGGAGTGCGGCTCTGCTGTCGCTGAGAACGCCGAACGTGGCCGCGCCGCGTTTAAGGACCTCACTGGTCGCTTTGCATATGGCCAAGAGTTCGGCCTGGTAGACGGTACAGTGCGGTGCGAGAGCAAGTTTGAGGGTCTTAGTTTCGGCCCCGTTATTCCAAATGGATAACGCGGCGCCGACACGACCCTCAATCTTGCTCCCGTCCGTAAAGATGCGTACCTCGATATTATCGGTGCTCTGATATTGTTCCTCGTCTACCAGACTGGTGAACTCCAGGCTCATATGCTCCGCGGGGTGAGGTGCTTCAATGGCCGGAGCCATCCGTTCGATCTCCCTGTCTCCCAACCATGACTGGAACACTCCTCTCTTGGCCTCGTATAACGAGGCCACCTCGCGAACTCTGAGGTCCAGAGGGAGCATTCCAGCCAGGATCAGCCCCGAGTGCAGGGAGACCGTCCGGTAGCTTTTGCATAATTTTTGTGCGAATCCGCGCTGCACCACGTTCAACTGCTTCCGTATCCCAAGCTTGTCCACCGCCGCGCCCCAACTAGATGCCGCGTACAGCACCGTCGGCTCCACAGCCGCGGTATAGATGGTCCGGATCACCTCGGGATGAAGTCCCCAGCTGATCCGGGCCATCCTCGCTAACTTGTGATATATCGCGATCGCCTTCTTACATACATTTGAGACGTGGGTGTTGAAGGTGAGCCGGTGGTCAATGGTGAGTCCCAGGATTTTGATTTGTTCGGACAATCCAATGTCTATCCCGCCCATGCTGAGGCGAGGGGCATCGTACTTCAGCCTCCGCGTTATTACCATCGCACAAGTTTTGTGCGGTGCGAATTTCAGCTTCGTTCGGATGCCCCACTCCCGCACATGCTCGAGAGAGGCATTGGCTTGTCTCTCAATCTCCAGGGCGGTGTCCCCATCGAACACCAGCACCACATCGTCCGCGAAAGCTTGAACATGAACCGACCTACTCAGCTCGTGCAACAAGGGATCTAACAATAAGTTCCACAGCAAGGGTCCGCCAATGGAGCCCTGGACGCACCCCTTCTCCGTGGGGCGTCTGCACTCCTCGCCCGCATACCTAACCCTTACCTCCCTGTCGCTAAGGTAGCTACTGATGACTCGCCTCAAATTACCCGGACAGTTTTCCTCCGCCAGTCTAACTTTGATGGCCGGCCACCATGCGCTATCGAAGGCGCCCTCTATGTCCAGGGACACCATAAGGACTATCCTCTTCTCATCAAGTTTAGCCCTTATGTGACTCATGAGGTCATAGAGGGCGTCTTCGGTGCCTTTCTGTGGCATAAAGCCATATTGACGGAGGCTAATCCCCGGCAACAAATAAAAGTTGAGTCGAGCCACCAGCATTCTCTCATACACCTTCCCCAAGACGGGCAGTAGACCAATAGGTCTATACGACTTGGGGACGGCGTATGAGTCCTTTCCTGGCTTCTTCAATGCCACCACCACTGCTTCCTTCCATATCTTAGGAAAGTAGCCGTGGTGAAGGCATTGGTTCAGCAGCTTCAGGAAAAATAAGGGGTCGGCCCTAATGGCGTGGGTGCAGATATCGGCTGTAAAGCCATCCGCCCCCGGAGCCTTCTTGGGGTTGAACTTATGAAGGGCATCGAAGAGTTCATTTAATGTAAAAGGTGGGTCATCATTATGATGACCCGTATCCCCATCCAATTCCCTGGCCTTTTCTCGTACTCTTCGGTGCCCCTCATCGTCCTCCTCCCTACAGTCCACCGGATAAAAGGTTCGGGCGAGTAATTCGGCCGAACCCTTCGCGTCCAGGAATGAACCATTGGCGGAAAGCAGGGTTTCCTCTTCCCTTACTGTGGCCCTTCCTATCACTCGATAAATCCCCTCCCAGAGGCCCTCCCTGTCCTGCTTTCCGCAGAAATTCTTCCAACTTTCGACCTGTGCCTTTTTTACCTCGCTTTCATACATCTCCTTTCGTTCCAGGTACTGCCCTATCACAAACGCTCTGCGGACCGGCGCTGCGTTTCTGATGCGACGCTTGTAGGTGACCATAACCTTTCTAAGTTGGGCGAGGTTTTCCGACCACCACGGCGCAGTGACCAACCCCCCCGGTTTTTTGAGTGGGACGCTTTCTCTACACGCGTCCCCGACAGCCCTCGTGTACGCTTCGACTAAGACATCCATCTGGTTGTGGTGTCTTATTTCGTCTATCGCTATATCCGAGAGCTGCCGGATCATGCTGGTTTTGAAAGCGCCCCAGTTGGCTTTTCGCGTATTATAGATTCGCGTTGTGCGCTGAATCGCTATGCCTTTGGCTTTTACTAGGTTGAGGTTGAACACCACGCCGTTGTGGTCTGATCCTGGCGCCAGGCTTGTATCAACCTTCCAAGCGTCGATCCAGGCGAGCACATTGCTCGTGCAGGCCGTCACGTCCACAAAGCTGCAGTACCTCCTTCCGCCTCTCACAGTATCGAAAGTCGGAATGTTTCCACTATTCAGGACATGGAGGTCCATCTCAGCGAGGACCCCACTCAGTAGCTCGCCTCTGCTGTCTTCGAACTGGTGACCCCACCAGGTGCTCTTCGCATTAGCATCGCCCCCAAAGATGACAAGCTGGGAACCTAGACTTCGCCTCACCTCTTTGAGGCGCTCTAAGTAGGGCCCCAGTGGTGCTGGTTTCGGCTCGAAGTAGAAGGATACCAGCGTGATCATCCAGGCACTGGTCCGGATCCCCACCACAATGATGTTGTCGGTGGTGAGTTGCGGGTACTGCACAACATCCAAATTTGGATCGAAGACGGCAATAGCCGCCTTCACAGTCCCTCCTCCTTGCCCAGTGTTCTGGAAGACCCTAACGCCCTGGTATGCCTTCATACTTGCCGAATTGCCTACGTAGGGCTCTTGTATTAGAGCGACCGTGGCTTTACGCCTCGAGGCTTCGAGTATGAAGTCGTCGGTTGCCAGCTTCCCCCTTTGAAGGTTCGCCTGCAGCACTCTGATTGGGGTCGTGTTCCCCGGGACAACGTTAGCACCGGTACTGAGTGGTGGACCTCGCTATGTTATCCCACTTTTCACGCACAGGACACAAGTCGCTGTACGCACCGTGTCCTGCGCCGCTCAGTTTCTCCCTTTGGCAATTGCAGCAGGTAGGTTCAGCACCGGCAGCGTAGTCCGGACAATCGGCTCTCAGGTGGAGCCCGCCACAATGACTACACCTGGGCTCGGTGCCGGTGCAGAACCTCCTGGTGTGTCCGTACCCTAGGCACAGGGAGCACTGCACAAGGGGAGATTGGTCTGCAACCCTGATTGGTTGCAGGTCTACCTGCAGTCTCCCTGCTTCCAGAGCACGGGTCCACACCTCCGGGGAGACCCTGAGCACCACATGACAGGTGTGTGGGTTACGTGCCGTCTTCCTGTACAGCACCCCCATACGGATCTGCTCTTCGGTCAGCTCTCGGAACACATCACGGTTCCGAGACTTAATGACCCTTAGCAGGTCCTCATCCGTATGAGTTCTAAGGACGCTGTACAGGATGAGGAGCGGATCTTTATTCTTAATCCGCTCAACGGCTAAGCCCTTCTCCCTTGACTCTAGTCGTTCTTGTGCCCTTTTCCTTTCACTCTCTGTCTTATACCCTACTATTACCCTTCTATCCTTCGCCTTCCTTACCTTTTCTACCATAACCCATCCATCATCTTCATTCGCTACCTTTCGTAGTCGTTCTATTATTTGCTCACTCGTATCCTTTTCATCCTTCGAGGTGATGGCTATGGAGTGCAGTGCCGGGGGGGGCTGCACACTCGAGCGACCCGCCACTACACCCGCATAAGTCGTCACCTGCTTTCTTTCTCTTTCTTTCTCCCTTTCATCCAATCTCTCCATTCTTTCCATTATTTCATTCATCATTCTGCCATTCTCTTTTATTAATCTTTCATTTTCCTCTATTTTTCTTAAGACTTTTAGCCCGTGTGCACTCGGGGCAGAGGCTGGTGCGACAGGGGCCGGTATCCCAGCCGCCTCAGCGGTCTGCCTTATCTGGCCCTTTTGCACGCTCGCTTCACCCGGGAGCGCCTTTAGATAATTTTCGAGAGCAGTCACCGCCTCCTCGATTTTTGTCTTGATCTCTGTCTTGAGATTTCGAGAGGCGGCTATTTGCTCCCGAATAGTTTGGCAGCAGTTGTTGGCGAGGCGCGCGGTCGACGACTGTTCGGCCTTTGGCGGGGGGGTCCGATGGAGAGTTCCCTTCTTCGAATTTTGTGAGAGGGGTTCCGCCCTGGATTGTATCCTCTCGATACTCTTCCGAACAGTCCCCGACACGCGGCCCGCCGCCTTATTTTCGGGGCTGCCTTCTAGTGTGAAGGTTGAGTTGCCCTCGGTTGCAGGAGTGCTCCTTTTCTCAATAGGCGAGCGGAATGTGTTCATTTTAGCTTGGCGAAGGTGCGCGTTGAAATTTAAAAATAGTGTAAATGAATTTAATAAAATATGTCAATAAAATTAATTCTGTCAATAAAGTAAAATAAATTAATTAATTAAAACAACAGAAAATAAAAATAAAAATAAATTCGTCTGGCTGGCAATAAACCAGCGCTGTTCAGTTCAAGCTCCGCGGCTAATCGTGGCGTCAGGTATCCGCTAAGGGCAACGCTCCTGGGATAGTGTCGTGTGTAGGTGATGCGGTGTGTTGTGGTGTGTAAGTATTGTGTAAGAGTTTGTGAGTGTGTGTAACCTGGGAGTGTTTTGTGATGTGTATATGTGTGTAGTGTATGTATGTAAGGCCCGAAGCGATCGCGAAGCTGGCGTGAGAACAATCAATAGTCAGACAAACAATAAAAAGCGAAAATATACAAAAATGGTTAAAAGTGACGTAGAGTTGACTCTACCCGTCCACTGTAGCTCAGCTACAGGTCTAATAAATTGCGGTAGAACAGTTCTACAAGTCTGTAGTAGCTCTGCTACTTGTACATGTATGTATTTATATACAAAGGTCTTATTTTTAAAACAACCTAATTTAACTAAATCTAATGAAAATCTATAACAATCGTCCGTACCAGATTCTGCCACAGAAAGTGAGCTTATAAATTAAATTTGGGCCATGTGGCTCCAAAAATGATGGCTCTACAATTCAACAGTGTTAAAACTCTATGTAGAGTCACCCCTTGGGGTCGAGCAGATAGAGCTCCCCGAGCCCTCCACAACGAGCCCAAACTCGACAGGTCTAGGCCCACTGGTTCAGAGATAGCAGGGCCCAAAAGTTTTCATACAAAAAATTGTATGAAACTTCAAACCCCGATATCCCGAGAACCACCAGTCCGATCCAAGCGAGAGAAGGCTCCCCGAAAAAGCCCCGACGAACCCTACCCTATGACGTGATTTTTGGGTCAAAAAAGTGACCCCCAAAAATCGACCCCCCAACTTTGTGGGGTCCACCCCCAGACCGGCCTAAAGGCTGCGGGAAGGAGAGCCAAGCTCCCCAGAGAAAACCAGGGCCCGCTACGACCCCCGGTTCCCGAGATATACGGCTTTGAAAAAATTCAAGATGGCCGACTGGCCGAACTTTGAGCACGTATATTTCGAGTTCCAGACGTCCCAGCGATCCCGAAAAAGTTTCTCCCTGGTCAGCTCAGCACCCCCTACCGCCTCAAGACAGAAAATTGAAAAAAGAAAATTTGGAAAATTTTCCGGAAAAATTTTCCGGGAATTTCCCAAAATTGTAGGGTTGGGTAGATGGCCCTTTACCGACGCCCCCAGTCGAAACCCGGTCTTCCCGCGACCACCGGTTATGGAGCTACGGGTGTTTGAAATTCGGCAAGATGGCCGCGCGCGTCCAAGGTCAAACTTTGACCAGCTGTAACTCCTAAACCGCCGGTCGCAGAGAGCCCAAAATCGATATCTGGGGTGGGCCTGGCGTCCTCTGTCCCCCCAGGTTGTCAAAATCGAATTTGAGGAAAAAGTCCTCAAATCGATCAAAACCACCTTTTTCTTAAAATTTACCCCCTAATACGAACAGCAAAGAAAAAATTTTTCAGATATGACTATCCAGTCCGGAGAAAACTTAAGTTAAAGTTTCATACAAAATTTTTATGAAATGTCGGAATTTACAATTTTCGTTATTTCTGCCGCTAGAAGGGGCTTGTTTGGGCTTAAACAAGTGTAGATGGCTTGTCTAAACCCAACCCCGTCGTCAGAAACAAAGAAAATCTACCCTTTATTAATTAATTTGGAAAAAACACTTAAAATTCGCTATCTCCGAGCTGAATAAAGATAAAAATGTACAAAAAATTGAAAAATTAAGGGTAAATATAGCTCTATCTACAGCAATAATTTAATCTTAAATTTAGGACAAAATGGTACAAATATTTTACAAATTATAAAAATTTTGAATTTTTAATTCTGGTGTCCAAAAAATAAGTCCAAAAAATCTCAAAAAGTCAGGATCTGGTCTTCCCGCTAGCGCGCAAAAGATAGCAGTTGCGGAATTCGCAATTTTATTCTGGTTCCGCCGCAAATTGCTGGTAAATTTATGAATTTTAAAGTTTAATAAAAAATTTTCCACCTGGCCGAAAAATCCTTTTCTTGCAGAAAAGCAGGTGGGGTTGGGGTTGGACCCCACAAAGTTGGGGGGTCAATTTGTGGGCCCCGCCCACTTGACCCAAAACCGGCATCGCGGGCTAGATCTCGTCGGGGCCTTTACGGGGATACCTCTCTCGAGCGGATCGGACCGTTGGTTCTCGGGATATCGGGGTTTTAGAATTACCGTGCATATTTGCACGATAACTTCGGAGCCCTGCTATCTCCGAACCGGTGGGCCTGGGACCGTCGAGTTTGGGCTCGTTGTGAAGGGCTCGGGGAGCTCTATCCGAGCGACCCAGGGGGGGGACTCTATCTAGAGCCCCCACGAATAAATATTGTAGAGTCATCATTTTTGGAGCCATAAGGCCCAAATTTTTCAATTTGTACATATTCAACGATACTCTACCCAATTGGTGGACAACTGGTATTAGTTTATAAGTTTTATTAAAATTTCAACTGCCTAATTTTAGACATTTATAACATTTATACTGTAGACAAGTAGCAGTGCTACTACAGACGGGTAGAATTCTATTGTTCTACCGCTCAATAGACTCGTAGCTGTGCTACATTGGACAGGTAGAGTCAACTCTACCATCTATTATTTACTGTAGATTATATTGTATTTTGATTTGTATTTGTCTGAGACAAGTGATTGACAGCTGCTTTGCAGCAATATCGCGATCGCATCGGGCCTTGCATACGTACATCCCACGAACACCACAGAACACTCTCAGGTTACACACACTCACACACTCTTACATAACACTTACAACACCACACATCAACCACACATAACACAACATCTTTGGGACGTTGCCCGATCTTATATCTGGCGCCACAATTAGCCGCGAGCCTGAGCTAGCACTGCATAGTCATAATATCTACTGCAATTTTAATTTTTATTATTATTTCGTCTGAACTTATTTGAATTTGACATTTATTTTACATCTATTTTACATTTTACATCTATTTATATTTATATTAATTTTACTACTGTACGCGCACCTTCAGCAGAATGGCAACCACAAGAACGCCAATCAATATACCGGGACCCTCCAATGCTAGAATCTCATCGTCCCCTGTTAAACATGTGGTAGACACGAGCCCAGTGGGATTGGTCAAAGATAGCATAAATAAGCTTGAAACCCCCGTGATGGGTCACCGAACAAAGGATGCCAAAGTGGTACCCTTTGCTCGCTTAGGCGCAAAAAAGAAACCGGTGAGCCCATCCCCATCACCTGAACCATTAAAAAGGGGGCGCTACGAGAGCGCCATGCGCAACTGCAAAATAATAAAGGACCAACTCACTATCTCTGGAAACTTAAAGAGAGAAATCCGGGCGAAAATAGAGGAGATGGCCAATGGCCTCCAAAAATATATAAGGGAGTATGAGGACGAACTGAGGGGACAATTAAGGCGAGAAGTTGGGACGCCGGAGACATTGGCTCCTGTCGCCCCAACTCTTAAAACTGATAGCAGCAAGGAGATTCTGAGGAAAATTGAGGAGAATGGAAGGCTTTTGAAAGAGAACGGAAGAATGATGAATGAAATAAAAGAGAGAATGGAAAGACAGGATGAAAGGGAGAAAGAAAGAGAAAGGAAAGGGACGGCGACGTATGCGAGTGTAGCGTCGGGTCGCACGGGGGCGCGGCCCCCGGAGCGGGCGACGCTGCACTCCATAGTCATCACGTCGAAGAATGAAGAGGAAACCAGTGAGCAAGTGATTGAGAGACTCCAGAAAGTGGCAAATGAAGATGAAGGATGGGTTATGGTTGAGAAGGTAAGAAAGGCGAAGGATAGAAAGGTTATAATAGGTTACAAGACTGACGATGAAAGAAAGAGGGCGCAAGAGCAGCTTGGGGCGAAAATAAAAAACGTGGCCGTGGAGCATATACCTAACAAGGATCCGCTCCTAATCTTATATAGCGTCCTTAGAGCTCACAGCGACGAGGATCTGTTAAAGGTTTTAAGGTCTCGGAACCATAATGTGTTCCGAGGGCTGACCCCAGAGCAGATCCGCATGTCAGTGCTCTATAGGAAGACTGCACGGAACCCACACACCAGCCATGTGGTGCTCAGGGTCTCCCCGGAGGTGTGGACCCGTGCCCTGGAAGCAGGGAGACTGCACGTAGACCTGCAACCAATTAGGGTTGCAGATCAATCTCCTCTTGTGCAGTGCTCCTTGTGCCTTGGGTATGGACACACCAGGAGGTTCTGCACCAGTACGGAACCCAAATGTAGTCACTGTGGGGGACTCCATTTGAGAGCCGAGTGCCCAGACTACGCTGCTGGTGCAGAGCCTACCTGTTGTAACTGCCAACGGGAGAAGCTGAGCGGCACAGCGCACGCCGTGTACAGCGATTTGTGTCCTGTACGCCAGAGGTGGGATATTATAGCGAGGTCCACCACTCAGTACCGATGCTAATGTTGTCCCGGGGAACACGATCCCATACAGAGTGCTGCAGGCAAACCTCAAAAGGAAGAAGCTGGCAATCGAAGACTTCATACTCGAAGCCTCGAGGCGCAAAGCCACGGTCGCTCTAATACAAGAGCCCTACGTAGGAAACTCATCAAGGATGAAGTCATACCAGGGCGTCAGGGTCTTCCAGAACACTGGGCAAGGAGGAGGGACTGTGAAGGCGGCCATTGCCGTCTTCGATCCAACTCTGGATGTTGTACAGTACCCGCAACTCACCACCGACAACATCATTGTGGTGGGGATCCGGACCAGTGCCTGGACGATCACGCTGGTGTCCTTCTACTTTGAACCGAG
Organism: Pelosia muscerda; assembly: GCA_963691645.1. NCBI lineage: Eukaryota > Metazoa > Arthropoda > Insecta > Lepidoptera > Erebidae > Pelosia > Pelosia muscerda. The sequence goes on along the minus strand of OY829105.1, from coordinate 19,064,349 downwards.
ACCAGCACCACTGGGGCCCTACTTAGAGCGCCTTAAAGAGGTGAGGCGAAGTTTAGATTCCCAGCTTGTTGTTTTTGGGGGAGATGCCAATGCGAAGAGTTCACCAGTTCGAAGACAGCAGAGGTGAGCTACTGAGTGGGGTCCTCGCTGAGATGGACCTCCATGTCCTGAATAGTGGAAACATTCCGACTTTCGATACTGTGAGAGGCGGAAGGAGGTACTGCAGCTTTGTGGACGTGACGGCCTGCACGAGCAATGTGCTCGCCTGGATCGACGCTTGGAAGGTTGACACAAGCCTGGCGCCAGGATCAGACCACAACGGCGTGGTGTTCAACCTCAACCTAGTAAAAGCCAAAGGCATAGCGATTCAGCGCACAACGCGAATCTATAATACGCGAAAAGCCAACTGGGGCGCTTTCAAAGCCAGCATGATCCGGCAGCTCTCGGATATAGCGATAGACGAAATAAGACACCACAACCAGATGGACGTCTTAGTCGAAGCGTACACGAGGGCTGTCGGGGACGCGTGTAGAGAAAGCGTCCCAGTCAAAAAACCGGGGGGGTTGGTCACTGCGCCGTGGTGGTCGGAAAACCTCGCCCAACTTAGAAAGGTTATGGTCACCTACAAGCGTCGCATCAGAAACGCAGCGCCGGTCCGCAGAGCGTTTGTGATAGGGCAGTACCTGGAACGAAAGGAGATGTATGAGAGCGAGGTAAAAAAGGCACAGGTCGAAAGTTGGAAGAATTTCTGCGGAAAGCAGGACAGGGAGGGCCTCTGGGAGGGGATCTATCGAGTTATAGGAAGGGCCACAGTAAGGGAAGAGGAAACTCTGCTTTCCGCCAATGGTTCATTCCTGGACGCGAAGGGTTCGGCCGAATTACTCGCCCGAACCTTTTATCCGGTGGATTGTAGGGAAGTGGACGATGAGGGGCACCGAAGAGTACGAGAAAAGGCTAGGGAATTAGATGGGGATACGGGTCATCATAATGATGACCCACCTTTTACACTAAATGAACTCTTCGATGCCCTTCATAAGTTCAACCCCAAGAAGGCTCCGGGGGCGGATGGCTTTACAGCCGATATCTGCACCCACGCCATTAGGGCCGACCCCTTATTTTTCCTGAAGCTGCTGAACCAATGCCTTCACCACGGCTACTTTCCTAAGATATGGAAGGAAGCAGTGGTGGTGGCATTGAAGAAGCCAGGAAAGGACTCATACGCCGTCCCCAAGTCGTATAGACCTATTGGTCTACTGCCCGTCTTGGGGAAGGTGTATGAGAGGATGCTGGTGGCTCGACTCAACTTTTACTTGTTGCCGGGGATTAGCCTCCGTCAATATGGCTTTATGCCACAGAAAGGCACCGAAGACGCCCTCTATGACCTCATGAGTCACATAAGGGCTAAACTTGATGAGAAGAGGATAGTCCTTATGGTGTCCCTGGACATAGAGGGCGCCTTCGATAGCGCATGGTGGCCGGCCATCAAAGTTAGACTGGCGGAGGAAAACTGTCCGGGTAATTTGAGGCGAGTCATCAGTAGCTACCTTAGCGACAGGGAGGTAAGGGTTAGGTATGCGGGCGAGGAGTGCAGACGCCCCACGGAGAAGGGCTGCGTCCAGGGCTCCATTGGCGGACCCTTGCTGTGGAACTTATTATTAGATCCCTTGTTGCACGAGCTGAGTAGGTCGGTTCATGTTCAAGCTTTCGCGGACGATGTGGTGCTGGTGTTCGATGGGGACACCGCCCTGGAGATTGAGAGACAAGCCAATGCCTCTCTCGAGCATGTGCGGGAGTGGGGCATCCGAACGAAGCTGAAATTCGCACCGCACAAAACATGTGCGATGGTAATAACGCGGAGGCTGAAGTACGATGCCCCTCGCCTCAGCATGGGCGGGATAGACATTGGATTGTCTGAACAAATCAAAATCCTGGGACTCACCATTGACCACCGGCTCACCTTCAACACCCACGTCTCAAATGTATGTAAGAAGGCGATCGCGATATATCACAAGTTAGCGAGGATGGCCCGGATCAGCTGGGGACTTCATCCCGAGGTGATCCGGACCATCTATACCGCGGCTGTGGAGCCGACGGTGCTGTACGCGGCATCTAGTTGGGGCGCGGCGGTGGACAAGCTTGGAATACGGAAGCAGTTGAACGTGGTGCAGCGCGGATTCGCACAAAAATTATGTAAAAGCTACCGGACGGTCTCCCTGCACTCGGGGCTGATCCTGGCTGGAATGCTCCCTCTGGACCTCAGAGTTCGCGAGGTGGCCTCGTTATACGAGGCCAAGAGAGGAGTGTTCCAGTCATGGTTGGGAGACAGGGAGATCGAACGGATGGCTCCGGCCATTGAAGCACCTCACCCCGCGGAGCATATGAGCCTGGAGTTCACCAGTCTGGTAGACGAGGAACAATATCAGAGCACCGATAATATCGAGGTACGCATCTTTACGGACGGGAGCAAGATTGAGGGTCGTGTCGGCGCCGCGTTATCCATTTGGCATAACGGGGCCGAAACTAAGACCCTCAAACTTGCTCTCGCACCGCACTGCACCGTCTACCAGGCCGAGCTCCTGGCCATATGCAAAGCGACCAGTGAGGTCCTTAAACGCGGCGCGGCCACGTTCGGCGTTCTCAGCGACAGCAGAGCCGCACTCCAAACGGTGACGAACCACCGAGCCCTCCACCCACTGGCAGTTGAAGCCAGACTTAACATCAGGCGGGGCTTGGCCCAGGGCAAGGAAATTTCTTTGTTCTGGGTCAAGGCCCACGTCGGGTTGGAGGGCAATGAGCGGGCCGATGAGCTCGCCAAGGAGGCGGCTCTGCGGTCGAAGCGGGCGCCACATTACGGCCTGTGCCCGGTTTCATTCGTGAAGCGGGGTCTGCGTCAGATCACGCTTGGCGTGTGGAACGAGCGGTACAGGCTGGGCGAAACTGCTTCCGTGACCAAGTTGTTCCTCCCATGCGCAGTGGCGGCGTACAGCATCGTCCGCAAAATGGGGGTCGCCAGTACGACCACCCAATTGTTGACGGGACATGGTGGGTTCTCCGAATACTTGGCTCGTTTCAAGTGTAAGGAGGACCCATCATGTGCCTGTGAACCTGGGGTGGAGGAGACCGTTGTCCACCTCGTCGTGGACTGCCCGATTCACGCGAGGGATCGGTACAACCTCGAGCATAGGACAAAAATTAAAATAAGTGTACAAAACTTACCAACACTCCTGGACAAAAAATATAGAGCTCACTTTTTGGAGTATTGGGACAAAATTGTCAAAATTGTTAATATTAGAAACAAGAGTTAAGGTGAACACCAGTGGATATTTTTCATAAATATCCCACGGTATCACAACAAAATGTATATCAAAAAAAGACCAATGTACCAAAAGTGGAAGTGTATTATATATAATTATAGTAGTAATAAGCAAAAATGTGAATTAGTGAATAAGTAAGAAAAGTAAAATTTAAGTAAATATTAGAAAAGTTATAAGAAAAAGATGTTAATTGAAATAAAATAAATAAATAAAATATACCTATACCCCCCCCTAATAATCCCTAAGTATGAAAGGTATGGCGTGAAAGTACGAGAGGGATACAAGAGAGAACTAGAATGTTACTAGAGGCACGGAATGAAAGCGAGAATAGTATATAATAGGAAAAAGTTATTATAAAATACTTATGAACCCTGAGTGGGTTTCTCTATGCATAGACGAGACTAGCGTAAATTAATCTTTGCACAGAATAGGCTCCCGCCTTGAGCAGGAGGTGTTAGAAAAAAAAAAAAAAAAAAAAAAAAAAAAAAAAAAAAAAAAAAAAAAAAAAAAAACCTAACCTAACCTAACCTAACCTAACCTAACCTAACCTAACCTGGGGCGAGCCCCAAGTGAGTTGTGAGTACGTCCTCGTCGTTCGCCCTGGACCCCGTCCTGACCACCGTAACGGAGTGGCAGGCGGGTGACTAAATCTCGAACTCGACACTTGCGGGCAAATTTGCGAATTCTGCGAATTACTGTGCGATACCTATGCTTACACGAGCCAAATTAGCTAACAGTCCTTTTAAGGACTCGGAGGAGATGGTGGCAGTTCCCTCTGCCTCCTCCTCCAACAGTCCTTTTCAGGACTCAGCGGTGGTGGCAGCTCCGTCTGATAATAGTCCTTTTCAGGACTGCGGGGAGATTGTGGCAGTTCCGTCTGCCTTGTCTGCGGATCAATCTCCTCTGATCCGAATGGAGGTGGAGCAACGAAGCCCTGCGGCTTCCGCGTCCCGCGCAGAGGCGGTTGTTTTGCTGGAGCGTCTGGACGCTGAACAGAGTGGGTCGCGCCCATCCTCCCCAGTAATGGGGAGACTGTGGCGCAAGCGCTCCAACTCTGCCACGGAGGCAGAGTTGGACGAAAGCGCTAAGAAGACAAAGGGCCATTATGCCTACTTGGCAAAGGCTAAGGCCGAGTTAGCCGTGGCCAAGGAGAGAGAGGTGGAGCTCCGGGCTGAGGAGGAGCTCGCGGAGCAGCGGCGGAAGAGGGCTCTCTTCCTCCGGGAGTCCCCCAGCCCACAACCGCAGCCCAGCCCACTGTTACCAGCAGGAGTGGCAGATACTGCGACCCAGCCCCTCAGCGCGGAGCAGCTGTCGGGCTCCATCGAGGCAGCGGTGGCGATGGTACAATCCATCGCCACCAAGAGCTCCAATCTAAAGGGCCAGTACGTGCGGGACCTTAAGCAGGCATGTAGCTCCATCCTGGAGCACGTGCGTGTGCTGAGGTCCCGCACGCAGTCTGAGGAGGTGGCCCAGCTCCAGACCGAGCTGGCTGTCGTGCGGGCCGAAATGCGGGCCTGGAAGCGGCAGGCGGAGACTGCGCCGCCCGCGATGAGTCGCGAAGAGATCGCATTCCTGGTCGATGCGCGCATCGCGGGCATCCAGGACCGCCTGCTGCCCGAGACCCGCATCCGCCCACCTCTCCAGGCGGACATCCGTAATGCCGCCCGCCTGGCTATGGAGCCCGAGCGCCAACCCACGATCTCGTCCCTCCCTCCCTCGCCACCTCTTCCTCTGTCTCCTCCAACGCCTGATGGGCAGGCGGAGGAGGCATTGCGCCCCACTCCTCCAGGAGGTAAGGCCGCCAAGAAGAAGAGGCCAAAGAAGAAGACGGCCGCGGCGAGGGAGGCAGAAGCTGCCCGCCAGGCGCGACAGCTATCTCAGCCACCCTCGCTGACCCCCCAGTCGGCCCCAGCGCCAACGTCGTGGAGCACAGTGGCGGCGCGCCCAAAAGCGCCAAAGCCAGTACCAGCCCAGCCAGCTCCAGTAGCGCCGGCCACTAGCAGCAGGAAACGTGGCGCCCGTAGGCCTCGCAAATTGCGAGCACCTAAGACCGCAGCGGTCACACTAACGCTGCAGCCGGGCGCCGCGGAGCAGGGGGTGACCTACGGAGAGGTGCTCGCCAAGGCCGAGAGGTCAATCGACCTCAAGGCCCTCGGCATCGACGGCCTCCGCCTCCGTCCCGCCGTGACTGGAGGTCGCATACTGGAGGTGGCCGGCGCTGACAGAGCGCAGAAGGCCGACGCCCTGGCCACAAAATTGAAGGAAGTGCTGCAGGAGGTCCGCGTTGCTAGACCAGAGAGGTGCGTGGAGCTACGCATCTCTGGTCTGAGCGACTCGGCCTCCAAGGAGACCGTAGCGGCGTCGCTGGCAGCAGAGGGGGGCTGCTCTGCCGATTCCATAAAGGTGGGCGACATCCAGCGCCCATCTGGCCGGCAGGGCTCTGCCTGGCTGCGGTGCCCGGTTGACGCGGCAAAAATACTAACAGACGGACGGCGCATCGTGATCGGGTGGTCAGTGGTTAGGCTGACCACCCTGGAGCCCAGGCCGGCGCGGTGCTTCCGCTGCCTGGAACCGGGGCATGTTGGTGTAAGGTGCACTGCGGGCATTGACCGCAGTGCACTATGCTTCCGTTGTGGGCAGGCGGGCCACAAGTCGGCCACCTGCTCCGCGGAGCCCAGGTGCCCCGTCTGTTCAGCGGCGGGCAAAGCGTCCGGCCACAAGCTGGGCTCGTCTGAGTGCCAGGCGGCTTCCCGCAGCAGGGGCCGGGCCAAGAGCAAAGCTGCCAGTGGGGCAAAATCTACCCCCTCCCCCACCCAGCAGCCCACAGTGGAGGTTATGGACACCGCCCAACAATAATGGCCCACATCTCCATTCTGCAGGCCAACGTCAACCACTGCGTCGCGGCCCAGGACCTTTTGGCCCAATCCATGGCGCAGTGGCAGACGACACTGGCAGTAGTCGCCGAGCCGTACTACGTGCGCGAAACCCCAAATTGGGCCAGCGACCACAACGGCTTGGTGGCTATCGTCGCCCGGCGAAACGCTCCCCCCTTCGACCGAGTGCGGAGGGGTCGAGGGTGCGTCCTCGTCACGCTGGGCGGCGCTGCAGTAATTGGGGTGTACTGCCCCCCCAGTAGAAGCATCGCCGAGTTTGAGCAGCTGCTCGCTGAGGTCGGTGCTCTGCTGGCAGAAGTGCACCCCACCCCGGCCGTGGTGGCCGGAGATTTCAACGCTCACTCTCGGGCGTGGGGATCTCCGGCGACCGATGCCCGGGGGGAGATGTTGGAGGAATGGGCGGTGTCCCAAGACTTGGTGTTGCTAAACCAAGGGGCGGTCCACACCCTAGTGCGACCGCAGGGTAGGTCGATCGTCGATCTGTCGTTCGCCAGTTCTGGCCTGGCCCGACGGATCGGCAACTGGCGGGTTGTTGAGGGGGTGGAGACCGCGTCGGACCACCGGTACATCCGGTTCGACGTCGTCCCTGCCGCCTCGGCGGCTCGAGTAGACCTCGACCGTCCCTTGGTAGGAGAAGGTCCGCGGTGGCGACTCAACACACTGGACAAGGAACTGGCCCGAGAGGCGGTTATCGTCGAGCGATGGGCTGCGGGCGACAGTGGCCTGGACGTAGACGCGAGATGCGAGCGGCTCGCTGGAGCGCTGACTCGCGTCTGCGACGCGGCGATGCAAAGGGCGAGGCCTATCCCGCCTCGGAAATCGGTGTACTGGTGGCGTCCCCACCTAGCCGGGCTGCGTACAGCTAGTGACGCAGCCCAGAGGCAGTACTACCGGTGCCGAAGGCGGGCCGTAAGAGACCTCGCCCGAGAAGAACAGCTGCACGCCGCGTACCGGGCCGCCCGTGAGGCCCTTAGCTCGGCGGTCAAAGCCGCCAAGGAGGAGGCCTGGAAGGAGTGGCTCGAGAGTCTCAATCGAGATCCATGGGGGCGTCCGTACAAGACCGTGAGCCAGAAGCTCCGGCCTTGGGCGCCTCCTCTCACAAGGACTCTCGAGCCGAGCTTCCTCCACCGAGTAGTCAGTTCCCTCTTCCCTGCGAGGGAGGAGTGGGTCCCACCGCGGATGGCAACACCAAGCCGGGTGCCGGCAGACGAAGGGGCAGTACCTCCCGTGTCCGAGGCCGAGCTAGGGGCTGCGATTCTGGCACTCAGGTCCAGGAACCGCGCCCCGGGCCCGGACGGCGTCCCTGGGAAGGTCATTGCCACAGTCATGCCGGCACTAGAGGAGGAGACGCTGTCCCTCATGTCCGAGTGTTTGGCGTCGGGGAGAGTCCCGCGACGATGGAAGACTGGGAGGCTCGTGCTTCTTAAAAAGCACGGGCGCCCAGTCGACTCGCCGTCGGCCTACCGTCCCATCGTTTTGCTCGACGAGATGTGCAAGCTGTTTGAGCGGGTGCTCGCTGCGCGTCTCGTCGGCCACCTGGAGGGGGCGGGGCCCAACCTAAGTGACGGCCAGTTCGGCTTCCGTCGCGGGAGGTCAACCCTCGACGCCATATCCCGACTGCGGGGCAGCGTCGACGAAGCGGTCGCCGGGGGAGAAGTGTTGTTGGCTGTGTCGCTGGACATAGCCAACGCCTTCAACACCCTCCCCTGGGAAACTATCGCCGAGGCGCTGAGGTACCACAACGTCCCGTGGTACCTCAGGCGCGTCCTTGCGGACTACTTCGTGGACCGGGTCATCATCTACCCGGCCCAAAGCGAGGTGGTCCGCAGGGGCATGTCTTGTGGCGTTCCACAGGGGTCGGTCCTTGGGCCGCTCCTGTGGAACGTAGGGTACGATTGGGTCCTGCGCGGTGCTAATCTTCGGGGAGTCGGTGTACTATGTTACGCCGACGACACCCTAGTCACCGCGCGGGCCCCGACGTTTCGCGACGCCTCCGTCCTCGCTACGGCAGGCGTCGCCCATGTCGTGCGTCGCATCGGGGCACTAGGTTTGAAGGTGGCCCTCGAAAAGTCCGAGGCCCTATTCTTTCATGGGCCTCGGCAGACGCCGCCTCGAGACAGGTCAATTGTGGTGGGCGGCACCTCCATCGCTGTCGGGACCAGTCTGAAATACCTCGGGCTGGTTCTCGACAGTCGGTGGCGGTTCGCGGAGCATTTCCGGCAGCTGGCACCGAAGTTGCTGGCGTTTGCCGGAATGCTCTCGCGGTTGCTGCCCAACAGCGGAGGCCCGGGGTCTGCCTGCCGCCGTCTCTACGACGGAGTGGTGCGCTCCAAGGCGCTCTACGGAGCGCCCATATGGGCGGAGGCCCTCTGCCCTGCAAATATTGCGCTGCTGCGGCGACCGCAGCGCGCCATCGCGCAGAGGGCCGCACGGGCGTACCACACCGTCTCTTACGAGGCGGCGTGTCTAATTGCGGGCAGTATCCCCTGGGATCTCGAGGCTGGCGTCCTCAAGAGGGTCTACGATGAGGGCGCCCTGATGCGGCGCAATCTGGGAGGTCGGCCGCCTCCGGAAGAGATCGATCGCTGGAGACAGGCGGCTCGCGACGATCTCTTCCGGAAATGGGCCGAAAGGCTGAGAGCGACCCGTAGTGGGTCGCTGCTCGTGGGGGCCGTCCGGCCCGTCCTGCGTCTTTTTGTGGAGAGGGGTCATGGGGCTCCAACGTACCACCTCACCCAACTTCTCACGGGTCATGGCTGCTTTGCCAAGTACCTGTGGGAAGTGGTGGGGATCGAACCGGAGCCCCGGTGCCGTCACTGCACCAGCGGCGACCCCGACACGGCCTACCACACCATGGCCGTGTGTGAGGCGTGGGACGGCCAAAGGACGGCCCTCGTAAGCTCCATTGGTGGAGACCTTTCGCTGTCGGCCGTGATTCCAGCCATGGCCGACAGCGAAGAGTGTTGGGCCGCCGTCGCCTCGTTCGCTAGCGAGGTGATGGCGGCAAAGAGAGAGGCTCTGCGGGAGCGGGAGCGAGCTGGTCTCACTCTTCCGCCCCGCAGGCCCCCGGCGAGGGGACGCCGGCGAGCGCAATTCGCCCGCGTCCCCGAATGAGCGAAGCCACGGGCGGTGGGTCGGGGGACCCGCCGCCCCATGCTAATGTGGCGGAATGCGCCCCTCAGTGTTCCTGGGGCGCATTCGTAAAGTGAGCTGGCCCCATCACCTGGAAAGTCTGTCCGGATGGTGGGGCCACCAAGAGGCGAGCCCAAACGGGCGTCCCTAGCCGAGTCGCGGTGAGAATTCTATCCCGCGGCTCGGATTAGGCGAAGGAGGAACACCGTGGTGGTTTAGTGGGTAGTCTGGCCTCCGTTTCGAGGTCAGGAGTCCCACACGAAGCGAGCCTCCTGCCCCCGCGGGGGGTGAGCGAAGTGCGTAAATGCATTCCACCACGGAAAAAAAAAAAAAAAAAAAAAAAAAAAAAAAACCTAACCTAACCTAACCTAACCTAACCTAACCTAACCTAACCTAACCTTACATCCGTCTGCCCGGGGTCTGCCTGCCGCCGTCTCTACGACGGAGTGGTGCGCTCCAAGGCGCTCTACGGAGCGCCCATATGGGCGGAGGCCCTCTGCCCAGCAAACGTTGCGCTGCTGCGACGACCGCAGCGCGCCATCGCGCAGAGGGCCGCACGGGCGTACCACACCGTCTCTTACGAGGCGGCGTGTCTAATTGCGGGCAGTATCCCCTGGGATCTCGAGGCAGGCGTCCTAAAGAGGGTCTACGATGAGGGTGCCCTGATGCGGCGCAATCTGGGAGGTCGGCCGCTTCCGGAGGAGATCGATCGCTGGAGACAGGCGGCTCGCGACGATCTCTTCCGGAAATGGGCCGAAAGGCTGAGAGCGACCCGTAGTGGGTCGCTGCTCGTGGGGGCCGTCCGGCCCGTCCTGCGTCTTTTTGTGGAGAGGGGTCATGGGGCTCCGACGTACCACCTCACCCAACTTCTCACGGGTCATGGCTGTTTTGCCAAGTACCTGTGGGAAGTGGTGGGGATCGAACCGGAGCCCCGGTGCCGTCACTGCACCAGCGGCGACCCCGACACGGCCTACCACACCATGGGCGTGTGTGAGGCGTGGGACGGCCAAAGGACGGCCCTCGTAAGCACCATTGGTGCAGACCTTTCGCTGTCGGCCGTGATTCCAGCCATGGCCGACAGCGAAGAGTGTTGGGCCGCCGTCGCCTCGTTCGCTAGCGAGGTGATGGCGGCAAAGAGAGAGGCTCTGCGGGAGCGGGAGCGAGCTGGTCTCACTCTTCCGCCCCGCAGGCCCCCAGCGAGGGGACGCCGACGAGCGCAATTCGCCCGCGTCCCCGAATGAGCGAAGCCACGGGCGGTAGGTCGGGGGACCCGCCGCCCCATGCTAATGTGGCGGAATGCGCCCCTCAGTGTTCCTGGGGCGCATCCGTAAAGTGAGCTGGCCCCATCACCTGGAAAGTCTGTCCGGATGGTGGGGCCACCAAGAGGCGAGCCCAAACGGGCGTCCCTAGCCGAGTCGCGGTGAGAATTCTATCCCGCGGCTCGGATTAGGCGAAGGAGGAACACCGTGGTGGTTTAGTGGGTAGTCTGGCCTCCGTTTCGAGGTCAGGAGTCCCACACGAAGCGAGCCCCCTGCCCCCGCGGGGGGTGAGCGAAGTGCGTAAATGCATTCCACCACGAAAAAAAAAAAAAAAAAAAAAAAAAAACCTTACATCCGTCTACGGTCTACGGTCTACGGTCTACGGTCTACGGTCTACGGTCTACGGTCTACGGTCTACGGTCTACGGTCTACGGTCTACGGTCAACGGTCTACGGTCTATGGTCTACGGTCTACGGTCTACGGTCTACGGTCGACGGTCTACAGTCTACTGGTTATGGATTTTGATTTTCTATTTTGTTTTCGGTTTTACTATCTTCGGTTTTCCGTTCCAGGTCTTTGGTTAGGTTAGGTTAGGTTAGGTTACGTTAGTTAAGGTTTTACCTTTTTTTTTTTTGCTTAGGTTAGGTTAGGTTATTTTACGTTGGTTAAGGTTTAATGTTTTTTTATTTTTGGTTAGGTTAGGTTAGGTTAGGTTAGGTTAATTTTTCGGTTTTCCGTTTCCGGGTAGGTTTGGTAATGTTAGGTTAGATTCTCGGTTTTTTGTTTTTTGTTAAGGTTAGGTTTTGGTTTCTATTCCGAATCAATTGCGATTTGATTTTGATACAATAGCGATTTAGTTCTTATTCAATTCTGATTTCATTTCGATTTTGTTTTGATTCAATTTGGATTCAATTTCGATTTAATTTCGATTCCAGTCTACGGTCTACGGTCTACGGTCCACTACGGTCTACGGTCTACGGTCCACGGTCAACGGTCTACGGTCTACGGTCTACGGTCTACGGTCTACGGTCTACGGTCTACGGTCTACGGTCTACGGTCTACGGTCTACGGTCTACGGTCTACGGTCTACGGTCTACGGTCTACGGTCTACGGTCTACGGTCTACGGTCTACGGTCTACGGTCTACGGTCTACGGTCTACGGTCTACGGTCTACGGTCTACGGTCTACGGTCGACGGTCAACGGTCTACAGTCTACTGGTTATGGATTTTGGTTTTCTATTTTGTTTTCGGTTTTACTATCTTCGGTTTTCCGTTCCAGGTCTTTGGTTAGGTTAGGTTAGGTTAGGTTACGTTAGTTAAGGTTTTACCTTTTTTTTTTTTGCTTAGGTTAGGTTAGGTTATTTTACGTTGGTTTAGGTTTTATGTTTTTTCATTTTTGGTTAGGTTAGGTTAGGTTAGGTTAGGTTAATTTTTTTAATTTTTTTGGGGGTTCCCCCACAGCGCATACTTCCTCGTAGTTTCCCCCGGGCAACGCCGTGTCTGACCACCGTAACGGAGTGGCAGACCGGCGGCTAAAGTGCGCTGTGACTCACAGACATAAAGCGGTCGTCTGCGAAAGATGGCAAACAAACCCAGGCGTGACGCTTCCGGGCGTTTTGTTCCGAATCGCTCTTTACAGGGCGATTCAAACGGCCCTTCTCAGGGCCAACCGAGCGGCCCTTCTCAGGGCCAATGTAACGGCCCTTCTCAGGGCCACGCTGGCGGCGCTTCGACGTCGAAAGCTGACCGCGCACCATCTGCGGCCAGCTTGTCTAGTAGGCCAGGCGAAATGTCGGACTCTGACGACTCCATCGTCACGTCGGCGGCCGAGAACGACCGCCTCAAGAGAAAGAGGGCCTATCTGAGGCTCGGGTCCGAGGGCTCCTCAGAGTCGGCCGGAAGCAAGGCGAAGAAGAAGTCGAAGTCTAAAAAGGCTTCGACATCTTCTGCGGCTTGCACCCACAATGTGGGCTTGCTGGACGCCGAGCGCCAGCTTAATCTGGCGCAAAGGGCGCAACTCCAGCTGGACCTGGAGGAGAGGGTCGCCGCCAAGGAGCAGCAGGCGCAAGTCGCCAGGTCGAGGGCTGGCTATGGTGCATCCAATGTGCTGTATGCTGACCACTCCCTGGCGGAACTGGAGCGCATGGCGCAAGAGGACAAGGAGGGGGTCGTGGAGGTTGCCTCAAAGTCCTCAAATTTGAAGGGGACCTTTCAGAAGGCCCTCAAATGCCGTGCTGCCAGCATGCACGGCATTGTGATGGAGCTGGTGAAGCGGACGGCCACGGATGAGACGCGGCGGCTGCAGGTGAAGGTGGATCGCCTGCAGGCGGAGGTCAGCCAGCTACACCAAAAGTTGGCGGAGGCCACGGCCCGGCCTGCCCAACCTGCCTCAGTTCCGGTGGTGGGAGGCTCTTCCTCCTCCACCACTGGCCTTGAGGCAATAATCCGCGGGGTGGTCATGGAGGAGAGGTCCTTCATCAGGGCCTGCTTCGCAGGCATCGAGGACCGGCTCTTGCCGGAAAGACGGTTACGCCCTCCGCTAGCGGCGGATAAGAGTTCGCCACCGACGTTGCCAGAACCTGCGCCTGTAGCAGGCCCGGTACCGGGTGCGCAGTCCCAGGCCCCGAAGGCCTCCAAGGGTAAAGGGAAGGGCAAGAGGACCAAGGTGGCTACTCAAACCCCAACCACAAGCGCGGAGGGAACGTCTGGGTCGGCTGCCACTCCAGTAGCCCCCCAGAACTCGCCGCAGGAGGAAGACGCCTTTCTTCCCTCCACCACCCCGTCCAACCAGTCGTGGACGGAAGTGGTCAGGCGGCGAAAGGGCAAAAAGTCGGCCCCCAAGCCTGCTGCGACTGCTCCTGCAGCTGTAAGGGCTCCAGCCAGCAGGAGGAAGCTGGTTCCTCCCAAAACCGCGGCCGTCGTGGTGACCATCACCCCGGAGGCCATGAAGCGTGGTGAAACGTACGAGTCCGTCCTAAAACGGGCTCGTAACAATGCTGATCCCTCCCAGCTGGGGATCAGTAACATCACATGCCGCCGAACCTTAACCGGGGCTCGAATTTTCGAGTTCTCGGGGGAGCAACGCGGAACAAATGCGGACCTCTTCGCAACAAAGTTGTCAGAAGTCATCGCGGAGTCGGCGACGGTAGTCAGGCCTGTCAAGACCGCAGCCTTGGAGGTGACCGATCTGGACGATTCGGTCACCAAAGAGGACGTGGTGGCAGCCGTCGCGACGGCTGGAGGCTGCGACGTTGGCGCGATAAAGAGTGGAGCCATCAGGCCCGGCCGTCGCGGCATGGGCATTATCCGCGTCGAGTGCCCGGTCGCGGCGACTGCGGCCGTACTTACTGCGACCAGGGGACGGCTGCTCGTGGGCTTCAGCACGGCTGTGGTCCGACCACTTGAAGACCAGCCAGTGCGCTGCTTCAAGTGCTTTGCGTTCGGCCACACCCGAGCCACGTGTCCCTCCAAGTCCGACTGGGGAGACGCGTGCTTCCAATGCGGGCAGGAGGGACATAGAAGTGCCACTTGCCGCGCCACCACACCACACTGCGCAGCGTGTGCCGCTGGTGGCCGCCCCGCGGGTCACAAAATGGCGGGCAGGAGCTGCAAACCTCCCGCGAGGAAGGGCATAGTGCCGGCGCAGGTTCGCCCTGTCGCTGCCACTGCCGCCACCGAGGTCGCCGCTGGAGATTCAGCTGCGGTAGCTGAGGAGAGGGGTGCAATGTCGGAATAATGGTTTCCGACTACCGCATCCTCCAGGCGAACACCAACCACTGCAGAGCGGCCCAGGACCTGGTGGTACAGGTCATGGCCGAGTGGTTGGTGAACGTAGCGGTGGTCGCCGAGCCCTACTCAGTCCCTGGCAGCTGGCTGGGTGACGAGGATGGCTTGGTGGCACTAGCGGCGCGGTCTTCTACAGACTCCCCTCCCCTCTCGCTAATAGAGAGGGGGCCGGGATATGTGGCCGCCGCGTGGGGAGACTTAGCCCTTGTAGGCGTCTACTTCTCTCCAAACCGCCCTCTTCAGGACTTCGAGAACTTTCTCGGAGTTCTGGCCGCTGTGGTTGGCAGGGCGGCGCCGCGTCAAGTCTCAGTGCTGGGAGACCTGAATGCCAAGTCAGTGACCTGGGGAAACCGTGCCACCGACGCACGCGGGCGGGCAGTAGAGATGTGGGCAGCCTCCTCTGGACTCTCCCTCTTGAACAGAGGCAGCGTCCAGACATGCGTGCGGCGGCAGGGTGGCTCAATAGTGGACGTCACTTTCGCCACCTCTGCGTTAGCGGCGCGCGTGCTCAACTGGCGGGTGGACCTGGTGGAGACGATGTCGGACCACCGCTACGTACGGTTTGACATCTCCGCCAGTGGCCCCGGAGGGGTGCAGCAGCCCCTCTCGGGGAGATCACCGTTCCCACGGTGGGCTCTCACCCGCCTGGACAGGGAGGCGGCGGCGGAGGCGGCGTTCATCCAGGACTGGCTTTCGCCGCCTTCCGCCGGCTTGGATGTGGACACCGTGGCGAGGCACCTCAGGGAGTCTCTGACCGAGGTATGCAACTCTAGCATGCCTCGGTCCCGCCGACCGCCACCCAGACGCGCCGTGTACTGGTGGTCGGCAGAACTGGCGGGGCTTCGAGCGGCGTGCGTGGAGGCTAGGAGGGCCTACACGCGGAGCCGACGGCGGCGTCGAAGGGACCGGGCCGACGAGGACCACCTCTATGAGGTGTATAAGGAGGCAAAAATGGTCCTCGATCGAGCCATTGCCGCCGCCAAAGACTCGGCGAGAGCGGAGCTGCTGGAGGGTCTCGACAGCGACCCCTACGGGAGACCTTATAAGGCGGCCCGCAACAAGTTGCGCCCTTTTGGTCCTCCGGTAGCCGAGACCCTGGAGCCCATGTTTCTGGATGGGGTGGTTCAGTCCCTGTTCCCGTGCAGGGGTAACTTCACCCCACCAGTGATGGACCCACCGCGGGGGAGAGCTCCGCCAGCCGAGGAAGAAGAGGAGGCCCCTCCTGTTTCGGAGTCGGAACTTGGCGCGGCGATTCTCCATATCCGCGCCAAGAAGACAGCTCCGGGCCCCGACGGTGTTCCGGCTAGAGTGGTGGCGATCGCTGCCACTCTAATGGAGGAAAGGTTTCGGGACCTCTTCAGCGCATGCCTTGCGTCTGGGAGGTTCCCGAAACCGTGGAAGGAGGGGCAGTTGTGCCTCCTTCGCAAGGAGGGCCGCCCAGCAGATTCCCCCTCGGCATACCGGCCCATCGTTTTGCTCGATGAAGTCGGCAAAATGTTCGAGGGGATAATCGCTGCCCGCCTAAAGGGCCATTTGCGGGATATCGGGCCGGACTTATCGGACGCTCAGTTTGGTTTTCGGGCTGAGCGTTCCACGGTGGACGCGCTGGCCTGCCTTAAGAGCCAGGTGAAGGAGGCGATGGAAGCGGGGGACGGATTGTTGGCTGTGTCATTCGACATAGCCAACGCCTTCAACTCCGTTCCCCACTCCACCATCCTAGAGGCGCTCCGATTCCACGGAGTGCCTCGATACCTGTATCGTCTGCTGGCCAGCTACCTGGACGATCGGGCGATCCTCCTGGTGAACAGGAGTGGCCAAGTTCGGCGGTACGCCGTTGAGGCCGGCGTTCCGCAGGGGTCAGTCTTAGGACCTCTCCTGTGGAACGTCGGCTATGATTGGCTCCTGCGGGGAACTCTCCTCCGAGGCACGAGTGTCGTCTGCTATGCGGATGACACTCTCCTCACCGCCCGGGGTGGGAGCTTTAGGGAGGCGGCCAACTTGGCGTCGGCGGGCGGATCCTTGGTCGCGGGCAGGATCCGCCGCTTAGGTTTGACGGTGGCGCTGCACAAGACTGAGGCCGTGTTTTTCCACGGACCTCGGAAGCGCCCCCCACCTGACGCCCACATCTTCGTGGAGGGCGTCAGAATTGAGGTGAAGGCCCAAATGAAATATCTGGGCCTCGTACTCGACAGCAGGTGGCGCTTCGGTCCGCATTTTAGCGGGCTGTCATCGCGCCTGCTGAAGACCGCAGGGGCGCTCTCGTGGCTGCTCCCTAACTTGGGGGGGCCCAGCGCGCGATGCCGGCAACTTTATGCCGGCATATTGAGGAGCATGGCCCTCTACGGGGCTCCCATATGGGAGGAGTCCCTCCGAAGGAGGGAGAACGCCGCCGCCTTGCGGGCGCCCCAAAGGGCCATAGCTCAGCGGGTGGCGCGGGCCTACCGAACGGTGGGCTTCGCGGCAGCATGTGCTCTGGCCGGCACCCCTCCTTGGGAACTCGAGGCGTGGGTGCTCGCCAGAGTATATGAATGGACGGCGGGGCGGAGGGCGAGAGGAGAACGCCCAGCCCCCGAAGAGCGGGAGGCCGTCCGCCGCGAGGCGAAGGACGCTATCGTCGTCCACTGGACGGGGGACCTCGCCACCGCGGCCTTCGGCCGCCGAACCGTCGACGCGATTGGGCCAGTCCTGCGAGACTGGCTCGACCGACCGCACGGTTTCCTCTCGTTTCGTCTAGTGCAGGTGCTGTCCGGACACGGTTGTTTCGGATCGTACCTGCATCGAATCGGACGGGAGGAGACGCCGTCGTGCCACGACTGTGGCGCGGCGGAGGACACGGCGCAGCACACGCTCGAGGCGTGCCCGTCGTGGTCCGAGCCGCGCCGAAGTCTCGTCGCGGTGATCGGACCGGACCTCTCACTCCCCGGCTTGGTTAACGCCATGTTGAGGGATGAGAGTTCCTGGGCGGCAGTCGCCTCCTTCTGCGAACACGCCATATCCCAAAAGGAGGCGGCGGAGCGCGCGCGGGAAGACGATCCTCACGCGGCGGCGCTCCGAAGGCGGAGGAGGGGTCGAAGAAGGCGTCAGTATGACAGTCATCTCCGACTCCTCCCAGGTGGAGGCCAGCAGGCAACGGGTGCGGGGGCACCCTTGCCTGCATTGCACAGGCCTTCACCAGTGTTGGACGGGAGTGGCCAGGTGTTCCCGGCCATTCCCGCAGCCCCCCAATCTGGGGGGCATGCGGGGCCTGCCAGCTAGGCGGGCATGCGCCGGGAGGGTTGTGGAAGTGAAGGCTGAGCCGGTTTCCCATGACCCTCCCTACACACGGCGATGTGGGAACACCGCTGAGTTTTAGTGGGTATACTGTTACTCCGACAGGAGTCCCACATACCCCGTCTTGTCCCCCACGAGCGGGGATGCGTAAATGCATTTCTCAGCGTTAAAAAAAAAAAAAAAAAAGGTTAGGTTAATTTTTCGGTTTTCCGTTTCCGGGTAGGTTAGGTAATGTTAGGTTAGGTTTTCGGTTTTTTGGTTTTTGTTTAGGTTAGGTTTTGGTTTCTATTCCGAATCAATTGCGATTTGATTTTGATACAATAGCGATTTAGTTCTTATTCAATTCTGATTTCATTTCGATTTAGTTTTGATTCAATTTGGATTCAATTTCGATTTAATTTCGATTCCGGTCTACGTTCTATGGTCTACGGTCTACGGTCTACGGTCTACGGTCTACGGTCTACGGTCTACGGTCTACGGTCTACGGTCTACGGTCTACGGTCTACGGTCTACGGTCTACGGTCTACGGTCTACGGTCTACGGTCTACGGTCTACGGTCTACGGTCTACGGTCTACGGTCTACGGTCTACGGTCTACGGTCTACGGTCTACGGTCTACGGTCTACGGTCTACGGTCTACGGTCTACGGTCTACGGTCTACGGTCTACGGTCTACGGTCTACGGTCTACGGTCTACGGTCTACGGTCTACGGTCTCCGTTCGAAAGTCTATGCTCTACAGTCTACAGTTTACGATCTTAACCCAAATAAATCAAACCTTAGAAACCTACCGGTTTTCGGTTTCCATTTTTTGGTTTTCGATTTTCGGTTATCGGTTTTATGTTTGTGGTTAGGTTTGATTTGCTTGGGTTTTGTGAGGTAAGGACCTTTAGGTGTAGCTGACCCATAGACTCCCTGTGTAAAAGCCCTGACAATATGCTTTTATTAGTGTTATCTTCACTTTTTTACTACAGCGATAGAATCTACGGGCCAGCATGTTACCCCGGACCGTTAACGCCCTGCGTTCTATATCTAAATTATCTTTAAGGTCCTCGGTGAGTATGTGCCTTAGGTATTTGAATTTAGCTATAATGTTTGCGGATATATAGGTATATATGCGGGGGTGCACTTACCTCGCGTTTTATAACTTTCGTGTGTGACATTCATACAGACGGCATGAATTATTGCGCACTGTTGTAGTACCGATTATATAAATAAAACTGGTGATTCTTCAAGGTTGGCCAATTATAGGCCTATATCATTGGCAACTGTGATTGCTAAGGTGCTGTCAGTCTGCTGGAAGGTCAGTTAGAAAAACATTATTGTTGAATGATGCTGAATTCGGGTTTGGGCCTGGATTGACAACAGAGAACAATCCTTTGTCTCAAGCCGACTGTGCAGTAGGTAAGCTACTACACAGCAAGAAATACACCTGTATACGCGTGTTACCTAGACTATCAAAGGCATTTCATTTTTTTGTGGTATCTTGGATCGAGACACAAGGGTTCTGCCGGAAATAACCAATTTATTTAAATATTAGCCTATGCCCGTGGCTACGCCCGCGTGGCGCGTGGCGTCGCGTCGTAACGAATGAAGTTTCAAATCAATAGCGGATCGGCGTACAAGCTCACAGCAGACTTGGTGCCGAAACATCTCTCATCAGTAAGGTGTATTCGGCTAAGATCGGACGGATTTTCGGTGAGTTAAGAGGCTGTTCGTAGTTTTAAGTTTTCTCTGGTCCTATGTAAGATAGCCCAACCATATACAGTAAACTAAGCGTAAGAAATTCTGCTACTATCGTGAGATTGAAAGAATTTCTACGCATAATGGTTTGGTTTTAACAACAGTTCAAAATTCAGGTAAGAATTATAAAGAGGCAGAAAAATATCGGATCATCGCGTGGTAACACCGAACTACTATCTAATTTCACTTCTATTCCTAGTAGGATATGATGCATACGAGCCAAATATCCGGTGTTTCTTGTAGTTTACAGAGATATTGTATTTAAAAAGAAATACCTTTTGTGTGTAACAGGACTAACAGGAGCGTTTTATTTCTGAGCGGGAGCGTTTTTATGTCCGATCTTTTCCTGTTTGTCTAATTTCAAGGAAATTATGGTTCTCAAACTTTCACCTATGTAAGTATAAGAAATCATTTAATGGGGCTATATATATAATATAATATAAATATATAAAGTATAAGTTAAATGGGCAGCAAAATCATAATTGAAGTAGGTATATTACATAAATTAAATAATATTTTAAATATTGCAGGTTAGTACCCTATGTATTTGCTTATATTTAGGCAGTAGTAGAACCATAAACTATACAATCAACATAACAAATTTATAATATAATCAAAAACAATTTCTTTAGGATTATTTAGGCAACTCTTCTTTTACGTCTCACTTCTTCTACATCCTTAATTCTTACTTTGTGTAATTTGTGGCTCTGTCTCAATTTCTTTTGTTTTCTTTCGACATGGTAAATCTGCAAGTATGAACAAAAAAATAATTTCTATTATTATTAGTAGGTATTCTTAACTAATCAATCAACACAACACGGACGGACAGTTTTTGTGTTTTAGTCTTTAGTGTACTTTTCTGTAGACCTTTTCAATGTGCACAATACTTAGTAAATTATTTTGATAAATCTCGTAGGGTTCACCCTGCGTTTGCAATGTAAGCGATAAAATAGTTATTTGTGCAACAAAAGAGCAAAACTGTTTTTTTGCTGCGAGTGCTGATTTTGAATCCTGAGCAAGCGAGGGATTCTAGGATTGAATCACGAGCGTAGCGAGTGATTCTACTGTAGAATCCTGAGCGTAGTGAGGGATTCAAATGCACGAGATGCAAATAATTTTGCTCTCGTGTGGCACACATTACTTTTCACTTCAGCAGCGAGAACACATAAGAAATATTACTTAGAAGATAATGCAACACTTATTAACAGAACAGAACACCTATTATTAATTAAAATAATGCTGAAAATTTTAAAAGTTAATAATTAATCTAATTACTTATTGCTGTTCTGCAAATTTAAAGTTGAAAGTTAAAAGTTAAATTTTATACCCGTTATTTTTAAGGTGTGTTCAGAACTTCAAAATAAAATGTCACGTACGCTGTACGTGACATTTTATTTTTCAAATATTGATAATAGTAATCATTATAAATACTTATGCATTACTTATTTTGGTACCTATTCAATAACATTACATAATTATTGTGCAGAACAGTGAACAGTTACAGTTATAGTTATAGTATATAAGACAATTATTATATAGAATAGTAAATAGATAAGATAGTACATAGTAATAAGTGTAAATAAATAAACAGTCCATTTCGTATAGCATAGGTCATAGATGTAAGCCACTAGTATAGGATTTTTATTTACCCATTTCATTATATATTTCGTTTATAGTTGTTTGTAATCTTATAAGAAATTGTGTCATTTAAGATTATAATAAATAAAACTGATTCTTGTAAGAAAATAGGGTACGACGCGACGCATCGATAGCCCGCATATGGGCCTATCGAGAGCTAGAAACGCGCTCCGCGAATAGCGCGACAATCGATCGCGTCGCCTCGTGCCCTAGAGTTCAAGGTCAAATTTGTACTATAAATATAGGCGCTAGCCGCGCAGTAATTCAGTCGGCCACTAACAGTTGTACAGCGAGGATCTCCGAGAATAAACAAATAGAAGTTTATCGTTGAAGAAAGTACTGCTCTTTCATTTGCCGCTCCTCGCTACGAGATTCTTCGGATCCTTCCGTCCATAGCTACGTCCACGAAGACGCGCTCCCTCAAGCACCTTCGCTCCTAACGCACCGCTCGGAACGACCTGTCCGCCTTGATCGCCGTGTCGGTCTGTCCTCGAAATCCAGCTCACCCGTCCTTGCCCAGTTCGCACCCACAGTCTCTGATAGATAAATAGTCGAAACGACTGGGACGAGGGCGGGCCCGTACATTCTGGTCCTTCGGAGTCGGATCTAGAGGCAGCCACGGAGGAATCGTGTGGAACACCACGGGCGGAACATCGGGAAGTTCTGAGTCGCGTTAGGTTGTGTTAGGGGAGTCGTCGGTGTCATCATCATCTGACATCAAGACCGAAGAATCAAGATGCCGACCACAAGATCAGCAGCATCAGTCATGGGGATAGCCGGGCCTGAGGGGACTGCGGAAACCACTACGGTAACGTCTGCCTCGGACCTAGGTACCACGACAGAAGAAACAACAGAAACGGCGACTACAGTCGAGCCGCCGGCTTCGGGCACAGCGCCGTGCCCCGAAGTACTACAGCAGTTGCAGCGTCAGAAGCAGCAAAAACAAGCAGCCCGTCCAGCCACTTCCAAGAGGGGGGGAGGGGGTGCATCCGTCCGTTCAAAGAAATCTCTCCGAATAGCACAAGCTAGAGAAGAGTTACTGCGTCTTCGCATCGAGTTAGCAGCAGCCAAGATAGCAGCGCTAGAACAAGAAGACAGCAGCGATGAAGACCTGGAAGACCACCAGGACCAAACAGAAGCGTCAGTCGCGGCGGAAGAGAGGGTCGGTGAGTGGCTCAGCAGTCAAGAGCCACCGCCACCTCCCGTCCTGGCAATAGCAGACGCACCGCATCAGGGACACCGTGGAAGCATGCCAGCAGCAGCACCACCACCAGTCCAACAGCAGCAGAATAATTTCTCCGACCTGGCCGCGGCGATCACGCAAGCGGTCAGGGCGGCACACCGTCCGAAGCTCATCGAGCTACCAATCTTCAGTGGGAGCCATCAGGAATGGTTGCCGTTCAAGGCGGCATACACCGAAACTGAAGATAGTTACAGCGCCGTAGAAAATCTCAACAGGCTAAGAAGAAACCTGAAGGGAAAAGCAAGAGAAGCAGTCGAAAGCCTTCTCATCACGAACTCACAGCCGTCCGAAATTATGAGAACACTCGAGTCAAGATTTGGGAGGCCAGAAGCAATAGCAACAACAGAAATCGAAGCACTACGTGGACTACCGAAGCTAACAGAGTCGCCGAGAGATATCTGCATCTTCTCTACAAAAGTCACCAACGCCGTGGCCATACTCAAGAATTTAAACTGCGTGCACTACCTATACAACCCAGAAGTCGCAAGAACGCTAGTCGAGAAGCTCACACCAGTTCTCAAGTACCGATACTACGACTACGCCGCAGTCCAGCCAAGAGAGATGCCAGACCTCGTGAAATACGAAAAATTCATGAAGAGAGAAGCCGACCTGTGCGGGCCGTACGCCCAACCTGAAAACCTTACTCCACAAACAGTGCAACAGAGGCGCCCCCAACGAGTGAACACAGCAACAGAAGCTCAGCCAATCAAGAAGTGTCTCATCTGTAACGAACAACAACACCCAGCATACAAGTGTGAAAAGTTCAAAGAAGCAGACATCGACCGAAGATGGGACCTCGCGAAAGAAAAAGAGCTGTGCTTCAGATGTCTACGACACCGAGATAGAAAACACACCTGTCAAGAGCGACGCTGCGGGGTCGACAGGTGCAACAAAACGCATAACAGTTTGCTTCACTACGGCGGAAAGAAGCTCTCCACTGAAGAAAACAGTACAGTACAGAACACGACTGAAGCAATCAACTCAGCGTGGATAGGCTCAAGAAAAGAAACATTCTTGAAGATCCTGCCGGTCAAGCTAACAGGGCCGGCAGGGACAGTGAACACGTTCGCGCTCATGGACGACGGTTCAACGGTCACTCTCATTGACGAGAGTACAGCAGAAAGGATTGGCGCATCGGGTCCGACCGACCCGCTACGAGTGAAGACCATCAATAACACTAAAACAGCAGATCAGCATTCGAGAAGGGTCTCACTCAAGATTCGTGGCGTCAAAAATATAGCAACAGAAGAGGTTCAAGCCAGAACAGTGAAGAACCTTACAGTTTCGTCTCAACGGGTCACCTACAGACAGCTGAGGGGGTGCCACCACCTCGAAGATATAACCAACGACCTCACCTATGAAGAAGCCAAGCCGAAGATCCTCATCGGTCAAGACAACTGGCACCTGCTTCTAACATCAGAAACCAGGACAGGCCAGCCGGACCAGCCAGTAGCATCCCGCACACCTCTGGGATGGGTACTACACGGCAGCGACGCGAGGACTTTGGGGCGGCGCATCGACTACGTCTCGCATGCGTTTGAAGATTCCGAAGATAGTAAAATAGAGCAGATGGTCAAGCAACACTTCGAGGTGGACAACCTACTCCTCAATCCGAAGAAACCGAAAAGTGATCCCGACGAGCAAGCATCTCGCATCCTACAGCAATATACAGTCCACCAAGCAGACGGAAGATACGAGACAGCGTTGCTATGGAAACAGGAACAGATTTCGCTACCGAACAACTATGAAAATTCGTTGAAACGACTTCATAATATAGAAAGAAAACTTGATCGTGATCCGAGCTTCAAACAGAAATATTCCGAGCAGATGGAAGCCCTATTAACAAAAGGTTATGCAGAGCTGGCGCCATCTACAAAAACCGACAAGAAAACGTGGTACCTGCCTCACTTTGCAGTTATCAATCCGATGAAGCCGGGTAAAATTCGAGTCGTCCACGATGCCGCCGCCAAAACAAGAGGAGTGTCACTCAACGACACCTTGCTTCGGGGCCCAGATCTACTCCAATCCTTACCGGGAGTGATCATGAGGTTCCGGCAGCACACAGTAGCAGTGACGGCGGACATCGGTGAAATGTTTCTTCAAGTGAAAATTCGACAGGAAGATAGAGATGCGCTGCGGTACCTGTGGCGTGGCGATCGTCGGGACGACGAGCCGCCAAACGAATACCAAATGACGTCACTGATCTTCGGGGCTGCGAGCTCGCCGTCGACAGCGATCTACGTCAAGAACATCAACGCCGAAAAATACAGTGCCACACATCCCGAAGCCGTCTCAGCCATAGTAAAGAAACACTACGTCGACGACTACTTAGACAGTTTCGAAACGATAGAAGACGCCGTGAAGATCGCTTCTGACGTTCGCCGTATACACAGCGAAGCCAAGTTCGAGTTGAAGCAATGGAAGTCCAACTCACCACAGTTGTTAGAAGCTCTCGGCGTCACCGAAGTATGTACAGCAACAGAGCTATACAAGAATGAAGAACAGACAGAAAGAGTACTGGGTCTTATTTGGAAGCCAGGCACAGACGAACTCACCTTCAACCTAGATCTCGCACGAATACCTACGCCGCTGTGTGACAAGAAGACGCCTACCAAGAGGGAAGCACTCCGAATCGTGATGTCTCTCTTCGATCCACTGGGGTTCGCGTCACCGGTCACCATCCGAGCTAAGCAGTTACTTCAAGAGATATGGAGGCGCGGCACCGAGTGGGATCAAGAGGTCGAAGAGGACATAGCCGAGAGATGGAAAGCTTGGATAGGCCATCTGAAGAGTCTAGCCAACATCTCTATACCTAGACAGTATCTAGACTACAGCAAGTGCAAGTCGCTCCAGCTACATGTGTTCACCGACGCCAGCGAGTCAGCCTACTCTACAGTGTTGTACTGGCGTACCGAAGATGCAAACGGACGAGTCAACCTCTCGCTTATCGTCGCGAAGGCGAAGGTGGCGCCACTGAAGCTGACGTCGATACCTCGCCTCGAACTACAAGCCGCAGTGATGGGAACGAGACTCGCCGAAACAGTTATAGAGGAACACGAACGCAAGCCTGACTCCAAGACCTTCTGGACAGACAGCAGAACGGTACTCACCTGGATCAAAACAGGATCTCGCTCATACAAGCCGTATGTAGCACACAGATTAGCCGCTATAGAAGATAGCTCTACAGTGAACGAGTGGCGTTGGGTCCCGACGAAGATGAACGTCGCCGACGACGCCACCCGAGATGTACCTGCCGACTTCAACAAACAGCATCGTTGGTACCGAGGCCCTGACTTCCTGTACTTACCGGAGCAGTCATGGCCAGCCGACACATCGAAGATAGAAAAAGTTGAAGATATAGAAGAAAAAGTACATCATTTGAACGCCGTCAAGAAAGAAAAGTTATCCGAAGCCCTACCGATAGTCGCCCGCTTCTCTAACTGGGACAGACTACGGTACACTACAGCCAGAGTTCTACAGTTCGTACAGTTATGTAAAGAAAAATGTGAAAAAGTGAATTATCGTCGGACTCTGAAGAACAAGATCGCAGACCCAGACTGGCGTAAGAACCCGAATAAGAAGAAAGTCGCATCGCCTCCCACACAGATGAAGACTTCGAGCGTTGACCCCTACATACCGGTCACCGCCGAGCTACTGCGCGCCGCTGAAAACCTTCTCATGCGAGCCGCGCAACAAGAATCGTTCGAGTCCGAGATAGAAGATTTACAACGAGGGAGGGCGATACAACCGAACAGTCGTCTACGTCAGCTGAGCGTCGTTACAGTCAACAGCGTGCTACGGGTTAGAAGCAGAATACAAGCCGCCCGAGACGTCTCAGAAGATATCAAGTCGCCGTTAATCGTAGACGGCGACCATCCGATAGTGAAGCTGTGGATAGAAAATGTACACAGAAAGTTGCATCATTCGGGAGTCGAAGCTACTATCAACGAGTGCAGACAGCAATACTGGGTCATAAGATTGCGCCCGGTAACCCGCTCGCTGATACGGCAGTGTTTACACTGTCGTGTCCGCACCCAAGCGCCGCCGTACCCAAGAACAGGTGACTTGCCGGAGTGTCGCTTAGCCCACCATAAGCGACCCTTCACACACACCGGGGTCGACTACTTCGGACCTCTCACCGTGACCGTCGGACGTACCAACCAGAAGAGGTACGTCGCCATCTTCACCTGTCTCACTACGCGCGCCGTGCACTTAGAGTTAGCCAACTCACTCAGTACCGACAGCGCCATCTCCGCTCTACGCCGGATGATGGCAAGAAGAGGATGTCCTGAAGAGATCTGGTCTGACAACGGGACCAACCTCAAAGGCGCCGACCGCGAGCTTCGACAATCAATCGACCGAGCAACACAACAGGAAGCAGCCAAGAAGAAGACATCGTGGCGCTTCATCCCTCCCGGTGCTCCCTTCATGGGTGGAGCCTGGGAACGAATGGTGCGGTCAGTGAAGACTGCACTAGCCGCCACACTGCACGAGCGACGGCCCTCCGAAGAAGTCCTGTCTACACTACTAGCCGAGGTAGAGTACACAGTCAACAGCCGCCCACTGACACACGTGTCAGTAAGCCCGGAGGACCCCGAAGCATTGACTCCCAACCACTTCCTGCTGGGAGGACCTGGAGGAGTGCAGCAGCCGGGCGCGTTCAACGAGAAGGACGACGCCTCAAAATCAAGCTGGAGAGCAGCGCAACGCCTGGCCGACATCTTCTGGGCCAGGTGGCTCCGTGAATACCTCCCGGAGCTACAGTTTCGTCGCGTGCCGAACGGAAGAGGACCCACAATAGGCCTACATGACTTGGTCTTGCTGGTGGATCCGAACGCGCCTCGCAACATGTGGGTGCGCGGACGAGTCATCGCGACGTTCCCCGGGCCTGATGGAGTGACGCGGACCGTCGATCTACAGACGCCGGGAGGAGTGCTGCGTCGGCCAGTGCGGAAGCTGATCCTGCTGCTATTCGGAGCATCGAGTTCTGCACCGCAAGAGTGCGACTACGTCCCACGGGGGGAGAATGTGCAGAACAGTGAACAGTTACAGTTATAGTTATAGTATATAAGACAATTATTATATAGAATAGTAAATAGATAAGATAGTACATAGTAATAAGTGTAAATAAATAAACAGTCCATTTCGTATAGCATAGGTCATAGATGTAAGCCACTAGTATAGGATTTTTATTTACCCATTTCATTATATATTTCGTTTATAGTTGTTTGTAATCTTATAAGAAATAGTGTCATTTAAGATTATAATAAATAAAACTGATTCTTGTAAGAAAATAGGGTACGACGCGACGCATCGATAGCCCGCATATGGGCCTATCGAGAGCTAGAAACGCGCTCCGCGAATAGCGCGACAATCGATCGCGTCGCCTCGTGCCCTAGAGTTCAAGGTCAAATTTGTACTATAAATATAGGCGCTAGCCGCGCAGTAATTCAGTCGGCCACTAACAGTTGTACAGCGAGGATCTCCGAGAATAAACAAATAGAAGTTTATCGTTGAAGAAAGTACTGCTCTTTCATTTGCCGCTCCTCGCTACGAGATTCTTCGGATCCTTCCGTCCATAGCTACGTCCACGAAGACGCGCTCCCTCAAGCACCTTCGCTCCTAACGCACCGCTCGGAACGACCTGTCCGCCTTGATCGCCGTGTCGGTCTGTCCTCGAAATCCAGCTCACCCGTCCTTGCCCAGTTCGCACCCACAGTCTCTGATAGATAAATAGTCGAAGCGACTGGGACGAGGGCGGGCCCGTACAATTATTAAATAATGTAAATAAAATACATGGTTATTCTTTTACAAATATCTTTCAAATTTAGAATTTCGAAATAGGACCTTTGACGTGCCATAAATTAAAAAAAAACCTTCAAAATACTTGTGTTTGGCACTCGAACTTTTTTATGGACGGCCAAGAGACAGAGTGCAGTGTATGTAGTTCGAAAGTTATTCGCGGAACAATTCTTTTTGAATCTATGGTTGGCACTCTTTATTGAAAATTAAAAAAGAATAATTAAAAAGCTACTTTGTCTCACTGAGTGAGCAAAATCGCATTTTGCACACTGTTTTTACGCAGCAAAACTCACTTGTTTGAGCTGCTGTGGTGAAAATTTAATTATTTACGACATCACATTAGAAACCTCAAAAATATCTAACAGTATTTCTTCACTATTTAATGATGTTATTATACATATAAACCTTCTTCTTGAACCAATCTAGCTATAAGGAAAAGATTTAAGCATACAAAGGGACAGGGACAAGAAAAATAGGGACACATATCGCGACTTTGTTTTATACTATGTAGTGATGATACAATCACATTCACCCCAAAAATACACATCATACATACAGCAAACACAATAATATTTACATTACCAACATAGGTATACAATTTCATTCAAACTACCAAAAGTTTGCATCCGTAGTAACAAAATAGCCGAGCGGCCGGCGGGCTCCGCCGCACACTGGGGCGTCATATATGGCGGTCATACCCAAAACCTAATATTTTAAGGTATTTTGGTATGATTTTTATTTTATATGGAGGTAGGGTATTCCGACATAATTTATGTTGGTGATATTTGGATCAATGACAAGCTAGCCATCTACCCGATAATAGTTATTTGTGCAACAAGAGAGCAAAACTGTTTTTTGCTGCGAGTGCTGATTTTGAATCCTGAGCAAGCGAAGGATTCTAGGATTGAATCACGAGCGTAGCGAGTGATTCTACTGTAGAATCCTGAGCGTAGTGAGGGATTCAAATGCACGAGATGCAAATAATTTTGCTCTCGTGTGGCACACATTACTTTTCACTTCAGCAGCGAGAACACATAAGAAATATTACTTAGAAGATAATGCAACACTTATTAACAGAACAGAACACCTATTATTAATTAAAATAATGCTGAAAATTTTAAAAGTTAATAAATCTAATTACTTATTGCTGTTCTGCAAATTTAAAGTTGAAAGTTAAAAGTTAAATTTTATACTCGTTATTTTTAAGGTGTGTTCAGCGTACGTGACATTTTATTTTTCAAATGTTGATAATAGTAATCATTATAAATACTTATGCATTAAATATTTTGGTATTCAATAACATTACATAATTATTATTAAATAATGTAAATAAAATACATGGTTATTCTTTTACAAATATCTTTAAAATTTAGAATTTCGAAATAGGACATTTGAAGTGCCATAAATTAAAAAAAAAACCTTCAAAATACTTGTGTTTGTCACTCGAACTTTTTTATGGACGGCCAAGAGACAGAGTGCAGTGTATGTAGTTCGAAAGTTATTCGCGGAACAATTCTTTTTGAATCTATGGTTGGCACTCTTTATTGAAAATTAAAAAAAAATAATTAAAAAGCTACTTTGTCTCACTGAGTGAGCAAAATCGCATTTTGCACACTGTTTTTACGCAGCAAAACTCACTTGTTTGAGCTGCTGTGGTGAAAAAATATTTAAAGTTGGCCTTGTTAGTGAGTTTTGTGCATCTCCGCGATTGATTGAGCGCAATCAACATTTTTTAATAATATATTTATTCTGTTTACATTATAACATTATTATGTCGGTTATAGATCAAGGTAAGCCCGATATAATAACTATTTTTATTTAAATAAACATTGAATAAAGTCGGAGATATGACAGGTTTCTGAGGATGATATAATATTTTATTTTAAGGCTCGATATTTGGAAATTCCGCAACAATATTATGACGCCCCAATGTGCGCCGGCGCCCGCGCCGGTGCGGCGGCAGCGTCGCGCTCCCGGCAGCGCTGCGTAGCGGCCACGAGATTCGATTCGCACCTATTACACGGTACAGTGTGTCGCTCGAAGCAAATCCTTATAACCGCCTAGCGCGTATAAATAATTGTTAAAATCTAATGTTCTGTTTTCTATTGCTGTGCCATCTTGACTATCCCACACCTTGTAGGTACCTTCTGTGTTCTCTTGGCCTACCTTCTGTGTTGTGTACTTATGGACTATTTTAATATCTTCCTTGAAACTTCTATGAACTTTTATTATCAAACGTAAGTACCTACCTATCTTACCTAGCCAGAGTGTGTATAGTGGAAGACCACCATAGGCTCAAATATAATGCACTCAACAGCGAGTTCATGCTTTGCAAAGCAGGTGTAGGGACACATACATAAGCCCTACACACTTTACTTACGAGTCAAGCATACGACAACAGATTAGCAACACGGAGCCCGAGCACGTCTACACGCAGCGACGAAATTCCTAGAATGCGACGCGCCGGCGCTGCACCCGCGTTTTATATGAAATCGACGGGGCGCGTTATAAAGCAAGAGAAGAGCGCCACACGCCAAACGGCGCATTTGTAAACTAATTGTATATAATAGATTTAAGGTTTGCTTATGTAAATAGAATAAAGAACGCTGATTGGTGTAACTAGATTGTAAGCTCCTGTAAGCCGTAGAGTGATAAAAGACGAATTTGTGTATATTAGTAGCCAATTTTGTACAATAAAAAACAGTTTCCACATGCTCTCTCTTTCACTTTGGCTACGGTAACCTTCCGGTCCAATTAGACAGAGCTCTCTAGCAACGGACAGGGTTCACTTCTTGAACCTAGCCGGTCTAGAGGCATCAGCCAGCTGGCACAGAAACTAGGGCAGTACCTACCTCACGGGTCAATGACCCCCTTCAGCTGAGCCCAATATCAACTGGGCTAGTTCGGTCTACAATCAGCTGATTGCCGAGTCTGGTTAGGCGAAGGCCACAGACCGACTCGGTGTCAGCTGATCATCAGGTCCGGTTAGGCGGAGGCCATAGACCGACATTGGTGACCCCGACGACCCGAACAGCTGATACCTACGTACCTACGGTATCACAACGCACCTCTGCTCGCACAGCTGATTGCAGTACCTAGTGTACCTACACCTACAACATCATGTCTTCCGAAGACGGTACGCCACCACTATCGCTACCATCAGACAGCAGTGATGTCAAACAAACATCTCCAGCCAGCGACGTCGCCATGATATCGCTTCCTGCACGTTTACCACCATTCTGGCGACAGAATCCACGATTATGGTTCGCTCAGTTCGAAGCGGCCATCGCGGCAAGCAAGATAGGCGAAGAACAGAAGTTCAACCTAGTTATGCCACTACTAGGTTGCAATGATCTAGAACAAATAGCAGATATCATCCTAAACCCACCCGCTACTGGTAAATACACGAAATTGAAGGAAAGACTCATATCCACTTACCAAGAATCAGATCATCGCCAGCTTCAAAAGCTACTCAGTGGCCTAGAGCTCGGCGACTCAAAACCTAGTCAGCTGTTACGAAAAATGAGAGAATTAAGTGGGAAACTATTAACCGACGAAGCACTCCGAGTCATATGGCTGAACCATTTACCTACTCAAATACGTGGCATATTATCAATAAATACAGAGTCATCACTAGAAACCCTAGCCGCTATGGCTGACAAAATGATAGAACACTTCGAACCCGCTACAGTCGCCGCTATCACTACTTCGATTCCCGTATCAAGCCCATCACAAAGCCAAAACGAAACTACTTCATCTGCTACAGCCCAAAAACTACAACTCGACTTAATTACGAAACAAATAGAGAAACTGTCGCTCGAAGTAGCAGAATTACGTTCGAACCAATTCCGACCGACACAAAGCTCGCATCACCAACCACGTAGCAACGAGCACTTTTTCGAAAGGCGCAACTTAAGGGCGCGTTCACGCTCGCGTTCTACACGTCGACAGCCAGGCGACCCAGATTGGTTGTGTTATTACCATCTAAAATTCGGCGATAATGCTCGGAAATGCGAAGAACCATGCGCTAAAAGAAGTACAAACACAAACACGAAGCAGGAAAACTAAGAAATACATCGAATGTGGCGGGCGTCGATGTAAATCAAAGCCACCGCCTTTGCATAGTAGACAGAAACAATAAAGAAAAATTCCTTATTGACACTGGAGCCGATATCTCAGTATTAGCCGCAAGAAACAAGAGATACTCACAGTCTATAGAAGACAACTATAAATTATTTGCTGCAAACGGCACCCAAATACGAACCTATGGAGAGCGTACATTAGAACTCAACTTAGGTTTACGTAGAAGTTACAAATGGACATTCATAGTAGCCGATGTGAAGACTTCGATAATAGGCGCAGATTTCCTAGCGAAACACAAACTATTAGTGGACTTGCATAAAAAGAAACTTGTCGATAGTGTCACAGACCTCACCGTGAACACTATTCAAATAAACAGCACAGAAGAATCAGTTTACGTTATCAACCAAAATCACGCATATCACGACATCCTGAAGCAATTCCCAGACATCTTACGTCCGATGGCTATCAAGTCAACTACAAAACATAACGTTACTCACCGCATAGAAACCAAAGGTCCGCCTATATACTCCCGACCGCGACCGTTACCACCTGATAAATACAAAGCTGCCAAGTTAGAATTCGAAAAATTAATGGAAATGGGCATCTGCGAACCTGCTAACAGCCCATGGGCCAGTCCACTGCACGTGGTAAAGAAAAAAGATGGTTCTTTACGTGTATGTGGCGACTACAGAAGATTAAATGCTGTCACAATTCCCGACAGATACCCGATACCTAGAATACAAGATTTTACCTACCAACTGCACGGAAAAGTACTATTCTCGAAGCTCGACATGAAAATGGCATATTACAGTATACCTATAGAAAAAGAAGACATCCCAAAAACAGCAATAACCACACCATTTGGGGGATTTATTTTCAAGGTCATGACATTTGGTTTGATAAACAGCAGCTCTTCATTTCAAAGATTCATGCACGAGGTACTACGCGGCCTCGACGACATATGTTACTGCTACATAGACGACCTACTCATTTACTCGGAAGACAACGAAGAAGAACACAAACGCAACGTAAAAAGAGTGCTCGAACGCTTAAACCAATATGGCGTCACACTCAACATCGATAAGTGCGAATTCGGCAAGAAGAAAATCCAATTCCTCGGTTACGAAGTTTCATCTGACGGAATCAAACCTACAAACGAACGCATTCAAGCCATACTCCAATATCCCAAACCGACTACAGTGCAAGAGTTACGTAGATTCTTAGGTATGATCAACTTCTATCGAAGTTGCCTACCTCATCAAGCTAACCATCAGCACCTACTCAATAAATACCTACACAATGCCAAGAAAAACGATAAGTCACCCATACAGTGGACACCCGAAGCCGAAAAATCATTTCAACTATGTCAACAAAGTATTCTCGAAGCAACCACGTTAACCCATCCGATACCTAACGCACCGTTATGCCTACTCACCGACGCTTCAGACACTGGTATCGGTGCTGTACTACAACAGAAGGTTGACGGTATATGGAAACCACTAGCATTCTTCTCCAAAAACATGAGCGACACACAACGAAGATACAGCGTATACGATCGTGAATTACTAGCAATGTATACCGCTGTGAAAAGCTTACGACGACTGATAGAGGGCAATGAACTCACAATATATACTGATCACAAACCTCTTACCTTCGCACTCACAAGATCAGCCAATAACAGCCGTAACAGCGACACTCCGAGAAGAGAAAGACAACTTCACTTCATAAGCCAATTCTGCACAAGTATCAAATTCATTCAAGGCGAATGTAACACAGCCGCTGACGCCTTATCACGCATTTCGGAGATCGAAGTACTCAACAACACAATCGACTACAACAAATTAGCTACAGAACAAGAAAATGACACAGAATTAGAAGCCTGTAAACAACAACCAAACCTCAAGTTCGCCCGAGTGAGTCTCCCCGGAGGTCAACAACCTATATCCATATGGTGTGAAATATCAACAACAAACATTCGACCATACCTACCAGTGACTTTTCGTGAAATAGCCTTCAAAGCACAGCACGAACTAAGTCATCCGGGCGTTCGCGCAACTCGAAAACTCATCACATCCAAATTCTTCTGGCCTACTATGAATAAAGACGTAACCACCTGGGCAAGGTCATGCATCGGTTGTCAGCGCTCGAAAATTCAAAGACACGTTAGCAGTCCCCTTGGTGAGTTTCAAGAATCATCGCGTTTCGAACACGTACAACTGGACATCGTCGGACCTC
The DNA here is from genome assembly GCA_963691645.1 of Pelosia muscerda. Lineage (NCBI taxonomy): Eukaryota > Metazoa > Arthropoda > Insecta > Lepidoptera > Erebidae > Pelosia > Pelosia muscerda. Next base: position 19,029,953 of record OY829105.1, on the reverse strand, counting down.
TATGCCCATCAAACGAATTTCGCTACATAGTAACAATGATAGATCGATGCACGAAATGGATTGAAGCTATACCTACACGCGACATCACCGCCGAAACAGTGACAAAGGCAGTATACGACGGATGGATCTCACGATTCGGTTGTCCCCTACGTATCACAACACAACCGACCAAGGCAGACAGTTCGAGTCATCGCTATTCCGCACACTAATGCAACGACTTGGTATCACTCGCATACGTACAACTCCATTCCACCCTCAAGCAAACGGATTCATAGAGAGAAGACACAGATGTTTAAAAGCTTCGCTGATGGCAAGATCAGCAGGTACCAACTGGAGTGAAGAGTTACCTACAGTTCTACTAGGACTACGCACAGCACTATGTCAAGACACATCTGTAAGTCCCGCACTAATGACATACGGATCTACACTTCGAATTCCGTCGGATTTCTTTGTGCCTACCAAGCCAAACATTGACGACGCAGAATTCGTTCGCCAGCTCACTGAAACGATGACGTCCCTAGCACCGAAGCCGAAGTCCCATTCATCTAAGCAGCCATTCACATACAAAGAACTCGAAACTTGTACTCATGTGTTCCTGAGGAATGATACAGTGCGACGGCCGTTGACCCCACCATATGACGGCCCATATAAAGTCATCAAACGAAGTCAAAACGGCAAGTTATTCACAATACAACTACCAAATCGTCAAACATGCGTATCCATAGACAGATTGAAACCAGCGTATGTATATAACGAAACACCTGCAACAGACGACACGCAATCTCGGGACACGAGGCCTGCAACAAATATACTTCACGAACCTACGTCATCAAGTGCATCCAATTCCGAGAAATCTACAACAACAAATGTGAGTAACAAACAGCAAGACCTCTATGAGACTCGTACAGGAAGATTAGTAAGACCAAATGTACGATTTTCTTAGAGGGGGGTGATGTAGGGACACATACATAAGCCCTACACACTTTACTTACGAGTCAAGCATACGACAACAGATTAGCAACACGGAGCCCGAGCACGTCTACACGCAGCGACGAAATTCCTAGAATGCGACGCGCCGGCGCTGCACCCGCGTTTTATATGAAATCGACGGGGCGCGTTATAAAGCAAGAGAAGAGCGCCACACGCCAAACGGCGCATTTGTAAACTAATTGTATATAATAGATTTAAGGTTTGCTTATGTAAATAGAATAAAGAACGCTGATTGGTGTAACTAGATTGTAAGCTCCTGTAAGCCGTAGAGTGATAAAAGACGAATTTGTGTATATTAGTAGCCAATTTTGTACAATAAAAAACAGTTTCCACATGCTCTCTCTTTCACTTTGGCTACGGTAACCTTCCGGTCCAATTAGACAGAGCTCTCTAGCAACGGACAGGGTTCACTTCTTGAACCTAGCCGGTCTAGAGGCATCAGCCAGCTGGCACAGAAACTAGGGCAGTACCTACCTCACGGGTCAATGACCCCCTTCAGCTGAGCCCAATATCAACTGGGCTAGTTCGGTCTACAATCAGCTGATTGCCGAGTCTGGTTAGGCGAAGGCCACAGACCGACTCGGTGTCAGCTGATCATCAGGTCCGGTTAGGCGGAGGCCATAGACCGACACAGGTAAAAAGAATTTAATAGAATACCACCAGTCATGCTGTGTCATGCATGTGCTGCTGTGTGCTAAAAAGAGTGGCAAAATTTAACTATTTGGGCCACTGGGTCTCAGAGCATTTAAAAGATAACGCTGAAGGAAGTGCAGGTCGTTGGCTGTCTGTTTGCACACTGTAACAGGGACATAAAAGCTGACGCTTTTCAATATTTCTGCCAGTACTATTATACCTGCGGCCTATGGGTGAGCTTTACGCAGAAGAATAAACCATCTGCGTATACAAAAATTTTTAAATACATTTTATAATAAATTATGAAAATGCACGTTTATTTTTCTTATGTTTTCCAAGCTTATACTCAAAAGAGTGAGTCTAATTCTTCTTCTTCTTTTATGTAAGTGGCTCCATCGTTCACCGATGATTTTGCCAATGTCAAAGTGTTTGATAGTTAGTTCATCAGTTCTGAAGCTATTGCTCGGTTCTCTCGCTAGCTCTCGTTTCTCTCAAATGCATGGAGTTTTGGCGGGAATGCGAAAAGTGTCATAACGCTCCCGTGTTGCATTTTCTATATTTGGTGTAAATTCGAGTTATTATGTGTGAAAATGGTGGAGTTTTAAACATAACAGCTTAGATAAACCGCACAAGTGTAAGAAAGTGGAATATTGTAGTGAATTGTGATTTTTCGTGTTGGTGTCAAAATCTCCCTTAGAAAAGCTTCTAGTAAAGTCTCCACCGCTATACTGGGGCAACTATCATCCGTCATCGTCATCCATCATCATTAACAATCGTTCCAACTAGATAAGTGAATAAAGTGTTATAAAATAAAATAAGACTTGACATAAAGGCCCTAGTTACCATGTCATAAAATCCCTTAAAAAAATGTCAAATGCATGTTAAGACAAGTGTCACTGTCAAGTCAATGATAAATTCCGCGACGTTTTTAAAATGTCAATAACACGTTGCTTTGCAGGCGCTGCCGTTGCCGTTACAGTTCCGGTTTGTTTATCGACTTTAAGACGTTCGTGTGTATCGAGCAGTCGTTATTGCGTGCGGAACCGTTCCAGTCGTGTAGAGTGCGCACTCAAACAGTTTAACAGCAAGACCAACATGTACATCGCAGAAGAGAGAGGATCAGCTTACGCGCCCGACTACCGGGTGTACTTCAGTGAGTAGACGCGCCGGCAGTCACCTGCAGCCGCGCGCTGCTTATCCTCGGCTGCCCCTGTTGTTTCACTTCACACTTGCTTATCGAATTCTTAAGACTTCGGACTTTGCGACATTGTAGTGACGTGTCGTATGTATGTAATATATTCTTAGACGTTCGGAATAACCTAATCACCTATGACCTTGAACTATTTGATCTGGATACCAATAATAAAATATAAAGTGTTGTAACTAGGTTTATATAATGTCGAAGTGTCTTGATATTGAAAATGACTTACCTTTCTCTTTTGTCACCTTGTTCACACGGCACTGCTGGTATAGCCCTCGTTTAACAGTACAGGGGGTCATGAATCATTCACATCTATTATAGGACTTGATTTAATATACTTAACGTGATCCTGATGATTAATATACCATGAGCCTTAATGGTATCTTGGAAATGACAGATTAATTGAGATATTTGTATACTTTCCACAGTCAACTTATGATTGTGTGTGTTGTGTATATACCTACATAAAATCTTCCTGTTAGTCTCTACATAGAGAAGTATACCTACTGTGTTGTAGGTGTGAGTTGTCTAGTAGGCTGGGGACAATTTTGACTTAGCTAAGAGAAGACAGACACTCTCTGATAACAGTCATTGCAAGTCAGTAGTCAAACAGTGTTTCCTTATTATGTAATAGGCAGGGGCTGTGCCCAGGATTTAATCTGTGCACACTTAATTCTGGGTTAATTTTATTGTGTGGAGCCCTAATATAAGAGTACAACAAGTCACAGAGTCCTGATATCAGCTGTTTACAGTAAACATTTACAAAGATTCCGATATAAATTGTTTCTAGCACTGACCTTTAAATCATAGCTTCTCAGTTTAAAAGCTCATGCAGCATGTTTTAGTGAAAGTTACCCGTATGGCAGTATTATTTTATTGTTAATCACTATAACATGGATGTGATTCTTATGGGGAGTTGCAGTTTGAGTTCATAGAGCTATACCATCTATCCTTTAGTCACTTCATTGGGACTGTTGACTTTAAATATGTATGTATAATTCTTTCACACTGCAATATCTAGGAGTAACATATACTAAAGCCCAGGAATGTTAGGAACAAAATATTACAAAAAAAAACCAGGCTATGAACATGGCAAAGTGGGCTACTTTAACATGTACAGAAGAAAACAAGACACCTAGGAAAATGAACTTTTTAAAACAAAATTAAATTGTTAACCAAATTGTAATTATTCTTAAAGAATTCTTTAATTTAATTCAAAGTGTGTCCTCCTCTATTGTATAAAACTCATTGGCATTGATTATTCATGCTATTAATAAGTTTGTTTATCCTGCGGCAATTGCTCCCACTGAAATTTTAACAAATTCTACAACTGTTGGGTTGTTGTCAAGCCACGCCATCCAGGTCCTCTAATACACATCTCTGAAGTATATCACCTTTAATGTTTCCATTTACGAAAACAAGTTCAGTTCGTCTGTTCTTCATAACTGTTGATCCGTTGTATGGATGAACTTCCTGAACACACCTCAGACTTTCAGTATTTTGGGATGGGTACACTGTACACTTTTACCCTTTATGCCTGAAACCGAATCAAGACTCATCTTAATATAAAATATTTTCCCTTTCTGCCTGGGTTCACGTAATGTTGACGTCTTGCGGTTAGTTGTATCTTTCGGTCTTGCTGAGTACTTGGACTCCTTCCACGGCCCGGGTGCTGCTCAACGGGATTTCCTTTCATAGTGAAACACTGCCACAGACGGCAGATATTGCTCCTGTTCACAACAAATGGTTTCTTCCCGCTTGTATCATTCCCTCCTTGCATTTCATCAGCGGTCAAATGACGTCGCTCCAAAACGTACCTAAAGAATATGTCACAATTCAATTTAATCACAAATTTTATTAAAACTATAAATTTCAAACAATACAAAATTTCTTGATTATCATATAAAACACATTTAAATTGGACACAATCGAGTTTTTTTATTCTAACCAGATAATTTACAGAATTATATAACATTAGGCAGCATTAATTTAAGCATTTTGCTTACACTTTTTTGATGTGTGTATAGGTATTTAATATGTATGAATACATATATTAAGTAATTAATAATCATTTAGTTTGAAAATAATCAAGCTTTACATTTATAAATACAAAATTATGTTATTTTTGGATTCATACTGTTTGTCAATGCTCTACATACTTAACACAAGCATGTAAGCACAACACAATACCTACAAGTCGGACTGTGTGAAGCCTCCGCCATCACTTTCTGTGTTTGCGTGTTATCATTGCATTAAATATTTCAATTCACAGCTTCTTGTTTATTGCCTATTGTCTGGATATTATTCTCGCAAGCTTTCTAACTTTTGTTTCGTGAACATAACATTTAATATAAACATTTAATATAATGTGGGCCAAAATATACCTAGACCTTTGAACTACCATCCACAAAGTAAGCTTATCATTCTGTGAACAATATTGGCCCAGTACCAAACGCACGTAGGTGGCAGACAAGCACACGGCCCACCTGATGGAAAGTGACCACCGTGGCCTATGAACATGTGCAACACTAAGGGTGTCACACACGCGCTGCCCACCCTGAAGGGAAAGGGGGAGAGCTGGGAAGGGGTGGGGAGGCTAGGAAGGGGAGGGGAAGGAGGGGTATAGTGAGCTCTTGCTACCCTACTTACCGGCGGGAACACAACACGATGGTTATTATGACCGCGGTCTTCTGTAGGGCGGAGGTACTTCCCCAGTTGGACAGCTCATTTCGGACGGAAGATACCGTCGTGTCCTACCTCCGTTAAATTCTATTAATTATAAAATCGAGATGCCCTGAACATTGACTACTGATCGTTACCGGACAGGACGGCTCTCTACTGAATTTGATGTGAAATAAAGTAGGTATGTACGGGTGGAGTTTGTATTAAGTACCTATATCAGTTAATCCGGAACTTTTATTTTATCTGATAGGCACTTTTTTAGACATAACATAGTCAGTAACAATAAATTGTTATCTAATAATCACCTTATCACATGAAGTGCAGAAAGAACACCTATAAATTGTTCAAGCAATAAATATTTCCTATAAGATGGTACATTAAAGAAAAGTTTTATAAATGGCGGCTTGTACTTGCGTTGACAGATAATACAGCTAGCATATAAAATTTCAAATATTTTTTTTTCATATGAAAAATTATAAAAACAAGACCGGGTCGTAAAAATTTCTAACTAGCTGCGGCCGGGCGGCTTCGCCCGCGACACGTGACGGCATCTACGTGACACATAGAGTTCTTTTAAACGCACATTGAGTCCTTTCATCCTGAAAAAGGAACGTATCACATTCTATTAAGAGGATCATGGAAGATCATGATGTTGGTTAAAATCAAGAACTAACATTATTATGAACAACGGTCTTGTTTATATTTTTTTTAAATATCTTTTTTAAGATACTTGACAAGTAGATTAAAAAAATATTGATTAATATCTTACACTGCTATTTGTACCTACTTAATTCTGTTTTATGATTTTTTAAAGCAATTAATATGCTAACTATTGCTATCGATTTAGATTAGAAAAAGTGAATGTCCAAGACGGGGCTTGAATCTGCAACCAGTCCTTATAGAAGCTTGTAATTCCCTCGCAGGCAATAGAAGCTTGTAATTCCCTTGCAGGGCGAATGTTGTAACCAACTGCGCTGAGATGTTTCGCTTCACCTTTTACAATGTAAATCTGTGCACGCGTTGCAGAGGACGAGAGCGGCCCGATCTCGCCGCTGCACGACATCCCGCTGTGGGCGGACAAGGCGCGGCGGCTCGTGAACATGGTGGTGGAGGTCCCGCGCTGGTCCAACGCCAAAATGGAGATCAGTCTCGGCGAACCCCTAAACCCTATCAAGCAAGACGTGAAAAAGGGCGCTCTGCGTTTCGTCAGCAACGTGTTTCCACACCACGGCTACATCTGGAACTACGGGGCGCTCCCCCAGACGTGGGAGAACCCGCACCACATCGACCCGGGCACGCAGGCGCGCGGCGACAACGACCCCATCGACGTCATCGAGATCGGCGAGCGCGTGGCCGCGCGCGGCGACGTGTACCCCGTGAAGGTGGTGGGCACGCTCGCGCTCATCGACGAGGGCGAGACCGACTGGAAGCTCATCGCCATCGACGCGCGCGACCCCGTGGCCGACAAGCTCAACGACGTGGGCGACGTCGAGGCGCACTTCCCGGGCCTCCTGCGCGCCACCGTCGAGTGGTTTCGCCTATACAAGGTGCCCGACGGCAAGCCGGTCAATCGTTTCGCTTTCGACGGCGAGGCGAAGAATGCCGAATTCGCATACAAAGTCATCGACGAGGTGAGCATTCCTAATCACGGCCGGGTTCACCGTCGAAGGACCCGGTAAAATGTTTCAAATCGATTTGCATCGCGCGACTTTGTGAACGATCACGTTTATTCCACGTCACGATTCTCCCAGACCGAACGCTGTTGCAGGTGCACGAGTTCTGGCGCGCCCTGGTGTCGGGCGACATGTCGGGCGACGGCGCCGACGCCAACGACATCAACAAGTGAGTACCTACACGTCGCTCGCCACATCTTACTCGATATGAGAAATAAAAATAAGGCGTCGAGAGAACCCGGTCAGATCGGGCGTCCGTCACCCGCTAAGGCCGCGCGCTATATACCTACCGCTCGGCGTATCGTCGAAGGTACAACTAGCAGAGGGCTGCCGAACTGGAGGGCGCCTGGCCCGAGCGCACCGCACCGTACGTATGTTTCCCGCGCTTGCGCTTCAAAATCCCGAAACCACGTAATTATCGTGCACCGGATGGGTGTAAATGAATTATATTGTAACTCATTAGAAATGTTAAAATCCGTTCATTTTCCGTCGCTTTGCTCCCGTTTCACTATGATACGAGACAATAGCGGCCCGTCCCCGTACGACGGACACCGTGCGGCGCGCGCCGCGCCCGCCACTGTTACCGGTCGACGTTTCCTTTTGACGTGACAACGTCTCACAATTCGATGGAGCCGGCTGCACGCAAGGAAAAACATGACGCGTGCGACGTTACCTCGCTCCGAGGCGTGCCACCTAAGGCTCGGAGTGCAAGCTCGGGCGCGGAGGAGCTCATTTTGAACAAGATATGTATATTTGTTTGTACTCGTGCAGGACGAACGTGACGGTGGAGCGCAGCGCGGCGCGTGTGGAGCGCGCGCACGCCGCCGCCATCCTGGCGCGCGCCCCGCCGCGCGGCCTGCCCGCCGCGCCGCCCGCCACAGGTACGTGCCGCGTGTAGTGTAGTACTGTGGTCTGTGGTACACGCACAGAGCGCAGCGCGGCGCGTGTGGAGCGCGCGCACGCCGCCGCCATCCTGGCGCGCGCCCCGCCGCGCGGCCTGCCCGCCGCGCCGCCCGCCACAGGTACGTGCCGCGTGTAGTGTAGTACTGTGGTCTGTGGTACTGTGGTACACGCACAGAGCGCAGCGCGGCGCGTGTGGAGCGCGCGCACGCCGCCGCCATCCTGGCGCGCGCCCCGCCGCGCGGCCTGCCCGCCGCGCCGCCCGCCACAGGTACGTGCCGCGTGTAGTGTAGTACTGTGGTCTGTGGTACTGTGGTACACGCACAGAGCGCAGCGCGGCGCGTGTGGAGCGCGCGCACGCCGCCGCCATCCTGGCGCGCGCCCCGCCGCGCGGCCTGCCCGCCGCGCCGCCCGCCACAGGTACGTGCCGCGTGTAGTGTAGTACTGTGGTCTGTGGTACTGTGGTACACGCACAGAGCGCAGCGTGCAGGCAGTGTGGACTTGGCCAAAATAGTTCACCTGTAGGAGTTACTTCTCCAAAACTCACTCCGCAAAGTGAACTAAATCCTGTTATTAGTTCATTTAGGTCATTTAGGTCATTTAGTTCATTTAATTAACTTAGTTGTACAGTTTCTTTGGAGCGTTTGGCTCCGTGAGTTTGTGTGAGTCACTCGAGTCAGTTAGTTCAACAGTCTGTTCATTTGCGTCATTTGGCTCCGTGAGACTATGCGAGTTACTGAGTCAATTACTTCACTAACTCTCAGCGGATTGTTTTAAACAATGAACGTTGTCAGTAGCGATTATTAAAGAAATATTTTTTTATACAGGATTGCAGTAGAACAGCTGTAATTTAATTATTTATACTGTTGATTGATGGCACTCGGTGGAACTTATTGTTATACATGATTGATAACACACTTGTCCTTTTCCACTGTATTTATAACTGTACCTACCTAACCGGTTTCGCCTTGCGGCATTCTCAACGGTTTATATCAATTATATATAGCCTTGATTTAATTCACTAGATTGTCAATTAGAATGTCCGACACTCCACATTGTATGAACAATGACGTCATAAGAAAAAATATAGCGCGGTGCACGACTCAGTTGTGTATTTCATTTTTGTCTTTATCTAATTAATTAACCTTGACAATACGAACATTAACGGTAATCTGCTGCAATCTAGTTTAGATAAAAAAATGTGTGCGTGTGCAATTAACTTCCATCTATATCTATACAACTAAATAAGATTGGAGAATCTGTTTGTATTTGAAAGCATTTTAGTGTATATGAATGGATATCTCATGGCCCGATATAAAAAAAGATATGTGATATTTTTTTTCATGCTCGATAGGCTCGCGTTTGACCACTATCTCACCTAGTGGTAAATGATAATGTGGAAGAATTTTCTCTCACTCATTCACTCAGGATGAAGAATTTTCAATTATCGATCGATTATTATTTTTCGTCGCAAGAATTCTCTTCAGCAGTTCATCTTCGATATTTTCATTAGTGTGTATAGTGGGTGGGTCGGGAGCTAGGCGCGGTAGTGCGGTAGTGCGGCGGTCGGTAGCTCAGCACTAGCACTGAGGCGGGTCGTTTGTTGCAGTGGACAAGTGGCACTTCGTGTCCAGCCTGTGAGCGCCGTGACGTCACACACGTCGGCGGTGGCGCGGGCGGGCTGCTGCTGATACTACGATATACAATTGGATGTACGTTGTGCTGTCGCGCTATTCATAAGTATTTATATTTATCGCGTAAGTGTATTATATAGAGCTCGATTAAACCGGTTAAGACAAACTATACTGGGTTTGATTCAGTACTACCGACACCCCCTGTGACAAATTGCTACTTTTCCGAGAGGATTTTATATTTGTGGAATATGTAATCGATTCCTAGATAGGCATCGCTTCGTAGTCCACCAATATAGATATTATGCACCACAACGATTTGCATCGTTACTATGTATTTTTATGGATATAACGGGTAGGTCCCCCCTGATATCCAAAATAATAATATAGTCTAAAGTTTGTGGCTTGTCCCATAGCTGCCATCTTGAAAAAAGGGATTCAAATGAGTTTTATGGTTTAATCTGGTGATTTTTTGTGAGACCTAGGTATACGTAGGTACCTACTAGGTTGCCTGGAAGAGATCGCTGCCAGTGATAAGGCCCATTGTACCTAAAATTATTCACGTATATGTATATAGGTATGTTAATTTTACGTTTTTTGGTGTACAATAACGTAAAGAGTTATATTCTATGTATCTAGCGAAAAAAATGTTAGTATTATAGTTTGTTTTGAAGATTGGATTTGACATAAAACTATACCTCCCTTGATATACTTACTTATAAAAAAGAAAGTTGCAAAAGCAACCCCAAATGTAAATTTTTCGTGTATGTGTGGACTGAGAGCCCATTTTTATTTTTGCGTATTTTTGCAGTTAAACTAACAAGAGTCCTTAGTAAAAGATGTGGAAATATTTGTAAAATAAATATTAGAGTTTGTAAAGACCTCTTTCAAAAGATATATCGCTTTAAGTTGGTCCCTCAGTTCACACACGTAAGCTCCCAAATCTAGATATATAATGAGTTCACCAACAAATTTTGGTTATAGACTCTTAGTAAAACATGAATAAACATCTATACAACATTAAAAAACTTAATGTGAATAGATAATAAAAAATTACAAACGTTTACATGTGGTCCCTGAGGGACCACATGTATTTACTCAAAATAATAGAATATAACCCGAACTTTAATCATAATTCATAAGCCAATCGTTAGTAAAAAATGCAAGCAAATATTGCATCTGTACCTTGATCCGAACATTACAGAGATCGGGTGGATCTTACCGGAGCGTCACGTCATGGGTGTCAATAAATGAACAGTACTTTTCCTAAAGTGTGCACACCCCATACCGGGCTTAGTATGAAAATCAATAAAAATACTTATAGGGACTAAAGCAATAAAAAACCAGTGACACAATAAATACAGATCGATAATATAAGATTTTTACTAAGCACTGAAAGGCTTCACATGTTTGTAATCGTTGTATTTAATTATATTTTAGCAATTAGCATTTGCATAATGTGTGAACTGAGGGACCACCAACAAAAACGTGAAATTTACAGTTTTTACCACTATTTGTGATCTTCTTTAGTTTTATAAGTTTCCTTCCATTTTTTACTAACGATTGGCTTATGAATTATGTTTCATGTTCGTGTTATATTCTATTATTTTGAGTAAATACATGTGGTCCCTCAGGGACCACATGTAAACGTTTGTAATTTTTTATTATCTATTCACATTAAGTTTTTTAATGTTGTATAGATGTTTATTCATGTTTTACTAAGAGTCTATAACCAAAATTTGTTGGTGAACTCATTATATATCTAGATTTGAGAGCTTACGTGTGTGAACTGAGGGACCAACTTAAAGCGATATATCTTTTGAATGAGGTCTTTACAAACTCTAATATTCATTTTACAAATATTTTCTCATCTTTTACTAAGGAATATTGTTAGTTTAACTGCAAAAATATGCAAAAATAAAAATGTGCTCTCAGTCCACACATACACAATTTTTCAATAGACTAAACTGACATAATACATGTTAGTTTCTCTTCGACCACTGATATCGCTGAACAAACTTGTCACGTGGTGAAGACGCCATGCTATACAACCCAACACCCTCTTGGTCCTCTTCGACCCCATGGCCACGGGAGGCCACAGGAGCTGACGAACCTTGTCTTCGTGTCAAACTCAACCAAACAAATACAGAATATATTTTCAACCATCTTAAACATAATATTATAAGGTTTGACAGTTAGGCTAAAAAGGAAATAGGCATAAATAATCAGATATGAAGTAGGCAAACAATTAATTATGGTTTTTCATTTTTTTTTGTCAGTAAATTTATCAAACATACGGATATTATCCCTGTTATTTCATCGCCTTCGAGAATTGTAATAAGTATTGTAATTGTAAACTTACCTCTGTTAGGGTTACCTCGCCTTGGGTAATGTCCTTGACCTTTTGTCTCGATAAGTGTGTGTGGCTGCTGGGATTGCTGACCTTGACTGCTTGATTATGGAGTTGTTGAGTGGTCATCATGCTAGCACTCTCGGTACCTGTTACTACCTTGACTACGACAAACTAAGAAAGCCTTGCACCACGTTGGGCGCCATTGAAATGTATATTATAGTTTATTTTAAACTGAATTTAAATTTAGAATTGACTTTAAAGTTGTAATTGAGTTTGAATTTTGAATAGAAAATTCGAAAAAAGAATTATAGTCAGATAATACCATTCGCATATTTAAAAATTAATATCAGATCGTAGGTAATTAATAAATTATTACAGCTGCGATATGTGAATTATGACATTCAAACAGAAGTTGTATTATTTTAAGAATAATAGGAAAACAAGACTGATCGAAATGGGTTTGACAATATCGATTGAAGGCAGCTTTTGGAATCTGAAAATATTGCGCTATTATTTAAATTGTAGGATTTAATAAAGGAAATAGCTTTCAGGATAGCAATGGCTTCGCCTGTGAAAACAGAGATGATAGCGGAACATTTTTAATTTAAGATTATTCTTGTAGAAGGAATCCCAGTAACTGGACCAATAACTGATATTTTTTTTTGTTTTTTTTGTTGGTATGGTAATTTGAAGAAATTTTGTCAATAAAAAGACTGTTTGTTTCTATTGAGCCCTTACAAATGTTGAAATCCAAGATGATGTTGAGTTGGAATACTAACGCTTCATAAGGCGTATAGAAAAGAGGCATAATTATTGAGCTTTGGAATAAAGGATCAGAAAGCTGAGAAAATTGATGATAAGCCGTAAGTAAACAAGGAATAGCATTTGGACGGGGAGAGCGAGCGTTAAATAGGTTGTAGAGAAGGTCAAGTTTAATAAAAAGAGGGTGATCTAAATTTGAGCAAGTTTGAAGAAGAATCTTTTATCAAGAAATTGTCGATGAATAGTGTGAAAGAGTGATATAACTCAATCGCGTCACGGATAATAGTGACACCGCCGCGCTGTACGAAGCCGTACGTATTTGATCCTGAAATATACCTCCGACAGACGTTACAAGTAATGACTAAATCATCATTAAAGATTTAGTCATTACTTGTAACAAACCATGCCTAAATAATATTTATCGACGAATTCTTATTCGCTGAATCTCTGCTTCTGCAGAAAGTCTTAAACGGCACAAATACTCCAATCTCATTGGAGACTACGAATTTGTGCCGCTTGTAGTCGAAACGTTCGGGTCACGGGGTCCGAGCGCCGGCAATCTCTTCAGAGAGATTGCGAAGCGTATGGTCGACGCTTCTCGTGACCAGAAGGCTGGCCTCTTTTTAGGACAGAGAATAAGCATTGCCATATAACGTGGCAATGCTGCCAGTCTTCTGGGAACCTTATCACAAGAGGCAATCAAATTCCTCCGCATCATGCAATTTCACGACGCCATACCATTTTTCTTTTTAATTGTTTGAATTTTTTATTTTAATAATTATTTTATTATTGGTAAATATTATGCCCTTATTGTAAATATACATCAAAATGTTAGTCGGTGGCAAACAAGTAATTACATGGCCAACCTGATGGAAAGCGGTCACCGCGACCTATGGTAGTTTGCAACACCAGTGGCATTAGGTACACTCGTGCTGCCAACCCTGTAGAAACCTTCTAATGCCCGTCTTGAAGAACCCAATATCGTAACCACTTGGGGAAACCACGGCAATGAACTCCCCCAGCCAGAGCGTGCCCGGGATGAAGCTCATTTCATACCGCACAGTGCGCACCGTGTCCGATCGTAATGTGTGAGGATGAACGCCCTGCCTACGGCCAGCGGTGCGATGATAGAAAGTAGACAGGGGCATCATATCGAACAACTAAAGCAATCATTTCCCATTTCCTATTTGATTTCGATTAGTTCTCTGGTGTATTTCCGGAGGCTAAGGTACCTATGAAATATATACCTATGAAATTACCTGTGAGTTACACTGAACCCAATACAAAAATAATTTTTAAAATCCGTTCACAAACGACGGAAATATCGAGGAACAGAGAAGTTGGTTAAACTTTACATGTAAGTATAAACACACAAGTCGATACCTCGGGGCTCAAAGGGCGTAACCGCCATTTTGCCGAAATTGAGTTTTCTATGCAGTTCTACTTATTTTTTTCTCCTCTATCGATTTTCAAAAAAATGGTATTTACGACCCCATTTTTTGTAGGAAATAAAACAGATATTTTTGGTTTTTGTGTCGTAACAGCAACCACTATTACTGTTTATAAACGCGAGGGTAGTCAACGACACCGTAGATGATACAAATGTGTTTACGCCTACCATTTTACATCATAAAATTTTTAGGTTTGGGTCGTCAGAAGTTGATTTGTTTGTTTTTTTGTTTATTTTTTAGGTGGAATACTATTAATAGTAGCAGTTGTATTATAATTAACCACACAGAAGATAATTTGTTTATCGTTTTTCATTATTTTTTATAAAACGTTATTTAAATAAGGTTAAATGAGACTTAAATTAATAATTATAGTTTTTGACGTGACAACGTCTTATAAATTGGCTTGCCGGGTGACACTTCAAGAAACTGCGTTACGCTCCGCTCACGTTATGCGCTCACAATGAGAGCGAGTGAGAGGCACGCGTCCCTTCCACTCGGGCATGGTTAGCCCGCCTAAGAGCGAGAGAGACAGACATAAAAAGTGAAAGGCACGCGTCCCTTCCACTCGAGCACAGTTAGCCCGCCTAAGAGCGAGAGAGACAGAGCGAGAGAGAGAGAGTGAGAGAGATAGGCATACACACCGGTTCATGTCTTACGCTTCTATTTCGCTTAGGCTCCTGCATACAATGAAAAATTTAATGTGTAAAATTTAATTAAAATATTAAATTATTAAAAAAATTAAAATTAAAGTCGTTGTCACGTAAAACTTTCGCCCGTATACCGACTTTACAGGCAACCAATTTTTTTTACCTATGGAGACCTAGGTACCTATACCTACCTATGTAGATTTAAGGTAATTTCCTAATAATGACTGATTATCATAAGACTTAAATGATTATAATTGATCTCAAGAGTCCTCATAATTTTCCATTAGCATTAAATGTTATTAGCGCCAAATTTTGTGAGGATACCCACCTGTATACCCAAGAAATATTAATATAAAAATAAGAAACCAATCAACAATATTTTGATTAGTAAATGATTTTCATTTATCATTTTCCTATTATAATGAGTTAATGAATAGTTTTCAGGTGAGACAGGCAATAAGGTACACGTAAATCAATAATTATTAGTATTAATTCGTTATCTGAGTTGATAAAAACGGTGAAAGTGGACCATTAGGTCCACATTCCTGAAATATCTACTCGTTTTCCCACTCGGTCTACTTTCCTTAGTGGTCCACTTTCCTGAAATTGGCGGTTACAACCATCACTCATCCTACATGCATTGATTTTTGGGGTGTAACCGCCCTAAACATACAAATTTTCAGGGCGTATGGGAAAGCTATTTTCGTTGCTTTTAAATTTATTCGAAATATTATTATACAGTGACCTGCATCACAAAAATTTAAGACTTTTGGTCTTTGAATGGTTTATTTAGGTCAAAAATTGAAAAAGTTATGCCGAAAACAGAATTATTTTTTTTGTTTTTTTGCTCTCCTGTAAAATCGACTTTTGGCGCTTACGCCCTTTGAGCCCCGAGGTATCGAAGTGTTCATACATGTAATATTAGAAGTAGAACTACTGGTTCAAACTACCTATATAAATTTTTTATGGAAACAAATGGCAACAAAGTTTAAAAGTTACAAAATGGCAACTATTTTGCATAAATGACATCATAAATGTCCAAGTAATCGGTGTCATACATAAGAAAATACCAATCGAAAAGAGAACCTCCTCCTTTTTGGAAGTCGGTTAAAAATTAGGGTTTTACAGTATTATACGAGTTTTATAAGAATTTTAGGAGTTATTGCTACATATATTAGAGAAACCTAACTATTTATTAGTTAGGTTTGATGAAACAGATGATGAATCAGATGCTGAAAATTAGGTCATACGTTTAAATGGCAAGTGTGTTATTAACCACTTACAAAAACGAGGAGGTTCTCAATTCGATTGGTATTTTTTGAAGAAACGAGTTGTTGACAGTTTATTTCAATTAGTAGGTTCTGTCACAATGTGCTAATATGCACTGTCTCTTTTTCTTATATATAACTAGCTAGGCTACCTACGCTACGTTCTAAAATAAATATATAATAAATAAATATTCCAAGACAATCTACACGACGCGCGACGCCACCTAGACCCATGGTAAGATTGGTAAGCAGAGTTTTAACTAGCTTGTGTTATGGGCTCTAGATACTTTTTTTTTATAAATCATAGAAACACCCAGACCAATGCAAATATTCATATACCTACATGCACACAAATATTTGCACTGAGCGGGAATCGAAACCACGGCTCCTGCGTAGCAGTCGCGTTCACTATCGCCACGCCACGAAGGTCGTCGTATAAACACAAACCAACATTGTAAACTCGGGTCTGAGTGTTCTGAAGAGAGCATAAATTTGTTGCGAGTAGTAAACTGAATAAGACTGTAATTTCCAAGGTTAGTGCTTAACAGCTAAGCGACGTGTGTACCGACGCCATAACTCGGCGGCGCCTGGCGTGGCGTCGCCGCGCGCTGTTGTCGTCTGGTGTCTGTGTCTCTGTGTGCCGACGCCGCGCCGCTATCGATCGCTGAGGGCGCCCGGCGGCGCCGCGGTGTCTCGCACCGACTCACATTTTGATGGGTGTTTGTACGCGCGCATTGTGTGTGATGCTCGTCCGCCGCCCGCACTGCCCACTCATCTCACGCTACATACGCTCTTATTGAAGTGAATTTTAATTGATACACCTACGAGTATACCTACCTGTTGTTACAAAGGTATCTATTTGATTCATCTCAATGGTTTAGTTCGCCTTAGATGATAATTTGATATACCTAGGTACTTACTTAACCTTCTAAAATGGTGATGGTGACGAGCGACGAGCATAAAATGTCGAACTTCGCCGCGAGTATAGCACTCTCTACGGAACTAGCTCTCTTGTATGCCGCATGTCCCGTGTGCTCCTGTTCAAGAATCTTGCCTTCCCTGGAAATTTCTCAAATCGAGGCGGTAAAATGTAGAGGGATAATATGTAGAACATATAACTTCATACTCAGAAGTATGCGTTATTATTCGTTTTAGTACTTACCCGGCCTATAGACTATACTCTCACTCTTACTAGCACTGTAGCTGTGCCTGAATCCATGGCAGAATGACGTCCATCCTCCATGAACGCGGGCCTGGGGGTGACGGGTGGAGCCGCCTGTCGCCCTAGCAGTAGCAGGCGGCGGTAGCGAAATTCTAGACGGGGACACCATTTTGCTTACACCCGAAGAGTATCATCTCGGAAGAGATGACTCCGACTCTTTTTTTAATCTAGTCATAGTCCACGTCAATTTTACAAACACCATTACAAACAGGTCCAGTGTTACAATGGTGGCGCTCAGCTTGACGGCCTCATTAGATGCTTTTTCACGCCCCGCTAAAGGACCCGGGACTTTAGGAAGAAGGAAACACGTGAGCTGGTACTGGTAAGGAATTCCAAGACTTAATGGAGCGATAAAGGAAATACTCCCCGAAGCCCTTGTGTCGGAAGGGAGAGGGTGGAACATTCACCATGGTAGAGACTGTAAAATACTGCCAGGGATGCAACATCTCTACGCATCTGCAAAGGCTCGAGGGTGTTCGTGACCTCATGAGTTCCAATAATGCGGACCGCACGTCGTTGCAACCTGTCGAGAGCATCTAGTAGGTACTTTGCGGAGCCATGCCAGAGGTGCGAGCAGTGTTCCACGCAGGAGCGGATTTGTGTATTGTATAGTACAGTAGGGTGCGAGGGATAGGTATGTTAAATACTATCTCACCTCCGGCAACTAAGGTCTCAAAGACGGCGTGCGTTTTAGCCGGTTGGAGTCCGAAATAACCTCCCCAACCGGCTTTGGCGGTGTAGGTATCCGTGTTGATTTTTCGCACGATAAAAAAAGGGACTGACTGATGGGCTCAGAAACACCGTACGTACCTACCATGAACGTACGTAACTACGATACTTTATATCCCTAGTATACCAGATACTTAATACAGATAATTAATATTTTTAAATTTTGAAAATGGTAGACTGGTTATCACGATTACCGGTAAATCCCTGTAGATTTTGCCATTTTTCACACTCACAATTTTGCCATTTGACCACTTTCCAAAGAACGTATGTTCTTTGCAAAGTGGTGAAATGACAAAATTGGATCTACCCTGATCTACCCAAGTACAACAAGTAAGTATGTGCACTTTTTTCAGATAACCTAAAATTAGGAGAAAAAAATCAAATAACCATTATATTTGGATTATATCCTTATCATTTACATTAAGTAAAGGATTTTCCGAAGGCGTTTTTCCAAAATAGGACATCGGCGATTGCATAATATATGTAAGAGGATACAATTTGCATTTGTTAGATAGGTATCTATCAAAAGGGGGTCAGTTTTTAAAATCCAAGTTTGTAGGGTTGCAACCCTTGTCCCACGGCCTCTATCTTGGTAAAATGTGTTCAAATGATTTTTATGGTTTATCTGACGGTCTCACTAAAAAATTATCCTTTTAGGCACATTACATTTTCCGTGGTAAATAAAATTATATCTACAATTGCTGGCAGTGAACTTCAGGGCATTTTTATTAGTTAGAACCACAGAACAGAACCGTGGTTAGAACCATAGTATGCATAAGTTTAGATCCTATGTAGGTACATGTAGGTACTATGGTCTACTTATAATACCGCTTTACATGATTTATGTTACATTGTAACGCGTAGGTATACAAGATTGTTGTAAGATTTATAAACATGTTCAAGACGGCGCGCGCGGAGAGCCCGGGACCGGTTCTCGCAGGCTCGCGCAGCAACCAGCCGCTGCATCCCCATCGTTCGGGCAAACTTGCCAAGGCCCGGGGCTCAGCTACTACTCCACGTCACGTCACTGCGGTGCTAGGCTAGTGTTCGCTTGTAGCAGTAGTAGCTGTGCCCGAGGCCAATCTTCCTCTCGCTCGCTTTGCTCTCCAAACAAACGACCAGCGACCTAGAGAGTGGAGGCCCTGAAGGCTCGCGCGGCGGCTGCGGTGCGGCGCCGGGGGAGGGCGGGGTGCCGGAGGGCCCGCCGCGTGCCCGAGCCGGGAGTCGCGGGACACGGGACCAATGAATCAACGTGCTACAGAGTGGACAGCAGTGACAGTTACCTACGTTATACCTACTCCTTAACTGCCCGAGGCTCAGCTGCGTATGCTTAGGCCACGGAAAACTATTTCTTTCTATATACTAATAATGATAGTAATAATAAATCTTTTAATAGCACACCATAGGACAGGTATTCCAATAAATCAGCGGTACTTACAGTTCAATATAGTACATACAATTGGCGGCCTTAACGCACATGAGGGTATCTCTTTTGCGACCCTGAGATGCAGAAAATAAAGTGGAAACATTCGTCCACGCAACAGTCATTGTTAGGTACTATAATAATTATTACGATTTATAGTTCACTAATATTAGGATATTAGATAAAAAAGACAATGATAGGTTTACGCAAGACACTATGCTCGAACACGACGATTACCCGCCAGCAGCCGGCATGCAGCCCCTGAGCCCTGAATGCTCTCCTACGCCCGCGCCGTCGCCGTCGGACGGAAAGCGTTTTGTAGTTAGGTACTTATTTCCGTTCGCGAGGTATTTGACAAAGACCTGCTCTATCTTTTGGAAATAGGTGTATCTTCGTACAAGAATGTAAGGTAGTGTAGGTAGGTACTTACTACTTATCTAAGCGAGTGCAGTGCCCTCAACACGTAAAAACTATCGAATTCGTAATGTAAGGGTGTCGAGAGAACGGAGCATTATGAATGGCAGGCTTGTTCACAGTAGGCCGGCCGCTTATCGTAATGCTCCGTTCTCTCGACACCTTTAACTTACGAATACGATAATATTTCGTGCTAAGATACCTACTTGGTCGCTAAAAGTACATGTTGTCGTAGGCACAATACGTGTAGAGTGGCGTCGACCGGGCGCGGAGGTCGGTGGGTGGCGGGTGGTGGCGGTCCGCGGTGGCGCGGCTGCGGCAGGCGGCGGGCGGCAGTACTCAGTAGCGCTCGGAGTGCGACGCGATGCAGTCGATTCTGTGGGCGGCGGCGGCGGCCGCGCTGCTGGCGCTGGCGGCGGCGCGCTCCGACCAGGACTTCGAGTTCGACGACGACGCGGTGAGCGACCGCCGACCGGTCGGGCCGCTCCCACTCGCGCCTAAACACTCACCGAATGCGTTAATGTGCTAAAACTTTTCAGATGAAAGGCTGAGTGCGAGAGTGGTTCGATCGTTGAATACCTAGTGACCGTTATCCACCTAGTCGTGGCGTGTGAGAGGCTGTAGCGTATAGCATGAGATAAACCTTCGTATCCTTCGCAATGTTCCTACCTACTTAGATATGGAACGAAAGCGATGACACATACCTAGTATAATACATACCTACTTAGTATTTATTGATTTTGTTCCAATTATTAATTTCCTACAGGTCATCCGTTATGTAATGCTAAGTTTATCTATTTACTAACAAGTTAGGTAGGAACCTATACCTGCTTAATATTATTTTCCCAAGAAAGGCGTGAACAAACAATCTTAGTCTTGGTGTCTAGGTATATAACTATGCATTTAGGTGATCTGACTGAAGTTCTGTGCTAATGCTTTTGCGCTACATTATCATGCCATGTGGTTCTGTATAATAAGTAATTTCCAATATTCATAACTCTATACAGGTGACTGCAAAACGACAAAAAAGAGACACTAAAAATAACTAAATCTACAGATTTTCTGTGAAGTATGTCAGCCTTAAATTGATTGCACATAGTAGCTCAGGCACCGACTAACATGCCGTTAGTCGGGGTAGGTACAAATTTTTCGGTATAATTTTATTTATTTTCACTTTATTGTGAATTAGAACAGATACATCGTCCGTCGTTGGCGGTGGACGGAGCCGTAATTACCTAGCAATCTACTGAGGGCGTGAAACATACCTACTTTACGCCCTTAGTAGATAAAATATGAAAAACGCAATAACCTGTATACTTATATGTATGTATATGAAATTTCGTACTTCTCAATTTGAAAATGTCAGACTTCCATGAATCTTTCATTCCTTATTTTGCCCCTTAGTAGCATAGTTGGCTTAGGTTTTATCATCCACCCAACATCATGCAGATAACACCCAGTGGCAAATATTCAAATTAAAAAAACCAGTATTTTAGCCAATAATTTGAGGGATCCCAACATTAGATAGTTACGGACTAGGTACGTGTATATGGGATCACCCATAAAGTACCCCCGGCACCGGCACCATGCCAATAATATAACAATCATCCAAATTCGGATCCTAAATCTCAGAGTAATCAGTGGACATACATAGCGGTGTAAATACCAACCGAATCGAGAATATCCTAGTTTTTGAAGTCGGGTATAAATACTTACTACTCTATTTAGCCACAGCCGCACATGAGCAGGTGAGCTAAGCTTGAGCCCCGAACACGTCGGTGTCCCACAAACCATCCATAAGAGTTGCTGAGAATACCTCGGTGTAGTTTGATTCAGGCGCGATCACAGATTAATAAATAATTACTAACGTAACGCGCGATCGTCCCCGCGGTACACGCATCGGCGTTTAGTCATATTGTATACCTAGTGTATGTAGTGTAGTGATAGGCAAAAGGTGTTCAAACTCATATATTCGGTCCTCCGTGATTCAAACACACTAAACTATCACGTGGCACCTTTCGATAAACGAAAAGATCACGAGCATGGCGCGTAGAGATTGATGGAATATTCGATTGTTTGCAGGATCCCCCAGCGACCGTCGCGGACGGCGGCGCATCGCACGCGCGCCGGCCGCGCCGCTACGTGTACGACCCGCACAGTGAGTACCACCGCACCACCGCCGCCAGCCGGCCCGCGGGCTGCTGAGCCACTGCGTCCCATGTCACTAGAGATAGGCCACTGCTGCAGTACTACTGTATCATTTTAGTTTCGTTAGATCAATGTTTGTGTCCCAAAAATAGTATTTTAACCAGCGTACCGGTAAACAAATTGTGGGACGGCCTCCTGCGAGGTGGACGGACGGACGACATATTCAAAGTCGCGGGTACCTACCCGTTGGATGCAGACCGCCTCCAACAGGTCGGATTAGAGGCCTATCTTCAGCAGTGGACGTCATGTGGCTGAAATGATGATGATGATGAATGTTTGTGTCAATGCGCGGTTCGAATGTACTTGTACGGACTCTCAAATCGTGTGCTGCATCGATGGATTGCTAAATGAAAGGTCGCGGGTTCGATTCCCTCGCTGTGCTGATTTCAATTATGTTCGTACGTACACACGTAGTACACGTGTGAAACACGGTGATTGACACTTTTTGGAGTAACGACGAGAAACTATTTTTTATCCCACCAGATGCCGCAAAGTAAACTATGGTCAGATCTCGTACAAATTCTTTTCCTTGTACGAGATTTGGCGAGATTGATTTGAATTTCCTACATAGCCTCGTTAATTACTTAGTTCTTAAATTGCTTCGAGGCCACACTGTTAGGGATTGTGGTCACGTGGCTCAGGCACTGAGATAATTATATAAAAATATGGGTTCAGGCGGATTGTCATATAAAATTGAAACTGAGTTATTAATACATATAAGTGTTATGTAAAATTATCTCTTTATTGTATGTTGTATTTGTTGTTCTTAGTTATTACACCAAAATGTAAGTGCAACCTCTAGAGGTAAACGTCCTAACATGGCACACTTGTGAACGTTGCAGACCCGCTGTGCCGCTCGCTGGTGTGCAAGAAGCGCGAGGTGTGCTTGCTTCGGGACTCGTTCACCGCGCTCTGCGCCACCAAGAAGGAGATACTTCGTAAAGGGTGATTTTCTAACTGACATCGATAATCTAATATTACCTAATGAGGTTCACATGAAATAAATCAACCGGACTCCGAGGTAAAAACGTCGGCTGCTGACCTTAGCATAATACAACCAGTGTGCGACCCTGTACCTACCTTGGGAGAGTTGGTCCTCTTTTCTTACTATTATTTTAACTATCAAACGTTTGTCCATGTTCTTAGTGTGTATCGAGTCATGAACTGATGGAACGATGTAACGGCTTTACAAAGCGACATGATACTTGATAGTATTATTAGGCGGTAATGAGGTGAGGTTTATAAGTTTGTGAGGTCGTAGTGGATTATCTAAATCTATTGTACGGGTTTTAAAAATTCTTTTGTCAATATCCGGGAGAGGACAGTTCAACACTGCCAATATCACCGTATCAGAAGATTGTCACACTCGCTTCACACAATAACAAAAGCAATGATCTCACTGGATCTTTTCTGTGCAACGGCCGCAAGCCGCTGTGCGCCGCCACAAAGAAGTACATAATTCGGTAAATCAGATCAACGGTAGCTTCACGGTAGCCCCGTCGCAGTTCAGTAGAAGCCTATATCCACTCATCGAACAGTAGACGTACCGACATATAGGCCTCGCCCTACGGCGGAAGGCTCCGGCCTACCGTTTCCCCGTCGGCCAGACGGGTCGGTACAGGTCGCTTTTTACGAATTTTCCTTCTCTCGCAACGACATCGGCTAAGTATTTCTCCGCCGGTCACCTCCTACGGCTCCCCTCGCACGAGTCGGGGCGGTGATATTCTCTCTCCGCCCACATATCGGTCGTATCAACCGAGCACTCGTAACGTGTTCCAGCGACACGGTGGTGGCGGCGAGCTCGGGCGCGGCGGACTCGGACGACGAGGTGTTCTACGACGCGGCGGCGGGGGCGGCGGGGGGGGCGGCGCGCTGCGTGGGCTGCCCGGCGCGGGCGCGCGCGCAGTTCCTGTGCGGCTCCGACAACCGCACGTACTCGTCGCTGTGCCGCCTCGACCTGCACAACTGCGTGCGCCGCGCCGCGCGCCCCGTGCGCCTGCGCTGCCGCGGGTTCTGCCCCTGCCGCACCGCCCCACCCGCCGCGCGGCACAACGACGTGCTGCCGCGCGAGCGATGCGCGCTGGACAAGATGGCCAACCGCCTGTTGGACTGGTTCTCCGTGCTCATGGACGAGGCGGGCGCCACGCCGCCGCCCGCGGACGGTAACCGACCGCTCCTTAGTGTAGCTGACCGACGTAGTGTAGCGCGTTATAAATCTGTCCGCGGGGATGAGGAACGACTCGCGACCGTCCGTCGAGAGTAAAATATTTGTCGATATAGCGAACGCATCGAGGACCACCGATTCGGATGCCGTTCCTGAAATGGTAAAATATTCACGTCCAGTTTGAGGAGGAGGAGACCGGTCCCGACGGAAACGGTCCCGGGGGGCCCGCGCGTCGAGAGGCCCATCGTCACTATTACAAATGCGGCGCATCGTTCGAAACTCGCGGCTATCGAAACTCGATTCGTTCCTCGTCGACTCGCGGCGGTCCCCCGCTTCCGCTCACGCCGCCGTCCCGCCGCAGGGTTCCCGCGCGACTGCAAGGCGGAGGTGCGCTGGATGTTCGCGCACCTGGACACGGACGGCGACGGGCTGCTGTCGGCCGCCAACCTGTACGCGCTGCGCCACGACGAGCGCGAGCGCTGCCTGCGGCCGTTCCTGGCGTCGTGCGGCGGCGCGCGCCTGGGCCGCGCGGCGTGGTGCGCGTGCCTGCGCCGCGCCGCGCGCCCGTGCCTGGCGCTGGCGCGCGCGCACGGCGCGGCGGCGCGCGGCGGGTTCGCGCCGGCGTGCGACGCGCGCGGCTTCTACCGGCCGCGCCAGTGCCACGCCGCGCTCGGCGTGTGCTGGTGCGTGGACCCGCACGGCCAGGAGCTGCCCGGCTCGCGCACCAAGGGCGCGCCCGCCTGCCCCGGTGCGTACTCTGTTCGCCACCTCGATAGCTGGGCGAGCGACACCCGCTAGTGGACGGGCCGCAGTGTGTGGCCTCACCGGAGAAACCTCGCTTGCCTTCTTTTTGCCCACCCGAGTTCGCAACCTGTCCAAGGAAGTCCCAGGAAAGGTAACGTTCTCGGGTTCTCCGATATAGCGTCTATGCGCTCCGCTCTCGACTCTGGCCGAATAGGGTTCGATGAGACGGCGCCCACGGCGGGGTGGTAGCTAACTCGACGCACGGTTAGATTGGAAAAAACAGACCCCGGATCCGTGGTCACAGCTCCGCATGTGACCCGGATTAACGCCAGGATGATGACGATGATGATGATTGAATGAACTCGTAGGTGACACCGGCCGGCGGCGAACGGGCGGCGCGGAGGCGGAAGCGGAGGCGGAGGCGGGGGCGGAGGCCGAGGGCGCGCCGGCCGACGACGAGGACGGCGCGGGCAGCGGCGACGCCGAGCTGCGCTACTAGGCGCGGGGGGTTGCGGCCGATCGTCTATTTGCATTTTGATGAACATTACTAAGTATATCATTACTAACATGACTGAGTTGAATAATAAAAAAAATTAAAATCGACGAGTCAGACGACTAGCTCACCGACATTTTGTATCGATTCTGATACTACCGACTGTCCGAAGCGGGACGGCTCGGACAGTCGAGTACGTCAGTGAAACTTAAGAAATGTAACTAACGAGGAGAGGCACCTATAGTACTACTTAAGTACTTAAGTACTTGTACCTACTTAATTACTAGTTAAGTAACTCTGGGATGTCAACGAATGGCGCGACGCAAACGAGCCGCGACCCGCGACTGACGCGCCGCACGACGCGCGTCTTCTACTAATTACATTAATTTGGTCACGTCACGCCCCGCCGCGCCATCACCACTGAAATTAAAAAGAATGCCATTGAATTTTAGACATTACTGTAATGCAGTTAAAGCCTAAAATGAAATGGCATCGTGACGAGCGAATCATACGGTGTGATGAACTCTTTATCATATAATTTTGAACTTTAAGATTACCTATGCGCATAAATTTTGAAAATATAGAAAATAGCAATTTTTGTGATCTTAATTATTTGAGTTATACTAATAATAATACCTACTAATTTTTAATCACAGTTAAATTAGTAGAATCGGGGTCTTATTTTTGTCGTGATCGTGACGCGCGTTGTGCTCATATTCAGTTACTTATCTATGCGTAAAGATATTTGCCTACGTGTTCTCAGCCTAATTATTTGTGGCCTAAAATATATTCGTCCCGTATCTACGCGGGTCAAATTTTTAAATGTAGATATAGCCGTCCTCCAATATGCTTAGCAGAGAAATAAATCAAACGGTTATGTAAGGTAGGTACCTACTACCGCCATGTTAGATCACTGCAGACGTAGGTGCGTCTGATGATTATGGACCTGGAAGGTTTACTTATGTAAAGTCTCCAGACATTTTTCACTAATACCTACTTTGTCGGATTGTATGTACCTACTTAATTGTAATGTCATAAATTTCCTCATTTAGAAATTTTTCCTGACTGATACAATCGTTTAACAGAAGAAGGCATAAGTGTGGCAACATAATACCTACCACATGTACTTATACATATAGAGCAGCGAGTGATAGATAAGTAAATAGCTACCGATAGTATCCCTGTGGCGCACTTGGCGGCCGAGGCGCTGCGCCCGCCGGCTCGCCGACGTCTCCCTACAAACTACAACCTACCAGAGACTGATGTGGCCCGCCCAGGGGCCAGGGGCCTCGGTCTCCAAGTGCCATTTAATTATATTTAATGTAAACTCAAGTTACAAGAACTCAGCCTTGGTAAGTTGATTATAGGTAGGCATAAAGTACTATGTATATCCTTAAATATGTACTCAGATATACTTACTATGTATGACAACACTAAGCTTATGATGTTTGATATTATTAGAGTACCTACCTAATCGTGTTAATATAAGGTAGTGTCGCGACTCGCGCGGCCTCGTGGTCGGTGGTCGCTGGTCGCCCGCCTGTGTTAGTGTGTTACTTGATAATTACCTACCTACGTTGTTTCTTATGATTGTGTTATATTGTACCTAATTAGATATATTCATACGATGTTATTTAACTTTATAAAAAGTACAGGTAGTTACTAGATCACATTAGTTAGACAATTATTTGCACTTTTTTAAAACTCGGTCACTGTACTTAAATAAATAAATTAAACCCTATAAAAGGTTGTTTACATAGTTACTTGTCATTGTGTGCAGAATAAAAATATGGGCCAGAAGTAACAGAGCACTAGCTACCATGAAACAAGCGAAACTTCGGGATTTCGGGGCAAAATGTGTATGGCATGGCAGTAGAACCAATTGCCCAGAACTTCGCTTTGCAACTGGGGGGGTTTCATAGTAGACTATGGCTACCGATTATAGAAAAATAAAATAAGTGCATAATATGGTGATGTAAAGAATAGATTTTTGTCTGGTCAGTGGACTTTTGAGTTATTTACCTACTTAGGCGTTTTCCGATAAATGTGTAGGTACCTAATTGGTTGACAGTTGATCACGAGCACGAACCCATCTTGTTGCATAACTACGATGTACTCACCTAATGGTAAATAATACACAGTTAAACTTTACAACCAAGAAGAAACGAAGTGGATAAGTATAGGTCTACCTATAAGTAAATTCGACCCGTGTGACCAAACCAATACTGACTGAGGGAATCTCCCACGGGCCAAGCGTAAATGTTAGGTAGGTACCATCTGATGAGACAAGGTGGAGGGACCACGTAGAATAGGACGAGGTGGACCTGCAGGTAGGTACTACGTCCTAGATCGTACACGCACCTCATATTGTATCCCCACCAACAGTACTTAACTTATAGAAAACAGCATTTGGGACAGAAGACCGTGCTACAGAATAGATGAGCGACGCTTATTAATATGAAAGAAACCAGATGAGGTCAAACATGGAGTTAGTAGGAGGTTCTGAACCTATAATATAAGGATGGAACAACTCATGTTCAAGAGAACCAATTTAGTAATGTAGGTACAGTTGTCACGGAGCACAGCTTGAGTCATGTTTAGGTATATGACTCAAGACTTACAATAGTGTCAAACATGTTTCAAATTACTGCAAAGTTTCCAACTCCACCCATAGGTCTGTCCGTTTTCTGGCCTTTTTGTCCCACTTCGCGCGGTCCAGTGCATACATGATAGTAAGCCCACTGGACTGGCACGTATGTCATTCGCCACGCCGACGCCAAGCCAGCACTACATGTGTCTACCCCTCCTAGCGGGGCCCCGTGAAGTCTGTACC
Organism: Pelosia muscerda; assembly: GCA_963691645.1. NCBI lineage: Eukaryota > Metazoa > Arthropoda > Insecta > Lepidoptera > Erebidae > Pelosia > Pelosia muscerda. Next base: position 19,001,532 of record OY829105.1, on the reverse strand, counting down.
GCCACAAATTTTTTACCCACGTAGCCAGGTCGTCACCGCAGAACTTGACAGGTTAATCTCCTGCATTTTATCTGTGATGTCACGGACATGGAGGCTGTCCCGGATGCGAGTTCTTCACGCGATCCTTACGCGCAGCATATTACTTTACGTGACACGCAGACAGCTTGTGTCTTTATAGCAACTACGACAGGTCTAATGATGGTTTTGTAGATCTGATTTTAGGATTACAAATGACACCAGTTGAGTAAGTCTCGTGGAGTACCGATCCAAGGTACTTAACCTGATCCGTGCGTTCGATTCTAGAGTGCCAAGTGGCGACACTGGCAACAATATGACAAAAGGCTTTGTTCCTATAATTGAAAGTGGAAAGAGTTCATTACATTTGTAAATTCAGTTCATGTGCCAATTTTTTATGTTGATTGTCCTTTTTTTGTTTATAGTAGTAAATCAAATTATATGTGTAAAAAATATTATACTATATGCCAAACCTTTAATTAATGTGCTAAACAACAGGATGCTAAAAGCTTACTAATTTACTAATTCATGAATTTTATCACTGCTTGGTGGGACTCCAAAGCACTAACCTAAATTATAGCCTGGAATGACATGTTTTATCCTTATAATGGGTGTCCATGTGTTGTGGAGCTGGACATACTACTTAATAAACTTAATAATATTATATTACTAGACCTTACACCAGCAGATTATAACCAAATATAGCCTATGCCCTTCTTTTGCACTGGCTAACTTCTGGTTTTATTACTTGCAACCATTGCCAGAAGTGTGGCCTGTAATGTGGTGTATATTACATTAAGATGTATAGTCGTTGCACAGCACATACCACACTTGTTTGGATATTTTTATAGTTGACATGTTGCAGTCAAGATGCCCAAGTGGTCACAACCACTTTTGTTTTTAACACAGATAGCATCACTTTAAAATATTACCAATAGTATAGGAAGCTCGTGAAGAGTGTGGGGACAGGAGTAGACAGCAGCCTGTTGTTACTACCCTGAAGGAGGAAGGAGGAAACAACACCAGTTTAGGAACTGCTATATCTTGAAGACTATGTATGTGTAAGCACAAGCACACATCCTACGAGGCAGGTCCATACCATAGGTTTTCCATTAACCAGCTAAAGATTAGCCCACATTGTGCATACTAATTTAAATTGAAAAAAAGTGGTGCTCAGCGGGACTTCGACCCCTAACCAGTTCCTAAGAATGAGCATCTGAAATAATTCTCCTACACATCCATCTCGGGGAGATGGTGCGAGTAATTTACCAACTCATATGAACTGTTGGTTAATAGGTAGGTAGTGCTAAATGCTATCAAATTTCACTACATTATGTGCAATGTTTGTGACCTTTCTATACATGTATAATAATTGATGTTTGGAGCACATCCAAACATTAGGATCATATGTATAAAAGTAGGTACTACATAAAGTAGGTACTACATACAGTAGATACAAACCAAGGAGAATCTACACTGTTAATTAATAGTATTTGTTTGCAATAAATAAAATATATTTTCGCAACTTACCTAACAGAATGGAGTAATTTTTGGAATAAATAAAAATCAAATATTTAGGTACAACTAAAAGTTATTATTACAAGGTATTCAATAGATACATAGATGTAGGTATTCCATACGTAGGTATAATTAGCTATTCTCGACAAATATCTCTACTTGTCCTCTACAGGAGGAAACTTGCCGTTGTAGAATGGGATGTACGTGACGAACACTTTCCAGTCCGTAAAGTACAGCAGCCCCGTGAACGCCGCTCCGCCGAACGCTGCGGCTGAGGTGGTGAACGATGCCGCGATCTCCATATGTTTTTTACCAATCCGGCCCAACATTTTCAACAGTTTAGAATATTTAAGGAAGTAAGAACTCAAAATGTATTTTGTTACGTAAATCCTCACAAAACCGTGATATCCGATGACATTATAATGACATTAATGACAGCATTGACAGCACTGCAAGCAATGGCTCGCGCTCGCTCCTCGAGTATTTGCCAGTCTCGAGTAACTTGATAATAATATGTTATATAAGCCGACCCCGACTAAGTTGGCAAAAGGTTCAAAGAATGATGAATGAATGATATTATATAAAAAAAAGTCGCAGTTAAAGTCACGTCAAGTCCAGTCAAAGTCATAGTCATAACTGTACCCCAACACTGGCGTGGCTAACGTGGCTCGGTAGACTTCCTTAAAACTCGACATTGGCATCTCACCATTAATTTTATATTACGTTTACCATGTTTACTAGAGGAAAATTTGCGGCGATTCTGTTGCAGAAGCCATTTTAAGAAGAAAGTCTTGGAGACTTTACTAGAGGCTTCTATAGGAGTTTTGGATCCATCACAAGAAAATCACAAATAACAGCAATATGCCACTTTCCTAATATTGTGCGCGTTGTTCTAGACGATATGTCCAAAAATCCACCGATTTTACAAACAAACATTAACACCAATTTTGGAAAATGAATCCCGGATGTTGTGTTTACGTGTATGATTCATTAAAAAATAAAAGTCATTTATAATAGTAAGAAATCTAAAAAAGCCTTGAATTTTCAGTTAGTTTAGCTGAAAATTCAAGGACTTCTCCTGATTGTTTATATTTTGCTCTCCTTTGGGAGTTAAAAATAATGAAAATCATTGTTTCAGTACTTTCAGTTCAGTTCCGCTCTTGCGCTTTATTGATGGTCAAGCAAGAAAGGCAAGCAAGGCAAGGTGAGAGGGACCAAGCTACCGGTGTTAGGGTTCCAGAGAGAGAAATTTCCTCACAATGCGTGCCGTGTCTTCTGCATCAGGCCCTTGACCCTGCTGCCTAACGAGAGAGATTCGATTATCGGGACAATGATTGCGAAATCAACATTCCACATCTCAACAACCTCATGTGCCAGATCCAACTATTATTATTACTATTATCTCTTCATTTAATTAGCGTGTACTGTAAAACAAACATAAAATTAATTACTGTGTTAAGTGTATTAAGTCTCATAATGTCAAAATAAATCAAAATATCATATGCCAACAAAGTTTTGTGTACTAAATAACCGGTCCGGGTAGTGTCCGGAGCGAAAGAGCCCAAAAACTGGTCGCATTCCCGCACTGAATCGCAATAGCCTTTGCACCAGTTATCAAAGAGTAATCAAAGAAAAAGAAACAATTCTCTCATTATTTAAATAATCATATATAATGGTTGTATATAATAAATAATATATTATAGGTATTTGTTTGAATTTATTATTTGACCTCAAATTATTATTCATTATTATCTCATGAGTATAGCATGTTACCGTTCTTTTTAGGTTAATACACGTTAAAAGATAAGTAAACCCAATCGTATTAGTATACGTAAATCGATAACTTCTACGATAATAGAAGGCACAGTGCAAACGTAGTAAAACATCCATTCATAAAAATCTAACGTAGGTAAGGACAAAGCGTTTTGTAGGTAGGCTCGATCCTCTCCTTTATACTTCAATAGTCTAAGTATAAGGGATATAAATAGTCTTAGTCTAATATCCATTGCAATATCAGACTCAGAACAGTTTTGGCGGAAACGCGAAAAGTGTAATTGCGCTGCAGTGTTTCATTTTCTAAATTTAGTGTACATCCGAATTTTTATGTGTAAAAATGGTGGCGTTTTAGACATAACGGCTTGGACAAAGCGCACAAGTGTAGGAGAGTGGAATATTGTAGTGAGTTGTGATTTTTCGTGTTGGTGTCAAAATGTCCCTAAGAAAAGCTTCAATGAAAGTCTCTACTACTTTACTGAGGCAACTATCATCCTTCACCGTCATCGTCATCATCATCAATCATTCCAACTAAATAATTAACTAAAGACTTGGCAGAAATTCTCAACTCAACACTGGAAAGATTGTCCCCTAAATTGGGTTGATATGTTGCCATCTAAGAAAAAAAGAAGAACAGAATGTCAGTAATGTCACTGTCAGTACTGTCACTATTGTCAGTGTATGATGGTTGTATTGTATGTATTTGTGTCTGTTATTGTGGTTAATAGCGGAATCTGTTGACAAAAAAGGCATAGGTCTGATAGGTCACCACACCAAGGAAGTGAAATTGAATGATTGTATTATATTGTAGTTGCATTAATTTATGATTATTATATTGTGTTCCAAAGAACTGGTTGTACCTACCTATGCACTACAGCACCGGCTGAGTCGGTGATTGTGATGTGGGATTCCTCGGCGTTTCTGGGGGCGCTGACGCCTAAGTTCTACGTGGCCTTAACCGGCACCTCGTCGCTTATATCGGGACTGATTTTAATATTCGAATGGTGGTACTTCCGCAAGTATGGGACATCATTCATTGAACAAGTGTCGCTGACACACCTAGGTCCTTGGCTAGGCGGAGGCGTTGCGAGTAGTGAAACGGATGCGTCTGGGGGTGCAGCAGAATGTAAGGTGTGGCGAAACCCGATGTCACTGCTGCGCGGCGCGGAGTACGGGCGCCTGTGGAGCGCCGCGCGCCGCGCCCCTCTCACGTATTACGACATGAACCTGTCGGCACAGGAGCACCAGGCGTGGTTCGGATGCAGTGCTGAGGTAAGTCTCTATCGTATAGTTTTACTGATTGACAGTGCATTTATTTTGTGCAATGTACAAGCACACTAAATACTGACCTTCTGATGTAGCGAGTAATAAACTTATATCATAGTTGATAAAAGTACTAATTGAGATTTATTAATATTTAAATGAATCCAGAATATTCTATGGAACGGGCTTTTTTATATAACTATGTAATTATTTGTTGCTGGTTTATTTGAATATCCACTAAAACCATGATACAAAAGACATGTTTAGGATAACCCAAGATCTAATGTTACACCGGTATAGCTGCCAAATATTAGGTTAGGTCCTTCATATAATATAAAATGGGCATTTTGTCTTTTTCGGTTAGGAATTCAAATCTCAAATTTACAGCTATTTGCTCATGCATTTGTTTTTCACAAAATGCAATTCATATTTTTTCTTCTTTTGGTATTTTATTTGCAGCACTCAGTTTACAAAATGGAAAATTTTAAATATTGCATTATAGATAGATAGATAGTTAAGTAACAAGTGTCACAACATAAATTTGTGTACCTTGCTCTTCGCCGAGGCTGTGGTGCGAAGTACCGAGGGCTTCCACCGTTATGGAGTATTCATGAGAAGTAGTCAGCAGCGGTCTGCAAAACATAAAAACTGAATACCAGACGGGTATTCAGTTTTTATGTTTTGCAGACCAAAACCATAAACTACACAGAAGGTGCGGGTTCGATCATTGCTCAGTGCAAATATTTGGTGCCGGTTGCCATACGAACATCTATGGCAGTCATTACAGGTAGTTGAGCCTTCAAAAGCCTGACTAGCCTAACTAGAGAACTTCGATATTGCCAGTTAGGTTGTGGAAGTCTGATGGCAGTCACTTAATGGAAAATATTGAAGTTCAGCCGCATCTAAATAGGCTCAGAGAATGACGATGGTGATAACTCATAGGGCTTAACTTTAGTATATCCGCCCTCGAGTTCGGAGTCCATAGTTTTTTTTACACAAAGCTAATAATAATAGAAGCTTCCACAATAAAGTTTCAAGTTACGGAGATCAATGGTTAATGAGAAAAAAAAATCAAAATCGTAAAAATGTACAATGTTTTATCACTTTTGACAACAAAACACATACTTTTAATGCTTTGGACATTTTGTCTCATCATTAAACTTTTCGTTTTAGCTAAGGTAAACGCACTAAAATATTTTACTTTCTTAAATAATTAAATAAATACATATAATTATTTAGTTACTAACTTATTTTATCCATAATATTATATTAAATACGTATATAAATCGTCGTCGATAAATTGTCGTCGACGCATTGTTAGTTATCGTTTGTGTACCTAGCAGTTGAGAGCGTTTTATAGAAATCGAGAGTGGTCTGACTACGAAATTGCTACAAAACCGACTCGTATTTCAAAAAGGGGCGTCCTTAATTTTTCCTTCATAGGGGGTTCTACACCCCCCTCCCCCCACCCACTCCCGACCCTCATATCGTGGGCGGATATATCGAAGTCCTACCAAAAAATATGGGTTACAATTCGCCAAATTAACACACGGCACAAGGCTCTGATACAACGTAGTCGTGACACATTTATTTTTTATCGAAAAGTAAACATAACTGAAACCTATGAAACGTAATGTTACATTTCGAAATTCAAAGGTTTAGGTTTCTGTGTATATCCAAATGAAATGAAAGCGATGGGAGCCGGTAGTGTGTGCATTCTCACAAATCTCTATAACCGCATACTCCAAACCGTTAAGATCCCCAACCAATGGAGACTGAGTATCATTACTCCGGTCTTCAAAGGAAAGGGATCGATTCAGGAGTGCGGGAGCTGCCGCGGTATAAAGGTAATGTCACACACTCACACACCATGAAGCTCTATGAGAGAATAATTGACTCCCAGATCGGACATGAGTGTGCGCTCTCGGAGTATCAATATGGGTTTCACCCTGGTCACGGAACCATGGACCCGGATTTTGCCCTAAGAATTGTCGCATAGAAATACAGAACGAAGACTACGCCACTGCACTGTCTGTTCTTAGACATGCAGAAGGCTTTCGACTGTGTTCCTCGCGCGGTGATCTGGTGGGCACTGCGGGCTAAAGGGGTTCCAGAGTTCTATATTGACATGTACTACAATTATTAACTTTTAAACTTTCGCGTTCCATGATTATGATAATAAATGTAACCGGGAATTAACGCGATCATGGTATAGGTATATATATACCTTTTGCCTGACGTTTCGACCAGGTTACACCGGCCGTGGTCACAGGCTGACTGGCTCAGCTGCGCACGCCCTCCGTCGTCGAGTCCGTGAGGTAGCCGGTTGTTCACCTACCCGCACATTTTCGACATTTTGTAGATTATTTCTTCGCCAGGTACCGTCACATACCACACTCACAGGGTCCCTATTATGTCCCTATATTATAAAGACTCACTCGGACCGAAACTAGATGTCGAACTGTATCCGTGGACATTTCAAAACGTGACGACGGTTCCTCGGCAGGGCCCCGCCGAGGAGGCCATGAGCCGCGCCTGGCGCGAGCGCGAGCCCGGCGCGCGCGTGGCCGCCGCGCGACAGGCGCTCGCGCTGCGCCCCGACTGCGCGCCCGCGCTGCTGCTGCTGGCCGAGGAGGACGCGCCCACCGTGCTCGAGGTACGCCCCGTCCCACGTCCGAGTCGCGTCGGAGTCTTCTCCGGACCCGCTCCGCCTCCTCTTTTTCGAGTATTGCTCGCTCCCAAATAGATATAGATACGGTGAGCGACGCAACACCCACACCTAGGGCACTAGGCACTAGGACCCGCCGAATCCGACGCAAGTAATCCCCGAAGCTTCAGTGTTCAGTGATCACCTGCGTCGGTCGGTACGAGAGGCTACCGTGTGGCCTCTCTGGCCGGTCCCCCGTGATGGGTCTCACCGCCGCAAGGTACGCCCCGTGCACTGAGCTGTCGCCTGCGCAGGCCGAGCGCGTGCTGCGGCGCGCGTGGCGCGCGGCCGAGGCGGCGTGGCGGCAGAGCGCGGGCGGCGGCGGCGCGGCGGGCGAGGCGCGGCGCGACGCGGCCGTGCTCGCGCACGTCAAGCGCCGCCTCGCCATGTGCGCGCGCCGCCTGGGCCGCCTGCGCGACGCCGCGCGCCTGTTCCGCGAGCTGCAGCGCGACGCGCCGCCCGCGCTGCACGCGCTGGCGCTGCACGAGAACCTGCTGGAGCTGCTGCTCGAGCAGCGCGCCTGGCCCGACGCCGCCGCGCTGCTGGCGCGCCACGACGACGCCGCGCCGCGCTCCGCCACCGCGTGCTACACGACGGCGCTGCTGCGCGCGCGCGCGGCCGCCGGCGCGCCGCCGCGCTCGGGCGCCGAGCTGGGCGCGCTGGAGGCGCTGCGGCGCGCCATCGCGTACAACCCGCACGTGCCCGAGTACCTGCTGGAGCTGCGGCCGCTCACGCTGCCGCCCGAGCACGTGCTGCGGCGCGGCGACAGCGAGGCGGTGGCGTACGCGTTCGCGCACCTGCGCCACTGGCGCGCGTGCCCGGGCGCGCTGCGGCTGCTGGGCGCGGCGTGGGGCGTGGCGCGCGGCGCGGGCGCGTGCGGCGCGTGCGCGGACCGCGAGCTGCTGCCGGCGCACCACGCGCTGTCGGTGTTCCCGCGGCGGCGCGCGCCGGCGCTGCTGCCGCTGGCGGCGGCGCTGTGCGCGCTGACGGCGCTGCTGGCGCTGCTGGCGCACCGCTGGCCGGCGCACGCGCACGCGGTGGCGCGCGCGGCGGCGCTGCAGCTGGACCCGCGCCGCCTGCACGCGCTGCTCGCCGCCGTGTGAGCGCCGCGCCGGCCCGCCGGTGTTACCTTCCATTGTTTCGTTTTGCCTATCGTGCTCGCCTCCGCCAAGTGGATGAGTGGACGTCGCCGACTGAAGTCGTTCACTGACCGGAGAACGGTTAGCGGATGATTTCGGTCGACTCGACTTCCCCGCGATCCCCACCGCCGGCCGAGGGGAAGTGACGTCCGTGGAAAGTACCGCATGAAAAAGATCACCGACGCCGCAAGGTCCCGAGTCTCCGCTCCGCTGCCCTCTCCACCGATCGCACCGCGCGAGCGTGCTTTGTACTTCGATTCTACTAATTCGCAACCGTAGTCCAACCGCAGCCCCTCAAAAAATGTTATTTAAGTTAAAGCTATTTATACTATTGAAGACCAAAATTAAATGACTAAGTTCATAACATTGTTTCATTTACTCTACGAGTTGTCAGTCAATATTAGGTACACTTTAATGATGTTTTATTGTATTAACTTTACGTCATGATTCAGAGACAATGTGATAAACGATATGCACCTTCAGCAGGCCTAGCACGGACGCGGAACAAATATCTCTTGCCACCGCTTATATCAAATTGACGGGGACAAAAGTGTTTCTCCCCAATAGCTAGCATGGCGTCAAAGAAGATAACTCGTCCTGCTGTGACGTAGACAAGGGACTATTTCTCTACTTGCTTAGCACGGCAGCCGTAAAGTGGAGAAGATATGTCTCTTTTTGACAGATGATAGATAGATTAGTCTCCGAACTATTGAGGTGGGGACAAGAATCCTAACCGAAAAATAAATTCATTCAATTTCATAATCATAATGCTAAAAAATTATTTATTTCTTGTTAGAAATGTCTCGCGCCTATTTTAACATAAGAATTTTTTAAGACGTTTACATTTACTAGAGACTGGCAAAATTGGGGCTATTCTGCTGCAGAAGCCATTTTAAGAAAAGAAGAAGAAGAACATAATACTGACAATTTAAAAAGTAATTATTACACTTATAAAATATGCACGTTGCTAGGTTTTATCAATTTGGTCGAATATTACTTTTTCGTGTATTGATTAGCATTGAGTGGAGAAACGTTCTCCCCGGTGACAAACTAGTCTCTCCTCGACGCCATGCTAGCTAAAGGGAGAGAGAAGGTGGGAAGGGACTTATGTCTTGCTAGCCCTACAGGACGACTCTGCCACCACTCAATATCGAAAATTGAGTTAAGTACAGAAAATGGCTTCTCTACGTAACAATAGTTCAAACATATTCGAGTTGGAACAAATCTAAATCGGGTCAAAAGTGATGTACCTGTCGGTCTCTCACTAATGAGGCAATTTACGGGGTAGCATCGGAGTTTTTTCCCTTTTGAGAAATTTTAATTTCGCCAGGATTTCGTTTCGTCAGATTTTCCTTTTGGGTAAATTTTTGTTCTGACAGCGTGTCACTTTGTTTTCTCATACGTACCGGTACCCAAGTACAAAATAAAATACTATGGTATTTTAACTAAGTACTGAACTGAAAATAAAATACATGAGCATATTTGCATATATGGGTATGCTATAAGAGTGCTATGCTATGAGAATTAAGACCAAGCATACCTTATCTATTGTATTCTGTTATGTAAGAAAGTAGTTTAGAATTAGGTACTCATTACATACCTACTTAATACGCGACAACTAGCGCCCGCTTCGCGCGTGTAGTGCGGTCCGCGGCCGGTCCGGCGGTACGCACGGCCCGCGCGGCGGCTCGCCGGCAGTGTGGCGGCGCGTTCGCGGCCCGACGGTCTCTCCTCCGCGCTCGGCGCCGCTCCGAGTGACTCGCCCGTCGCGTACAAGTTCCCCGAACTTTTTGAAGTAAAATCTTGCCGTAGATACTTAGATTTTCAATCGGTTTCGAGCACCGGCATGCGTTCGAGGCGCTCCGTTTCTATTTCGACGACCACTAATAAGTAGATTCCGTGCAGTCTTAATTTTTGTGAAAATCAAATCGAATCATATTAAATGAATAAATCTATTTGTGAACAAGTCTTAAAAACTAGCGAATACAACATTAAATGAACAGTGTCCCGTGGCGCGCCACGGGCTCGCTCGAGGCGCGAGTGTGAGCCGATGCCGCGGAGTTGGCGCGATGGCGGCGCGCCGCCTCGTGCTCAACGGGCTGACGGCGGAGGTGGGCGGCGGGTCGGCGTGCGGCTCGCCGGAGGGCGGCGCCGGCTCGCCGGACTCGCTGGAGTTCTACCACGAGCTCGAGCTGTACCGCCAGCTGCTGGCGCTGCCGCCCGCCGGCACGCGCCGCGCGCGCACGCCCGACCCGCCGCCCGCGCCGCGCACGCACGGTAAGCGCACGGGCACTGGCGTACAGCGGGGACCTTGGAGACGCGCGCGACTCAAGGTTTACAACTTTAGGAGCATAAAAATTGTAAATTCAAAAATTCTAAACCGACGGGTTGTTACTGCTGCAAGTATCTAAGTAGGTACAAAGTAGGTATTCTTTGATGTTTTTCCTCCGACGAGTTGACTTCACCTCACCCTCTGAAATCTATGACTCCTACGAGTGAAGTTCGACCAATAAAATTGACCTCTGTAGATGCTAACGAAGGCAACGTGAGAAATTCGGTTCGCGAACCGACGAGCTAGAACGATGCCTTTCGGGTCCCTCCCAGAGAATTCGGGATCGTAGATCACGAAAATGCCATGAATGCTAAGTCTTTATTATGGTGAAGCGAACGTACAAAAAATGTGCTGTGCTTAATATATAAAAATCATTCCAGGGGGTACCTACCCCTGCAGGTACGTTCAGTGAACACATCATCGCTCCACCTGTTATCGAGGATAGGAGAGACAAGGATAGATTTATGTCATCAATTTATATTAAAATATACGCAACAAATGAAACGAGTAGGTCTATTTAGAAGTTAACAGAGCGGTGTGTACAGCGAGGCGTGTGTCCGCAGGCGAGCCGCGCCGCAGCCGCACGCCGGGCGACCGCGCCGCGCCGGCCGCAGCGCGCCGCGCTCGGGTGAGTGCCTGCCCTTAGGCGCCGGCGCCGGACGTGCGCGCGCGCCTGAATCGGTGCCCGCCCTTAGCCACGCCGGACATGCACGCGCGCTCTAGTCGGTGGCTGCCCTTAGACGAGGGCGGCGTTCCTCACGGACGCACACCCATGCAGTCTAGAAACAATTTAATTTTAAGTACTTCTTAATATTTGGTAACGAGTACCCCCAGACCTATATAACAAGAGAAATGGACGAGATACACATGGAAAAATTAAAATACGGCTATATTATCTTCAATAGAAAATTCTGGTCGAGTTAAATAATTTTTTTTTAAAAAGTAGCCACCACAGGCAGATTTAAGGTTTAAAAACGTTTTTATAAAATATAAATGGTATTGAGCCCTTAATAGGTGAATAATACATACATAAATAATACATACAATAAGACTATTTTATACTGTTGATTGATGGCACTTGGTGGAATTTGTTGTTACACATATTGAGAACTCACTTGTACTTTTCCACAGTATTTTTATTTTTACAATGACATACGGGTATGTCATTGTAAACCTTTGAGAATGCCGTAAGGCGAAACCGGTCAGGTCTATTAAGAAATAAAAATAATGTGAAAAGTACAAGTGAGTTCTCAATATGTGTACCTACATATAATAAGTATTTAAAATGTCAGTGTCGCACGCCTTAGCTTAGACACTCAACGTAATCAATCCTGCTTGACCCGCGCGTCAAATTGCAAAGTAATCAATTCTGTGTGTTTATACATAATATTCATTTTTAATACGCTTTCCCTCTGCGAAATGGAAGGACGACGATTTCCCCAAATCTGGGGAAAAAATTTGTGTTGCTATATTTAATTTTAGTTATTACCAGTTAGTTACAATAATAAATATCGTGGAGAAGTACAAGTGTGTTATCAATAATGTACACCCTTATTGCAAGGGTCAAAACATAGACGAGAAAGTGCTACACTAGTGCTAACTTGTTTCTCGCTTCTTGAACCTTGCAGTCGGGTTGTAGGATTCTTTTTGAAATCATTTGTATTCTATTCCCTGGAATCGGCTACCATGGGATGCGGTGAAGGGATTAGAATTCCACATGTTGTATAAAAAAGACGGTAAAATGAAACTTGAAGGTGCTATGAAGGTGCTACGCGCTCTCTACGCGGGCACTACACGTTCCCTAAGCCAACTAAAATAAATTTTTGACTAACGCTTCCTTGTCAATATGTTGTACAAAGTGTTATCGTTGTTTTTTATATCACACAGGTGACAGACAAGCACACCGCCCCCCTGATGAAAAGTGGTCCCCGTGGCCTATGGACGTTTGCAACACCACACTCGTGCTGCCGTATGCCATACGTCAACCAAATCAAAAGTTTAATTATTGTATTTGCCATATGATCGCGTTAATACCCGGTTTTCGCTAACCAATGTTCGATGAGTTCGAGAAGTAATCTGTAAGCAATACCCCCCTTCACATGACGCCCCACGAGCGCGTGCGACGCGATGCTAATTGAAATGCCTTGTAAGTGTGCAGCGCAGCGGTTCGTGCTTCAACTCCACGAGTTCATCCTTAAACTTAACGCAGGACGACGGCCTCGGGAGCTCTGGTACACACACATACGTGTTACCACCTTAGTAGGCATCTGTCGGTACGGTGAGATTACGGCGCGGACCTTATTATCAGAAGACAAAACGTTATTGTCATGATCGTGAACTAATCCAATGGGCGCATTCAAGTAACATAATGAGAATCGAAGACGTACTTGCAAAAAATACGTGTGCAAAACCAACGACCGGATAAGTAACTGATAACATTCAAGTTTAAAACTTAGGAAACTTGAGTGCATACTTATTCCGTATGAATTGATCTTCCAGTCAAGAGAAGGTAATTACATATTTTCATATTGTTGCCTAGCTTACCCAGAGCACTTAAGTCACTAGTTTATAACTCTCCGTCCGGAAGTTCGCCCGTCTCTGCGTCATAATTCGGTGCATTTGATATCACACCAACACGCAAAACAATCTCTTTATTTTTAGCCTATTCTTATCAATTTGGAAGTATACTTGAGGCCGTGTCATGTGAGTCTGGCGTGTGAATGGCGGCGGCGCGTGATTTCCCGCGCGGCCGCGGCTCTCGCTCACTGCGCGAGTAGTACGAGTGGCTGCAATTTATTTTAATTCTCTTATCATCGACACACGACGGGACAAGTACTTGTGCAGTAACGCCATTTTCTTCATTGAACTGAATACAAACTTGAATCTTAAAGAAAATATTTGGTAAACACTCTGCTTACTAATGTCCCTGCTATTGAGTAGCCATCAGCGCCCTTAAAATGTTTCTCTGCCTACCTTCGAAGACATAAGGTATGAGCGTTGTACACTTGCTACAAAAGTAATATATTTTGCTGAATTTTGTAAATAACATCGAACTTGTCAATTATTGAAATCTGCGGTCTTGCGGACAATGTGGGCGCGCGAGCAGCGTGCCGCCTACAGTGAAGCTCAAGCTTATTACAAATGTCCCGACAATGAGAAATACTTCCTACAACACATCGCCGGCGAGCGGCGCGTGGAGCCTCGCGAGGGCCGGGGCACATCCGCGAAGATAAATGACGTGCGAGTGTGGAGCTGTCTTCATCGCTCACAGCAAATTGTTTTTCCAATAGAAAAGTCAGCATCGACGCTGACATAGTGCCGCGCCGTGCATCAGCGGTTTGTGTTCACCGCGCCGCGCCGTGTCGTGCCGTGCCGTACCGAACCGTGGCCAACTGTACCGTGTGTTCCTGGAATTCCTTGCCGGCGCACGTGTTTCCTTCTTCCTACAGTCCCGGGTCCTTTAAGCGGGGCGTGAAAAAGCATCTGATGAGGCCGTCAAGCTGAGCGCCACCATTGTAGCACTGAACGTGTTTGCAATGGTGACCCTCTTTCATGGGACTTTGCCTTCAGCTTAACATCAGGCGAGGTAAAGTCAAATTGACGTGCCATAGATAAAAAAAAAAAAAAAAAAAGAAATTGTACAGTCCTGGAGTACAACGCGCATGGAGCACTTCTGATCGACAAGATATTTATATATATATTTTGAAGTTCCCATTCTTGGCAGCAGCGGGCATTGTGGGCAGGTCGGCCCATGAAACAGTTAATCCTTTTATAGTTAGTTCTTGCGTGAGTGACTCCATGTGGGGCACACCGTTCGCTTGCTGCGCATATAAGACTCACATTAATCTGCGAGAAGTCAATAAGGGTCAAAGATTGTTCTATTGTATGTAGCTAAGAACAATATAAACCCGCCTGTGCTCAGTGCGAGCTCAGTCGTTTCATTGGCTATATTCTCGTACGTCCCAGAAGATTGGACCCTCAACCAACAATCTTCTTACGGTCGTCGTACGTTTGTATGTAGACTATTTATGTATTTACAAAAAAAGCGCATGTATATTTATGCGCATTCTAGAACCTATAACACAAGCTAGTTAAGATATGCTTACCATGGGTCTAGGTGGCGTTGTGTAGATTATGTATATTTATTGGGTATTTAGTACATGGCCGTTTACAATATAAACTCGTTAACGACCGCAACTAAGCGGGATATCAATTGCTTAATGAAGGGAGAGGTTCAACTGTTGGTCAAGTTGCCGAATGTCAAGCCCACGTGGGCGCGCCACGGCTGCGGCTGTTCATAGAGAACTGAGTACATTCAAGGAGCGTGTTGAAGGCATTATCCTGCGGTAACGTTCGCTGCTAATAGGTAGATATTTAATTTGTCAAAAGTAAAGTTTTCCTTTAATCAAGTTGTGTAGGTACCCTCAGCGAGAGAGTTCGATTCGCACTTGACTGGGTCATTGGTTCTAGGCATTCCACAAGCCACAGAACGGCCTCAGAAACGGATTTAATATACATAATAGGTTTGTTAAAGAAGAAATGAGGTCAAATAGCTGAGTGTTCATCCCTTCGGAGGTCGCACGTTATTGGACATGTGCCTCAACATTCACAAAAAGAAAGGCATTTGAAGCGTTCGTTCGTTTGTCACTACTGCGCCGCACCAAACGAGCCAGCACGCGCCACCCGCCGCCGATCTCATTATGTTATCTTTTGTCTGATGGGCAGTGGTTACCGCATGTGAAGAACACTTAGTGTGGTTTGTCCTTAATTTTCGTATACATAATAATTATGGTTTGTCGTGTTCGTATTGCGAGCGACCAAGTTATAACAGTAGTGCAAGTGAACTAAACAATTGGCAGTCACCTGTATATAATGTTGAAGGAGGTAGGCAGTGGAGTGCTCCGCAGACAAATGTTTTTCAGTCACTCATACGGCGAGGTTATTATCGTCAACCGAGCACTTTTCCTTTTTCATTTTCTAATTTTTCTACTTTGTCGAATGCATTAAAACAATAATAAATATCTCGTAGTACAATGAGAATGCTACGCACGTAGCGATAACGTAGCACGCCGTAGCTTCAGCTCCGCTACGAATCGCGATGGCAGATGAAGAGCGAGCTCACTTTATGTGATCATTGCACATTGGTATGTTCGCGGGTGCTACAGTCACCAGTTTCCATCTTTGGGTCGACGTGAGACGCGTGACGCGCCGCTCGCATCTTTGTAGCTTTTATTCGTTCCTGATGTGAACCGTCCAACGGAAAGTGTTTCGATGCTGCAATGATGTGTGAACTACAAATCGTTGGAACATCGAATATACAGGACTTTGTATATTTGATGTTCGCAATTTGGCGACCGTCTTCTGTGGCTGATAGGTACTTAACTCGACTCATCTCGCAACAGAATCCATTACATTTACCTCTTTCAAGAAGTTGGGATAACATAAACATAACATAACAATCAATCTTTATTGCAACACTTGTTTTAGGTCACGTCGCAGTAATTCTTCTCAATAATGTAGTGCGCGATATTAAACTGCAGCGCGAGTGGAATGTATCAGTCGAGGATGGTACCGTAACGCCGCCTCGTGTTTCGCGCGCTGTTTTAGTTATAGCCGCAGTCTGTTCAAGATTATGTTACCACCTCGCTGGCTCCGACTGTCTACGTTGTTTATTGCCAACTAAACCCCTTGAAAAATAAATTCGCACACAGTTCTCTGAGATATACTTTATTCCACATAATATTACCTTTGTATAGATTTGTGAATATTCCTTTGGCTCTGAGTTGAATTACACAACTTGAGCCAAAGTATGAACAATGTTGGAAGTGAAATTAAATCAACTTATATTTGTAGGATCGATCTACAACTACACACGTAGTGTGTCCGGATAATAATGTGCGAATATTAATGTGACTGGCTATATAATAGTCCGTTACAAGTAGGCGGTGCAGGTACCTAACGCCTCTCACCGGACTTATAAAGTTAACACTTCTTTCTTGCCGATGCCCAGCCCAGTTTTGAGTGACCAAAGTAGCTCTTGTGAGTTTTTATTTTACTTTGACCGACGCCGTCATTCGCGACTGATTTATTGCTTTCTGTAACGACTTTGACTGGTACTGGTGGTTGAACTGGGATGGATGGCTTATTCATAAAACCTCGCACAACCTAAGACTGATGTACACAGCTCCTTCGCGTTATTATAACATCACCGATGCCACAGTGAGCCAGTGCGCAGTGTAGGGGCGAGTGTGTACTGTCCAGCAATAAACGTAGTTGTAACATCATAATATTAATTAGTCACGGAAAGTGAAACATTTAACGATAAAAGCTCGCTTCGTAAGATTGTAGTGAAGTGCGGGTATAATGAACGCTAAATGTTTAACGAGAAAGATCCGAGAGTTCGGACGAGGACTGTACGGGGGAACGGGGCGAATGCGAATTGCGGAAGTGCTCCCAAAGGTTAAGCACACTCCAGACCGACCCGTATTTTGGTATCGATATATGAATAGTCAAGTATCAAGTGCCTACTATTCACGGCGGACAGAACACTACATATTATATGCGTGTTGCGTGTTTATTCTTTGTCGCCATTATTTATGGTCAGTGCAACATTTCATTCTCCTTCTTATTCCTATCAGATATCATTTCGTCAGCCATGTATCTTTAGAGTTCGGCACAGAAAAAGGTGTCGTACCGTCACGGAAAGTGAAACATTTACCGTATTGACGTACCGTACGTGACGTACCGTATTGACCTCGATGTGTAATATAGCCATGAGCTTGTCTTCCTAAAACTTTGAGTTGGTCTGAAATGCGTGTTGAACTAAACATCGCATAAACACTTATCTTCTAGTGTGTTCTGCTAAACAAACGACTAAGTGTTCACTTGTAACTTGAATATAATAATATACAACAGACTAGCGACTCGTGGCCCGGCTTCGCGCGGGAATAAATTAGAACAAATAAAACGAAATCCAATGGCACCGCCGCCGTCTACAAATTCCATACTTCTTAAGTCTTTCTATATATGAGTACATGGTATCGGACTTCCATACAAACCTTCAGTCTTTATTTGCCCCCTACTACATAAAAAGTCTACTGCCGAAATTTCAAGATAATATATGTCCAGCGGTTTAGGCTCTACGTTGATGAATCAGTCAATCATTCAGTCAGGCAGTCGGGACAAGTAACTTCTAATTGTATTTTTTATATGTATAGATTGACCGCATAACAATATCCCATCGCCTATCTCTTGGAGAATAATAGGAGTAATAACACAACTATTGTTATACGTTTGTAGGTAATTTGGGGCTTTGTATGTTGCTGTGATAGCAGACGCTTCTTATATCGGAAACTAGCTGCGGCGCTCGGTATTTCGACATATAAAAACATGTATTGTGTTGCAAACTAGACCAACGCAACTCCGAACGAATAAAATATTTGATATAAAGATATATTAATGTCACAGCCTCTATGGCGTGGCGGTATCGGTTATAGCTTCGAATGTGACCTTCGATGTGTGTTATTTATTTATTTAAGCATATCGCTCCTTTTTTAAAGATGCCAGTTTGCTTATAGTAAAATATTCGGAACAATGTAAGCATCTCGATTGGTTACAACCAAAGACGTCGACATTGTACTTTCGCAACAAGTTCTGCCGTAGCCCCCGACACCTCACGTGTTGCTGTGTTTCATCCCCCTTCATACTGGAGATGACCCCGACTGTGATTTAA
The DNA here is from genome assembly GCA_963691645.1 of Pelosia muscerda. Lineage (NCBI taxonomy): Eukaryota > Metazoa > Arthropoda > Insecta > Lepidoptera > Erebidae > Pelosia > Pelosia muscerda. The sequence continues at coordinate 18,983,053 of OY829105.1, read as the reverse complement.
TCCCGTAAACTGAATCGTTCGTTCTCTGCGCCGAACCCCGGTCGGCTCTCTAATTACGTACTCTTTGACAAGGTGGACATGGGGCGACTCTGTGTTGAACTTACATTGAATGTACACACTAACATGTGTTATTATCTCACTGGGAATTTTCTCAGCTCCCTAGCTGTTATTTTGTGCAGTTAATTATGGTTTCGTATTGTTTCAATTATTGAACTTATTGATAACTAATATAAATTATTAAACTAATATAAAAAAATAAAACGAATGTTTAAAATAGTAACAAATTACTCTATGAACAAAACTGTTCATAGAGTATTGTAGGTGCCTCAATAATAAAAGCCCTCAAAATATGTGTCTTTACTCCCAATCCTTCACCAATTAAATGAAGTACATTTTACGAGGACCAACTAGCATACCGAATCTATTTGATCAGGGCGGAAGCTCTAAATTGATTATTTGAGTTTAACTTATAGATATGGGATCAGCGAACGTTTGCTACAACAATCTCAATCGAGTGCGCGTTGTCGGAGGCTCGCGGGTCGTCGGCACCCGCGGGCAGCAACTAGCAGTGCGGTGCTATTAATATAAAAGCGGTGGTAGATTTATCGTCTCATTTCCGAATACGTCTCATATTTCACAGGATCACTGAAGAATTTTACAATTAATTTTATTTTATGTCCCGAATGCTCCCGTAACCCCGGGTACTGCCACAATCCGCTAACCTTTGCTTACACTACGTTTTATATTAACTTGTACTACTGTATATTGATGACATGAATGCTGATGAAATGCTTAACTAATGGATGGATACCAGCAACAGTTGTCTACAAACCCCAAACCGCAAGAGCTATTCGTAAGCAGTTGACGCCCTTGTTCTTATTTTTAACCGAATGAATCACCATGCGGAATTTTAAGGGAATTGCAAGGGTTACTACTTATACTATGCAATATCATAGTATAAGTAGTAACCCTGACCATGTAGGTTACAACTACGCGAACAAAATATTTAATTGGAGCAACTTTACAAGATTTATTCGAACAGAGTACTTCAACATAGAGTACTAGTTAATAAAAAGTAGAACATATCTTTTGAGTACAGTAGAGCACCCCCCGGCGCCGCCCACTTACTGCGCTATAAGAGTCTCGCGGAGGTATTTCCAATCAATGTGGTTCGTCGCTCCGCAAGCATTATTGGCTGACTGCGTCTGATTAAAGTCGACGGCTCCGTAGCGAACGATTGGAGCGCCCCCACTTAATTGAAAACGAATCTGACAGGACGGGACGTTCCTCGGTATTCCCTGCTGTACTGACTTGTACTGTCTACACTTCTACCTATTTAAGATATTTTTATTGAATCCTTATTAACTCCTATGGAGCTCAACCAACACTGCTACTCCGTAATATCACATTGTCATGCTGTGTGCTAGATATACGGAGGTAGGACGTGCCGGTTGGTATCTCGTTCTCATTGAGCAGTCCGACTGGGGTAGTACCTCCGCCTTACAGAATGCCGCAGTTAATAATAACCTTGTGTTGTATTTCCAGCGGTGAATAGGGGATCCAGCTCACTGGAGAGGTTCAGTGTTGTCAGTTGGAAGACCCAGAAATTTTCCTTTATCTCCGACACTGACAGCACAGTAGCTCCTTTAACATTCACCACCTCTCTCCCGGCCACTCTTTATAGGGTCGGCAGCACGAGTGTGACGTTCCTTGGCCACGGTAATCTCATGTTTGCTCTTACTATGTTGGTGTGTCTCCGTCATTTGGTAGACCCGGAGATAGCATAGGTTCGAGACTTAATTAACACATTAATAATCATGAATTAAAAATGCAAGGAGCGCAAGGAGGGTGTCATTGCGCTCTTCGCGTTCGCTACGTCCAATGTTCTACCGTGTTTAAAATATTAAATACTAGCCCTTGACGCCCTCGCGACAGTTGAACAATATGAGGTTAGAGCTACTGTCATCACCGCTTTATGCGAAACCGAACCGAACCGAGCTGGCACAGATATTCCCAATCACACGCGGGCACATGTGTATCAAAATTATGCTCTGTTACTATCTAAGTTGCTCGTGACAGCGGCAGCGTGTCGCCGATGGCGCGCTATATATAAGTGGAGAGCCGCACTGAGTGCAGTTCCGTGTTGTTACTCCAATAGTTCGCCACTTTCGGTGTCCTCGACAGCTTGTGATTTGAGGCGGTCGCAATTATAAACCTAATTATACACGTATAGGCAACGATGTGTTTTTCGCTTAAAAGGAAATTGGCGGCTACATGTAATCTGCGGCCCTCTCTAATTATTCATCCCGCTTTAAATCTGTGCTTCACTGCACGATGATATTCTTGCCTCGTGTCTATTATCTCGTAGGTATCATAGGTATAAAAGACACGACCAAATATGTAAAACCGTCTAGAGTTCTACGCACTTCAATTTATGCTGGATATTATGGAGAGTGAATAACACTAGTTAAAACCGCGGTAGCCTATAGTGAGTGGTATGGGTAATGGACTGCTGAGAAGAGGTCTCGGGTTCGATCCCAGGTTTTACCATGACACACACCAATGACTTTTTGGTGCTTTTTGAAGTTATGTGTGTATTTATCGCAGGTTTATAAGTGCCCGGTTAATGGCATAGGCTCGTCACATTGGGACCTAAATGTAAACTGGTGAAATTTGGGTGCTTGCACCTCTGCCTACCCATTCGGTGATACAGGTGTGAGTTTATGTTATGTTATGTAAAAGGTATAAAAAAATGAAGATAAAAAAAGAACCAAATCGTAATTTTTTGTGCCAATATGTTGTGTACCAGGAGTACTGCGAAGGGCCTTCGGCTTAGGGAGTATACTCTTTACACCCTGTTTAACTACATATAATTTTGTTGTTAAAATGACTCATTCACGACAGTTACGAGTAGAACATCACACACTCGAGTGTGCTACCTGGTACTAATAGTGCCGGTTTGTTTGCGACCTCACATATAAACAGTATTGATTGTGTTTCTCGTTACATATTGTCCATTATCAACAATTTATTGTGTGCGTTAGCCTTGCGGAGTGCGAACAGTGAAAAGAAAAGTCTGTTGTGATGTGGTTCCTGAGGACTGTACCTATTTATGGAGGTAAATATTATAATTATATAGTTTACTACTAGTATTGATAATAATTATGCATGTAGTATTGTGTCTCCGCGTATCGCTTATAAAACAAGGTGAGCTGACCTGTCAACCTCACCTGTGTCCGAGTGCATGGCGAATTCTCAGGAGTGTTGGTGACGTCACAACAGTCCCGTCGCGGCGTCGGGATACGCGACCGTAAATCACACGCGTCGTCTTTCATACTAGTAACTTTCAAAATATTTCACGGAACGAGTCTAAAGGATCATTTGTCTTCTGTCCAGTTCAAAACAAATTGTATTTTTACAATTTTAGTTACGTTTTACATCTCGGTTTTGAAAACCGATACTCCCTTCATTACTAACAAAGCTTTGCGAAATTTTTGAATGTGATATTTGTACATCCGCTATGAGTGCGTTCTGAATGAAATCGGCAAATACGAGCAGTACATACATAGCTGTAGCACCCATTGTACTACTCGGCACTTATCGGCAGTTGTCAATAACGAATGTAAGACATGGTCGTACGTTTTATTTACGTGCTCTTGTGTTTCGTTAGTGTCGTCAATGTTCGTGTGGCACTGCTCGTACATCACGTCTCCCGCCTCCGTTATTATTGATATTTTCACATTTTTGACGTTTTACTAGCAAGTCGTTTTGTCACTCTAGACATTCTCATTTAATAGACGTTTATACATGTGGACCTTCTGCAAACAGTTACATTTTTCCCTTGTGGACCTTCTGATTCGGAGGGTTCTTATTTGCTACCTAAGGACTAAAAAATATTGCGCGTTAATTTACATTGAGGCCCACGGAGCTTGTATTGATTTTGTATGCGTGCATTTTGCTGTTCCAAAATAAACGAAGTATTTTGAATTTATTAAGTGCCTATTGTGCTCCACATCACGCCTACGTTCCGCAGTTTCTTCGCAACAAAGCGTAAATTCTCGATGAAATTTATTTTATCTGAGAGCGGCAGGATGTTTTGTAGTTGCCTCCGTAACGCGCTGATCAAAATGTATCGATAACTAAACGAAACCCTAGCAAAAGGAGCGAGGGAATGAGCCTCCTCGGAGGGCGCCGTGGGTACTATGTCTATGGATATTGTCGGAGCAACAAAAAAGTAATATGAATACTTGCGCTATGATAGCTATTTATATAACGCAGTATAGATGTAAGTAGACAAAATAAGGATTATTCCCGGTGTCCACTACCAATTTGGCCACCACTGGTGGACAGAGAGACAAATTATGAAATAATAGTAGACAACATAATAAATAAATAAATAAAAGTGATTATTGTGTCGACAAGCGATCGCGTGTCGTCCGCCGCCGCAGAGGTCGCTGTCGAGTGTCACTCGTGTCCACACAAGGCATGCTGGTGTAGAAACGATTGCATTGCACACATAAATACCATAATAAATATTAAATAACTACTGAGTGCGCCTCCATCGGTGGCGGCGTGGCGTGTGCTCGGACTCCATGTGTTTCGCTCGATAAACTCAATGACAAATAAGAGACTGTTGTGAGTAGTTTATTCCATCACTACCGATCCTCTGTGTCGTGTAAGGCCTAACAAATAATTCAAGAGAAAAACAATAACAATGAGATCTCCAAACAATTCGATTGTTACGAAATGTAAACCCAAAGTTAGTGAAATATTTAATTGTATCAGTAGTCGTGGTCAAACTTTGCACTTAGTTCTGTTTGTTGATTCTAAACTTTCTGTACAATGGCCTATTCATCCTACTTAGTCTGTTTTCCGTTCTATGATGTAGTTGTATAATGCCGCGGTTCGGGTAGTGTGACTCGTGCTGTACTAAATTATCCTAACTAGCAGCACTAAGCACTGTGACAGGTGTCAAACAAAGGACACTAAATCAAATAGGTCCGCTCTGTGGTTCGCTTAGACTCTCGATATATTTATGTAACTATATACCACGCACATTATTACCTCTGTTGCGAGCTGTAACGCACCACTGATCGGGTTTAGTCACCGATAGCTGGGTATTTACTCGAATTATGTAGCATAGTCCATGTTATCCTAACACAGATTTAAGAGATATGAATAAGAAACGTTAAGTTTTAGGTATACTTCGCATAAGGCAGCAGCTTTTAATTGTATTGGTATGCGTAAAATAAAGGAATGTGCAACTGTAGCTAACCAATGTGTAGATTGTATGTTTGAATTTATTTGAAAGCAGTATGTCAAAACTATTCGTTCTTTGATATAACGAGGCCGAAGGAAATGCCCGCAAGTTAAACTATTACGTACAAGTTTTGTCTGAGTAATACATGTACTAAGTTTAAGTTTAGGGTCAGTTGGACACGGGTAACGAGGCGCGGCCACACGACGGGCGAGGGCAGGGTCTCCAATCTCGTTGGAACTTCTGAACTAAAGTTGCCTTCGAAGATATTTCTGTTCGACAGTTTGGCTTTGTGTCACCATCGCTGAAAGGTTGACAGCAGCAGTAGCTTTGTGCAGCAATCAGTATGTCGCACGTGTTGCAACGTCGCTGGCGTCCGACGGCGATGTGCAACGACATACACGTAATGATACAAGCTGTTTTATGTTAGTGAACTGCGAACAACGCGAGATAAAATAAAGTTCAGTTCAGAATAGGTTATTAACCACATAGGCTATAAAGTACATATATATTCGAGGATATATAGGCACAAGTATTATGTATACGGTATGTATAATACTCATAACTAAATATCGCCTATGTGTAATATACGGTGTTCAAAATATATCCATCATTTTTTACAACATGATCTGCCGTTCAATCAAATCTAACGCTCAGCAAGTTTGTTGATCTGGCTCTAGCGCCCTCGTGAGGTCGCGAACACAAGTGTTGCTCTATTGCTTACACTCAAGTTGTAGGGATGTAAGGCTACAAAACAGAGCACCTAGCGAGTTCCCAAACTGTTATGCCACAAGCAGTAGCTACGTCGTGTGGTTTGAAATAGAGGAATGTTTAATTAAATCTATCCAAATGAAGCACCCTGGCGCTGAGCGAGTCTTAATTGAATATTCCACAAAACATTACTTAGCATTAAAGAAGTGGGTGTACGTTCATATCTACAAATCTTACATTGTCTCTTATATTTTGTGATGAAGTACTCTCACAGCCTGGACTAGTGCCTACCTCACTGCTATCTAACACCTGTACCTCTCTGTAGAGATCACAGTACCTATGTCTATTTACAAGAGTATATTTTATTCTTAATGCTTTAAGTATAAATTATTTTCACAAATTGACAAATTACTCATACCAGTAATAATAAGACATCCTTTCGATTTAAGGCATCACGATACCATAGATACGTGAGGTCGAAGCGCATCGCGCGTGTCCTCCAGCCGGCGCGTCGGATGTGCCGCCTGAATATTGCAGCGATTGAACATGCACGAACTACCATCGCGAGCATCTTGCGGCGGCTGCCACTGGCCGAAACTTCTTTATAAATTAACTTGTTGCATTAAACAATGGTCATATTTCTGCCCGTAATAACGATCATTACTTCAAATGTAGTATGAATTTTAATATTGAAAATTAAAATGATAGATTCTGAGACGATTCAACTAATTAGGATTAAAACAGTCATCACTGTCGCCGCCTTACATGGTACTTTGACCTGTCAACTTGACTTTACTATTTCTAGACCGCCATCATCGCGTTGTACCTGTTGCATTAATGTTGTTAGCATGATTGTGCTATGTGATCTTGTTTTTGCACCATAGACACGTAGTATTATTCAATGTTTCTCTGTTGTCTACATGTCTGTGATCTGTACAAAGAGCATCAACACACTTCACATCGTTATTACATAATATACCACACACGCACACACACACACACACACACACACACACACACACACACACACACACACACACACACACAGCTGGTACGTAGTGTGTGCACAAACAACAGATGTGATAACAATCACATTCCTATCGAACCGTACCATTGTTTAGTTAGAGCCACTCACGTAATGATAATAATTCCATTCATTAATAGTCTCAAGAAGCCCTCGACGCTCCCATTATTGAATTCTATTTATCAAAAACCGATTAAGTGATTACTATTAAGATACATCTGGCTTCGTTCCTTTGTCCACACCAAAGGACAATGGGTAATTTTGTATGGAACCCGTACCCACTTTGTAGCATTTTAGACTAGGTGTAATTTAGAGGAGGCCTAATTAAGTAACTCGAAAATAAGTGAACGAATGAATGAATGAATGAAAGACCGAAGTTATGATAACTTCTTTGTAACATTTTTAATTGCCAATAATCGCACTTTTTCTGCTTTTTGGACTAAATAAATAGGTAACCAGTCATTTTTTCTGTCTTAAGAGAGCGACATAGCTTCCTATCGTTGGTTTTTGGTACAGAAAAAATATTAAATAAGAACTATCAATCTTAAATAGCACAGTTTATTAAATTGTATTGTTACTTTCAATGATTATATCATCCCAGGCACTTGCCGGACCTACGAAGTTATCTAGGTGCCTGCCAACACCTAAGTACCATATTATGCTAATAGTATGGGCACAAGCACCTAGAGTTCTCATACCCGTCATGCAGGAGCTTATGCTTATGGATACGCTTCGATGGCTTCTCTGCCCTGGACATTAACCTTGATTAAAATATATGTGTAATATATTTTATTTGACACGTGCCTCGATAATATGCGGCCTCTAATTAACGAGCAGTTTTCGTTTACTAGCCCATGCTGCGACATTCTAGGGCTACGGCTCGAAGATACCTCAATATTATATATACCATCTCCACCTCGCAAATGCTCGGCAAATCAAATCAAATCAATCAAATCTCCATCAATATTATATACCGCGTTCACCTTCCATTTTTTTGAAGCAGATGAGTAATAATAATAATCCAATCGTTAAGTATTACACAAGTCCATTGTGAAAGCCGAGGTGGTAAATAAAAGTAAGAATAAAATAAACTAAGATATGCGCGAGCGCTCAAAATCAGTTCCTAACAGGTACTAACTACTGACGACACACCAACGCTAGCACAAAATAGTTCGAACTACCCACCTAACCGATAAAATAAAAAAAAATTGAATGTGCGTGGGTTGATTTTACTAAGGATTTTCGGTATTTTCAACATCAAATATCTTTTTTCCTACATAAGTTACAAAGTTGCTCCAATACAAAAAATATCTAAGTTTTCAAAGACCTTTCGAATGGTACTAATTTCAACTTGCTACAAACTGGGTACGTTCTGACCCATGTCCTTTCGAAGAATCTGACGGTCTTCGGAGTTACCTCATCTAAGTGTTTAGTTGTGCAGTTTGGGGCTCAACGGACACGATGCAACCCTAGTACCTCACCCGTGAACCAATATGACGTACAAATCTTGTCCTGACAACATCATCCTTGGAACTTTAGAAACATCAAGAATACTAGTGGCCGTGTGCTAACGCTACTTATCACTAATAGTCGCAGTTCACGACCCCTGATCTTGAATTAGACTACCCTAGCGTCACCTGCCGTCACCTGACGTCCCCTGGCTGTAACTGTTTCAGGATGCCGTGCCTTGGGACGGCTTACAACGTTTAATGGGCTTATCGGCGTAGGGCGCAAAGTACACCTGAGCTCAATTATTTAGACTATTTATACTGTTGATTGATGGCACTTGGTGGAATTTGTTGTTACACATATTCAGAACTCACTTGTACTTTTCCACAGTATTTTTATTTTTTAATAGACCTGACCGGTTTAAAACCGTGAGTTCTGAATATGGGCTCAATTATTTACCTACTTATCACACAAATACCTGCCCCGAGTGGAGCCTAAGCCCACAACACAACACAGTACCAGTCGACGAGATGAGTAAATGAATCAGAACACTATCTCTGTAGTCTCAATATGTAATAGAATAGACTTAAATCACTCAAATGAGTTTTTCTTCACTTGTATTATAATAGCGCCGAGGTCTCAGCGTAGCACTTCGTAGAGTTCAGATGCAAATGGAGCGCTACGCCGTAGCAAGTGCCTCTTGAGATTCATTAGTAAGCGTTTAAATTGTGTCCCCGGACTCTCTGTTACACTGACGTTATTAAAGAGTATGCGCCAGAAGCCATCGCATCACTGCGGCACTCGCCCCTAGGCCCCGTCAGTTGCGTCTACTGCTAGCCCTCAGTGACTGTGTGGGTCCTGCTAAAACTGCTCATGTTTACAAAATCTTATCTATTCAAATATAACCTGTAATGCAACGGTTTGACAAAATGTAGCCTGTTTGAATGGATTCTCCGAAATCTCATTGCGACGGGCGGTGGCACAATATACCTCTCTATACCCGGGGGCTAGACGTAGACATCGTGGTCCCTACACCCGAAGGGGTTATCTTGAAAGAGATGACCCCGGACCTGCCCGAATGCAAGGGATATGTTGGCTCTCACCTACGGCCACAAAAGACCCAGAAACGGCGTGCGTTTTAGTCAGTTTTCCGTAACCGGCTCTGGCGGTAGGAGTTATCCGTGTGATTATTTTTCTTTTTTTATCCGTCCGTCGCCATAGGTCCTGACAGTAAATTAGTGCGAGCGTTGTTAAGTATACTTCCATACGTACCATTAACGTGTATGGAATCAGTAGGTGCGTTGAGCCACAGATTAAGAAACGTGCAGACATAATACAGACCTTCCTCTTGATCCCCCTTCCGTCTCTCAGTGCACAGTGGGACGACGCGGGTGTAACTGGTAATCTGCCTATTCTTTGTCGGCGTAAGTAACACAAAGCTTGTGCTCATAATATTTAAAATATTGTGTCCCACACCGTAGTCATATGTCAGTGGCTAGGCAGTGAGCAGGGCGCGTGTTCCGCAGGGGACTGTACGTACACACTCGTAATACTATGTCCGGTTGATATTGAAATCGTCCTCGCATTATGTAAATATATTCCGGCCGCTCCCCCACAATCGTACCTTTTGTTCCTTTCATCTAGTTGTGCTGTTTGCACATATTCACCAAAACATATTTTATTAAAGTCGAGTCATAAATATATTACGAGTACTTACGATGTATTGCGTGTTTGTGAAATCAAGTCAGAACAGATTATTTTAAGAATATTTTAACGAACTCTTCAATTTTACAGATTCAATGAGTAGGCTCAATCGCTCTGTAATTTTATTGGTTATTGAAAATATTAATTTGTCGGAATCGTAGCAAATGGAGATCCGTGATCTCTGCCAACGCCTATGGGAAACAGGCGTGATTTATGTATGTATGTATTAATTTGAGATGGCATCAAGATTGCTGTATCAATCCTCGCAAGGTGATAGTGGTCCTGGCATTTATCAACCGTTAAGGAAATGTATCCGTCTGTTACACTGCGCGTACGCTCTCCGTACAATGAGGCACAATGGTGTTCAAACTAGTGAAGTGGCCGCGCGGGAGTCGGGGCCACTCGCCATTCATCCACCTGTCTTGTGTGCGGCGCAGCTGATCTCTTTCCGGGCGTTAAGAGGAAACTTTTTAAACGAAAGAAGAAAATCTTAAGTGTAAATGAAACTGATACTACACTTTAAAATTACTGACAAATTTTCGCGTACAAGTACAAGGATTTCCTTACTTTGCGATTTATTAACTAGTTAGAAAATATTTTATGAAATGATTTCAGTTTTCCGCAGTAATTAGTTAAATACTATAATTCAGTCATTAGCCCATCGGTCGGACGCGCTTATCTTACACTTAGTATGGACCATACGACGCTACTTAAAACTGTATTTCTTTTTTACAGTCAACGTTTTTAATTTTTCCGCTACTACAATAACAAGTTTAACTCTCTTCAATTTTGGTAAATACTTAATATACATTCTATCAAAACCAATACAACTTCACATGATGAATGAATGACCTATAGGGGTGAGTAACAAAGTCTTATGCACTTTTTGCTATTTGATTTCTAGTTAAAATATAGTTATAATGATCTGCCGACCCAGACATTGCCTATGTCTGTGTGTCGACGAGCTGACTCTGCTCGCGGCCGCTGCTGTTGTATACATATAAATGATGAGTGTGTTGCAACTTTTTCAATTAACTTGCGGTGCGTGAACGTATGCAATCGTACTAGATGCTCAAGCGCTTGGCTCAGAGTGAATGTAATGAGTCGCATGAATATTTTATGTAATAATAATATATTAATAATAATAATATCTGTTTAAACCGAAAGCAACAAGATATTACGCGCCACGTAACAGCGCTATTTATTGAGAGGATAAGTAATTTATTGGTTGATTAATTAGTCTATCAGTGTATCTTACTGCTCGGTGCTTGGCCGAGTGCCGACAGAAGAAGATCTGTTATCTCGAGTGGGTAGGATTTTGTTGTATTTCTAAGAGTTTAGTAGTGATACAATGTTTGTCCCGCACAGTACACAACGTGCGCCCGGCTCACCTCTCGTCTCATTGACAAACACACGGGGCTAACACGATCTATTGTCATGGTACTACAAACGGAGGCGAACTTGTTTTCCTAGGACACGACGACAAAGGCTCACAACTGTAAGGAGCTTGTGACCCAAGCCTTGAACAAATATCTCCGGGCTGAGATATGCTCCCAACAAGTATATCTTTGAGAGTAATTTTACTTTAGACAAGTATTAAGTTACAAGTACTAAGTACTAAGTACAAGTGAGTTCTCAATATGTGTTACATAACCATTCACTATCACAGAAAATCTTTCTCCACACAGTATCTGCTAGATGCTCTCGATAGACTGCGGCGGCGTGCGATTCGAATCAGTTACATAGAGATGTAGCCTCATTGGCAGTTTTTTATCGGCTATACACAGGACAGCGCCCTTAGATGTCACCCACATACGGTACAAACAATTCCATCAAGAACTAAGCGGTTCGGCGACACTTTTCTATGTCGCACCATTAAGTCCTGGAATGCTCTGCCAGTACACGTATTTCCTTCATCCTACAGCCTCGTTTCCTTTAAGCGGCGCGAGAAAAAACAACTATTAAGGCCATCAGAGTGGGGACAACCACATTTTGAACTACGCCTATGTTTACCATCAGGCGAGACGCTATCCATGACGACCTAAGCATGAAAAAACGTTAGATACGAGTAATGTGTTTCTATAGCTCTGGACCCGGGCTTATTAAAAAAACTAGTAAAAGAAATTAATATTTTAACAGTTGCTTCTTAATATGTTTACGTTTTATATGTACGGCGCATATAAAAATAAAAATCAGGCGACCATGATGTTGATACATAAAATTAAAAAGAACTTACAGAGGCAGAACTCAGGTTTCATAAAGTTGGTAATTAGTTCGCAGGTAAATGTGTAAAATATTTAATTTTTAGGGTCTATGACAATGAGTAGTAATTTGTATTAAACCGTGGGTGAGTGGTGAGTCCCCCTCCCTCCCTCAATATATAATTTCTTGATTGATTGATTCAATTCAATTTATTCTTTGATTGATTCATTCTGTGAGTCTGTCCCAATCCTCACTTTCCCCTTGGTGGAGGTGGTTCTTTAAAGAGACCTATAAATCGATTATTCGAAGATCATGTACTTGGAACAGGCCACGCACTGCACTAATCGATTCTTTATCACCAAGCGAACGGTACACTTGTACTAGTTGCCATTTTACTAGTAACATACATAATTACACTATTACTGCTCATGAAGCTGAAATTAATTCCAGTAATGAAGTGCCCCGGGGCTAGCGGTGACAAATCCGCTTACGATATTAACGATTGGGTCATTTATTGATTCATTACTTATCACTAATGGTGCTATGTGGAATATTAATTCGTTCCTAGACGTGTGAAGGTGCATAGTTGCTATATTTCAGTGTCTCGTTATATCACTGTCTCGCGGCTCAGCGCTAATTGATCGATGGTTTCGTGTCACAGTGGGCGTCTTATGTTAAGATCTATGAGAAAGCTTGACCCATGAGGTAGTCGTTCTAGAAACCGTAATTGCAGTGACAATCTTGTTTTAATAGTTTGAATTAATTTAATTTTAAGTAATGATGAGGTCTATAAACCTGTTTGCCTAACCATCCATTTGTCTACTTCTAGAGTTTATTTGCTCAAATGCGCTAATCAGGTTCGATTTCCCAAATTTCTATTTGTATACCAAAAACTCCGATTACTGCGAACGTTATATGAGTACTTCAAGATTGGAGCAAGAAAAAAAAGTCCGTAAGAGGATGGGGGCAGATGACCTACCTATAGGGCCCGAGTACAGCCTAAATAGAGGGTAGAACCGCGGGGCACAACTAAGCAATATACGTTATTATATTTCCTAGCTGTACTGTACGCTACATATTACCTACGTGAAACAAATTTATCATGGAAATTGACACTTTCAAAAGGTTAAATTGGTATTAATATCATTACACTTTTGCAGCAAATTTCACTTTCACTCGCGCGAGATAATGCACGTGCTCGTGTGTGCTCGACACTCGTTACACTTTACGCGGCATTGGTCGACCACTCTTAGGTAGCACTTATTTTTAAATGTTCGCATTATCGCAAATTGTTTAAATATTGTACGCACATGTACTTGTGCGCACCTTGTTGAAGTGAACTAGTGAAAAAGTTATTTTCTGCTTCATTATTATTTTAGTGCCATTATACAGATATGAGATATTGGAGTCCTTGAGAAATATATTTTATGCATCTGAAAGAAAAAAGGCGGTACGTTAATTCCAAGTACGGCTGAGTGCAACGAGATCTCGTCTTACAACTGCGATTCCTTTATTTCGACTTCAATATGAAATCATCTTTCAGAAGGAAATACTGTAGTTTTTATAAAATGAAAAACTTAAATCAGATTAATGTAGCAAGTTTTACTTACAAGCCGGTGGCGCCGCCTGGCGAGCACGGCACGGTCTCCTGCAAGTTCAGCTCATTAGTAAGAGACACATCATCATTGTGGCTTTTATGAATCGGTGTAACATTTAGAAAACTGACTCAACGGCGAACTTTGGAGCTCATTTTTACGTAATTTCTAAGAACATCGCACCAACCTGTAATTAAAGCGGAAGTTTGTATCAGAGTGATCGAACATATTTGAACTACGTAATAAATAAATAAATAAAATATCATATATATATTATGTGTGAAACATATGATCATTTTGATGTTTATGTTAAAAAAATAAAGAATGAAGGTGCTTTAGACGATCTATTTTCGTTGAGATAATCGCGGCGAACTAGATCAAGACCGGCCTTTGATACCTTCACGTTGAATTGTGCTACGTTCGAAGCAATGACGCGCTTACAAAAATAGCTAAACAGACAAAATGAGTTTCGTCTTGCACAATTTAATTCAACACTACACAATAAAACTTCACCGATTATGAATTCTGATGCAACTGCTGCGTACAGCTTTACACGATTGGACTGCTTTCATTATTGTGTGATACTGAGGTCTGTGGTCGCGGCGGTTGCTTCGTCTGTGTGTGTGTGCGGCGCTGACAAGGTTGGACATCAATTAGGCTATCAGCAATTGTGTCAAACTGTGACGTCACATACGTTACGTGTCACAAATAGGTACACTGTAATTAGCACACTAGTTTGACTCCAATCTGAAATATAGGTACATATTGTATGAAGTGTCGTTAGTTTCTGTTCGAGAATTTAAATATTAATTTTTCAGATGATCCATTTCATATTCTGAAAACATGTGATACCTACTGAATCATAGGCTGAAATAGCTGATGTATTAAATATAGTTTACGTAACACAAACATACATACCCTCTGGGATAGGTAGAGACAACAGTCAACCAGTAATCATATAGCCCATAACACAACATATATTATGTTCACCAATATCACCATCATTCAATTAGTGAAAAGTGTATCGTATGTACGGTTACTACAGTTATGTGCAGTTACTGGTTATGGCGACGCGACGTACTCGCTCCTCTGGCTATCAGATGCGGAGATAACTCCACTTAGCTAATTAGTTAAGTCCGGTGTGTCTATCTAATTATGACCAACTTTCACATTTTGAATGAGCTCGGTGCCTCGAATTTGTTTCACTGTGTACTTGAATAATTTTAATGGAGCAGAAGGCCAACTCACTTCGAAGAGGAGAGATATTTCGTCGTTACTATAAATGGGTTGGTTGATTTTTATTTCGGAGCCAGAAAACATAAGGTATCAAGTGGATGGTTTTATTTGAAAACTGGTCAAGTGCGCGCACGGCGGCGAATACGTTGGCCTCCATTAGCGCGCCTGACACAACGTGTCGTGTCCTACTTCCACTCATTTGCGACGCGACGCGTATCCTAATTGATTCTATTTTAAGCCCACGCTTCAATATTGCCTTATTTAGATGCTGTAATTGTTTCACTTGTCGTTGACACAGGACCTTTCTTTTTGCTAACACGCCCGAGTAAATGAAATAAACTAAATTGTGAACATTACGCCTCAGTGGTGGCGAGCAGGGAGCGAGACTTTCAAATGAATGGTATGGTAATGAGAAGATGTGCGATAAGGATGTTCGTGATGTTGCTCGTGCCCCTTGAGTAATGTAGTGTGAAATTACACGCATTTTAACGCGAGTTTTACTCCGTAGCGTTTATGTGCAGAACATTGTGCCGCTGGCGAGAGGACAGCGACCTTTCTGATGATACTCAACTTGTCGGTGTATCTCAAAAATATTAGGACGGCTTCTTGAGTTAGCGACATGGCTGTTTCTAGTCATCTGATAGTGTTACAGAATATCACCAAAATAATTTGATATACTTTACTGGTGAAAGTTTCGATTAAAGTAATTGTAATAATTTTGATAATATGAGTGGCGCACTCTTCGCACGGAATGTCTGCCTGCTACTCAAAGTAGCAGGCAGACATTGTATCGATGTATTTTATATTATTTCTAAATCAAAATAGATTTCATTCGAATAAAACTTATCAACTGAATATTTGCCAAATATTTACTTATCAAATGAAATACAAATCTATGAGTGGCCAAGCTTCCTTTACTCCTTTTAAAAAGTTGTGACGTACGCGCAGACTATGAATGAATATGAATATGTCTTGTATTACCTCCGGCAATCAGAGATCCAAAGTCGGTGTGCGTTTTGGTAGGTTCGAGTCCGACATGTTGTTATGTCCTCCGGTAAATGTGCGCCATACTTGTAACAATCGCACCATTAAATAAGCTAATTTAACTAGTTTGTAACGACTGCTGTACGCGCTACGAGTTTAAATTGGTGGCGTTCATCTTAGTTTTGTATTATTTCTGTACGACTGGGCGCTACGACGCGAGATACGGGGAGCGCTACGACGTGCTACGAGATTATACGAATGAGTAGTCGGGAGCTACGGATCGTAAACTCAAACTTAACTTCTTTTACTTTTGTAATTTCTACTTAAAGTTTTACGTAAGGGAAAAGTTCACGCGATGATATTGTTACTGAACACTTTTAAATAAGTAAAAACTTTGCTTACGAAATATTACACTCTAAATTATAATTAAAAACACAGCTAAATCAGATAATAGTGCGCTAGGAGACATTTGCATGCAAATCATAATTTACGATAGAATTAGCATGAAACGGTTGTAAAAGTACGAACATGAGCGCGCGTGAAGTTTTAATTAAACAAGTTAAAGTAACAGCGCTTAGCCTTGCTGAATGCCGCCGCGGTGCACTTTTTCTAATAGTTTCTTGTTTATACTTGTAAAATTTGCGACATGTTTGCTTACAACACTTTGGAGTGAGGTTGTAAAAACATTTCTACTTTATAACATGAAAGTGTTGCGGATTCAAGTACTTAACGCAACCTGATATGATATTTTCATGTACCTTCGACAATCGTAAAAGTCACGCCATATTGGGCTGGTTTTAATTTGTTCAAGGTATACATATGAGGCCATTTACGAGATACAATAAAAAGATACAGGACTGGTATCGTTTATGCCACGAGTTCATTTGAATATAATTTATTTAATTGCATAATTGTATTTCAATTTTCATTTTAGTGTTAGCTAAATTAAATAATTAGTTATTATTACGATTATAAAAAAAATAAATGGTAAAAAAGTAATTATTACATAATTGTACAACCCCTAAAAAATCAAAAAATGACTATAGTCACAGTGCCCTTAAAGTCATCATTAGTTTGTTTGCACAGGATCATACCTCGAGTTATGTAGTTCCGTTCTCGCGAGACGGTTCCGATGAGTTCCAGCGACACCGTTGTGCACTCAGTACAGCGCGCGGCGAGGCACGAGGCGGGGCATAATTCCATGTCGCTACACTGAACATTCCGGCACTTCACTGCAACAAGTATTATTTATTATCTACCTGCGATTGCAATTTTTATATTTTGCACTCGGAATGAATTATAGGGACCTACATTAGGTCTAGACTTGCCAAAATATACTCAGTATGTTAATTTCCATTCCATCCTTCGAGAAACTTCCTTATATAGGAGACAAACAAAAGAGAATCGGTACGAACAGTGGACGATTACGACAGTGTGCATGACGAACAAGCGTCATGAGGTTGAAATAATATTATGCCAATACAATGCACACAGCGCGGCGTGTGGAAGCTATAGTACAGGGTTCAATGACAATTAAAAATTATAGCATCATGAACGTTGTGTTCAAGTTCAGCAAGAATTACAGATATACAGATATTGGTTTTATATTCCCGTCCCTGCTGAGTACTAACAATAATGCGCTCCAACTTGCCTTGTGTTATTGGTTCTAGAACAAATTGAAATTGTAAAGTGTTGTGAACAGGCTTTGTAAACGTTATTATTTTTCTACTACTGCGTGTAATGGAAGATGTTGTGAAATGCCTGACGATGTCATGACTCAGCACTGAAGAGCCGCACACTAACATTATTAGGGCTTTTACAATCAATAGCACCTTCACCTGAATTTTAACTGATCTAGGATCTGTCCGCGATGGTTTAATAGCCGAAATTCTCATTGAAGTATTGCGAGCACTTTTTAAATAGAAATGTTTATTCCATTAACAAGCTGTTGGTAACAAAAAAAGGAATGAAACAATAAAACTTTCCTTTTCTCTTATTTTATATTATTTTAATTTGATATTTATACTCAAAGGTATCGCCTAGAGGCAAGCTTTGTGATGTGTCGTTCTTTGTTTAGGATTAATGCTTTACTGGAGGTAAACACTTATGGGTCAATTGAAAATGGCGCCGTTCCATCTCTGTTTTCCGATTTCACGTTGCTTGTGTGCTCTTGAGTACTTACTTGTAATGTTCTAAAACATCCGTTTTTAGAAACGGTCGCTTACTCCATGAACGATACGTGTTGTCGACGCCATGATACTCGCCCTCGCAATAGTTTAGTTACAAGAGACTGACGATACTAAACCAGTGATAATAATGCCATGACAAGTTATTGCTTCATAATGATTTTCGTTGCGATCGAAGCGCCGCCGTGTCTATCGATCAAATTAGCTTATCGTAGTCCAATGTTAGATATAGGAGCTCCCAATGATGGCAGGCTAGGCCTACTATCTCCTCGCTGATCAGACGGGTTGGTACAGGATGTCATTTTGAGTCTGCATTTTTCATTATTCGCCTTTTCTGTCGACTGACGGAAAAAGCAGTCGTAAAATAGGGCACTGAGTATTCTGTCTCCGTACAAATCACCATACGGGTGTCGACTACTGTCATAGTGAAGACAAATTTCAGTTTTTCATTTTAATACTGTGACTGCATTCATTCACATGTAAAATATGTACAGTGAATATCTGCACTTTGAGATGAAATGAAATCGCGTCACTCGATATCACGTGGGTCAAGTGTTACGATGGTTCTGTCGTATATTTAGGTACTATATCGGAATGTTACTTATAAGCATAATAGTATAAAACAAAGTCGCGTTCTTTGTCCCTATATCCCTTTGTATGCTTAAATCTTTAAAACTACGCAACGGATTTTAATGCGGTTTTTTTAATAGATAGGGTGATTGAAGACGAAGGTTTATATGTATATAACATCATGATGTAGCATACTACAATACGAAGCAGAAGTGAAAAATGTTGCAAAAACGGGGTGACGCAGACAAAGTTGCGCGGGTCAGCTAGTATAAGCATAAAGCAACTGGCAGAATATGTAATGCATAATGCACTGAAGCCAACACAGCCCTCAGTTAATAAATGGTTCAACGCGTCCAATAAATATTATAAGGTATCAAATTCCACGAGCAGACTACTTTCACCATGTACATTACTTATTTTTAAATGCGAAAACACTCGATTTAAATAAAATAAAACCCTTTTACACGAGGCTTTTCATACGACTTTCAATCAACAGTCGCGGTCAATCAACTTTCAAAATGTCGACTTTTATCCACAATCATTCAATAATACGCTGATTGGAAACACTCAGGGCCCGCGCCCGCGCTCGCTGCGCACTAAGTAGGTCGGGCCTTTGGGAACTCGCTTCAAGATTAACTGACGTTCTACGCTAAGACAATGCATTCACAGAACTTCAATTAAACATTCTGCGGGGTAATCGCGCCAGCGCAACTATGTTGTGACATTGGGTGACTAGATACCCTGTAGCTATACTCACAACAGATAGTTCTATTTCTAAACAACCATATAATTTTATTTTCATAAAGTAGGCGAGGCTTAGAGTTCTATAATAATAAATAAAACATAATACCTAATGTGTCTGGAGCTTCTGTTGTGAAATACCGGACTATTTGTTCCGAGAGTTTATTGAACACACGTCGCAATTCGCGTGGGAACGTTCAAAAACGTAATGTTAGCATTGCAGTAGACTGCTGCAATGGACTGTAGAAATACAATTTATACTAGAAAACTAAAGACTCCTGTATGCTTGTGTGAATATAGTTTGAATCAATTAATTCATAAGTAATCATAACACAGCGACTACTCGTACCCATGTACCGCCGCCGTGTAATGGAGGCCTGTCGAAGTCAGCGCGCGCTCGATGATTAATGGCGCGACTCCGGCTCACCGGAGATTGTACGCTAACTACCTTCGCGTCGATACTCTGCTTTGAGCTTGAGACGAAGTAACGGGAACGCTCATAACTTTTAAACAAATACGTACGAACATGTGATCCCTGAAGTGTTCCATACAAAATTAACTCATTTTTTATGTAAGAGGCTTCGCGTTACATTCTTGACCTATCGTGATCAAGATCCTTTTTTCTTCTATATCTAAAGAATATTTTAGGTAGAACTGAATTATGTACCATGAAATTGGATTGTTGTGGATGTTGAACCTGGTGAGGATAAGCCCTTACGAAGGGTTGCTGAGCCTTAGTCGCCGAACTCATTGACGTGTGAATGGGGTGGAGTTGGCGTATATATAATACTACCACAAAACCTGTCTCTAACTAACTTGTCCAGACCATCAATTCAGTGCGCTTAGGTTTTGATTGTGTAGTGACACTGGTACGTACGCTAGAGTAGTTCATGTTACAGGATGTCAATAAACGGGTAGGTATGTGTAGTCGTCGCGGCCACTTATACACCGACGTGTATGTACAGACGTGACGTCACTCCACACACCAATCCCGAACCGCGTGTGTGTACTACACCTGAGTCAATAGTAGCAGATTGGCTCAATATAGTCTTACACTGAATATCTCAGCAGCAAGGGATCTTTCTCAAAGTTGTGACACTTCACCTTACAACTGATTTAGGTTATTCAATTTTGTCCCTAAATCAGCTTCTACAGCGGGTTGTAGTTACGTTACTATTGTATTTACAACATAATCACGATAATACCCGGGTTTCGCTAACCATATATGATGCAACGCGAAAGTTTAAAAGTGAATACTGTATGTCGGTATACCTACATGAGATAGTAAACTCTAACACCGATTGTCCAATCTCCTTGGGAGTTCGAACATAGAACTGTTTTTATAGAAATGGTTTTATGTACTTTTATCCTGAAAAATAACCTACGCTCAAACTGTTAATTATAAAATTCCTTAGCAATTCAGCGAAACATGAAACGTATCGGAAGTAAGGCAATAAATTCACACCGCTGCTATATAAAAGTCCATCTGTTATTGTGAGGAATGTGGAGCGGCGCCGACTCACGTTCTCGATGAACCCTCTCGTAGAAGTTAATATCTCCAGCCACTCTAGCCGACGGCACCCTTGCGCGCTGCCAGACACACACAATAGTAACATTTATTTTAATAAAGTCACAGCAACAAAATGATTAGACCAATAATTGCGACTATCTTACTTGCACCTATACACCGCGCTACACGCAGGTTGGAACTCACAAATTAATATCTATGTTATTTATTTTGTCCATGGTGGTGCAACAATGCAATGATCGGTACACATCTTTTATAGAGATATTATGGGAAGCAGTGGCATATTACAATTGGTAAAAGAAATATAATGAAGAGCAAAATAATAGTCGATACTTTTTCAATGCCGCTACTCATTGTTTCGTATAAGTCTATTAAAGTAAACGAACTGCTTCCTCAATAGTGTACCTAAGCAGCGCGACCGGACTCAAAGTTTGATTCAATACAAACTGTTCTTGTATTCTCCTCGGAACGATCTCTCTAACGAATTGTATAAAGAGTAAAAATACTAAATTGCCGCGCGCCGCCAAGTCGTCAGTCGCCAGCGACTAAGTATAATGCCCTATGAAAACGCAAAAGAATTAGGTAATGTAGGTAAATTACTATGCTGCATTTGAAGAAGCTCAGCCTAGCCATATAGAATAAATCGATGGGACCATGCTATAAAATGTATTAACCGTCTGTAACGCGCGGTCCGAGCGGGGACTGGCGGGGACTAACGGCGAAGGATCGCCGGTACGGCTGACGCGACACTTGCAAATTGTGCGCGACGGGGCCCAATGGGAAAATGGAATAGAGGCGCGAGTTTTATACATCGGTGGAAAATTGAACGTTTCTGTTCACACTAGATAAACGACGCGAGTATTAACTGCCGCGCTCGGCTCAGATATACGGGTCGAGCGTGACCGAGCGCCGCGTTGCTAGATAGTGCTAGGTTTATCTATGATAGGGGACGCTGGGATCACACAGAGGACGAGTAAAGCGTTACATCTGACCTTTACATGTGCATAATTTTTGACGGAAAATTTGCCAGTTGATTAGAGCGATATTGAGTACTTCATAAACAAGTAGATTACACTCCATAGAATTTTTAACTTTTTTGGTCCCTGTCAAGTTGCCTGTTCACAAATCCATTAGTATTAAGTGCACCCAGAGCTAGTAGTAGGTATACCAATACAGTTCAGTAGCTCGGTGACTAGTTCTGTCAGTTACGCCACAACTGAGTCCTAAGTTCGAGTCGCTGGTTGTGTTGCTAGTGGCCACGAGAGAACTAAACTAAGCCTCGAATACATTTTCAAACGATATATTATACAAGTAAAATCAAAATAGATATATATTATGCATTTGCTCATTGTGCAACGAGCGCCATAAGTCAGGCTCGAGATGAGTTTAAGCCTAAAGCTAACTCGCGACGTGCGGCACCGGCGTGTGACGTCACCAATGACGTCCAGCACCGTGTATCCACCGCAGTAACAGAGATCATATGCTAATGTCGCTAAAAGCTTTTTACTATTCGAGAATTATGACACTAAACAGGCAATTTATTTTAAACAATACTATCACATGATTATTATTAACAAGCCAAGATAACTCCAGCATTGTTGAGACTAATGCATCGATATTACACAGTATATACTCGCAAACCCTATAAAGTTTATCTCTCCCAAATATAACAACTCAATGATGAAATGAAGCTGACCGCGCCAACAGTCTCTAATAGTTCACGGTTGACTGAACACGCGAAATGATACACTGTGCTGGGTAACTTGGAAAACACTTTGATTCACGAAGATCTGTAATAAATCTCTTCTAGATTACGTGTTTACATTGATGAGGTTTACCAAAAAATTATGAGAATGAATAACTTTGTTCCAAATACTTCAAGTAGCTTTCTACAAAGATATGGTTTTCAAGATAATTGCGTGTGTCGAACCGCGGTGAACAATAGTTCACCAAAGGATCACCGGCCACCTGATGGCTCTTAGATAAAAATCGGTTTATTTAATTCCGGGTGTATCAAATATGAAAGTGAGATACTTTATTTTACTCATCTTTACTGAGTGAGTTTGCACATAGTGAGCCCATTTAGTGTTATTTGAAACTACACATCTAGGGTCTAGGAAAACTCGGCAATAAGATAATCAGATCAATGTAACAAAACAATCTGAAACATTGTTGTGTGACAAACCATTCGCGTGTGCGCTGAGCGCTAATAGCGCAAGTAGTGCAATAAAGCGACTACGCGCCGCACCCGAGCCGAGGCCGAGTGACGTCGCACTACAGCTGGGCTGGGAAACTACTAACATTCACGTACGACATACATGTTACAACAGGTTTTTTGTACTTACTTGTATTATTGTTGCAGTTATTAGAGGCTACTTCAGTAACGTGTGTCGTCCAAAATGGTTAATCATCTAGTTTATCACATAATTAACTCGTTGTGTTCTAAATGGATTGTCGACGGTCAACTTATTTGATAATTTATAACATTATCAATGGAAGGAGGGTTAAATTAAAGAAAACAACAAGGAAGCAAATATAGTTGGTGTACCTACACAAAACAAAATACTTGGATATGTTTCAAAGAAAAATAATTCCCCAACCTACTTAACATACCTACTTATTGATTCAATAACCAAATTTGACTCATTGTTCGACCAAATAACAAAAGAGAAAATTCTGAACCCATGAACTTTACCACGTATAGCACAAATAGCTTCGACATAACCTGTACAGATTTTAACGAATAGTTAAGTGCCAATAAGTTCCGAGTTTGATCCTCGCGTACGAACAATTGTTTCTACTCCACGTGTACTTATATCAGCAAATTGATTGTTTGTGAAGTGCTGTCGGCACAGAAATAAGTCCCTAGAGCGGCAGTCGAGAAGATAAATGTAATAAGTTTGTTTCACGGCACGATACACTTGTCCGGCGAGGTGCACTACAGCGCAATATCGATGACACAGTCGTTTCATTCTCTACTTACGTCTCATGTCCGCTCATTTCACCTCTATGAGCGAGTGTCCCTCTTCCCGCCGCCGCCTGCCTGAGTCAGAGCAGCGTGAATAATAAATAGCTGGAGATTTTAAATAGCTCCTTCACGTGTTGCCGTCGCGCGCTGGCGGAATTTGATCTTGATTGTTAGCATTTGATATATCAATATCAATATTATTGTTTGTATTGATATTTATACTTATTGCGGATAATTGAAATAACACTGTTTGGTTTTGTCGATGTAGGGAGGCGGAGGATAGGGAGCACATTGGGAGGGGACTATGTCCGACAGTGGACTGCGATAGGCTAATTGATTTATTTCTCAACTAAAGCTAAGGATATGTATTAAAATATTGAAGTGAACCTGGAGAATACATGTACCCGTGATGCAGGGTCGTGGTTGCTACGCAGAAAGTGGTACAGTACATGTGGTGGATGTAGGCAGTAAACGAACAAAACTGTGCGTATAGTCCTGTGCAATGCTTTGATCGTCTGGTTAAATACAATCAGTGTTAACTGCAGAACATCCGTGTTCATATGCGCACTTTTTGCAACCCTTTAGGTTAGCGTCGATCGAAACTTTTTGTGACCGTCGCCACAACGCCGATTAGTTCGGCCCCCGATATCTGCGGCGACCGGCCCGAGCCATCACATTTTATTCTCTGCACAGATATAACAACGAATAACTACAGCTAACATTTTTTGGTGTTCTGCATTGTAATTGAATGATTAATTATACTCAATCTAGTAGGTATTTCGTAATGTGTAGACCGAGACCTAAATATGCAATCATAGGTGGGCACTAGAAGTGCGGAATGTGGCTCTTCACAGTGTTAGGTACTTTTTAGTAAGTATCGTGTTTAGTGTAATCTAATTTCAAAATGCGTTCCGAGCTATACAATAGAATGTGCATTGTTTGCATTTTCCCGTCGGCTCCGACAACACTAATATTTCAGTGGACTGTGAAGCATTTTGATTATTTAGAGCGGACGGAGGCTTTGTTGCCGAGCTCGAGATCCTTCCTATTGTAAAGTTTTTAAGTATTGAAATGATACAACTGCGGAAACGCCGTTTGTAAATTTAATCGCCAGCAATAATCCTTGCCTTCGGCTCTTCCGTATAATAAGCGCGGGTGGGCGCCGCGCGCCGCTCACACACCGATATATCACTGTTTTTCCCGTTTTTGTTCATCGCTGGTATCAATTGTCAGCGAATGTCGCCGATCGTCAGTCATCCGGCGTAATGTAATATGTTCCAAAGCTGTCGGTGGCCTCCTGTTACATTATTATATTTGTTATACAAGTATTGTATTTTCCTTCGCCCATTTTATTACATTTCTTACAAATTTTTCAGATGAAATAAATCTATTTTAACCTAGGGATAAGGATTTGTTAACGATTTTTTACTTCCACAAGACGGAAGAAGAATATTATAAGTTATATATAAAATTATCGCATGAGGTTTATGTAATGCGCAGTTCACTCATTGATTACCTGTCGAGAGACGCTCGACTGATTGTTGTGTGTCCCTGTGTGTACATAAAAAGGCCTGTTTGTGGTACAGTACATGTCGCACTATTTGTTTCACCACTCACGTTTGATGTGAAACAAATCTCTGGTGTATATACCCGTTGTTAGCATCGCCACAGTTCGTCACTCTCCAATTTTTGCTTTTAATTATTTCTATATAAACAAGAGGTTATAAAATGATTACTGGCAATTATTTATTTATCTATCTTTAAGTAAGCTTCATTCGGAGTTTCATCGGGGCTCCAAAAATTTTTGTTTAAATTTTTATATAAAAAATTGATTATTAAAAACTGCCTTAAGTTTTAAAATAATTGGAGTAAAACACCGCCAGTATTGGATGTGCATGAGGCGCAGCCGGTGTCCGCTTCGACTAACGTACATGTCGCTTGCTAAATATAAATGATGCATAGGACGTGCTGTACAGTATGTACCGACGCGAAGCCGCAAGCTTGGCGGCTAAACATAAAATAGAAATTCGATCGATTCAGACTAAACCGGGTTTTCAAACGAGTTTAATTTAACTTGAATACACGTGTTCGCTGATAAAATTGCAACTAAGCATTTCTACCACACTCACTTGTTTGCCCATAAAATATATGCTACAACCTAAAATGTGTGACTTAATTTTTTAAACAAAATTTCGGGCCTATACTATTATGGCCATTTTAAATATTAATTGGGGTACCAACGGCGGCGTCAGCTACACAATCAGCTACACGCGCCGAGCGGGTAGCGGTAGATCGAGAGTATATAGAGTACGACACGCATCGCGCGTCATGCTCTGTCATAATAAGTAATGTCCCATAAAAGTATATCGCTTCGTGTAGTGAGAAGCGCGTAATGATAACACGACAGGGAGTACCAACTACCGAGGAGGTCCCGCGGGATGCGCCGCTCCGCTCGGTCTCGGCGGAACTCACGCGAATCGCAGGGTCTTTTAGTTCTATGTTTTCAATGAACTGTGAAACAACCCTCAATAATAAAATAAAGTTTATTATATTGAATAACAATAAATTTAACTAGGCTCAGTTATTTGCATGATATACAAATTGCGTGATAAATCGTTCAATAAGGTTTTACAAAGCTAAATAAGTCAAATCCACCATTTTAAACCAAACGCTATAAAAAAGGAATTTTTCTTATTTTACTAAGACTGTGTAACCTTTATGTTAATATAAATAGGTCACGTATTTACTTAAAACTTTGTGTCAATGTTCGCGACGGAGTAATTCAAATTAGTTATTATTATATTGCTTCTGAAATAATCCTTCTTTTGTCGCGATTATCACGGACTTTGGGTACTTGCCACGAAATTGACAAAGATGTCAGGGTTTTATTAATTATGTATATCTCTAGAAGTTTTTATGCAGATTGGAGTTCTTATCCTATTTTGTAAGTTAAAAGATTAATTATTATTCCAAGTAGAAATATGAAATTTTAATACAAATCTATTGGCTGTAAGATTCCAAATGGTGTTAGGTACATCACGTAATTAGATAAGTTCACCCTTCCTAATTGACACACCCACTGGGGTGGGTAGTTCCAGTCTTGTTATTACTAATAATACTGTGTAGGTTTAGTTTGGAGCTTTACATGCGTTAGTGTTTAGGGTTGCCAGTTAATTATCCCCCCACATGTGTGACATAGCTTAGAGGCTTAATGTCTGACCATGTTTTTCTCTTCTTTCAATATCAAGTCGTCGCTTAGAAGTTCAAAAACTTTGATGAAAAAGTACTGCTGCACAGTATATACTCCATCTGGTATCGAGGGTCTCCACAACTTCTCATCGTGGCGGATACGGTTGATGATCGTATTAAGGTGTATTCAATAAATCGCGAACGGACCCTCTTTGTTAGTAAGTGCGGCCATAAGGTCCACCGAGCCGTGACTGCCCTTACTTATGTACGGTCCGATACTATCATGTAATACAATTTACTTGGTCGCATTCGTTCCTGCTAGAGTGCATGGTCTCGTAGCTCGTAGGTGAGCTCAGCTACGAGCTACGCGCTACGACGTAACTAACAAAGGACAAAGTTGTAGGGAAATACTTAAATTCTAGGTCACAAGCAGTTTTCTTCATGCAATAGTACTATCCCTATGCACTGTGTGCGTGGTAAGTCAAGTAATGAAACCAGCTGGGCAATTGAATAGTCTGTGATGCTCGGTGGTCAGCGCAATTTCTTCTTCCTGTTAATAAATGTTCTGACTATTTGCATCATCGACGTAATAAATCAATATTAGATCTGCATGATCTGCAATGACACAGTGCCTAATTTGAAATAACTTCCTAACTAGTTTAGATATACGGTAAACTGAGCCGACACGAGAGGTCCTAATTCCAGTGGAGTTCGAAACCAGTCCGGTGCTTATTCCTATAATAACAGTAACTAATATTAAATATTTATTTTAATATCAAATTAATTGTTAGTGATTATTTTATTTCTTCGAGACACATAACCGCGGAATGTGAACAAAGCGGTTAATGAAAGTGGGATAATACGATTCGTATTCAAACAGTGTGTTATCCAATAGACGCCCACGATATTAGTCTAATGTCATACAATATTCATTTCGAACACAACAATTGTGTTTCGGTGTTCAACATACAAATACAGCGCCTCACTCCGTCGAGATACAGACGCGACTGAAATTAGACTATGATATTAGTAAATTGGAAAAAGGATTCAAATTCATCTTCATTTATAAGCATTTCGAACTCTATGATGATTGTGTATAAGGTAATTTATTTGTTATATATTGTAATTTGGTTAAGTTGCTTTTGTTAAAGTGTTTACACTACAGGTGTGTTTTACCGTGTAACTCGCTGCAGATACTGTCCTCCTATAGATATTTTTTTAACAATATAACCCTACAACAGTTTAACTGAACCGAGAATGGAACCCGAAATTGTACCCACTTCCGCTGATACATCTCTGTGATCGAAGGGTTGATTCTAGTCTCTCCTTCTCTTAGGGGAAGAGGGTCATCTCAACAGAGATGTCCCCGGGTCTGCCGGAGTGCGAGAGATATGTCTTGTATAATCTCACCTCCGGCAATCAAGGACCCATGGACGGCGTGCGTTTTGGTCGGTTTGAGTCCGACATAATCACCTCCATCAGTTTTGGTGGAGATGGTATCCGTGGGGATTTTGCGCACGATAAAAAAAAAAGTCTCTCCTGATAGTTGAGCTTCAGTTTTATAGTTGTTCATAACAAGTAGTGTAAAGCAGTGTCACGTTGACACATCTTGGTATACCCAAATAACAATCGAACTATACGAATGTGCACACAGCAGGCTTCACGTCGCTCAGCTAATTTTAATACTATTATTGTTCCGTGATAATTGGCATAACGGTTCAATTCAACCAACTTACATTTTTAATTATTTTGAAAATAGATTAACTAACAAATCTGCGAGGTGTTGTAAGAGAAATTCGACGTGTAGTAATAACATGTTCACGATAACGACAGCGAAGGTACATGTATCAATCATGTAAAAGAAAATTGTATGAGCACCCTTCAATCTGATATTCAGATATCCAGTTTGTTATCTTGTTCAATCTTATTTTAGAACAGTCAATATTGTATCGTTGGTGTATTTCCATTTTGCATATAAATTATGTCTAGTAATAGCAAAGGTGTTTTCAAAACCCTCGGGGTATTATTTTAACACACTTTTCAAAAGTTAGTCTAGTGGTAGTTTGTGTACCCCTGTATACTGTACAGTTTGAATTCTTGACATAGATATTTATGTAAACGTAAACCGTAACAAAAAGTCTGTCGCAACATCCACAATTATCAAGTACCTAGTCAATATTTATGGTGTGGCTTATTACACAAGTAGGTCCTTGTACCCAGGAGCACATTAACATTCCCAATGTGTTCGTCGCCGGGGACCACGGCACACTCGACCGGCTTGTCCCCGGTGCACCGTGTGCGACACATTGGCACTGTGTGTACAGACAGTAACGTGAACAGCATGTTCGCTTCGCTGTTGATTTTTTTCTATTGGAAAACAATTTGTTGTGTGCGATGGATATATTTAACACTCAGCGTTTATCTTTGTAAGAATGTTTAGCTAAGTGATGGATGTTTGAATGAGTTAAATGTTCGAGCTTTGTAAAATTTGGTACATTTTTTGCGGCAATCCTCATGAGTACGAATATGCTTTTTTTATTTGGTTGTTAAGTTAGACCGGGCAACAATAAAAAAGGAATCCATTTAGAAGGATATAGTGCAGGGCATCATTGTATAATGCTGTATAAGCAGTGTTAAGCTGGCGTACGTGCCGGCTGCCGGCTGATCGAAGCATATGTGTCAAACATACCACGAGTATAATCTCGTCACGGCTCGGCGCGGCGCGACATCGGCGAGGCCCGGGGCCAGCGCGGCGAGGCGCCGACATGAATATTCAGCGCAGGGACGGACGCGTGCCGATCAGACGCACTTGCGGCTCTCGCCCTCCTGCTTGCGGTATACACTCATATTAATAACCCAATTACTGGTTTTTGTCACTTTTATATATAATAATGTTACGAACAGGTTAATGTGATAAAATTACCGAATGCTTCTTTCCTTTCTTGTAATCAAATTTATTAAAACCGTTTCAGATTTGAACTAAAAATGAATACATGTATTGGCGTATATTACTTTTTTTCCTCCTTAATAGATCAGGAGTAGAACCTAAGTAAAAAAACAAACAGGGGGCCTAAAAAGGCCATTTCATGAGACGAATCGGATTGCAGTGCGTCTTCCAGTTCGTCCGACGAAACGCTTTACGATTCGTCGACTGTCATAAAATGAAACACATTAACGACGATTCTTCTACAATGCGGTTCGTCGGAGGATTCGGATTAAGATGAAATGTTGCAAGTTTAAAAATACACCGTTTAACAATACACCGGTAACTTTCCGGTTATTTTAATAATACTTATAAAGACTTATAAAAGCGTGTAGATAAGAATTTATTCATATTATATCAAAAAATAGACTTTAAGAACTATTTTATACCATAAATATATATTTTAGCATAATATTTAATTAACTGGTAATAAACTGTGCTTTGTCAACGAGTGTCAATTTATGAGCAAGTGATATGAGTTTCATGATTAATCGCTAGATGACGCTAAAATAAAAAAAATAATTCAATTCAATTGAGATATTTTTTTCGTATTTCATTACTTTGTTCATGTTCATAATTCTGTAAGTAATAACAAGGAACACTAAATACGTTACGATGAAGTATAGTGTCCGTTTTGGTGAGTGAAGTCGTCTTGGGCTATTGCATGTTGCGATAAATTGTCTTAAAGAAATATATCAGCCATATTTAAGCTATATCTATTTAATTTCAATCAATTGAGTCAAGCAAAACAAGTCACAACGATCGACGAATTGTTAGACGCAATGTGGGAGTTGCGTCTTTCAATACTGCCATTAGCCATTCAGGCGATTCGTATTTGGTGAGCCATTTTACGATTTTGTATAGAAACTTGTCAAAAAGGCGAATTGCCAAAAACGAATCGCGCGGTGAATTGCGCTGTGTGTGACCATTTTACGAAATTAAATCCGCTTCGTATTTCAATGCGGATACGATTCGTCGTTAGTGGCCTTTTTAGGCCCCCTAATAACAACACGAGTAATATCTTAAATGTTTTTGAAGCTAAAACAAGCACCCTCAGAATTTTTATGATGAAGCTATCAATGACAAGACTGTATCAAGTTGATTGACAAGCTAAATAGGTTTCGCTAAGACATGTTTCACTTGACCCGTGTAATTGAATCGTTGTGATGTCGTCGACGACGATACCGATACGAGTATGGGCCGACCGCGCGAGTAGCGTAGCGTGTTTTGTTCAACGAAATAATAACACACTTTATTACGCACAGCCCCTCAAATATCTCTTCTAAGGACGACTATTATGTAGGACGGTTGGAAGATATCTCATTTTTATGCATGGGTTCGCAGTTATTGCAAAGTTGACTAAAAAAGTGCGGCATCAAAGGTAGTTTAGCTAGATTGGTTGTAGCAGCCGGCTTAGTGTTATTAGTTTTTGTCTATTTCCGGTGCCTTCATTTATTTGAAGTTTCTATGTTCAAAATTGAACATTACTACCTCGAAACTTTGCGGCATTCGCACTACCACTGCACAAGTAGCGCAGATACATACAGTAGTGTTATTTTTTACTTTTATAGTGACAAATAAGCACAGCGAAACATCTCTATGTTGAGTAGGGTAGGTAAAGTGCGGATGACACACGCCTAACCTAACCTACTCGCTATGTGGAACCAAATCGTGTGCCTACGTACTTAAATCAGACAATATCACAGGCATTGTATCGTGTCTCACAGAGCGGTTGAGTCTGAGCATCCAATACCGTTTAATCAGCTCCTGCCATTTTTTGCTACAATTTCGTCACAATGTTTTGTTGACAGCACTTATGGCTGTTTCCGCCCCTCCATTCATTGCCACGCTGCGCGCTGGCCTTGAGTGGTATTGGGCACTTAATAATAAATATCTATACTTAGATTTATAATTGGTTGTGCCGATTGGATGCCTGATTTATCAAGGCAGAGCCACTGGTCCAGTGCTTCAAAACGTGATATTTTGGATTTTTAAGATGGTATTTCTAAAATTGACTTGTCCAAAGCCAATCGCTGAGTCATGACGAACCAAACTTTTAATAATAAGACCGATTTCCTCACTCAACTTTTCGTCCTCACACATAAACGGGATGGTGATATTTTATATTCGTTTGGTGGTGGAGAAAGAATATCACCACTCCGTCTCACCAAGGGTGTCGTAAGAGGCGATTTACTTAAAAATACCCATACGACAACACTACGTGAGAAGAAAATCTCAAAATAAAACCCAGTACCAAGCCGTCTGCCCAGCGTGGGAACAGTAGGCCACGGCCTCACTAAATTGGGAGAGGCCTGTGTCCAGCGGTGGACAGCGATAGACTAATTGATTGATATTATTTTTGGTACTCATTTTGTTAAGGCATTGAAAAAGTATGCTAACGAAGTGAATACTTTTGCACTTTCTTAAACAATATGAGTACCAAAAATAATATAGTTAAAATATTTTCTATTTTGTTTCTATTTTAAAATTATTAGCTATTTTCCGAGCAATGTATAAACAATTTAATTTATAGCGTTCTACTCAAATGAAGAGTGATCCAGGGATCTCTATAATTAGATCAGTTAAGTTGCAATAGGAAATATTCTGTATCGGACCGGGATCAGAGCGGGTGCGGGGAAATGCGGGGGTGCGGTAGCGGGCGCTATCCATTAATTGATAAGCCTAGATAAAAGGCGCTAAGCGTAGCTCTCGGACAGTCGATTACCACGCCTCTCTCGATCAGCGCTGACCCGCGTCCAATATAAACAGTATTAAAGACGCCATAACAACAAACATGTTCTTTTCGTAATATCTAATGTAAGCGTGCTCAAATTCTAATAGACTATTCTCGGATACGCAAAGTAATTTTAGTTCCCCCGTTCATATACAAATATAGTGTGTAAAAAAACTATAAAGCAGGATTACAGTAGGAAGAGCATTGTTATATGGCAGCTGTAACGAGGATACGGCGATTACCCTCGGGAGGCAGTTGTTTGGTACAATTAATACGGCGCCCGCCTTGAGGAGTTGTGTGCTCCTGGCCGCTCTGACAGCCTGGTAGATAAGCTAGTTTTATCATCCTTCTGTCTGCGCTGAGTCATGAGCGTTGTCTTTGGGTTGCGTTTGGTTAATATATCAATTTCGGTAGAGGATATTTTAAAAATGTTATATTAAGAATAAATTAATCGCTCTTAATGAACAATAAAAAAGTAAAACATTAATTGCAATCCAAAAATTTGTGTAAACAGTAAAAACGAAGAACAATTAAACTTAAGCAATAATTATATGAAGGAAGATACCAGAAGCAGGTATAATTCAGGTATGAAATTTCATCTCTTATATAGATTCGACTTACATATAACCGTTCATCTCTTATATACTCCGTCAGGAACAAAACCAAAATCCTTCCTCGAGGAAAGTTATAAACGTGCTGATGTTTATTAGGTGCATAGTTGCTAAGTGAACTAACAGCTCAGAGAGTTCAATAGTTCCCGCAAAAGTTCGCCAACTATGAAATACTAATCACTAACAATGAAACTAAGTTCAGCTCCATCGCCCGAGCTCTCTCCGCGACTCACAGGTATTTAGCGCGGTGAAGACAACGAGTACACCCACGTTTTATATTATGAGTACCTCTCAAAATGAGTTATGAATCTAAAATTTTTTTTATACCACTTAGGTGGCAGACAAGCACACGGCCCACCTGATGGAAAGCGGTTACCGTAACCTATGGACGTTTCCAACACCAGGGGCGTTACACGCGTACTGCCTACTCTGCAGAAACCTTCTAATGCCCTTTTTGAAGAACCCCATATTGTAGTCGCTTGGAAAAAAAACGGCAGGGAGTTCATACAGCTTGAGCGTGCGCGGGATGAAGTTCCTTTTATATCGCACAGTGCGGACTATTTCCGGTCATAATGTGTGAGGATGAACTCTCTGTCTATAGCGAGCGGTATGATGATAGAAAGTAGGTGCGGGCATCATGTTGAACAATTCTTCTGAACACAAACCATTATACAGGCACACACACAGTGAAGCAAAGTCCCTCCTGAGGTTCAGAGGTTCCACACCGCCTGAGAGAGTGGGATTATCGACGATCCTCAGCGCCCATCATTGTACCGTGTATGAAGTTATAGGAAACATAATCCAATTACTTGGTATTAGACTGGGACAAAAGTATCTAACGTTCTAATGGAAGTAATGACTTTGGTCCCAGTTCCATCCCCTAACGCGCCTGAGGACACCCGCGTGTGTCCACCTCTATAGAACCTGTATTAACAACGAAGAAATGTTAGCGTTGAATTTCAATGTAATTAAAATAAAGCTTGTATCCGGGTTAGTCATCATTATTTTTTATTGCAGAGGCAGGTAATGAAATTCTAACATGAAGCAAGACACGAGAAAGCCACTCACCCACCATGAATATTCAGCGGCTAGCTGCCAGTCGCGACCCACTCGCTTTGAGTCCTGTCGCACCGAAAATAACCTTACTATTACACGGCAACACCATCGCTATACTAGCGCGAGTTCACTTTGTAGTACGACTAGCTGTTGCCCGGGGCTCCATCGACGTGGGTGTCATATTTTGAACCAATCTGACAATATCTTTATAAATTGTAGCCCATGTGTTATTCTAATGTAATATTAAGCTATATTATTGAAAAGTTTTTACGTGAAAGAGTAACAAACATTCATCCATACTTACAAACTTTCACGTTTACAATATTAGTAGGATATGTAGTATTTTTAAAAAGTTTCACACACACACCCACGTTCTCTGATTGCAAAATTAAGATAAAATTGAAGTCTTACCATAAAATTCAGCAAAACTTTTAAGAAGTTTAAATCTTCTAACATCGGCGTCGCGTACGGAGCGAGTGCGAGCTCTCGTTCAACTTGTAGTTATAAATCTCGTGCAACAAGAGCTGTGCGCAGCAGCACCAGGTGCCAGAAGCAGCTCACTCATCTATCAGTAACCAACTGGGCTGCCATACCCGGCAATTCGATCTCCATTTTTGGCAGGAGAGTAGTTGTAGTGATTTACTGATAGTCTTAATAATTAAACTACAATATTTCGCATCAATCATATATAAAATGTTAATAGATAGCAGTAATATATAAAATGTTTGTTTAATGAAGTACAGCATGCACTCGGCCAGGAAATGAGCGGCAGATTACCGCGAGTTGTTTTGCCAAATTTTAATAGTTGCGTCGACCTTAATACGGATAGTGTAATATCGCATCGCATCAGATGCTTGCAAACGTTGAAAGGTTCGTGTTTTATAATATATTTGCTTGCGTTTTTTTTTGCCCCGATTAACTAATTTGAATCATCAATAAAATTGGTGTATCCTGACAAAGGTTGATTAATCGTGTGTATTCTGTTTGTAGACTAATCATTTTTGCATTATAGCCCTTGCCCGCATGAGCGGTTCATTTCAACTAGGCCAGGTGGTTATAAACCTGCGGACCGGGCGGACATCCGTGTAACATTATCTGGGATGAGGGACGTATAAATTGTTAGCGGTCATTCATTAATCACGTGGACAATATGCGCCGCCCGTTATATATTCATAAGGAAGTTATTACGGAGCCGTGGGGAATCGCGCGCGCCTCTGGGTTCGGTGACGAGGTCGCAACGAGCTTTTAACTTTTATTTCGACTAAAGTATTTTTGAAATTTATTGGAAATAACTTTAGAGATATACCTACTATTCCTAGGTTTATCCTAGTCACATTTTCGGAAGTTATACCTATTGATAACTAACGAAGTGAAAATCGACTATTAGCGATTCTTCGTATTAAAGTACGCTACTTCACACTCTGTTCTCTTCAGAATGTTCTACGTCCGTGTTTCGGGTCACGGGTTCGGTCAGTGTTTCTGTAGCCGCATTCTCTATCACAGTCGCGCCACAAATGCTCTGCAGGGAGCCATCGCCGCTGCACAATAACGCGGGCGCACAAAATATAGTGGCGATACTGTCACGCGATCTATTCGCCAAATGCGATATTGCGCGCAGTAAATAATGCGGATGGGTTTTTTAGCTCGTCGATGCAATCTAATTTTAAGTGAGTTATTGGTAAAATAAATTAACGAGGTGTGGTCCACATCGAGTAAACTATTATATACGAGAATGTGAATGCGGTGTGTGCGCGCGTATATTTATTTATTACTATTTTACTTTTTAAAAACCATGTACAATATACTATTGATTACTAAAAGGGGTTCCCTCCCTCCCCAATATACATTTTCTTATAATGAATTGCCGCCAGGTAGCTCCTAATTCTATATCGTAACTACTCTAACACCCTCAGACATATGAACGAGATATAACGACTGCATTAAAGTATCGGGGATTGGACTAATTACCAGTTTTATTGGTCTGCGCAGTCTTCTTAGTTCTCTCATTGCCTCTACGTGAGTTTACACACGGCTTCAGCTCGAGTTGTTCCTCGCACCTGTGACGTAGCACTTTATCACGAACATTCTCCATCTGCTCGAGTTGATTTAGTTGAGCGCGGGCGATCACGAGCGTCGCTTTATTGAATGCTTAACGATAATGTCGCCACACTGATGCGTTTCAAATCGCATCGTATTAGTCAGCTTTACTTTAAGTAACGATTCTTTGGAGAAGTAGATGTAGCAATTGCTTACATTTGCGTGTGGCTTAAAAGAATCATACTTAACGACTTGCCTTGTTATTTTGCTGTTGTGTGACACTATTTCCCCAAATCTGGGGAAAAAGTTTGTGCTGGTATATTTAATTTTACTACTACCCACATATTAAAAATTGTTAACCAATGTAGTGTATAGAAATTAGAATGCTCAAAACTTTAAATGTAAACCTTTGAGAATGCCGCAAGGCGAAACCGGTTAGTTACAATAATAAATACAGTGGAGAAGTACAAGTGTGTTATTAATAATGTATATAGAACAGAACTTCAGCCTACTAGCCAGCCATGTATAACAAGAGAAAGAGAAGAAGAGGAGAATTTCACCTATCCAGTATAGCCACAGATAGTTGGCAGAGTATTGCTCCCAGTAAGGGATTATTGTGGGTTCGGGCAGGTATGTTGATTATTTCGAAATTCAAATTTATACAATCTAAAAGAAAACCGCGGTAGGCTAGTGGTATGGGTAATGGACTGCTGAGACGATGTCTCGGGTTCGATCCCAGGTTTACCATGGCACACACCAATGACTGCGATGCTTTTCCAAGTTATGTGTGTATTTATCGCAGGTTTATAAGTGCCCGGTTAATGGCAATAGGCTTGGCAATATTGGGACCTAAATATAAACTGGCGAAATGTGGGTGCTAGCACCTCTGCCTACCCCTTCGGGGATGTAGGCGTGATATTATAAAAAAAAAGAAACAGCTACATACATCAAAGTTTCTCGTTTGCGAATATGAACAATGTGGCTACAATACGACGTGTAAAGTGTCTGTGGCACCATTAACGCAGCATTATAACACGATCGTCGAAATGGGAGCCATAAAATTGCAATCTTAGATTTGTCGTGATTTTATGCGCACTTTAAATAAAGATATACGAGTAGGTGTACAATTGGGCGCTCACTGTTTTACGAGGGGCTGTAAAACTCTACATGTAAACGTCTCGTTTCGCGTCGAGGTGGTTCCACGGCGACGCGACGCGACTGCGATGTCGATAGAGAAAATATACTCACAGTGATATTATTAGAAC
The DNA here is from genome assembly GCA_963691645.1 of Pelosia muscerda. Lineage (NCBI taxonomy): Eukaryota > Metazoa > Arthropoda > Insecta > Lepidoptera > Erebidae > Pelosia > Pelosia muscerda. The sequence continues at coordinate 18,945,023 of OY829105.1, read as the reverse complement.
TGTAGATCAGGTTTATTGACTGCGATATGCAACTATTTGGTGATTTGCACCCCATGAGGAGCTGGATTTAGAGCATCATTACGGTTGCGATGCTTCATCACTATGGGTAGTGGAGGGCGCAAGGCGGCCGGCGCGCGGCGGTCACACCGGCGACGGTCACCGCGAGTAACAGGTGGCGATAACCCGCACGGCAACTATACGTAGTACTAACGGCTGCACTCACCGGAAGTTTGCTATAGTCTAAACGGCCCTAACATAGATAAATTAAAAAAAAAAAAAAAAAAAAAAAAAAAAAAAAAAAAAATAATAATAAAAAATAATAAAATAATAGATAAACTGTTTTGGAGGTCTGATAACTGAAAACTTTAAAGGGAAATAAGAGGAACACTTGCAATACCACTTTGTCTATCTGACTAAAGAGCCGTTTTTTCTGTGCAGGTAAAACCCGTTAGAATTATCATCAAATAGGGCTGTAGCTGCTTGGACAGTAAAACAAAAAAAAACAAAGTTTTAATTAGACATAATTGTATGCAGCATATTTCAGGGCCATTAAATATTAGTTATTAAATAATTTAGGTTAGGTTATTAAATAATTTAAGTTATTAAATATTTTAGGGCCACACAGTTTTACAGTCCATTCTACACTAAGGTAAAGTAGTTGGTTGAGTTGGTCCACAAAATTTTATGGTAATCCACAAAGTAGTGATCACATAATGCTATAACATTGGCTTTTATACTAGAATCACTTATATAGCAATCCATGTATTTAAAGTTTTACATAAAAAGAAGGATTTTTGGATTTACCAGCATGTAGAACCAAGGACGAATTATTATGTAAATAGGAACATCCTCAGGGCCAAAATGTGCGAATATTGTGATTCGGAAAATGTGTAGTGCAAAGCGGCTTAGAGCAGGAGGCGCCGAGCGCGGCGCGCGTCGCGCTGAACAGCGCAGCGCGTTGGGGACATACACTGTACTTACATACGATGGTCTGAACTGAGGCCTTACCGCCTGAACGTAAGATTATTTAAACCATACTTTACTTCCATAGTGTAATGCGACTCGAACCGGTATCGTTCACAGATATTGTATGATAGATTTGTAGAGACTATTAGGTATAATACATTTGTGTAAATTCTAATGAATTACAAAAATTAATCCTGTATATCCTGATGGTTAGAATGTCACTATGGAAGTAAAGTAAGATTGAAATAATGTTTTTAAAGGTGTGTATCGCAAAATTTTGCTCTTAAATATAATTTATGATGTAAATAATTACTGGTAACATTAAAATGTCACAGGCAACGAAACAATTCATAATGGTACCATAAATTCAAGAAACCGAGTATAGAAGTGTACTTACAAAATTAAAACATGTAGTGTTTGGTACACAGCTTTTTAAAGAACACGAATAGAATAATAACAAATAGCTAATTGGCAGTAGTTGACTCTAGGTGCTCGGTGTCACAGACGACGACGGATCAACCACCAATACTGTAACCCTCCTCGGAATTCTAGCTCCCCGTAACGAGAGACTGACGATATAATGTTGTACACAGAGATAATATTAACTTATTATACAATTGTCACATTATACAAACCAACCACACTGTGATGTAGGTGCTTTTGGTTAACCACACGGTTAAGGAGACCAAATTTTATGCGACAGTATTTAGATTAAAATTCGATTTGAATATAAACCACAAAATAATTTCAATTATGTGTGGCACAGGTTTGCTATGTTTTGCCCATGTTTCTACTGCAATCATTTAAACAGATTAAAGTTTTGATCAGCTTGTGCTGTCACTGTTTTATTAGTAAACCCTGAATTGAGTGGCACACGGCCCACGTTTGTAGCACCAAGGGCGCCACATTTGTGCTGCCTACCCTGTAGAGGGTAGGGAGGAGGAGGGGGAAGCGTTCAAGGATAAGATAGTGTCTGTGCTGTTAATGCAGAAGACAAAGCAGGGTTTCATACCATCACATAACAATATCAACTAATCACTAGGTTTTCTCGCTGAAAACACAAAACCTATTTAAGTTGATCTGGCTACTCTACTCATCATGTAACGCAAAATTGTTAGTGGCGTTAAAATTTGATTTCGGTAAACAATACGTTGTACCTATGACGACATCTGTAGGGTTTGGGGGGAACTTTTCATCGATCACCAATTCGGTATTGATGAATGGTTTCCCAATCTGACAACAGATGTCGCTAGTATGTTTACCTATTTCAAATAGAATTATAATATCGTGATAGGTTAAATTGTTTGTGATATTTTATTCAATCATATAACTTAATGTCTTTAATTTCAAATTGTCATAATCTAAATTCCTAGTTGCCCAAATTAATTAATCACGGCAAGAATGTCGATAGTTTATGCTTGTAGTTCTGTATGATCTGTGGTATTTTTTTTTTTTGTTTCGCGATTCGATCAGGTGAACGAATAATTCGTGATATCAGATTCATTTACTAGAATATTCCATGAAAAATGATATAAATACACCCCTCCCGGTGGAGTAGCTGGGGAGTTTCCCAGGTTACACAGTGGCGCGGCCAACGTACGGGCAGTTCAAGAATTCCAGTACCCACTGGATTTCTCTTGGTTCTGTGTGTGTGTGTGAAAGACGCCTTTAATGAATTCAAACCTACTATCCGTCTGATACTCTCCAAGACGTTAATTGGTTGTGCTTGTGCGGCTAAGCACGTAATTAATTTCCTTGCAATTTACACCGAATAGCAAGGAAACGGGTCAAAATTTTTTTTCTAAATTATAAATAGCTGCTACATTTTCGGTAAAATTCATATTTCGGCATACCTTCGTATTTTTTTCTTTTTTTTCTTTTTTCTTTTTTTACTGGTTGCTGGTTGGGTTGGATATATCATCTCAGTTTGTCCCGAATTTTAAATAAAATTAATATACATGCATATGTTCAACTTTGTGTTTTTTCTGAATTTAACTTTTAATTGTTATCGACATTTTCTATAAGTGCCGATATATGTAACTCTGTGTAAGGTGGTTTCCATTCGGAATTACCATTTTTTTTTTCTTTTTAACCTTGGATCAGTATAGTAGCCGGTACTTATACTTGCTACCGTACATTTTGCTCTTAGCCTTTTAACTGTTTTTTAATTTTTTGTAATTTCATTTGTACCTATACGTACGGTACAATTTTTTTTGTGTATATTTTTTCAATATTTTAGTAATTGTCTGCAGGGCGGTACATCTCGGGTACCTACCCGCTATTGGAGAATTATTCTCAATTGGAAATTTTTAAATAACTATATTATTAGGAATTGTCTGCAGGGCGGTACATTTTAGTTACCTACCCGCTAATGAAAATTGTTTTATGCTGAATTTTTTTATACCTATATTATTAACATAGAAGGGTACATTTACATACTGTCCGTTCAATTGAATACCCTCTTGGATTTATATCCATTTAAACTTTCGTTAAATAACGGAATTGTTAGTTAAATTTTATTTTTATATTCTATTCACTTAAAGTTCATTTCTTATAAGATGGCAAAACTGCACCAGTATGTAAACTATTTAAGAAAAGATGAGCTGTCTAATGAGTTGTCTTACATGGGCATTTCAGCGGATCCTGAGGCTACGGTTGTCAGCTTGCGTAACGAATTGAGGACGGCATATCGGCTAGTTCGCCGTGGAAGTCTGAAGCCTAACACCACGAAGTCCACTGATGCTGCAACTGAACGCACTGTCTGCGAGCCAAAAGTGAAGGAACTCGAGGATTTGCTATCGTCAGGTGACTTTGATGCCGATAAAAATAGTCGCACTAGGGCTGCTGTTAGGGCTAATTATCTTTTGACTAGGCTAGCTCGTTGTGGGTTAGATTGTTCTGAACTTGTTAGTATTCGCAACAGATTAGTTAAGATTGTGTCAGTAGCTGAATCGAATAGTGACTCAGAATCTGAGGTGTCAGATAATGATGATCGCGCTTCTCGTGACCGAGTTGAATATACTTCACCTGCGATGAGAAATGAACGCTCGATGCGGGGTAGCTCGCAAAACATTAACTTAAATAATGATAATTTTATTTATAGGGAACGCCCTATTAATTTGAATAGTTTTAATTTAAAATATGATGGATCTACTTGTGTACGTGTTTTCATTGAGAGACTGGAAGAACTCCGGTGTGCTAGGGAAGTCTCCAAATCAAAGGTTCTCATGGCTTTCTCTGACCTATTGGACGGACCAGCTTTGTCTTGGTTCCGCACCAATAAAGCTAACTTTATGTCTTATGAAGACTTACTAATCGAATTAAGAGACACCTTTGATATTCCCGATTACGATTATCGTTTACGGAATGAGATTAGGCAACGTACCCAAGCCCGTACCGAGTCCTTGGTGAACTACATCTCCACAATGCAGGCCATGTTCTCTAGACTAACTTGTAAAATGCCCAGTGAAGAACAACTGGACATTCTTATGCATAACATTAGACCTGACTACATGAAGGAACTAGCCCTTCATGAAGTCAACACTATTGATGATCTAAGAAGGTTAGGAAAGCGTTTGGAACTTGCGCGTGCTAGGGCTGAGGCGTTCCACGAGCCAGTCTTGGACAAATTTGAGATCTCCTCTGACTTACATTCTCAGAAAGCAAAGGGCACACCAAAAGCTACCAAGCAGGTCTCTGCGGTGGACAGCTCGGCAGCCTCGCACGAACGCAAATGCTTTCGTTGCGGCGGCAGCGATCACACTGCGTATAACTGCTCACAATCAAGGGAGTTGGTGTGTTTCCGATGTGGTCTCAAAGGAGTCAAGTCACCCGACTGCCCCAAATGTACGTCGAAGTCAAAAAACGCGTAGGCCAGGGCCTTATTAAGACATTCTCAAGCTCTGTGTCTGAGTCTTCTTCTGATAAGGTCCTGTTTACTAAACGGGATAACGATGTTAGACCGTACTTAGTTGTTAGGGTTTTAAATTTAAATGTTCTTGGTCTTCTTGATTCCGGTGCCTCCTGCTCCGTGCTAGGAAAAGGTGCGCACCGTAGCTTCTTAGATTTAGGGTTTGAACTAGAAAGTGTCAACCCAAATTTTAAAATTACAACTGCAGACAGTTCACATTTGAAATGTCTGGGTTCTATGTCCTTACCCTTAGAATACAACTCTGTTATCAGGGTACTTAAGTTTTATGTTGTACCAGAAATAACTACCTCAATGATATTTGGAGTAGACTTCTGGCAACAATTTCAATTAGGTGATAGATTAATTTCTCAAAAAATTAATATGAATAATTTTAGTGATAGCTGTCCTATTGAATCTTTGTCTCTTCACAGTGGTCTCGAGGATTACAACAACCTGACCGAGGATCAGCGGTGTGTAATGAACGGGATCATTGAAAAATTTGAGTCAATTAATACGGATAAGGTGGGCTTAGGTCGAACTACGCTTGTGCATCATGTCATAGACACGGGTGACAGCAAGCCGATCAAGCAGCGGTATTACCCTCTCTCACCTCTCAAACAGAAGGCTCTGGAGACGGAGTTGGACCGGATGTTGGAGATGGGAGTGGTGTCACCATCACAATCCGCGTGGAACTCACCCGTGGTTATGGTGGAAAAGGCGAACGGTGATCTAAGGCTGTGCTTAGATTCACGTAAGCTTAATGCTGTTTCCAAAAGTGATGCTTATCCCTTACCGTACATCAATCAAATTTTAGACCATCTTAATAATGCTAAATATTTGTCCTCTATTGATTTAAGTGCAGCGTATTGGCAAATCCCGTTCGACTCTGCCCAGTCTGCTGAGAAGACTGCGTTCACGGTGCCGAGGCGGGGTTTGTTCCAGTATAATGTAATGTGTTTTGGTCTTGTCGGAGCTTCAAGTACGATGCAACGACTGATGGACCGCTTATTCGGCCCGGAATTCGACAACAGAGTGTTTTGCTTCCAAGACGACATAATCTGTGTGGCCAACACCTTCGAGGAGCATGTGGATCTCTTAAATAGAATCTATCAGCGACTCAAGGATGCGGGCCTAACGATTAATATGAAGAAATCACACTTTTGTCGAAGTGAATTAAAGTACCTTGGTTACTATGTGGATAGGCATGGACTACGTACTGACCCCGGTAAAGTCGAGGTCATCCTCAACTATCCCACACCTTCTAACTCGAAGGATGTCAAACGTTTCCTAGGTATGGCCGGCTGGTATCGTCGTTTCATTAATAACTTTTCTAAAATTAGTAAACCTCTTTGTAAACTCACCTCTAAAAATGTAAATTTTATTTGGACATCTGAAGCTGAGGAGGCTTTTAACCTTCTCAAGTCAGCTTTGGTCTCTGCTCCTATATTGAAAATGCCTAACTACTCTTTACCGTTCCGTATACTAAGTGACGCGTCAGCTTACTCAGTTGCTGCTGTTCTGACCCAAACACACGATGGTGTGGAACACCCCATCGCCTATTGCAGTCGTTCTCTTAATAAGAACGAGGTGAACTACAGCACAACCGAGCGAGAGCTTCTGGCCGTGATTTTTGCGCTGGAACAGTTCAGACAGTATGTGGAGGGACAGAAGTGCACTGTTGTCACTGATCATGCCTCACTACTGTGGTTTCACAAACTCAAAAATCCTACAGGTCGTTTAGCACGTTGGAGTATGCGACTCAGTCAGTTTGACTTCGACATAGAGCACCGTAAGGGAAAAGATCATGTAGTACCTGACGCTCTATCTCGCATAAAGATTGACTCCATCGATGCGAGCTCCACCAATGACCCGTGGTATCTTCACACCATGGAGTGCGTGCGTAGGAACCCAAGGCATTACCCTAACTTTAATATTCGTGAAAATTTGTTATATCGATTTTCTAAAAATAAATATTCTTTGACTTCAGATTTTGATTGGAAGTTAGTAGTACCTCAAGAGGACAGGCTAGCACTCCTCACCAAATACCACGATGACACGCTTAGTGCCCATGGTGGTGTTTGGAAAACACATAAGAGGTTGTCTTTGAATTACTACTGGCCAAAGATGTACAATAGTGTCAAAGACTACGTGGGAAATTGTGAGGTTTGTAAGATGTATAAACCCGTAAACACTTCGCGTCCTGGTCTAATGGGAAGTGCGAAGCGTGTATCTAAACCTTTTGAAGCTATTTCGTGTGATTTACTTGGACCTTTTCCAGTGTCAAGCAACAGAAATATTCATCTGATCGTTGTTTCGGACTACTTTAGCAAGTATGTCATGCTGTGTCCTATAAGGATTGCAACAGGCGCTGCAGTAGCGAGATTCATCGAGAAGAATGTGTTTCTAGTTCATGGAGTTTGCAAGACTATCTATATTGATAACGGTCCTCAGTATGTGAGCAAGCAATTTAAAGATATGTTAGCTAAATATAATGTTCCAAACGTATACTATAGCCCGCGTTACCACGCTCAAACTAATCAAGCTGAACGAGCGATTCGAAATGTTGTTCAAGCCATCTCATGTTATGTGAAGACTCAACACAAAAAGTGGGATGAACATCTTGTTGAGCTGCAGTGCGCTCTAAACACTGCAGTAAACGAGGCCACTCGATTCTCTCCCTATTTTTTGGTACACGGTAGGGAATTTATAGGTGATGGAGTTCTATATAGACAGTCTGACATAACCTGTCATCCGGACTTAGTCTCCATTGATGAGCCCTCAGCCTTCGGTGCCAAACTGAAAGAAATGCAACACATTTACGATCAGGTGAGGAAACATTTGATTTCGGCTCACCAGCGTAATGAGAAGTATTATAATTTCAGGAAAAGGCATGTCGAGCTGAAAGTTGGTCAAATTGTTTACAAACGGACTCATTATTTATCTAATAAAGCTAAACATTTTACCTCTAAACTCGCTCCTAAGTTTACTAAGTGTGTAGTGTCTGCTAAACGTTCCTCTTTAGTGTATAGGTTAGCAGATTTGGATGGTAAGGACTTAGGCGAGTATCACATCAAGGACATTTTAAAATACACTGATGAGAATCAATCTGCGGTACCTTCTCTGCCTAGCGTCAGCGCTATTTCAGTTCCGTAGCACTGTCGATTTATACTTACTTTACCGCGACTCGATGAAGTATGACCTTGTTGCTGTAGCTTGGGTGTCCTCGTATGGGACATATTATTTGTTAGGTACACCTCATCGAGTTTTCGTTTCTCATCCCCCTCTTCTCTGTAGTTGTGTTGCATATGCGACCATCTGACTATAGCAGTTAAGGAGAGTTTTCTTTCTAGTGGTTTAGGGCAATTAGACTTAAAGTAAAAGAGTCTGTGTCAATATTTGCCTCTAGTTAGTTCTTAGTAGTTCTGTTTTGTACTTTGATCTCTTTTTTATTCGTTCTATTTTTAACTTGTTAGACTTTTGACTTGTTTTATTCTGTTGTGTATTCCTTGCGTTACTTGTCTGTCCACACAAGTAATACTTTCAAGGGGGGGGATTGTGTAACGCAAAATTGTTAGTGGCGTTAAAATTTGATTTCGGTAAACAATACGTTGTACCTATGACGACATCTGTAGGGTTTGGGGGGAACTTTTCATCGATCACCAATTCGGTATTGATGAATGGTTTCCCAATCTGACAACAGATGTCGCTAGTATGTTTACCTATTTCAAATAGAATTATAATATCGTGATAGGTTAAATTGTTTGTGATATTTTATTCAATCATATAACTTAATGTCTTTAATTTCAAATTGTCATAATCTAAATTCCTAGTTGCCCAAATTAATTAATCACGGCAAGAATGTCGATAGTTTATGCTTGTAGTTCTGTATGATCTGTGGTATTTTTTTTTTTTGTTTCGCGATTCGATCAGGTGAACGAATAATTCGTGATATCAGATTCATTTACTAGAATATTCCATGAAAAATGATATAAATACACCCCTCCCGGTGGAGTAGCTGGGGAGTTTCCCAGGTTACAATCACTCGGAACACAATACAAGGTTATTATTAGTCTGACTTTTAGTCCGACGTGTCGACGACTTTTCCGCAGCCTTGGTCACATAGTTTGAAATCTAAGTTATATCTAAGTACCCGAACAGTAAAGTAAGGTTATTCTGCCGGTATTTTCACAAACTGCAGGTACTATGTGCATCATTTAGTCCCTGTTTCTTAAGATTGAGAGGAAAAGCTGACTTATTTATGTCAGGAAAAATGAAGCTCTACCAGTTTTAAAGGCAGGGACGAAACATAAATATTACTATTACTGACGTCGCACTGACTTTTAGTATTCACGTCTCAAGAAGTTGATCAAATTTTATTGCAATAATAAATGGGTTTTGATGGTATTCCTGAGAGACTTTAGCAATTTACGAAAGTTATTAAAATGATAATCCGATACGTTCATTTTTGAAATAATCAAATAATTTGAATAAATCTGTGAATTGGTTCACGGTCATGATGGTATCGTTACTGACTCACGCACTCAATTATATCATTGTCCAATCGTCATCCCGTAGAATTTTGTTTCCGTCCCGTAACAGGGGTCCCGTTTTCCCAGGTTGATAAATAGTGATAGCTTCCATGTTATTCCAGGATCTCCATTCGGCAGTTAGGATGTGACTGAGTAAGGAACATACAAACATCTTCACAAACTTTCACATTTATAATATTTGTAGGCTTAATAGGATTACCGCTCCACAGCATCCGGAACAACGCATCGGTAAAATTGGTTAAAGTGTGTTTCATAATTAATCCCGATGTAAAAGTATGATTTTATATCACTATCGACTTTGAAAATATCAAAAAAAAAAATTGATGTCGTGGTGATAACTTAATTAGTATGTTATTCGTGCCTTCACTTCTACTGTGTGATCAGGAAAATAAAGGTAAGAATAGAGTTCATACATTTTCTTCTGTAGCTCATGAACGTTAATCCGGTTATCCTGATCTATCCGCGCCCTTCACTATCTAAGGGAAGGCTTAGCAGTCGACGATGCCATAATGTGACGATTATCATAACTCGCAGCGAAGGGTCCCTCGTAACCGTAACTCCTGGCGACTGACATTCGCCGACGACCGGCGGTTTCTTTGATCTTTTCCTTGATGTCTTATTAACGAGTCTTTTAATACTCGCGTGAAAGTACTCGGCATATTTCCCTAAAATAAATAGAAGCGTTCCACAATATATGCACGGTAAATAAATAAATCGTCGGAGGTACAACCTTAAACTGAAATCACGCTACAACATACAATGTACGTTGAACACGAATAAGGAGGTGACGGAATAACTCTCGCGCTCAATTCGGGGCTCAGTTTAATTCTGTAAAATACACAGAGCGGCGGAACGAGTGGCGGCGCGAACTTCATTGGCATTATTGAAAGGAACACATTAGAAACAATGTCGCCGGTGTTCAGTAGCGCGGGTATCGGCTGAGGTCGTTATGGTACCCTTCCCGGGGGAAATTAAAAACCGACACCGATTGCACCCCTCCCCCCGCACCGTACACCCAGTCGATTGAGTCGCGGGTCGACGCGTCTCCATCACGGAACCGATCGACAGTCGCGCGTAAGTCGCTTATAGGAAATTATTACAGATAATAAAACTCGTCACCGTTTAGATTTTGATACTACGAATCTTTGGACATGAAAAGTACGTGACAGAATCGTCAGCACAACTGTGGGTGCGCGATGTAGACGAATTCATCTGAACATTTTAGAGCAGCAAGCGATGATGAAGACTAACGATCACCAGGCCCATGATTGATGACGGGCCTGAAGATTATGCAGGGCGGCTGTTCAACGATGTGTCTAGTGAAGACACATCACAAAGTAATCGACAACTTTTCTTCACAAAGTAATCTACTAAGTTTTAAACTAGAGCGTTAACTAATCATTTCGGAACTTATGATTTTTTCGGAAAATGAAGGAATTAGTTGTCAGAAGTTTTCACTGTTTTTGCTCCACGGATCTCACTGCCGCTAATTACAAATGTTACCAGGAACAATTTTTATTTTCGTTTCAGATAGATTGTATTGGCATAACACATTTACAATCAAATGTACTCAAATAATTGATCGGAAGTTCGAACCTGAGACCTCTTTATTCTGAAATCAACGACGCTGTGAGTATTCTAACAAGAAAAACTGAAGAGGTAGTTTAAAATAGAAATGTAATCAGAAGTAATAACACGCCGAAACAATCTTATTTCCATTGCAGATAAAAACCTTATTTGGTAACAATATGGTAATGTTTGCGGTCAGTTCCCATAACTTGTGCCTTTTTATGTTGAGCCTTTCTGAATAGAACGCAAAACTCATTGGGTTGCTACTAAATGAACATTGAACGAGAAATGGTAGGTCTGACAATTTGTATACCTACCTTCTTATAAAGCTGGTTAGTACAATTGGCTGATAAGAACCAGCGGAAAAAGAAAGAGTCACAACTTTTAATGACTTGAAGGGAACTAACCAACAAGTCATATTAACTGGACTTCATTAGAAATGCTATATTTATTAGATATTTATTTCATTAAAAAGAAGAGAAATTGAAATTAGCTTTTTATTTATTTATTTAATTTAAACAAAATATATTTTTGTAATACAGGATGGACTCATAAATCATTGTGGTCACTATAAGCGGACGCAAATGATTGAATCTAGTTAAAATGGCTCATAATAAGCGACTAAGAGAAGTCATTATATCCGACTTAGTTATTAAAAAAATAAAATATATGAAAAACCAAACTTCACTATGAGATTACGTCGTAAAAAGCAGTTGGTCAATATAATCGGAGTCATAATGTATGTAATTGGTTAAAGATGTTTTGGAGGTACTGGATGTCGTCCTCATTTATATTATGAGGCCTATGTTATACTTAATGGAAATTACGTCACGGGCCTTCTTTTTGATCGCAAATAAAGAAATGTTATGTATCGCATTCTAATGTGAAGTGAAGATAGCCTTCACTCAACTTGCCCAGAGCGCGTTCGCTATCTTATATATCATTCCGTTTGCCTCTCAACTCCGACTGTCCGATACTCACGACGGTTCTCTGTTTATTCTGGAGGATGTCGCAAAAGTTCAGCAAGTGGATGTCCTTAGCCGCTTGGAGTGGCACTTCAAAGTTTAGCGCTCTGCGGCGCTGAGACTAATGAATCAACGTGTAGATAGAAATCAGTGCGAGACAATCGCTTGTGAGCTGGCGGCTAAAGGGCTCCAGGTGTCCTTTTAGCACAGACTTGTGTATGAACTTCCTTGAATTTTACTGCCCTACTCTACAGTGGTAACAGTGAAAACGACTAGTACTAACAGTAGAGTAATTTATTACTAGCACTTAACACGAATATGATTTACATCACAAACATATTATTTAATATGAACCTGGAAGTGTCAGTAGCTTTGTGGTTAAAGAGCCTTTACGATGAAGCAGTCCCTAGTTCGATTCCTGGCCATGACACTACTGATTTATATTACTGACCTATATATTTTTTAAAGAATATTGCAACTTATAGACTATTATATAAGTTCCATATTTCAGGTAACGAATTTGTTTTCTATATCCCCTCAAGTATACATTACACTCTCTGCTTATTAGTTATGAGGACATTGGTAATCTGGACTCTTTTAAAACAATGCTGACCTCCAATTAGTCCAATATTTAACGTATTGATCAAGTTTATCTGGGGGATGGGTTGACATTTGACTTCAAGAGCGATATGCTTCCTCCGACTATTGATCTAAAATCGAGACCAACTTACTCTCCATAGTATATCGACATGATCGGGCTAGTAATGAATTACAAAAGTGTGCCTACATTATAACTCCCATCAAACTGTTAAAGTTATGACAAACAGCGACTTGTAAACAATTACACGCCGGTAAGAATATAACTTTACAAGATAGCATGTAATGTAGGTGCGTAATATATGGCGCCGTGTAGAGAAGACAAAGTGTTGATCGTGTTTCTTGTGATTTATTGTACCATTTCGGTAATTTATTTGTGTATGCTAGCTATGGCGCGGCGCAGATAGGTTCAGCGGCGTCGCAGGCCGTGGCGTCGCCGAGCTGTGTTCTTGACGCGATAGCTGAAGGCACGCGATTGATGCACCTCACCTTGCGCGGAATTAGTAGAAGGACTTGTGGACTGTTTGAGGTTCACAAATCAATTTTTTAACTCTTCGAGATATGAAGTAATAGGATTAAAAATGTATCATATGTAGAGGAACGAACAGATGTATTGCTGATTACGACTAATTAGGAAATGGAAGGCTTTAGTGGGACAAAAAATAGAGTATATTTATATACATACATCTCAAAAAATTAACCGTTACATAGTTTTCAGTAGAGTAGAATTTGAGCCACCCTGGGATAGGGCTGTTTAACATCAGGCAGATATATACAGCCCAGACTAAGCCTTAGATGTATGGCTCGAATCAATAATAGTGCCCGGAATACTGGCTCACCACGTAGGCTCACCCCAAATTACATGGGACCGCAAATCGTTGGTGAAATGTGGGTGTTAATTTTCCTCTGCTTGCCCTAGAAGGGAAATAAACACTCGTTCAGTAGTTGGCAGTGTTGAGTTTCAAAGTGATCTATAGATATTATATATAGACATACAGTTGTTAGTGTTAACCATTACGTACAAGCGATATACGACACGAATCCTCTAAGTGCGTGAGGAGCTGTCTCCCGTAGGTAAACATCATAAAGTGTGTTCACCGCCGACGCCGGGCGGGTGTTGTTCACGATAAAGTAACTTTTTGTATCAAGAAATAAATATAATAAATAGGTGAAACTCCCTGCACCTATCTGAATTTAAACGAAACAGGTTTTAGAAATATTCATATATTAAGATATATTGTTATTATATCTTACGTATCAAATTATTATCCATACACGCTTTCATACGTTGTGTACATTGTCTAACAGTTTCCTGTACGAGTTTGGGCGTGTCAGTGTCGTATTCAAAGGAAAAAATTAGGGAGACTTGCTCCAGGCTTCCGGTGGTTTTCAGTACGCTTACATGTTGAAGTTAGACTTATTAGTTTCTAATTTTCACAGTTGGCTTAACCACCAGCCTCATAAAGTATACAACTTAGTATATCCTAGTATTACTGTACATCTACAGCATCTACCACAAGCTTGTCTTCACAGTGAGTCCTCAATCCTAGCTCAATAAACACCGCGTCCCCATAACGCAAGTCCTCTGAAACACCATAGATATTCTTCACAAAAGGAAGTACTTCAAAGCAGTACTAAAAGTAACTATATCGTCAGGTTATGATGCAGTAACTGTCGTGACTAACTATTGACACAATGTTCTATCAAAACATGAGCCTTGCCAGTTGTCGTCATCACATTGTCTCACATCACATAATGCGTTAGATTAAAAATGGCGCGCTGCCCAAAAACTTAAAATGTCGTCGTTTGTACGCTTGACGCCGGCGGTAGCGCACCCAGCCGGCGCACCACATGGGCTGTTTCATTTTGTTTGTTATTGTTCTAAAACCGACGTAATGTTGTCTGAAAAATACGTGAATAGAATGTTTTGCACTGAGTACATATAAATTTCTGTGAGATATAATTTGGCATTAATTGCCAATAATAACCACCAGTGATATTCTCAGTGAAGTTAGGCTACCCATAATCAAACAACGATGATCATGCTTCTGCCGCGAGGACTTCCAATCCGCTAATCTCTGGCTGCCGAATGTTCTGTCTACTACGACCAGCAATGCTGGGAGTTCTACCGCCATTGTATCTTACTCTAACGAGTGGTGATGAATACCATGCACTCTCACTATGCACCACGAAAAGGACAATAATCTCCATAGCAAGGTTTTCATGCCGACTGTCATGAGATACTTTATATTTCGTGTCGAAAAGTGCGCAAAATCCCCATGGATACTACTTCCACCAGAGCTGGTGTAAGGGGTTATGTCGAATTTGAACTGACTAAAACGCACGTCATCTTCGGGTCTTCGGTTGCCAAACGTGAGATAGAAGGTAACATCTCTTTCCGTCGGTGACCCTTGTAACATCGGAATATTTTGAGTAGGTACCCAGGTGATTGCATTAGGCTTGCCCCAAACTTAACCAAAACGTAAATAGTATGTTAATAGAGTGGGCACCCCGCAGTCGAGGGTCGGTCAGAAGCGCGATGTTTCGCAATTCCGAGTACCATTGTAACTTATTTCATTAAAACTTTGTTTACGCAATCAAGTGACACTGGTCGCGAACACGCCCCCTACTGGACCACATCGTAAATTATCACTTTATAATCCGCCTGTGATTCAGCGACTGAACGTGCCTGAAGACGAAGGCGAAATATAAATAGAAAGGAGCAATATATTAATAACTAACTAAAATAACTATATATAAATACAAGTATCACAATAGACAATAGAGTGATGACAAGATATAGCGAAGTAAAAAGTGACCAACAACAAAAAGTCGCGAAGTTTTTCCTCACCATAAAGCAAACTCATTCCAAGCAAAAGTATATTCGCGGAATCTGTATACCCGCTCGGAACAACAGATTCTGCGATAAAAATAATAAGTTGATGAAGCTTTCGTACTCGTAGCGCGCGGGACTGTGCCCTGGCTACGCTCCGTAGCACCCAGTTACTCGCTCCAGTGATGTCGTAGCAGCCCGTAGCACCCACCGTAGACATACTATACGAATGCGAGTTCCCTGACACACATAACTTGTCGTGACTCGCTACAAACTACAGTTTTAATGGATGAGTGAAACTGGAGTTTAGTACAATAGCACCATCCATAATGTTCCGCTGAGTAAGTGGCCCGTTAGAGGCTCCCCCGGGGCTCGGGAGGGGCCCATTGAGCTTGATACTGAGACAAATTTATTTTATTGTAATAATAACAGTAACCTTTCATAAACCTTGGTTACAACCTCTTTCCCTCGTACGAATTGCATGTTAAGTACAACGTTTATGTATGAAAAACTATATGTTTTCAGGAAAAAAGAAACAAAAATCAGATAGAAAAAGTGAATTTCATTTATAACCTAAGTATCTATTGTGTTACAGTAACTACTAAAAATCTCGCCACATCAACGTTAAACGATGTCAAGTAAAGTCCTCAGTGGGCGCGCAAACATCACGATGCAATAGCCGGGGCTATCTAATTTGGCCGACCGGGGACGGCCGGGGACGGTGGGGCCTGCGCCGGACTTCCGGGGTGTAACGAGTTCCACACGCTCGCGCGA
The DNA here is from genome assembly GCA_963691645.1 of Pelosia muscerda. Lineage (NCBI taxonomy): Eukaryota > Metazoa > Arthropoda > Insecta > Lepidoptera > Erebidae > Pelosia > Pelosia muscerda. The sequence goes on along the minus strand of OY829105.1, from coordinate 18,928,859 downwards.
TAGGGGGCCCATATCTACCCATGTAAACGTGCACATGAAACATGTACTAGAAGGAAAATAAAAATTTCACGAGTTTATGGTGCGCCTGATATTGCAACCATTCTTAATGTAATGGTGACCGTCGTGAATGAAATGTAAAGTAAGACGGTACATTAAACTGGTATAGCACTAGCACCAGTGATGATAAAAATATGAAGTTCATAAATGTTAGGATAAAATATGTCATTATTGTAGTCCCCATTGATATAGCGCAGGACGCATCGAACGGGGCAGTGAGTGAGCGCATCGACATCCTCGCAGGCCACTGAAACGGTTTTGTTAATATAATTTTCCGTCTGATCTAAGTAAATGTGTTTCTTCCTTCCCTTGTTACTGTTACTACGATGCAGCGTTAAGTGGCAATTTCTTCGAATCGCCCACTAACTAAGCCTTAACAACCTGCCTACTTATCTCGGCTCCCCATAAACGTGCGCGGTACATTGTGGTACACACGCAAATTCTCTGTACCATTGAACTTATGAGCAGCCATATCTATTTGAATAAACAAACGTACTTAATGCAAAGAGCTGCGCTATTAACACATTCGTAAGCACTTCGCCTTAAGACTAACTAAACAATGGTTTAACAGGACGTGGGTGTATTACGTCGGTACGTGTCGGGAGGCGCTCGGGAGGGAGCGCGCTCAGATCTCATGAGCCCACAATACTTGAGGATTATAACTGTAACATATCTAAGAGCATGATGATGATGCTCACTTTAAACTTTCGCGTTGACTGATATATGGTTAGTGAAACCCAGGTATTCACGCGATCATGATGGAAAATACAAAAATAAAATTTACCATTTTATTTGCTTGGCGTTTAGGCCAGGTTGCACTAGTCGTGGTGGACTGAAGACAGTCAGCTTGTGACCACGGCTAGGGCAATAAATTATTATGTTTACCATATTATGATTGCGTTAATACTATAATAGTTAATAATATAATAACCATTATGAATGATAAATTCGTGATATTGATAGACTGCTGCATACCTTCATTCCTTCTTTAAGAATACGATAGTAACAAATGCCAAGGCTTTTGATCCGCTCTAGTATATTGCACGTGGTACTATCATGTAGCACTATGTTGAAGTAAGAAATAAGATTATATTATATCTCCGTAGCGCTTACGTAGCTGCTCGTAGCGTTTACGTAGCACCTCGTAGCACACCGAGGCTTATTGCGTATTATCCGACAGACTGTTACGCTCCACGACACATACGTTATTTACTTTGTGTTCACATTTACACATAAAGAGTTATGCCATTTATTTTCTAATTTTACATTGAGTTGATTTAGTACACAAAGTTAACACAAAATAGGAACATAAACAGAACTGTGGAAGAAACCTCGTTGATACTAAACGATTTTGTAACATTAAGTACACATAGAGCACCAACTACTTTTATAAGTTGTGTGATGGAGCCGCGGACAGTAGTCTCTAATAATGGTTTACTACAAATAATGGCAGATAATTAATTAGGAGACTTTTTATGTAGGATACAATGTAACTAGAAGTTATGAAACGATGCACTGTACAGTGGCGGGTGTACAAGCCCGTCGCTCCTCGCCTGCCACCCGAGACGTATTCCCTCACATTCCTCAAATTCATTTGAGAATAAAGCTCAAATACTGAATAACTGGAACAGCTGAGGAATGCGAAGGTGTTCCCGTGTCTTTACACATGTGCCTGTACATTATATAGATCGCGTAATTTGGCTCGCCGTGGAACTTGATGGCGGCAGGAGGAGGGAGGCTCGTTATTGAAAATTGAATGATTTGTGGCAGAAAGTATTCGGTTTTAAAGATTTCAATTCGGTTTTAAAGTCGCGGGTACCCGTTGGATGCAGACCACATCCAACCATTGGAGGTCGATGGAAGAACCCTATGTTCAGCAGTGGATTATTTCAGCCATAGGATGGCTGAAATAATGACGATGATGAATCAAAGTCATGTGTAATTAGTTATACCTACACTCCCGGGTCCTTTAAGGAGGGCGTGAAAAAGCATCTGATGATATAATTTCAAAATGAAGTTATCAAACCTCGAACTCCCTTATGTTAGTTATGTGAGCAAATGAGTAAATAACATTTTCGTAATATTTGGGAACATTAGAAAAAAAGCGTGTTTGAATTAAGTGGTGTAATCGGTGTGTTAACTGAGGCATCAGCTACTGCCGTGATTTTGACGCAAAGATCATTCCGTGATAACTCCCCTATGAACATTTTTCAACGCTTGTCACTTTCACATAGCGCACGCCATGACACTTTCCTCCGTTAATATCCGGTTGAAGTTTATTCTTTTAAACTTTTTTTTGTATACCTATTATTAAACGCATTAGCAAAAATTACATAAAATATCCTTGTACACTTGCTTTATTTCATACACGCCACTCAAGAACCAATACATTGCACACATTCTTGGCGCGCTGTGCTCTCGGTCGTACAATCTACTTAAAATTCACCGCCCTCTACCCAAAACACTTGGGCGCATAATGGATTGTAATTTGGCTATGGGGTAACCTCAAAACGAGGGTCTCAACCACCTTTGTTCAGTGGTCGTTGAAAAAATAGCTCAAGAGGAATGCTTCACAGGAATTCAGCCTCACTACTTTGAGCACCTCACAATGTAAGCTGCCTTTCTCTTAAAAATATACATATCGTAATAAAAATTCCCTAGACATGTTGCGAAAAGACGGCATCCAATAATAGCGCTTCGGGAAAGCAATCAAAATGTTATGAAACGTCAAGGTATACATGAGATGAAAAGATTGTACGGACATGTTTGTACCGCTCGGGCCGCCGACCCGCGACCATCCAAATGAGACGGGACCTTCTTATAAAACTGTCTGTGTTCCTCTGTATTGAAACATAAGCTTAGAACAAAATCGAACATGCACAGACAGGTATGTTCGAATTGAATCAGTTCGACATGGCTGTGAATTTATTAACTTAACACCAGTTTCTTTCTCATGAACAGGATTGTTAAACATCAGTTACAATTATTATAGAATTACATTACACCTCGAAGTAAACTGTCCTTCTGTACTTTAAAATAATTGAATTAACAAATGAAATACATTTACAAGCACAATATTCCGATTGAGAAAATTTGGTACAATTGGAGAGAGCGTCGAACTGAACTTGAATAAATTAGGTAAATGGATTTATCTCCACGTTTAGCATCTCGAGGGCGCGGCAACGAGCAGACAACTACCTTTTAGTATTTAGAGCAGGTCACAGCCACTGCTTCAGTATTTCGGGCACTAACTAATGATAGCTTTGTAATTAATGACTAATGGTTTCATTTCTGCAATTATACTTGACTCATAAGTGAGACTTGTTCTTATGAATGTGCTAAGTTGACTGCGCTGTAGCAGCGATAGTCTTCGGTTAGGTATTTATGTCCAAAAAGGTTTTCACAGGTCTGTAGTACGAGCGTATCGCTCCAGTTTTTTTCATCAAACTGACTGTGCACTAGTTTCCTACCTAATACATAAAAACCAAAATACTTAATGGGGACTGAAAGTAAATGTCGTTATGCTTTTCCCTCGTGAGCACGTTACTAATTTCACAGCGCCCCGCAATGAGAAGGATTGAAAGGAACAAAAGAAAATAAAAGGAACCAAATAATTCGTGCTTCATTGCGATTGCAGTTGTTTCGAGCGAAGTAAGTCATAAACGAAACTACAACAGATACTAAAAGAATCATTGCGAGTCAAGTTTCCACCGTTCGCAGAGTCTGTAGCTATTGGAGGTCAGTGACGTCACAGTTTCGGACAAGCACGAAAGGCCTTCTAGTGCAGCTGTTAGTTAACTAATTACATACAGAACCGGGGCATGCATGACAAGGGGACACAGGATAAAAGCAATCGGCAGTGTATATTTTTTATTCTTTTATAGATTGCAATTTATTTCAACTTACTATTACTATACTGGGTGAACTTTTACAACTAAAAGAGTTATATTTTGTAATACTTTCACTATCAGAGCTTATTCCATAGTGTCTGATACTCGCAGTCTGCTCCACTAACGGACGCGGTGCTCAACTTGAGTACTAAACTGCGCTTGATTGTAGCGAGCGGGAATCAATGAACATTTTCTGCAGCGTTAATAGCTTGTACAACTTCGTAGAAGTATTAGGTGTTGGGAGAACTTCTTTATAAAATGCTGACATTTCTGTATTCTATATTATTTGTGTAAAATATTAATTTTTGAAATGGATTTACGATTTTAAAGCTCCATTATGTAAACTATAAAATGTTGAAATGTATGACAAAAATTATGACGAAAATAGTTTCAGTTATAGATATTACAAATCGGTCACTCGTCCAATATGCGAATTGAAATACGTGCAGCGCAATATTTTGGCAGCAGACGAATATTAGAGACCGATATGTATGTACCGGTGCACGGCCCGTCCGGCCTGTGTGTGTGTGTGTGTGTGTGATTGTGTGTCAACGGAAAAGCTACGATAGAAGCTTTGGATAGCTGTCAGACACAGAGTTAGTGCACTCACAAAGGATAGACCGCACTACTGGATAACGACCGTATTCATAAGAAAACGATTGAGACTTTTATTTTTTTTCATTTCTACAATCCTAGTCACTAATTGGAATTACAAATGCGAAAATGCCTTTGATTATTTGTTTTAAGGAAAGTTCTGTCACAGGTGGTAACACAAAAAGTGTCGCTAGTGGTGCATAGGGGCCGGGGTGCAATTCGAATAGAGGATTAGTATAATATTTTACTATTATAGTTTGATGTTTTTACATTTCCGCAGTTCTTGCGAGTGAAAGGCTATACGGACATTGTAATCGAGGCAGTTCTACTGACACGAGCACCTCACGATATTGGAAGTAACAACTATTTTTCTTCACTTGGAACCTTTAATTTTCCAGACGTCGACAATCGAGTTGCGTTAGCATTCAAAGTAGATTGTTAAAACGTTTTACGTGAGCTAACACAAAGATAGTCGTTGGCACTCAGCGCGCGGCGAGCGGCGACCTGAAGTGAAAGGAGCATTCAAATGAATTACAAATTAATCTTCTCGCAGTGTCAACATTTGATGAAAGAATACAATATTGAGCATTATACTCATATTACTATTGAACGACGTTTCTTATTTTTATTGTTTTTAATTATTAGGTCAATTATTAGGTTTTAATTATTAACATCATAACGGTAAATTATTATTTTTAATCCTTGGCTGAAAGATCTGATGAGATGATGAGACCGTTAAGCTGGCGCCACCATTGTAGCACTGTGCGTATTTGCAATGGTGACCCTCTTTTATGAGACTTTGCCTTCAGCTTAACATCAGGCGAGGTGAAGTCAAATTGACGTACCATTAATTAAAAAAAACACAAAAAATCAACAATAAAGAAAGCAATAAGCATTGTAAAGCACTGTAGGTGATTTGCAAATAGAGTCGTGGGTGACTGGATCAGGGATGCTACTTCAAATGGCAATATCCTGTGTGTTTCACGTGACCTCTCGTCGATTTCCCCTACTATAGATCTTTTTTATAATCATCATTACAGGAGTCTTCTGGTCCGTTATCCGCATTTTAGTGACAATTCCAAAGAGTGCAGTCTTTGTACAGTCAGATTAAAGGTTTTGCAGGCGTTCATTCCGAATCGATAACCGGACACGTAATAATATGAAGGTCGAGTGTTTGTTTACTACCTTATTATATGGAGTAAAAAGTACTTTTTCCTCCTTCCTTTCAATGGATGTGATATAAGCTACTGTCTGTGTTAAATTCAAATCGTATAGCTGTAGGACAGTAAAACACGTGAGCGTTCCATCTCCTCCCACGTAGTGACGTGGTAGTGTCGGTCATTAGCAAGCGGCGTGCGGCTTTGTGTGGCCGTGGACCCATTTGTCGACACTCGACTAGACGTAAACCGATTATTAAGCACCACTTGCTGTTCATATGTCAAGGATACTATCGTTCCGAAAATGGTCTACACTACCTTCACAATTAGCTTCTATTTACACATCTACTCACCGGCATATTATCCTAATAATATTTTGTTTCCTAATTACGGAGCGATCATATTACCTCCGTGCCGCTACTAAGAATTTCTTAATAGGAGACCTAATAACACTTTACCGGGCTTAGTAATTACAAATATGCCACGAGATCAAGGAGGCAGGCAGTAAACAAAGTAGGTAGGTACAGATACAATGCAGAAATTCTACGCCAAACAGTACACCAGGATACCGACCATTAGCATATTTTAATGCATAAAATTTAAAAGCGATTTAATAGCTACCCATTAATTTGTCTTTTAACTATAATATCAGGGAAATCGGAAAATAATAAGCAAGTAAAATTCCCGATTTAAAAATAATTTGTATTTAAGTAGGAGACGTTCGTACGTGTAAATTCACGCTGCGTCAACACTACTTATGTTCCAAAGGAAGTCTGGTACCGAGCAGCAGTACCTTCAGTTCTAAGAAGAGTGTAGGTCAGGTGGTTGAGCTGAGTATAAGCGGTCCTTCTGTGTAGGTCGTGGTCGAGTGACGCGCGACGCGGTCCCGGCGCTCGTGAATGTTCATGCCTAGTACAATCAAGCAATGAATTTATTATAGCAGTAATTGTGATTGCTCACAACGCTGTTAGAGTACAGTATACAGCAACATGTTTGCCTATTTAATGATGAATGATTTTCTACCCTACAATGTAGATCGAAAAGAAAATATATTGATGAAGGGGAACTTACTACTTACATGCAGTTTAATAATCCGAACGACAGCAATACAAACTTCACTAATTGTTATAGAAAGTAACTGGACTTTGTCAAAAGTAGTGGCCGTACGGACATGCATTTAATAGCAACAAAACTTCTGTCATGCTTAAGTGCACGTTATTGACTGTATGTCCTATTTGAATACATGAATGCACGTACTGCTACATAAATTTAATATTAGTGTGGGAGTACTACTTGGCTGGTTCAGTGGCCATGACTAAAACAAGGCTCTACTGCCGACTAAACAAATACGTTGCGAAAGACGATTTTATTACTTCAAACAATATTGTATCGTAACAGCCTACCATTGTATCGGGATATAAAAAAGCGGAATGGAAAGGAAAATTATAATTTGAATGGTTTATCTGCCGGCTTGAACAATAACATTTCGTCCTATTCGTAACAATTTAATGGATAAACACAAAGAATATTTTGTTTCCATCGAGCCGATTATGAAATGATTATGAATATAATCTTCGCGCTGAAAAAGTTAAATATTCATAAAAACAGAGAGTACCTACAATCATTACATTTTTTATTAAAAGGATGGAGCTTTACGACAATTAGGCTGTTAGAAGTGAGTTTTGCTTGCCCTCGGTTTAGTATTAGATATGTAATCCGATATAGTTAGATAGCCTCTAAAGCTAATTTATATTCGTATGACCATAAATGCGACGGATGAAAGAAAACTGCATGTAGCCGAGATGCGCATATTTACATGGATGTGTGGTGTGACGAGTGTGGATAAAATAAGGCATGAGTATACTAGAGAAAATTTGAAAGTGACAACAGTACATGAGAAAATGAGAAGTGAACGACCGTCGTGGTATGGACATACTATGAGAAGAGATGATACTAATATTATAAAAAAGGTCCAAAATATGAATGTAGAGGGCTTTAGGAGGAGAGGTCGACCCATAGAAGATATTATTATATAGATTGTGTAAAAGAAGATATGGCATAGAAGGGAGTGACTGAAGAAATTAAATCTAATAGGAATGACATGTTGCGCCGACGCTAAGTAATTGGGACAAGGGCAGAGAGATGAGTCAACGATTCAACAGCTAACCATCGACATAGTGGTGACGTACAGTATTATTTATTGTGAAATCTAGATCAGCTACAATAGATAATAATAGGATCAGTCTTTAAAACATTCGAACCTTGTTAAGAAAAGTAGGTACTGTACGCAAAAATAGCCGTAAAAAGTTTCTTAGCCATTGCCATCTCGAATAATGATCCAATAACTGAAAGGATGGGATATAAAAGTAAATCTAATTCCAGTACGAACATAGGTCTAAACCGTTAGTGCCGAGCGAGGCGGCGATAAGTAAAATTAAGTGACGTCACGTGGCTCTTCACCCTCCCACACGCAGGGCCCTCGTGTTAATACGAGAGATAATTGTCACTCTTCATGTGTTCCTCCACACTTGTATAGATCTATGTAGAGCGAGATTGGAATGATGAGCATGAGATGCTTGGGTGCGCTGAGATTAAAGTCCTGTAGATCAACAGGAATGGATCGGAACGGAATGGAACGAAAGCAACATTCAGTTAAGTTGTCTGTATCCATGTTACTCAAATACTGTAACTGTTAGCACGTTGTGTAATGATGATAATGATTCTAATGAAAAAATATAATATAATGTTTATGTTTATTGTTAAAAATAAACTATGCCCAATTATCTTTCACAATGTTGCCAATGTACCGCAAGACAAAACTTACTCCATAATATCCAAGGACAGATATGAATGTTTCTGATTTCACCGCTTAGTTCGTTTTTAGGGTTCCGTACCTACCTCAAAAGGGAAAATGGAACAAAACATAACAAAAATATTGGCAACATGGCGAATGCTGCGGTAGTCAAAAATTGGTGATCGCTAACTTTCCAAAATGGTATAGGATAGCCTGTACTGACTGTCACGCCTCTTTATGTAGCGCTTCTGAAGATGCGTCGTTTAGAATCAAAACGCGTATCGAGGATTGTTTTTAGCACTTGCATAATATTGCACATGTGAAATCATATCTCCTCGGGTAAGAAGTCTCCTCGGGTATTTTCTTATATGGAAGGTATTAAGCTAACAATGTAGGTTCTTGGTTAGTTCTTGGTTAGACTTCCAAACCAAATCATTTGTGTTTAAGTAATTACTTTGATAGTCACCCCAATAGATGCTAATTAATAACCAACTCTAGCATATTTGACCGAATCAATGGTACAATTAATTATAAGTTTAATTACGTCCACACAGCTCCTTACTGCCGAGACCGCAAGTATTCACTTACTAACGATTATTACATCAATAAGCCATAAGGCGGGCGGGGACTGCGATGCTAAAATATAGACTTAATTATTTTGGTTATGGCTGGTTCATCAATATTGCGTAATACTTACGTTACATAAGAAGTAATGTGAAACTAACATCAATATTTGATCAGCTCAGAAGCGGCGTAAACGAATTTGTACACAGAGAATTTTCACCTAAAGAATATTATAGTAAATATATACTGCTATTATTTAATACTCATATAGTTGATTTAAAAACAAATGAGTCATTAATATCGAAAATATGAAGAACATATCTTTGGTTTCGGCTACATTGGTACTAATGTATTGAATAAACATCTTGTACAGTAAAACCTTTCCCATAATTCCTACAAGTATGTTGTTCTAGAAAGATTCGTCTTTATTTCAGATGTTTTACTTTTAAGACCTGTATTGGAAACAGATAAACTCTTCCACCTTTGTTGTTGCATGCGAAGAGAATATATGTTAACAAAATATTTGAAACTCGACAACATGAAGAGCTAAGTAAATTATCTTCAGTAAACGTAATATATATTTTTATACTATATCGAAATTTGTATAGACTCTCGTATAAGCAATTTATGAAGTAATTAGTTATTTACCCGCGACATTGCTTGAGTGATGTCATTTTGAAAATTGGGAATACTTTGTGAAATGAACCTAAAATCAGGTTATAATTCTTGTCCTGGTCTAAGCTTTGTCCTAGTTTTCAATAAATGATCCAGCCGTTATAAATACGGCTATGGGGCAAGCGTATAAAAATATAGCACTTCGATAGTGCCAATCTGAAATGAAGACAGTTAAAATTCAACGAGATGAAACAAAATTCACTTCAAGAGGTGTCACATGAGAACTATCACAATATGTCAAATACGTACAGGGCCATATAGAATTTCATAACGATAGTTTCATCATTGTGCAGCATTCGACAGACATCAGAGGGGGCTTTGTGGGTGACGTGAGTGTTAGGTAAAACGGCGAGTTCGAAGTTTTTCCTCACCTAAAATTTTCTACGAACAAAACACACACAACTAAGCAACAAGACTGATTTGCTTATAATTTTTATACGATGTTCTTCTGCTCCCCTACTAGTTGGTATACGACGGCGTGTCTGGTCTATTCAATTTTTTTATCAAACAGTATATAGATCTGTAACCAACCCTTCTATGGCATACCACACACGTGATTAACGATCTTTGTCGCAATAATACGCTGTCATGATATGTTCCAATTTTATTGTTAAAAGCTTTAGGATGGTTCCTCATTTGGTACTACTTGAATGCTTGGTTATGCTTTTTTCAGAACGAATGGGCCATGATTGGTTAATTAAAAAAAAATGGAAGTTACCTTTACGCGCTGCATGCATCACCTTTTGTGAAACAGCCCTATAAAGATAGGTACGACTTTTATCCCCGTACTGTATATATTTTAATACGAATCGTTTGCGAAATACAGTTGTACATACCTACTTATCAATTAACACACCTCATATTTCTATCGTCAAAAAATTGTTCGAATCAGCTTCGCTTCAATAGCTCCGAATCAATAGCCGCCCTCGGCAGCCTGCAGAACATCCGCCACTCGCAGATAAAACAAATTTAATCGACAAATTACTTTTTGTTTCGATAGCAGTAGGCCAGGGAGGCTCGCGCGCTGTAGGTACTTACTAAATATTAAATACCTCGTTTGTTTTATGAGCAGACTTTGAAGATCGGCTTCCATGTAAGGGACTGTTCGGCATAGCTGATTGAATTACCGGTTCGTACTTGTTTCAGTTATTATATGCATCAAGGCGCGAAACTCAACAACAGGTTGATTAATTCGGCTATTTTTTTCATTATTTTCATTGAGGCACTAGGTAGGTTCCTATGAAGTGAAAGGACATATTAATTGTAAGCTAAGTACTCGTAGTAAATATCTACTCTAATATTTGTAGCTATAGAATAAGTTTCATACTCAGATTATTTTGTGAAGTGAAATATAAGCTTCGTCGGAGGCAACTTCGTGAGTTTATTTGTTATGAAATCTAAGTATACTTGCAGGACCGGCCTGACAGTGTGCTAAATCTAAATACCGTTCCAACTAAATTGCGAGCATATTAGTTGAAGTGAAAATGATGTTCAACTGCAGCACATTTACTTATTCGAGGTGACGACGGGACGGGGCACTCGGCGCGGCGCGGCATTAGTGTGACACGGTACAGAGAGCGGTGCGACACGACCACTAGTGACAGTGAATTTAGACGATGCAAATAACTGTCGTTAGCGGAACGAGATGATCACGTAAATTCACCTATTTCATAGTGTGACTAGACACCTTATGAGTACCTCAAGATCAAACCTGTCGGTGCAAGTAAAAGGGAGCGAGCCTAATGCCGTCAATGATTAATATCTATCGAAAATCCATTAAAAATAACAAGTTCATCAATTTTGATCTTTTGTATAAAATACATTGTGCGCCGCAGATGAACGCTATGAATCGAGGCGTATGAAAGTAATATCGTAACACGAGGCATTATATTGTATTGGATATGATGCGAACGCAATAATCCGTCGCGGGAGCGGCCGCCCGATAAATGACCGATGCGTAACGACGTCCGCGGTCGCGCTAAGGGCTGTGGACACACTACGTGCGATTAACCACACAAAAACTGCGGATGAAGCTCGGGGTTTGATATTTAACATCCAGATGCGTTGAACGTCAAACCTATCATTAGATAAGTATTGCTCAAGGCTGTGGGAGTGACGTCACACATTTAATGGTGATGAGGCAGGACTGTGACAACGTCTTACGTTAACTGTTTAGTTTGATTCCCGACCAACTTCAAGAAAACTCGCGCATTTTTCTTTGAGCTACACAGATTTTTTAGAGTACCTATGAGTTAATGCTAGGTGGATTTTGTTACATATTTATATCAGAATTTGAAGGAAAACTGCGGAAAAACAACACTTGTAACTTAAATAGTACAACATTCTGAGACGGATGGCTAGGGCTCCTTCGGGAGTGTGTAGGGTCGGTGACTAACGATAGCTACACCGGTAACCGAATATATTATTACCACCAGGCAGGCTCTGTCTTTGTTTATCAACATCTGACTGGCATGGCAAATGAAAAATATAAAAATGAATATGTAGTGTAAATTCTAATAAATATAAAAACTAATACAAGTGAAAAATATACATAAATAACGAGAAAGATGGTAGGAGAAGAAGGTCCTCGTATGTTATATTAGCGATACTGAACACTAAATTATTTATTTTGAAATTCATGTCTCTTTGTCCGTGGTGGACGCAAAAACTACGGAACGGATTTCGATGTAGTTTTGATTCTTTGAAAGGTCTAGGTCAAACTTATGATCTTACATCTGTTCGATCGCATTCGGTGTAGTAGGACCGGAGATTGGTGCAAAAATCGAGTTAACCGCCATCAAAGCCGGGAGGGGTACATAAACAGTAAAGAAAATGCGTACGAGCACAGAGACGTCACCGACAGAACCTCGAAGAAAAATGACGTACCTCCCTACCGCGTTGGTTGCAGCGGCGGCGGCGAACCGTTAAATAGTTTTAAAATAATGAAGAATGCCGCGTGTGATTTATGAACACGCGTCCAGCCGCGGTGCGGTGACGTCATAGCATGTGATTAATGTCCCCAAGGTATTACTTACTGAGTGGCTGTACACATGAACAGGTCACTACGAATATAGTCACTAGGATGAACGGTTTACATGTTAGCTTTCCAAACTAGGTCATCTATTACCAAATTGTTCATGCCTACACTGGATTCGCAGGTGATATTTCAAATGCAATAGGTAGACATGATGTGGAAGTGAGTATAGGATTCTTTTTGTTCTGAAATAAGCCGAATGAGAGTATCGTAAATTTTGTACCTAATATTAAACTATAAACATAACATAACATAAATTCACGCCTTTAGGTCCCAAGGTGGCGGGCCTATTGCCATTAACCGGGCACTTATAAACCTGCGATAAATACACACATTACTTCGAAAAGCATCGAAAAGTCATTGGTGTGTGCCGTGGTAACCTGGGATCGAACCCGAAACCTCGTCTCAGCAGTTCATTACCCATACCACTAGGCTACTGCGGTAAAAACTATAAACTTGCAAGCTAAATCTTTTATGTTTTGATTATATAAGTTTTGTTTTTGGGCCACTTACTTGCATTGAAAATGAATTTCAATGCAAATAAGTGGTTCAAAAATCAAATTCCATTGGAGCAGATTCCGAAACTTTTCATATCGTTGGAGTAAACGAGGATTCTTTAGCCGTAACACTCGAAGGATTTATTGGAAATCGTTTAACTTTTGCTGTCTGTTACACAGACATACCACCATTATTCTAATTTTATATTAATCCCCATTAAAATGAATACAGGACATTCTCGTCAAAAGCAGGTACTTCCAAAACATATGCCTGTCCCTAATAGAGCTTGTGAGATGTACACGGTAATGTGAAGCTGTGAGTTTTTGAATTATTGTCGGTCCTAATGTTTATTAGATTCAAAAGATATGATTATGGTAGATACAATGTACCAAGAAAACATATTCTTGTGCCTATGATTGTCTTGACAAAACAAAACATACCTAACCACTAAGCAGCTGTGTCCTCTATTTGTGTAAAATACAAGATTTTCCGTTGCTATTTCCATATCATGTTTCATTTGGAAATGGCACTAAATCAGTAAAAGAAAACTGACAAGCCAAAAACCAAGATACTTTTATCATTCTACTGTTGTTAAATTTATCGAATTTCATTACTTATTTATCAAAATATAGGTAGCTATCTCGAGTTCGTTTGGTTCGCGTCGCCCCGGTACCCTTTTGCTGTAAGTGGTTATAACGAAACTAGCACTGAGCCACTTTGCATCTTTTCATTACCGTCGATTTGCAAGTTATTATAAATGGTAAATAGTAGCGAGGACCAACTCTTTACTCAAAGTTTGCTTTTGTGCTCCAAAAAGTTACATAATTCACTTGCAAAACTTGAATAAATACTTCACGTTAAACGTTTAAGTCCTGAATAATACATTTAATTAAAGACGAGCGAATAAATAAACTAAACAGTGACACTAAACGACATTTATAGTGTTTTATATACATATTGTATGTCAATGTTTGAAAGACTCACACTAGGGGAAAATACCCAAGTTCAACTATGTTTTTCGGTCGTGATCCAGCCCATGTTAAAGGGTCCAACATTAACATTAAACGCCACGTTTTTTGTACTTTTGTACTGTGAACATACTTACTTTTGGATAACGAACACGCCTATGATTTAGAAGGTAGTTTATTAACACGTCCTAAGCGTTAATCGGAAATGAATTAAAAGTATCTACTTTTTTCATACATTTACGACATTACTAAAATGTTTGTATCTAATAATGTTGTTGAAAATATTCATTTATGTACTATTAATTTACGAAACCGTTATATTGTCATATATATATTGTGTGTGGTGTCTTGGCTCAGTGCTGTACACGTCGTACGTAAATCTCGTGCAAATCCCGAGAGCGTAGGCGACATGTCGTTGTAAGCCGCTTCTTCCTAATAACAATATTCGCACATTTCACGCCTCAGCTGCTTTTTTTACAAATACAGAGCTTTTATTTTATGTTACCTTATCCGAAAATCCCACATTTAAATTATATTTCAAATACACGTCTTGGAGAAAAATTATTGTGTTAAGAATGTATTTCATGCACTGAGGCACGTGTGAAATATATGTAGAGTGGAAGGCCAACTACGTGCATATCGGGTGTAGCAAACTCATACATATTACATATTCGCAGTTATCATATGCTAGTGCCGGTTTTTCTCGGACGGTCGCGAGCGTTTGGGGTTGACATATTTAAAGATTAATCACAAAGTGCCTCAATTTCTTAGTGGTCATGTTAAATTTGCAAAAAAGAAAAGAAAATGGTCAGATCGGCAAATATTTTATGCGTATGCGTGAGATATTTACTGTGTAATGGTGACGTGTCGTTGTAAATCTGATCGTTCGGTGGAGGATTGGATTTTCAAAACCAGCAAATTACAGAATCGTTTTTGATAGAACGCCTACAGATTCCGACTAAGAGTATACCTACGACCTGTATTAGTTAAATTTATTTTCAAAAATGGAATCGCAAGAAATTTAGGATTGAAGTGACCACATTATCAAGTAAAACCTATAACTTTACGTAAAACCTATAACGTTTTTGGAATAAAATATAATTTTTGTTGTCTATGCCTCCGCAGGTAAGCAGTATAGACCAGATTATTAAATCATTTTCAGGCCCGACGTAGTCTTTAGATTATTCAAAATGAGTCTTAAGTTTTAATGAAGCTTATGTACAAAGTTTGAACATTTGCGAAATATTTGGCCAGGTATCTGGAGTATTTTGATGAAGAGTTTATTACTAACAGAAATATAACTCAAATGTTATATTTCTGTTAGTAATAAATATTAATATTTAACATCCGTAATTATTATACTAAGTATTCATTATATTACAATAATATGCATTTACATCCCCAAAGAGAAAGGTGCCGGTATAAAGTCAATATAGCAAAATACTCGAAAAGATTTTCCAGATAGAGGTTAATTAGGTACTCCATTAGTTATAGTACTTTTCACAGTTTATCTATGTCACATTGTACAGAATTATTTGTATAAACTTAGGCTGAGCGTAGATTGGAGTCACGACAGGCTTAATTGCTTTTTCTATTTTCTGTTATATACACGGATGAAGAGTCTTTATGTTCTATGATTTTTTTGTGACACTGGTATTCCATACAAAAAGTACCAGGTTCATCGGAAATACTGATCTTGTGACTAAAAGTAGCCTATGTGTTGTTCTAAAATATCTATCTCTGGACCGAATTTCATCCAGATACGTTGGGCAGTTTTAGTGTGAAAGAGTAACAAACATACATCAACAAACAAACTTACACATTTCCAATATATGTGGGGGTTTTCATTTCATTATTACTTTACATCAAAATTATTGTTCCTAAACATGACTACATTATTTGCACTAAAAATCTTAAAGTATTGATATCAGTATCGATACTTTAGGACATGAGTAGTCCGTTTTGATACACAACAACAATTGATCAATTAACGCGGACGGTGTCCGAAGACAAAACAGGTACGTCTGCGGTGTGCTACGCTTCGTAGACTGAACAGTTTCGTTTTAATTTTAAAACAAACTTGTCTATGTGTAGAAAGTCTATCTTAAAACAGCTGTAGTGACTCCAATCTACGCTCAGCCTTAGAGAGAATGAAGTCCTAAATAATTGTACGACTTTTTCTGTGACTAATTGGCTCGCCCGCGGCACTTTGCAGACGATGTAGCTCTTTACGCGCCTCTGACACCTGTTACTCGCTACACCGTCGAGTTATTGCGGTGGGCTCGCTCCGGTCTGCCTCACTCCACTGATTAAGTACCACATTTATTATGACAACCACTGCCCAGGTTTACACCTCCCTGTCTTAACCAAACGACAAAAATATTACAATAAAGATCATTTGTCTATTATAAAAAATATTTCAAGGATGTTTTGGGAAGAAGATACAAAATGCCAATGCAAATGAGTAATATTTTCTTGTAGATTCATCATAAGCAAGGGCCTTACTACAACATAACATAAAATATATAAATGAGGTGAGTAGTACGGTTCCGCATATAAAATGTGAGCGATATTTTTAACAAGGGATTGAAGCCAACATACTCGAGCCACTCTATATAAAGGACGCGCCACACTGCGACGGGAACAGTGGTCGCTAGATAGCACTTTTAGATAATTGTAATAATATGTCTTAAATTTGTGTACCTGTAAAAGTTATAAGATTCGTTGAAATATAAAAAACTATTTTAGGTTTAAATTAATCTAAAAGGTTTTTATAACAAAGTTGAAGTTAATGATCTCCAAAGTCATACTGTACTTGACACATCCAAATTGTGCAAAATTAAATGAAGTTGGTGAGTTTCTTGAACAAATTAATTGTTACGAGTGAGGTGCAATTTGTAAGTCATTTTCAGATGTTGAAATTTTGATTAATAAAGGACAATGACCGGGGCAGTATGGACCGCCGTACGATATTGCTTTAACTTTAAGAGGTATATAAAATAGCTAAATATCATTTACAGTTACCATTTTTAGAATCAAATACCCTGGTTTCCGAGTTTTTTTAGAAAATTTAGAAGATGTAACATACGTAACAACTTAGAAAACGTGCCATAACCTCAAAAATAACGAAAATGAATGATTTTATTGAGAATTCTTATAATGTGAATTAAAGCATATTTGTATGTGCAGTTATTGGCAAATATTTTGACCTCAAAGTGTGCTCTACATACATATTATGTACAGTACGCGACTTTGGTGTATCATCAAGTATGTATGAATATCATCAAGTATCAAAATTTTGGAGTGAACAGAAATGAGCATGATTGACATAATTGGCATTCATTTGAAGTCAGAAGCTAATAAAAACATTCTTTCGTTTCACATCCTCAATGTAAACTTGCCTTTACACGAGATGTTGATGCGGAGCTTTACAGCTTGTCGTAAACCCGCGCACTCCCAATATCAGACCCAAATCTTTATTTAAAGTGCGCTTTTATGCGTGACAAATATATGATTGCTGTTTTCAAGGTAATGTTGTGACAATCGTATTTATATTATGTATTGAATCGTAAAGATACGTTGATATCAGAATATAAACAGCGATTGAATGTAATAACGAGTCATTTTATTACATGTAATTACACCAATTGCTTACAAAAATAGTTATTTACAAAAGAACGTTGAAAAATATGAACTGTTAGGTAATTTTTAGAGATAATATAATATTTGACCTGCAATCCCAGACCTGATTGCAGCCGAACGCCCGACCGTAACATAAATATCGAAATGACTCAAAAATAACTGTAACTCTGTGAGTTATATTATGTGCCTTGAACGTGCTAAATTATACGATGGAACCCGCTGAGCTCCAACTAATAGTCAGTGTGTAGATCCCACGTAGCTGTAATGTGAACACACACACATTATATTATAGAGAAGCTATAATGTGTACCGGCCGAAGCCCGCGGGGAAAGCTGCGGCGAAGTGGCACGCGCGTCCTTGCGACCGATTCAATTACACCAATCGCATTACCAGTGTGATGGTCAACTAATTCTTAATCAGAGTCAGATCATGTTAACTGTATCAGATTGATAGGCTCCTATTATGGAGAGGGTACTTTTTACATTAGGAGGTACGAAATTTTCTTGTTTTTTCTCGAAGATCGCGTAATCTGAGTAGGTATGTCATTGATAAAACAATATCAGCAATGTAGGCGCAGGTGCGAATTATCCACGCTATGGCAATGTCTCGCTGCTACGACACAATAACATTATTCACTACGGGGTTGTTATATATATAAATCTAGGAATAACAATATAGTACTTAAAAAACTTTCTTAGCGTCAGGTACCAATTATCCACATAGGCGTGAGGCACCAATTAGATATACGACATCGCTCATAATGACTAGAGGCGCATCGTATAAGTAGATAGCACATGTTGTATTGGACCGCGCCACATCAGGTCGCGCGTGTATTTCGGCGCGGGCGCAGACGCTCGCCGGTCGGACCGGTCCCGCTCCCCCCCCACTCTCCTCGCGACCAGTTCTGCGACTGGTATTGCGGAGGCTCTTGCTCGCAAAAAGTGCCACAGTCTCACCGCAACCTCGCCGGGCTATTTGTTTTGGTAATGTTTGCGTATCGCGGCCACTCGTAGAAAAACAACGTGTGAAGTGTACACAGTGTGTCAAGTGTCCAGTGTGTCATGTAGTGTCGGCGGGAGATGTCGCGCCGGTTCACAACATGCTCGCCGTTCGCCACGCGAAGGTATTCCACACTACCGCAGCACTGTGTATATAATTATAACGACGACCAGCGTAATGTACCCTAATTTTAATATGTGCGCCCAACTCTTGATACAACCCCCGGTTAGACGCTACTAGTGTCGAGACGGGCTGTTCCACTTGATTATCATAACTTACAGTTGTGAATATCCTCTCACTGTCCCGGAGGAAACGTTCAACTATTTTATAAGTGTGATATGCCTATAGCTGTAAAGTAAAGCCTGAATGTAACGTAAAGTAATGAACGTTCCTGAATCAGATGGTGTAAGGGTGCTCGTAGGGGTGAAGTTGCTTTTCTTTTGCGCACATTCACACCCCAGTAACGACTCGTGTCGCATCAAATGAGCCGTGACAAATAAATCTGGTGTGTCGGTGTGTAAATGTGACGTATCACGAACGTCACGCAGACACATCGCATACGCGAATTGTGCGGTTTATGTTCACTGGACAGCTTGCTGATATAATTGGCATAGAGCTATGACGTATAGTTGGGCAGTCATAGCAATAGGGAGCATCCACGTCATGTAATGGTAATGGTGGATAGCGGTACATCACATTTGACATTGTGATGTGCTACCATGAGATCCAAACAAAATAGCGTTTGTAGTGCGCTTGAATGTAAACAAGTGAGACACACCGACATAATTATTTTCTTGATGTGGGTCAAGGTAGCTAAAAATATTACACGAATCTCTGACCCTTCTCAAACTGATGACATTGTTACATTGTTTGATTAGATGCGAGACAAAGCAAATGTGATGAACTGATGAGTACAGTTCTGATCCTGAAATCAAATGTGTTTAGGCAATAATAAAAATGAAAATTTATTTTATTTTTACAACTTTTGTGCCTTACCTAAATAAAAGAAATAGATTTTTGATTCTTGGTGTTAATCAATTCCATAAAAACTAACAGTTAGTGTATTTCCAAACTGACTAATCGTTTTACTTTCATGGAACTTTAAACAAACAAAGTCGGTCGTTAGGCGTCAGGCAGTGATCTGTAACAATACACCAGCGAAACGAGAAAAACATAGTGCAGTTTTTGTTCAGCTGCCAGCCGCTGTGAAAGCCATCAGCGGTCTGTGTAAAGTACTGCCAACAAACGAAGAACGGCGGCGGAAAGAAAAAGTTGCATAACTAATAGCTAAGAACAGATGTGCGCGAGATATATGGCGCAGGGGAAAGAAGCTGTATGTAGTACCTATGTCCGGACACAGATAGTAACAGATCAAGTTACTTTTGGAGTTTAGATTTGAAATATATAAGGTATCTAGCGTAGTCCTGGAGTCGCATCATAAGAGATATATCTAATTTGCTTCTAGTTGAAGAAAACATTATAATAACCTGTTCAGCTTATTCTTATATTGCCACGGGCGTCTTCCTTTGTTTTGTACATATATTATTCTTGCTGTGGAAAACCGCAAGAATTATAAGGAGAATGTAATATAAGCTAATGACCTACATTGTTCTGTACATTCTTATCTTGCACATTATAATATGCAGTATTTTTATTTGTACTTGTAGTAGAATGTACTGAGCACACTCGCAGAATATTCTATATCTTCGTTAGTAAAATGAATATCTACTCAAATATGTGATTGTGTAATCACTATATCTAATGTCTGTGTATCTATCTTGGAGTAATTTAAGTGCCACTTACATAAGTCCAAGGTCGTGACTGTGGCAGTAGATAAGGTAACTTGATAAGTGGCTCCTCACCACTTGCCACTACATACAGTGTTGAGGTTGCAAAAAAAATATTTGATTAATTAACAAGTTATTCTAAGGCTACGTGACTCTTGTCTCCTAGAGTTTGAAAGATTGGCCAATGAAATAAAGTTAGGCTCAGTTTACTTTTTTGCAGGGACTATCGATCTAGTCGCCAGCTCGAAATATAGTGGAGCTATGTCTTGATATTTATTTAATAACTACATAATTTACAAGTAAAATTACAAAACAAATATAATAACTGCTTTTATATTTGAAATCTCATGAATCTGTTACTTGTGAAACAATATAATGTACCTACAGCTTCATTAAATACTAAAGAACAACAAAGGCAGTGGTGACACAGTGTGAAGCGCTACCTTTTTTTTTTTTTTTTTTTTTTTTTTTTTACGTGGTGGAATGCATTTACGCACTTCGCTCACTCCCTACAGGGGTGGGGGGCGAGCTTCGTGTGGGACTCCTGAATCTACCAGACTACCCACTAAACCACCACGGTGTCCATCGTCATCGCATATCGACGATGGCGGGAACAACATCTTCCGCCATCGCCGTGCGAGTCGCCCGCCGCTACTCAGCGGCAGGCCCGTCTCTGGTGCGGCAGAAGAGGAGTCTTTCTGCAGCCCACCTAGGCAAGGCACACGCGACACGACGTGCGCCTTCTACCTCGAGGCCTATGCAAGGGCAGCAGACGCCCCCGCGTCTACTGCCCGGCCTACAGTTAGGGGGGGAGGAGTTGGTGGTACCGCCTCCTCCGGACCCCGGTTCGCTTGCGGCGCTGTGGGAGGGAAAGTGGGTCCTTTTCCCTCCCCCTCTCCGCCGCCTCCTTCTGCGAGATAACAGTCTCGCAGAAGGTTTGAACCGCCGCCCACGCCTCATCGCTGCCAACCATAGACAGAACTACGGCCGGCAGCGAGAGGTCCGTCCCCACTTCGGTGATGAGAGCACGGCGCTCCCCAGCCCACGCGGGGCACTCCTCTAGGGTGTGCTGCGCCGTGTCATCATCGCCGCCACAGTGGTGGCACCCACTGATCGGCTCCCGTCCCAGCCGGCACAGGTATTTCCCGAAGCATCCATGCCCCGAGAGGACCTGCGCCATTCGGAACGTCACCGACCCTCGCGATCTGTCCATCCAGTCTCTGAGGACCGGACGGATCGCCTCGACGGTCCCCCTTCCAAACGTGGGATTAGCCAGCCGCCGTTCCCACTCCAGAAGCAAGGACCGTCTCGCCTGGAGCCTCCGCTCTCCTACCTCCGAGGGTGCCGGGAACTCGCCCCGGCCCCGGGCCTCCTCGCGCCAATGATATACTGACGCGAGGACATGGGCCTCCAGCTCCCACGGAGGGGAGCCCGCCATAACACAAGCCGCCTCGAATGAGATGGAGCGGTAAGCTCTTACCGCCCCGGCGGCCATCACCTGCTGCGGACGTCGCAGCACGGCGACGTTTTTTGCCATCAGGGCGTCGACCCATACGGGGGCCCCGTATAGGGCCATGGACCTTACCACTCCCAAATAAAGGAGGCGGCTGCTCGTCTGAGGTCCCCCCAGGTTCGGCATCAACCGCCGAAGGGCGGCGGTCGTGCCGAGTAGACGGGGACCCAGGCGGTCAAAATGAGCGCGGAAGCTCCATCGGGGATCGAGGATAAGCCCAAGATACCTCAGTTCGGGCTTAACCTCGATCCGGGTGCCACACACTACGATATGGGAGTCCACCGGTGGCGCTCGCCGAGGGCCATGGAAACAAATGGCCTCCGACTTGTCAAGCGCCACCCTGAGTCCCAAAATCGTTATTCGCCGCACGACCATGGCCACCGACGCAGTAGCGAGGCGCGCGGCGTCCCTATAGGTCGCCCCCCGGGCAGTGACCAACGTGTCGTCTGCGTAGCAGGTCACGTTGGCGCCTGGGAGGCGAGCTCCTCGAAGCACCCAGTCGTACCCGATGTTCCACAAGAGGGGCCCCAGCACTGACCCCTGTGGAACACCGCGGCACATGGCCCACCTGTGAAGGCTGCCATCTATTCCTGGGTACTCCACGTACCGCTCCGATAGGTAGGCGCCGACGATCTTGCGGAGGTAGGGAGGCACGTCATGGTATTTGAGCGCCTCCCGTATACACTCCCAGGGCAGGGTATTGAACGCATTGGCGATGTCTAGAGACACCGCCAATAACACCCCGCCTCTGCGGATCTCCTCTTGCGCCAGCGCCTTCACTCGAAGAACGGCGTCGACGGTCGAACGACGTGGCCGAAAACCATATTGGTAGTCGGACAGGCCGCGACCTCCATTCTCGAGATGCCGGGCGATGCGAGCAAACAGCACTCTCTCAAAGAGCTTGCCCGCTTCGTCCAGCAGCACTATCGGTCGGTACGCCGAGGGCGATTCCGCAGGCCGTCCCTCTTTCTTGATGAGGACGAGCCTGCCCGTCTTCCATCGGTCCGGGTATTGCCCGGTTTGCAGGCACGCACTCATCAGCCCGCAGAACCGCTCCTCGAGTTCCCGGAGCGCTACCACCAAAACTCGTCCGGGAACTCCATCGGGCCCAGGGGCCTTCACACCTTTCTCCTGGGCCCGCTTGACGGCCACTGCCAGCTCCGCCGTTGTGACCTCCGGCACCTCCGTCACGACCTCCTCTCTGTGCGCCGGAGCCATCACTGGGGGGACGAAACCCTCCTCCCGTTGTGGAAATAGGGAGGAGATAATCCCCCCCAGCAATCTCGGCTCCAGGCACTCCGTGATAGGAGGTACCCATGGGCGGAGCTTAGCCCTGACCGTCTTGTAGGGTCGCCCCCAGGGGTCCCGGTCAAGGGTGGCTAATAGAGCTGCCCTCGCAGCCTCCTTCGCGTCCCCTATTGCCACCCCGAGGGACTGAGCGCACGACCGGTATTCGGCGTATAGCTGTGCCTCCTCCTCCGGCACCCGCCGCGCCCTGCGACGGTGCCGGGTGTACCGGCGACGTTTCACGACGCACAGAGATCGCAGCTCAGCGATCTCCGGCGTCCACCAGTACACCTTCCGGTTTGGAGGTCGAGGCTTGGCCCGAGGCATGCACGCGTCGCATATCTGCGACGCGGCGTCTCTGAACCATTCGGCCTCCGCCTCGACTCCTACTTCCGCCGGAGGAGTCGCCCACGACTGGACGATGGACGCTAGCTCCAGCGCCTCCCGGTTCATGCGCCCCAGTACCCACCTGTTGGCGGACGGCCCCTCACGTCTGGGACTCAACACTTGCTGGCCCGTGGAGACGTCGTAACGGATGTACCGATGATCCGTTAGATTCTCCACGTTGTCCAGGACTCGCCAGTCCCGGACGGCCTGTGCGACGGCAGGGATGTGATGGATGATGATGGGCAGTGAACGTGATGTCCACGATGGACCGCCCCTGCCGTGTGACGAACGTGTCGACCGACCCGCGGTTACTTACCGTCAGGCCGGTCGTCGTGGCCCACTCCAGCAATAACCGGCCGCGAACGTCGGTCCCCGGGGAACCCCAAGCCGTGGATTTGGCATTGAAGTCCCCGGCGACCACCGCCAGACGCGGTGAGATTTGCCCCAGCAGGGCACCCACCGCGTCCAACGCCACCTCAAAATCGGCCAGTCTCATGCTGGGAGGGAAGTACACGGCAATGATAATATACCTCCCCCACCCGCAGGCCACGAAACCCCTCCCCCTGGAGATGAGGGAGGGGGGTGCCACTCTCTGAGCCCCAGACGCGATAACACATACCGACCCGTCAGTGTCTCCCAACCACAGATCGTGGGGAGGGACAAAGTACGGGTCGGAAACAATACCCACATCGATTGACCACTCCGCCATGGACTGCAGGAGGAGGTCCTGCGCCCGTGCGGAGTGGTTCAAGTTCGCCTGTAGGAAGCGATAGGGGATACCGTCCATTACGGTTCCATCGCTTCCTCTCGCCCTTGCGGGGGCGTCGCTGCCACAGGAACTGGGGCAGCCGGGGTCCTTCCGGCCGCCTTTTTGCCCTTTCTGGGCTTTGTCCCGCGGCAAGTTTTGCCACCTACTATGTGGTTGCTCGGTCCGCCACCCATTGCTGCGCAGATGACGCAGTGGGGGTCGGCCGAGCATACCGCGGCTTTGTGGCCAGGACGACCGCAGCGGTAGCATATTTCACCGCGGTCATCCTGTGAGGTGCACTGTGCCCTGACGTGCCCAGACATCAAGCACCGGAAGCACCTCAAGGGTCTCTGCTCAAGCAGAGTTACTTGGGCAGAGACCCAGCCAACTAACAAACGCCCAGCTGCCACTTTTTTGGCCGCTTCCACTGGGCAGGTGACTATTACCGTGCCGCTCCCCCTCAATGTTCTGCGAATCTCGCCTACTTTGACGTTCAAGGGAGGGCAGCTGCCGCAGCGCGCGACTGCGTCAGCCACCTCCTCCCTTGTAACCGAGTCGTCCAGACCGGTAATGCGCAAGTCTACGCACTTGACCGGCCTGGCCACGTTCGCCGTCTCAGACCCGAGCACCTCCCGGAGACGCGCCGCTAGCCTGTCTGCCTTCTCCGCGCTGGAGTCACCGGCCACCTCCAATATGGTAGCACCGGTCTGGGCCCTCTTAAAGTTCATGCGGGGGATACTGAAGTCCTGCAGGTTAACCTGCGACTTCAGCCCCCGTATGACTTCCGCGTACGTAATGCCCTTTTCAGTAGCCTCCGGCAGCAGTGTTATCACTACTGCCGAAGTGCGGGGTGTACGCGGACCCTTCCTCCTGCGTGTACGCCTCTTCTTCTTTGAAGAAGAGGGTGCAGAGGAAGCCGCAGTCCGGGCTGACGTGCTGGCCTCTTGGGCAACAGCCGGCGCTCCAGGCTTCTTTTTCTTGGCCTTCTTGGCCACCGTCGTCCATCCCTCATCTGTTGACGACGATGCAGCTGGTAGCGGTCTCGGCTCAGTCTCTTTGGGGGTGCTCTTTTTCCCCTTTCCCTTCCCTTTTCCCTTCCCTTTCGATGACCCGGCTTGCGAGGCAAGGGGCGGCGGCGACGGTTTAGAAGGGGGCGGTGGCAACGGCTCAGAGCGGAGCTCCAGTGGTGACGGCCGCGAAACCCCCGGTGGACCGGGTTTAGGGTCAGCATTGCGCTTGGTGTCAGACGCTAGGGGCGGGCGTAGGCGTGGCTCCGGCAGGAGTCTAGACTCCACGCCCGCCCACCTCGCGTCCACCGCGGACAGCACTCGGTCCATAATGGCCCGCGACATTTCCTCCAGTGGGGGCACAGCGGCTGACTTCGCTGCTGCCTTCTCCTCCCGGAGGAAACGGACCTCTATCCGCAGCCTTTCCACCTCCGCCCGAAGGGTGGCCACCTAGTCGTTCACGTTGCGGCCCTCCATCACGGTCACAGCATCGATCGCATCGTATGCCGCGTCCTTGAGGGCCTTTATGAAGCGACCGCTTAAGTTCCTGGACTTGTTGGCAACCGTCAGAACAACGTCCATCCTGTTTCGGACTGTACCCACCAGATCGGATGTGGGTAGTTCCTTCCATGCAGGGTCCGCTGCATGCCTCCTTGAGGATCGCGACGCCACGGAGGACGAACGCGACCCTGCCGCCGAGTCCGAAAATCGGAACACATCGAGGTCCAGCTCCTCGATGGCCGGACGTTTTGCCGCACCTTGGAGGACCGGGGACTCGGTCTCCTCCTCGCTGCGCTGCCTTTTCCCGGCAGCGCTGCCTTCGCGCGACGATGTCGCGCCGACATCCATGTCAGTTTCGGTGGAAGGCGCAGGTGTAGGAGGCCTCGACAGCCTCGACAGCCTCACCGAACGACGACGGGTATCACCCGTTTCCTCCACGCGCTCACGCGCCTGTCGCTCGGGAGCTTGGTCCCGGCGCGACTCACTCTCCCTGCCAGTGCTCGACATCGTCCTCAAAAGGACAGTGCCGTCACGGTCAGAAATAACAAAACGCACAGTAAACTGCTTGCCGCAAGATACGCTTTTCCGGATTCGGTCACCCAACGTGCCACTCCGTTACGGTGGTCACGTTGGGGTCCAGGGCACACGACGGGGACGTACCGGAAAGCTCTTGGGGCGTGCCCCTGTGGAGCGCTACCTGGGCTCACTGTTTGTGAATGTAATTCTCGTTTAAAGTGTACCTAAACAAATGTGTCGGGGCTTATATCAGCGAGGTTGTGACGCGGCCTGGAGCGTGTGTTTAGGACCGCCACTGATTCGCCCTGATTTATGACCTTAAGTATATTTAAGTAGGTTTACGTACAGGTGGTCTTACTACTTTTACACTTACTTTCATAAAATTTTCATATTCACTTTTTTAAACCAGTACCTTTTATGGAAAATAGCGTCAGCGGCCATATAAAATGAAATATATCTTGTAAACTTTGAAGTCAACGTCCATTTTAGTAATATTCGTTGTTGCTCTTAGATGGATGACATCGATAAAATAATATTTATAATTCATAATTCATTAATTACTGTAATATTGAACCAGATTTTTTGTGGTTTGTAATAATATGAGTATGTGGTACTCGTACTAAACATAGTACTGATAGTATAAAATATAATAAGTGTAGACCTATTTTATAAATATCATCTATCCAAGAGCCTAAATTTCAATGCCAACTTCCAATTCCGATGTCTGAATCTAAATATGTTCTCTCTTGTTGAGCCTAATGGGTTTTGGATACCGCTACCGCTTACGCTAATGGTACATAAAACATTGAATATTAATTGTATAGGTACGTGAATATTTAAACTTTAGTGAATATAAAATGTGATCTGGATAGTAGATACCGCCGTATATAGTCGTACGTAAGCGCAGGTCGGTGATATTTTTGTGGAAATCAATATTCCAAGTGAGTAACGGACGCAGAACTCAATGTTCTCAATACCCTTTTGGATTTTGAACCTCACTTGAACGCGAGCAGACGACTGCTTCTTTAGAAGCACTTTAGCAATACACTGAAAATAGTTGTTTTAGTAGGTATTGCCATCACTAGCGAAGAATATACTTATTAGTATTTACTTTAGTATTTACGCGAATCTGCTGCGATTGAGAAGGAGTTGAAATTGACTTTTTAGTATTGAATAGAATCTGAACGAGATTGAATACTTGCAACTTTTAAAATATTAGTTTGATAATTTACATTTTAGATAAAGTCAGTATTTTACTTAGTTTATGAATGTACTCTTTTGAATAGAAATAAGTTAATAATAAAGGAATAATAAAACTTATGAATTAAATCTAATTAATGAAAAAATCAAATTATGGTTATGAATTAAGAATGATTACGAAACGTCTTTATAAATAACAGTTAATACTCGTAATATATATTTAAAATATTTAATTTATCGCTATGTAGTGGTATTTTCAAAACCTTAACTTCGCTAATCTATGAGTCTATCAGGGATGTTCAAGACCGTAAATACAAAGGTGAAAAGGAAAAACCGAAGTGAGGGCCAGGACTAACACAATGATACTGATAATGATCCTGAAGCTATATAATATATTATGTCTGAATGCCCGCAGAGCTAAACTTCAGGCAGCACTAAATCAAGTCGTATAAACTTAGTTTATTGCGTACGTTTAATTACAAAGTGGTTCAGCTTGTCTGCAGTCGTGAAACTTTACCGGTTTTTAAGGATGTTATACAAGGTTTCTTTTTAGTTTTAAACATCTTTTATATTGCAATAACATGGCAAATAAAGACTGAGTTTAACGGTGGACTTATTATAGTAATTGGAGCAGTGTTGACTTAATAGCTACAACGCGGCGTCGAACTTGTGATCTTCTTTAGAAGAATCTAGTAAGGGGTTCGATCCATCAGTATTGATCGAACCATGTTTCATTATTTAGAGTTCGATTGTATGATGCAATTCGTTACCTATACACCAACACAACTTTAAACCAGGCATGCAAACGTTTAGCCATCTATAATGGTAGCCTTCATATTTTCCATGGGAGCGTGACTTCTTGATAAACTCAAGATAAAAAAACAAAAGTATTGACTAAATTATAAGCAATAGCAAAGAAGTTAACCGTTTGTGCCACATCTTCCATGGGCACAATGATTAAGAATTAATAATAGTTTGGTGAATCAGAAAAATGCTATTGATATTTTCAGTTAAAAATGAACCTTGAGTACATGCCTGATAAATGAAAATTAGATATATATTACGTGCCACAGAAAATAGTCCAGTAGCTGATATTTACCCACGGTTTGGTCACGTTCCCGCAACCCGCTACCCATCAGAACCTATTCCCGGGATAGTATATATTGTGTGTTATTCCAGACACAAATAGGTATATTCCTGTACTAAATTCTAAAATCCGTTTAACCGTTAGAGCGTGATTGACTAAAGAACATACAAACATCTTCACAAAATTTCACATTTATATTTACCACTAGCCTATGACCGCGGCTCCGTCCGCGTGACAGTCGATTATCGCGACCTAAGCGCCATCTGTGAAACTTAAATTCTATATTACTAATCTATATTATAATAATTGTTTGTGAACACAAGAGTATACTGTGATCATGGCACGTTTTCGAAACCAAAAAACATGGTAAATATCACTCTGATTTTTATAATAGTAATGTAAACGGTCTAGTCAATCTAACCATTATAAAAGTCGTGATTGGCCGGCGTATGCGAATGATATAAACTCAAATATAAAGCAATCGACATTAGCCACGGCCCGTCGCCAATATGCTTGGTTCCTAAATCAAGTTTGTGCAGTCGTTAGGCCTCGTTGACAGGGCGCGCGGCCACGGGTCATCGACCCACATTCCGCTCATTTGAACTGAAGAACCTCACTAAATTTATTTTAATATATTCAAGTCGGAGGAGACTATTTAGGTATTACTTATATATTTTTTTTTTGTATTCTCAAAGGGTAGAACTACCAGTCCTTTCACTCGCTATATCTTGGTTTCTGCGAAGTGGGGCGCTAACCACTGGCTTTGCTTGTTGGCTCTGCTTTTTTACTCCCACACTGCAAATGAAAATGTCCTAATGAAAAATTCAATATAATTATCAGCTGACTGGCAGGAATGGATCCCATGCTTTTTTTTAATTAGGACACGTCAATGTGACTTCACCTTCACTTTCTCGCTACTGCCACACAATACACAATAGTTAATAGTGCTGTTACTATTGGTACTGTTTAGGTATTTCAGGTTAATCAAAACATGTTTATATATATTTTATGCTCTTGTTTAGATGAAAGTAATGTCACAAGCGAAAATGTGTTGTTAAGTATAAAAATGGATAGTTACAAGGGGAGAAGAAGACTCACGAGCAAAATAAAAGAACTGTGTAAAAAATATACGGTCGGGATATGAGTGAATGTAGAGATCGCGTAGCTCAGTAGGTCAGTAGTCTAAAAAATAAGATGGTTACAGTACGGTAAGTACAATATCGTATTAGAGGCATTACCCTGTTCTAAATTACTCAGGAAACCAAAACAGTCAGTTTATTATATTAGACAATTCTATATTACCATATTACCAACCGCCTCACAAGTATTCGCATAGAATGATTAAACATACACAAAACATTTATTATTCAAATGTAGTCCGAAGAGTTAACTAGTCCAATAAATGTGCCGCTGCCATGTCGGCCGTCGGCCGCCGCCGCCTAATAAATACGATGAGATAAGGATAATCCGCGATATAAAGTCATAAGTTCATTACGAAGTTGGCGTTATTGTCCACGACTGCTCACACAACTGATGAAAAAGTTGATATCATCTCGATGTTCCTTTTACTTTCATATTGGTACCATTATGTAGACGTGTATATATTTCGTTATGTTACAAGGGTTGTGTGTGTATATGATAATATTGATAATGGTTTAAGAAGGCATCATTAAAATATTAATATCAAATGAATATTATTATGATGAACTAGAAATACAGGACTTGTACTCCTATTCTGCTTATGTTTTTTTTATTTAGGGCACGTCAATTCGACTTCACCTTGCCTGATAGTGAACTGAAGGCAAAGTCTCAGGAAAGAGGGTCACCATTACATAGAGTGTTACAATAGTGGTGTTAGCTTGACGCCCTCATCAAATGCTTTTTCACGCTCCGCTTACAGGATCCGGGACTGTAGGAAGAAGGAAATACGTGAGTTGGCAAGGAATTCCAAGACTTAATGGCGCAGCAGAGGAAAGACTCACCGAATCGCTTGGTTTTTGAGGAAGTGTATATGGTTCATAGCCAATTATGTAGTCAACGTATGGCGCACTTTTATATAAGGCTGAAGAACACACTTGCGCGTTTCCTTGATAGGTAGAGGGAATGAGAATAAAGAGAGATACGGTAAGAAAGAACTTATAGTGGGCAACAAGGGCCATAGTTCACGAAGTGAATAAAAAAAAAAAAGTCAAACCGTGTTAAGAAAAGCATGACATGTTTTGAAAGTTACTTTTTCGATATTTTTAAAAGAAAAACTCTTAAAAAAATCCACTTCATTACGAAAGCATCACGTGCTAACCCTATGTCGCTCGCGCGGGTCGTCGCGGACGGGGCGGGCGCACGGTCGGTCGCGGCCGCAGCGAAGGCCGCCATCACACCAGACCGGTCGTGATCCACCATTGTTTTAAGGATAACTGTATTGGGCGCAATAAGTCCAATACGGAGTTCAATTCTTGCTATGTAACTGTCACTGAATGAAACTTTGAAATAAGCATATTATTATACATTTATTTCTTTTTAGCTGTTTCGCGGGGAATTCTATTCCCATTAGCACATCCCATGGGAACCTTTACAAACCAGTACAATGAAAAACAAAGTAACAAATATGGATTTTACTGTCAAGACACAGCGGTCATAAACCATGAAGTAATAAAGTCATATTGCAAACTAACAACTAACTGTTGCCGGCGGCTCTGCTCGACTGGAATTTAAACCTATGCGTGACATAAAAAAGTATCTTTAAAAGTTACATTCGATGCCATATTGAATGGGTGTCTATATTTTAAATAACAAAACTAAAAAAATACATTTATCTTTTACGTACGTAACTTCACAGACAATTTCAGTTCATAATATGAGAAAACTAAAATAAATACGTACATTTGTTTTGCGTAATCTGTGTGGAACAGGGTGGGGGTGACACTGATGTACAGCAATCTTGATCTCGGCCCACATCGCTCGGCGCTACATTATCCTCGTGGAGCCAACTGAGCAGGCGCGCAGGCGCAAGCTCGGACCATTACACGGCTCATGACTTTCATTCATTTCCATTTATCTTCATACGTGCATCAATTATTGCGCACCAACGATGTGCTTATAAGGCGCAGTGCACACCAGAGGCGGTCTCCGATGTTATTCGCGCCTAGTTCTATAACATAATTATCGTTCGACATCATCCTGGTTTTTTGTTATGTTATGAAGCTCTCCTACTATTTACGAATGTGGGACAAACTACTGGAGCGAATGTGGTATAAGTCTGCCTAGCCCAGCTTTTATTATAAACAAAAATAATAAATTATCACTTAGATTTTGGCTAAATTCGTCAACTAAGACGACTATCGGTACAATAACAGTTGAGAAGGGATGTAGTCCACACGGCGAGAATCTCCAAATAATATTAAATGTGAACTCAAGTTGAACCTAATTTCGGACCAATAATGAAATCAAAAGACCATAGTAGTACACAAGTACAAGTAGCCATCTGATAATAAATTGATACCGTGATCTATTAACGTCTGCATTTGAGCTGTCACTCATGTTATTTCAGAGAGCAGAAAAGCAGAGCCGACTTTGTTAGGACACCAATTGATTGGTTTCAAAATACGACCACACATAAATCGAATATGAATATCATGCTTACTATGCATGCTGAGTCAATATTGTCAACGCGTGAACGAAAATCAGCGTGACTTTCACGTTTAATGAGATAGTACCCTTCAGCGGTTGAATATAGTCGCTCCATATTATAATTGCTCCAATAAAATAGATCGTATAACTGCTATTATATGGCAATATCTACTATGGAGAACGTTATTGAAGCCAAATGTGTACGATCGCCGTAAATGCAAATGATAGTAGCAAGATTAATGGTCGCTATTCAATTAAGAGTATTAATGCAGTAGCGGTCTTTGTTCGCGGAGTAATCTGCGCAATGAATCCACTCAATTTGATCGTATCAACAGGTTATAAAGGGGTTCATTAACTCGTCTCTGTTCGTGGGGTTATAGTTCTGCTGAGCTCGTTCGTCCCCGCCGTGCTCGTCACACACTGCTGCCGCCGCTGATGATCGTACATTGCCGACTGTTAATCAGTTGCAGCTTATTGTTGTAGAAATTTTATCCAAATGTAGCTGCTAGGTTTATAATACTTATAGCATTTTAAGTATCCTTGTTCGAAGGTTATAACACTGATTAATTATAATATTGAAAACAACTTAAGGCGGTGATAGAACCAAAACACACACACACACACGCGCATAAATACTTACTAGACCACGTTACTGGAACTCTCCCGCCAATAATTGATATTGTTAGAAGTGGTCCACGTCAGTGGTGTACCAGGAATTTAACCTGTAACATTTTAATTGCGAATACTCCTTACCCGTTTTACACTGTTGCATTAGTCAAACGACCTCACAACGACTCTATCATCGTAATTTGTACAAATTGTTGCAAGTTAAAAGTTCTTCTTAGACTTTGTTTTGTAACTGAATGTTATGCCACACTAAGGGTAATAATGTTTACTTAGTGTTGCCACACTAAAAAATACTCTAATACACTTAGTAATTCAAAAAATATTGGTGTACCTTGTCTCCCATAGGGATCAAGTGTCCCCAGTTTCCCTACCAAAAGTCTAAGTGCCCATTGCCAACTCTGTCAGAAACTTTTCTTAACTTTAAAGCTACTTTACTAGGGCGAACTAAAATAATTGGATTACTCTTTTCACTTCCAAGAGATCTGCTGTGAATAAGTCTCCTCCTCCCTCCTCAGCTCTCAGCATTTGAATATTCCAACACCGGGCAGCGATAAATTTGTGAAAATAAACGCGTTTCATAAATTTTAGGATTTCAACAAATGCTTCTAGTAGAGCGAGATTCAGCTCAACGAGATCGTGAAATAGTCACTGTGAGGTGGCACTTGAATGGGCTGCTCGTCGAGGGAAGTGCGACTGTGCGACTCACTCAATATCGACTTGTAGAATAGTGGAACTTGTAGAATGTTGGATTTCCTATGACCAGTGAGTGACGTACACTTCCAACTGCGTCTTCAGGTGCCAATTACTATTAACGAATGAGTTGTAATTTAAAAATAAATACGTTTATTTAACATTCAACATAGGGCTCATACAATATAATAACTCCTTCAATGTAGTTATGGTTAAATACTTATAAACTTATGCCACTGCCGGTAATTGCACTCACGGCGAGGAAAACTTTGCGCTATTTATTGGAAGTATTTCAGCGGCACGTGTGTGGAGCGCTCAGCGAATGATGGTGTTATTAGTCAAAATGGTAATAGCGCACCGTCACGCGTTCGGTGCGCCTCGTAAACGCGCGGCGGCTTACCGGCGCGCGAGGTGCGGCGCGTCGCGACAAACACCCGATATGAATACAGTTTTACGACACGCCTGACTGCCTCCGCTGATTACATTGCTACCCGCAATCTTCATGAAGTTGCTAGGCTTACCACACGCCATACACACAAAAATAACATCCAACAAATTTGTAACAAGATTTAGTCCACCGAGTCTAAATTCAACTTATAAATCGTAATAAAAATTTACTGAGATACTTTTCTTCACCGCTTTACACAAAAAATGTATCCAAAAAAGTACACAGCCGACCAAATTCTAAACAATAACTGTACCATTTTTTATAAAGGACTCTTCAATTTGACTATATTTCGCATGACGGTAAGTTAGAGGCAAAGTCTCAGGCAAGAAAATCACCACTACAAACATGTACCATGTTACAATGGTAGCGCTTAACGGGACGGCCTCATCAATAAGTACATAATAATATTACTATTCACACATTACCGATACTTAAGAAAATTACATTGCGTAAAATGTAAAAAGAAAGTAAAGAAGGCAGGACTAACGGAACAGTAAACACGTGGAAACAGAGCTCACACACCAGTTATAGGTATTGTATTAGTGCTGTGTGGCAATGAGATCCGCAACCTCAACCGAGCGCTACTCCAATCTAATCGCTCGATATAGTCGCTGCAGGCAGGCGGCTCATTTCCTCTGCTATTATCTTATCTCCGATCAATGATCGCTACTAGACAGTTAGGTCCACTTCCCGCCTCTCCACCACGCCCCAGTAGACGCTACGACGTACAGCACCGTACTACAATTACTACAAACCTCTACGTAATGTTATGAAGTCATACGGTATCTTGTGGACGCCCTAATTTTCAAGCTTCACAAATAAATCGCGTAGAGATATTTTAATTCAGATTTATTTCTTGTAATAAAACTTTTTTCGGAAGGTATCGTAATTTACTACTTGTTTTTCCTTCACGGAGCAATAGCTCTGTCTTATGTCTTGGAGTAGTTCTCATAGCTCACAAGACTGGTACTTCGTTGTTTTTTGCTTAGTGTGCTAAGAAAATTAGTGCTGCTATTCACGGAGAATAACAACAACGACGTTACTGTGAACTTTTCCTTGGAGCAAGTACATCGGTTCCCTAGCTTATGTACCTTTATTTTAGCTATAAAAACATTATTAAGATCTCATAACTAATCCAATTTCTTTAAAGAGTATCTGTAGTTCATGACGCGGCGAGTACTCACTTAACTTCAGGTGAATTCATCCTCAAAATGAGTCATCTACAACAGTCCTCAGCACGTAACTAACTACCTTAACTTGCCCAAAAACATTCATTATATAAATAATATTGACATTTGTTAACAAACACAATTATTTAATAAAGTTTTAGCAATTAATATTACAATTTATCGCGTTGTTTTGCTTTTCGGCAGCAAAATAGGTTGTGAAATATTATTATGACTATAAAAGTTTGTTTTATGATAAAATCCCTGCACTCCCTCCTCTGGCGGTGGTACGATGCACACTGGCACACTGTAGTTTTTATGGAGAGTTGGTAAATTTGATTCAATCCGGTTATAAAATCATCATTTGCAAGCCATGTTTCTAACTTCACTCGCTACAAGTCCAATAAGTTGAAAATTGTTTGTGATTCTATTCCAATAAAGAGCTTTTTAATTTATTTATTTACCCAAGGCATCCGATTTCGTTTTTTGGACACCATTCAATGTTCAGAACGGATATCTTTGAAGTTTTGATTATCCATGGATACTATTCATGTATATTCATTGAAGCGTAAATTAAATTACGAAATGTAAATAAAAAATGTCAAACTCCGAGACATAAATTGCACTGTACGCCCGATCTCATGCACCCACGTCACGATTTTACATTTTGTAATTGATTTATTTTTATGTTTCATGCATTTTAATACATCTACACGGTTGTTAGACTACCTGGAAACCAAACCTCATTAAACATTGCCGTTAGAAGTATTTTGTATTACTTGAATTGTCGCTGATATTACTTTCACACATCA
Source organism: Pelosia muscerda (assembly GCA_963691645.1). Classification (NCBI taxonomy): domain Eukaryota; kingdom Metazoa; phylum Arthropoda; class Insecta; order Lepidoptera; family Erebidae; genus Pelosia; species Pelosia muscerda. The sequence continues at coordinate 18,892,584 of OY829105.1, read as the reverse complement.
CGAGATATGACAAGATTGGCACGCAACAGAAGATATTTTTTTGACTTTTATTAGAAAGTATTAGATATTTTCAATTTTGAGCTGAAGTTGGGTCTTATTGTGAACAGCTTTCGTTGACAAAGATAGCAGGTTTACCTACGAAACTAAGCTAATTCCACTTTAACAAATAAAGTTATCGAAATCGCGGTAGCCTAGTGGTATGGGTAATAGACTGCCGAGACGAGATCTCGGATTCGAACCTAAATTTTACCATGGCACGCACCAATGACTTTTTGATGCTTTTCGAAGTTAAGTATGTGTGTATTTATCGCAGGTACAAAAGTGCCCCCGCAGCGCACGATGGCCATCAGGGTCATCAGGGGGTACCGTACGATATCCTTCGACGCAGCGAGTCTCCTCGCCGGATCTATACCATGGATCCTGGATGCGAGAGCCCTTTCGGTGCTATATCGGTATCGAAAGGAGGCGCGGGAGCGGGGACATGAACCCGAGCCTAGTGAGCTCCGGGCTGTCAAGTCCCAGCTCCACGGGGACATGGTAGCCGAGTGGGAACGACGACTTGGGCAATCACGCGCAGGGCACGCTGTAGTAGCGGCTGTAAGACCCATCATGGGGGACTGGCTAGAGAGGCCACACGGTAGCCTCTCGTACCGGCTGACGCAGGTTATCACCGGGCACGGGTGCTTCGGGGATTACCTGCGTCGGATCCAGAAGGAGCCAACGTCCGAGTGCCATCACTGTGATGCGAGCGAGGACTCGGGGCTGCACACGCTGACCGAGTGCCCGGCGTGGGAGACGCTAAGGCGGGTCCTAGCAACAGCCCTAGGGGTGGGAGTTGTCTCGCTCGCCACCTTGCTCACGGTGATGGTACGATGCGCGAGTGCTTGGGCAGCCGCCGCCTCCTTCTGCGAGCAAGTAATGCTCGAAAAGGAGGAGGCGGAGCGGGTTCGGAGAAGACTCCGGGCCCGCACTGCCCGCGATGAGCGGAGGCGACTCGGACGTCGGAGGTCGCAAAATGACCTCCGTCCCCCATGAGCGCGGGCCTGGGGGTGACGGGTGGAGCCGCCGGTCACCCTAGCAGAAGCAGGCCACGGCGATGCGCAAATGCCACCCCATACCCAGGGGCTAGATGGGGACACCATGGTCCCCACATTAGGGGAAGAGGGTCATCTCAACAGAGATGTCCCCGGGTCTGCCGGGGTGCGAGAGATATGTCTTGTATAATCTCAATCTCAATCAAGGACCCATGGACGGCGTGCGTTTTGGTCGGTTCGAGTCCGACATAATCGCCTCCATCGGTTTTGGTGGAGGTGGTACCCGTTGGGATTTTGCGCACGATAAAAAAAAAAAAAAAAGGTACAAAAGTGCCCGGTTAAAGGCAATACTAAACAAACTGGCGAAATGTGGGTGCTAGCATCTCTGCTTACCCCTTCGGGGATATATAGGCGTGAGTTTATGTTATGTATATTTATGTATTCATATAATGGTAAAAAAACCAACAAACTGAAATTCATTTCCATTGTAAGGTGAAGTTTATAGTAGCTAGTGTATAGTTGAAAGAGATCCCTCGCCGAGCCACAGAATAAATAATAGTAGTACCGGCGCCGAGAGCAAATTATACTAACGCCCAAACAAGCCCCGCTGAGGCTGGTTTCACCGACAATTGTTATTGTTTCAACCAACATTCTAACATTATTTGCTTTTTTATTGTGAAATATGTCACTGTGAGGATCATTCGTAGGCCTTTTCGTTCGAAAGATTTTCGTGCAAATACGGTGCTCTTGAGAAAAGCCAAGATATGCTGTATAAGTCGTCAGTGAAGAACGTCCGTTTCAAATATAAGCAGCGGCTTTATTGTAAACACAATGTGACTTCAATAACTAATATGGTGATTGAAAACCCGTGTACTTCACTAGTTCGCATTTATCTAAGTTAGAGTATGGTTTAAACAAGTAGTGGCCGGCGGTGCGCGTAGTGTCTAGTGAGAAATAGGGTAGACCGATACGGTTGGCCACAATAAGTAGGTACGAACTCGGCGGTCATCAGTACGCCATGATCATGGCGCTTGTAGCAGCGCCGAAATATCGGTTGCACCATAAAATCAGCAAACATAGTAAATATCTCGAAATATTTAACAGTGAATAGGTAGATGACCAAGTCAATCTAAAATCATACATCGCAAAAAGTTCGTGATATCCGTAATAGCACATTAACCTGGTAGCCCCTTTTTAAGAATATACTGTGTCAACTGAGCTTCTCTGAACACTTGAAAATGTCACTTACATACGTCTTAGTGCAACGTAGGGGCCATCTACCGAAATTCTTCTGAACTGCAGAAATTTGTAAGGATGCTAACGTAACGACTAGTGACTATCTTGGGCTACGCACAATGGGTCAGCGAAGGTATATCGCTAAACATCACAATAAATAACTTATATCACCACCATAACGACTATCATAACTCTAATAAACCATGGTCAGGCGAATTACAGGTTCCATAATCTGTGTTTATTCGTGTCTTGTAACTTCGTACATTGTAGCACGTGGTTTGACATCTCGGGCGAATGAATACCATTTTTGTTCATCAGATTAAAATCATTGCATTATCGTTCGCAATAAAAACAAAAATATCTGAATTAAAATCTGTACGTGAACAACGAAAATGGACCGGAGCGTAATCATACCGCCGGCCGACCGCACGAGTTAGTAGCTGATAAAGATTGGTAGGTACCTACATGAAAAGGACACTAGGATAGTTTTATTAATTAAGTGTCTTGAAACAGTTTGAAACACATATAAAAACTGAATGCTATATTCTCTATTATATAGTATATTCTATACCTTTTGCTAGTAAAAACCACGATTTATCGTTGTTGGTCGAAGGCTTCTCTTGCAGTTAAAAATAGCAGAAAAAAAAGTGTATTATTCAAATAACATATCTGTTTACACTTTCCGACTCTTTACTGCAGTGTTCTCAACGACAGAAACGATTAAATGTCTCCAATCTTAGCTTCTGCTTTTCGGAAAGCTTAATACACCTTGACAAATAAGCTTAGTAAAAACTTTATCTCGAGACAGGCGAGCAAGTAGGGCAGAATTGGTTCTGTGGTCTTGTTTAATAACTCTCAACTGTGATGAAGCTTTTCCTTTGTTAGCAAGGATTGAAAAGGCTCCTCTTTAGGTAGACTCACAAGGTAGGTACGATAGACAGATAAACATTACACTGTACACTCTGGCGCATGCTTCAACAGTTAATCGCGATTTTATAAGTGAAATAGCCCTCTGCGTCGACAGCGTTCGGTCGAGATTATCGTGCAATCTTCTCATATTCAACTGTACGTGTGAGTTGACTCTGACGCATTACCAATGCTCTACTGGTTTTAATAAAGTGCTCTAAATATTAAATGTTTCGAATAGTACCTAAATATTTGCTACTATTATGAATCCACGCATAGCCAAAACCACCTACTGCATCCTCATACGTTTTAGGATGGGACCTTTATTTTAAAACGCACCAATGGGTACTGTTTATTTATTCGAGTGTATCCGTGCGGTCGATCCACGGAGGACAGAATTCCATGTTCGCCACTGTCGTACTTATACTACACTATTCCTCATTTGCACTTTTTTCCTCGGTGTGTGAAAAAAGTTACAGGTCTGTATATTTGTCTACCTTTACATGGTATTTACAAAGTCTAATGAGAACAAAAATAATACGGAAGGACACGCGTTAAAGTAATTGGGCCAGGACCTCGTTTTGCTAGTCACACATGTAAGTAACATGAGGTTTATTGACTGAGACTGTGCTACTACTGTACTAGGCGAGTAGCAGTACCAAGGAGCTCGTTAAAAGGGCCCTCATCTAGTCCGTTTACTCGGACGAGAAGGAATTAAAAGATGAGTTCGCGAAGTGTGTCGAGTGGATGAGTGTCCGCGTCGCGGCCGCACTCGCCTTCGATTGCGCGGGCACCAGGGCGGCAGACAGGCGAGGCGACGACTTCTTTGATTAAAACTTATGCAAATCGTGGAGCGAGTCAAGTGGCTTCAGCAACTTACCAAACGATAGTTCAGGAGAGTGTAGCTCAAGTCACGAGTTATCAACTGTCAAGTTATAATGCAAGATTACCTTCTCAATTAACCTTAAAATATGACCAAAAGTCGCGTAAACCGACATTCAGACGCGATAGATAAGCCGTGGTTCTTACCTATTAGTGCCTAATCAATCAATGCCATTGCTTAACATAGGCCTCTCGAAATGTGCGCCATAAACAGTACATAAGTAGTAATTAAATAAGATTTACATTCTCATAATTATGCCAGAACAACCCGTCAATATGATAGAACATAGGTATTTATTAAAAAACATGTTGCACTAGCAGGTGAAGTGCATTCGAAATCAGTGGGTGCAGAGGAAACTGTACTGTGTACTGTAGATAGGACATGCTCATTTGTGACTGCCAATAATTTTGTTTATTAAGAAATCGCTTCCACTTATATCTTGCCGTATGTCACTAGGAACAGGCGACGGAGGCGGTACGTCGCCTGTTAACTATTTGTGCGGATTTTAATTAAGTTTGTGCGGCTTGAGTGACGTGCGCCGCGCTGCGCCGCGGGGCCGCGTCACGGCCTCTCACTGATTACGATATCACAATACGGTCTTGGACTGCAATGAGATCTTAAAAAGGATGTAGGTATTTATTTTTAAATGAATTCTTAAATGTTTAGCGAAAATCTGTTAGAAATGACTTCATGTCAGTATTGTATCTCTCGCTCGTCAAGCTGACTCCTTAATCACTACTAAAAGGTATTCTCATACTTCTCACAGTCAAAGAAAACAGTAGGTTACCCAAGGTATATGGGAGAATACGACAATGGGCCGACTGATGCATGACTCAATGTAATCGACCGTGAGATAGTCATTTATCACTCTATACGTCTGATTAGCTGCCCTTGCAAGTTGGTCATCAAGCCATCTGTTCTATGGGCATTGGATCATGTATTTAAGAAATATTCCCAAGCATGTGGGAACCATTGAGCCATCTTTGAGCCATCTCGTGTTGTGGCGGATGAACATACTGTGACCCTTTGTGTACAGCTATAGTGGAATATGCAACTTCTGTGATGTTGGAAGCTGTATGAAATACTGTTCAGTCACTGACTCAAACATAAGTTGATATAAAAGAGTCAATTTGTAAGGTAACTAAAGAAATGTGCGAAATGACAGTGATAGACGAGAATGTAATTATATTGGTGTCGGGGAGGCCTGCGCTTGATACGCTCTGTTAGGCGCCACTCATGTTTCTAATTCCATGTGCAAATTCGAAATGAATAATTGCTTAATTATTTTTTAAGATAAATTCAATTCCATTAGTTTTCAAAGTTTTGTGAAGTCCACTAACCAACAATAATTGGCTGATCTGTCAGGCGAGGTGAAGTCTCGTTGACGTGTTCTATATAAAAAATCTAATGTCTCAGCTGATGGTATACTTAGAAGTCATATCATACTGCTGAAAAGTGCTTCAAACCTCGTTATAACCCCAGGCTACTAAAGTGAGGTGAGAAAAAGCATCGGTCAAGACCTTCAAATTGAACACCATTTAAGTAATGATTGCATTTGGAGTAGCGGTTTTTTTTTCTTCTGCACTTAAGATATATACACATACCTTCAGGAAGAAAAATGTAAACCAGTTGAAAAGAGGCTTAATATATTCATAATAATGGGGGCAAGGATAGGCCCCCAGCTGTAATTTAATATTTTGGTGACACTGGCAGATATTTCTAATGATATTTTGACAGTTCGGCGTTATGGGTGCCCGAATATATACCGGTTGATTTTATAGTGGTTTTGGAAAAAAAGATTTTGGCCACAATTTCGATAGTAAAATCGTAAGGAAGTCCTAATTTGGCGAAAAAAAAAATTTTTTTTTTACACGTCCCATACATTTTTCTGTTCACCAGCACATTATTGCCATACATAAAGTATTTTTTTTTCTTTTCAAAATTAAAACTTCCAGTCGATTTTGCTACCGAAACTGTGTGTGAAACAAAATATTCTTTTTCCAAAACCACTATAAAATCACCTTGTATAACTCGGTGGGCACCAACCGATGATATTTCTAAAGCTATGTGGTTATTATTCATGAAAGCATCCACTAAATAATTCCGCTAATGCAATGCAAGCTAAACAGATAGTTCCCCGCTGAGTGCGCCGCTGTCACGTACATTATTATGAATTTCGAACTGGGACGAATACATTTTAAATGTTTGCTACTTATTTATAAAGCAGTAAATATTTCATTGAAAGGCAGCTATAGTGAAAATAGGATAGCATATTGTTTTTTTTTGATAATAATTTATTCTTTTTCGCCCCGTATATTTTAACAGTAAAATTTTTGATTTTCTAATTTTTTTACCACTAGTTTTAGTATCATTTTTCGGGTTGATTTGAGTTGCCACCGTGGTGTAGAGATAGTTGTACCTTGCTAGAGGTGCAAGTGTACTTAGGTTTGTACTCATCTACCCATCTCACCATCAAGTTTGCGGTCGTTGTCTTTGCCAGTTAAGAAGCACAAAAAATATTACTGAGTTATACCGAATAGTTCACAAAGTCTGATGGGACTTGAACCCGCGACTGTCTTTTTCCAAGTGAAGTACTCCATCGCACCTAGAGTGTACTTTACTATAAGTAGGAGTACTCAGAGTTGTGACATATTTGAAATACTTGTATTTAAAATACAAATACAAAATACAAAATACGTATTTTGAATTTTGTACTTAAGTACTTTTTTTAAAAAGTATTTTGTATTTTATTTGAAATACTATTCGAGACGTACTTTGTATTTGTAAAATGCTTTGTAAAATACAAAATACTTTTTTATTCTTAGCTTCATTTTTCTGAAGCATTCCGCGATTCAGTAAAAACAAAAAATGACCGCTAGTGGCGCAGCAGCTTCTATGCGCAAAATGAGAGATGAAACAAAATGCATATATACTTCTTCTTCTTTTCTTAAAATGGCTTCTGCAGCAGGATAGCCGCAATTTTGCCAGTCTCTAGTAAATGTAAACTTTTATAAAATTAATGGCGAGACGCCAATGTCAAGTTTCAAGTTTTAAAAAAGTCTTCCAGAGCCACGTTAGCCACGCCAGTAAATTCGTTTCCGTGTGTCCGCCCCCCACGAGATCAGGTAGACGATCAGGACGTGTGGTTGGATTTTAGGGGGCAAAAGAATAATGCATATAAAACCTGACCCCTCTTGACAATTCTCAAAGTCAGTGTTACGTTTTGCAGTGTTGACAGCTATTTCATTATTACTGTGTTGTTCGCTCGAAATGTCTTTAAAAAAATGCCAAAACAAATTGTATTTAAACAATATGCCGTGTAGGCTATAAGACATTATTTTAACGATTCGTATTTAAGTGATTATGAATGTATAAATGACAAATAAAAATACAGAAATAGAAAAATATATTTATAAAAAACCAGTATGATTATGCGTCCACACAGACGCAACATGTCAGATGCTCTTTTTGAAGATTAAAAAAAAATAGAAGATCAAAAATTCTGAAAACCAGTAATTTTACCATAAAGTATTTTATATTTCAATAAAGTATTTTGAAAATACATATTTTGTATTTAGTATTTAAATACAAAAGTCAAAAGTATTTTGTATCTTGTATTTGAAATACTATATTAAAAAAGTATTTGCATTTTGTATTTAAATACTTTTCGAAAAGTATTTTGTACATCTCTGAGTACTTGTTATAAATATAGTACGTGAAGTAAGATAACCTATGTATCTTATAATAATTATAATATAAACGTACACGCCAATTACGCGTGTATCTTAACAATAATGAAATAAATAATGTGCAAATCCCCGCGGCCCGATATATGAAGTGCTTTTCTTTCTTCCACAAGAATAAATATTGTATTGAATCCTTATTATAAAACAATATCCTCAAAGAATCCACATACTCTGACATTTGGCGTCGGTAATACTGTCGCTCCTTGTCTTTAATTTTAATATTATAATACTCGTATGTATTAAGCAGAACATAAGCCTTTAGTTGTTTGTTATTTTATATTCTATGCACTACTATTCTGTTTCCGTTACTCACCGAATCACTGAAGTAAATTAAGTTCAAGTTTGATGTAGAGATTGCTTCTTAACTGAAGAATATGAGATAATTTTTATTTTCACAAAATTGCAATTTTCCGCCTTAACTGGCGTACGCGCGGGCGGCAGGTGGCTGCTAGCTTCAAAGTAAACTGTTGGTGAAGTTCGTAAGGTCCAGTAGCGTATCTGATCACTTCCATGTTAATCTTAACATAACATAAACTCACGTCTTTATCCCCGAAGGGGTAGGCAGAGGTACTAGCACCCACATTTCGCCCGTTTATGTTTAGGTCCCAATGTAATAGGTGGCGAGCCTATTGTCATTAACCGGGCACTTATAAACCTGCGATAAATACACACATAACTTCGAAAAGCATCGAAAAGTCATTGGTGTGTGCCATGGTAAACCTGGGATCGAACCCAAGACCTTGTCTCTGCAGTCCATTACCCATACCACTAGGCTACCGCGCGCTTAATGCTTAGTTTATACGTAATGTGACGTACGTTGCGTGGAAGCGTACTTTTATTTTCTTTTTATCGTGCGCAAAATCCCCACGGATATCACCATACCACCATACCACCTCCACCAAAACCGGGATCCTTGATTGCCAGAGGTGAGATTATACAAGACATCGCTCGCACCCTGGCAGACCCGGGGACATCTCTGTTGAGATGACCCTCTTCCCCTAATGTGGGGACCATGGTGTCCCCATATAGCCCCTGGGTATGGGGTGGCACTTTGCGCCATCGCCGTGGCCTGCTTCTGCTAGTGACAGGCGTTGTAATAGTAGCGTACTGGCAGGTTCCTATAAACCTTTGTTTATAGCAATTCCACCTTTATTCTCAACGAGTCACACTGGATCCTGTCACACTGTGACTGGTTGAGAAAAATATTCGCATCGAGTAACAGTGTGCCTCGATGCGATTATTTATTCTCATCTAGTAGCACTGTTTCGTGAATAGTGTTACTCGTTAAGAAAAATAAATCTCATCGTGTAGCAGTGTGACTCTATGCGATATTTTATTCTCATCTGGTAACACTGCTTCTTGAATAGTGTTACTCGTTCAGAAAAACAAATCTCATTGATTAGCAGTGTAACTAGATGCGATTTTTAATTCTCATTTCATCAGACAAACAGATAATAGGGAAGTCCGCACTATAGACTTGTCACTTCATTCGGTAGATCTACAGGCTAGGACTTTTTGGTGGAGTTCCGTATACGCACAAAGATATCTGAATCTCTAATATTCAATTTTATTTATATAATGCACACACAATAATACCTAATTTTCAACGATTATGAAACCACTGAGATTGCAAAAAAAAAGCCATTGAATTATACTTTACTGCCATAGCATAGCTATTAGTCTAAAATTAAATGATCGCGTTGAGTTTATGGAACGATGAAATGATCTTTGTTTCATTTAATTTTGAAATTTAATACCAAAATTCAAAGACAGGTTTCGTAATCTCAGTGGTTTGATAATGGTTACGTATTAGTAGAACCGAACCGTTTGATTTTTTGATGCTCCGTATTTCCTAATGCGAAATGTAGATACTGCAAATAAAAGGCGATATTTTAGCTATAGGGCCGGGCAATGCATTCAGTTACCATTAAGAACCTATTCAGATGAAGTATTAGGTGCGTAAATTGTCCATTAAGGTGGAAATAATAAGTTAAACGATGCCAACGTGGCACGAGTCCAATGTTCGATGAAACATGTTCTGGAATGAACCCAAGATCGCACGATTAATGGTCACTTGTTTACATTGAACCACCCCGCCGGGACACCGCCACTGATTCATCATTATAATCGCGTGGTTTATTTTATTGTTGAACAAGTACAGCTGTTTCAGTGAAATCGCTTTTTAGTTGAAATAAAACATTGTCACGAAGTTTTGTTTGCGTTGTCACAAACAAAACTTGGCAATACATCAATTGTAACTTGGTAACATTTTAACGTTTAACCTAAAACACGTATACCGGTGTTGCAAATGAAAATTAGGTAATTTTTTATTTAAGTACTTACAGATTTATATGTAAATACATGCAAATGAGACATAGAAAAATACCAATTCAAATATTATGATACATATTTATACAAGCAAATATTTGCATGGGGCGCTACATACCTATTATATAACATGAATAGACATTTTAAAATGAATTATGGTAAACAAGCGATGATGGCACACTGAACATTAACTGGAACTTATCAATTTATTAGATGATACAGTTAAACAATAATGACTACTGATTGGCGCTTAACCCTAGCTCGCATTACAAATACAATCAATTATGTATTTTCACCTGCGGTCTCAACCCTCATCGCAGGGCGAGCTGTTTACCTCCGACCGATAGCTCACCGCGTCGTTGGTTTAGGACAATGACTTATCTCTCGTCAATAGTACCACCAGCTGTGACCGTACACACTGGCCGGAGGTCACTTATCATCACAAACATTGAAATATCAACCTTCTGTCAATACAATAGTGTTCACTGTCGTGTAAAGGATGGTGTGAAGTAACAAAGTTGCAGGCAATTTGTTAGGGTGAGTGTAGATGCTTGATTCATATCTCGCGATATTGTGTTATCTGTCGCGTCATCTATTACAGGCGTGGGCTGCGCTGTAACTTTAATACTTTGTTTAATATAATTGAAAGTGATTTTGGATGTGCTTATAATTTGTTGTCTCGACTTTCTATAATAGCGTTGGCTGACATGAAAAGCATTATACCAAGTTATACAATTTTGAATTAGGTATATAAATACTTCACTACTTTACCTAATATGAAATTTCATTCATAAATTTCATCATATTCATTCGCTTTTAAGAACTGTTTAATCACGATCGAGATTAAATATTGTTATGTTAATCGATGTGTAAATATCTTTTTGTCCTGTTTATATATTTGTTTTCTTTATCTAAGTTAGATCGACGAGAATGGCTTTATGACATTATGTAGTTGAACACTCACCTTTATCCTAGAGTATTGTTCTATTGTACGTGTGTTATTTATTGTTCATACATCTACTACTCTTTTATTCACTGTTCAACTCCAACTTAAGTGCTATTACAACACATAACCGGTCGTGTGTTCTGAGGAGAAGTATTTTTTTTATTAATTTAATACTTTATTGCGCAAATATATTTCATTTATAAAATAATTACGAGATGTTATGTACAAAAGGTGAGCTAGTATTATAATAAAGGCGGGTTAATAAAAAGTATGCAATAATCAGGTACAGAATGTTTTGTTCATTGTAGATATTTATAATTATCTCATGTAATGAAAAAACTAAGAACAAAAATATTCGAGTAGTAGTAACTACTATTGTATGACTGTGTATAAAATTCGCGTCAATTGATGAGAAGATTTTGGAGCCCTGCTAAACTAAGTTAAATGCATGTCTAATGTATAAAAAGCACGGCGACAAATGTCCATCAATTTTCGATTTTAAAATATGAATAGGCTCCACCAAAATGTTTTGTCACGCACAGCCAGGAAACAACTACGACGTCGGTCGTAGGACATTGGATCACATGACATTCCGACAACAAATGTCACTCCCATACATTTTCAGAGCGATGACGAATGTAGATTCGGAACGAATGCATTTTGGCTAGGCCCCCTGGACGCAAGGCAGAGGCAAGTAAGTCCTCATACCGTCCCTGTAACAGAAAAAAATATGCAGCTACGAACTTCGTATTGTGCGGTATACAGAACATACTTTAGTTTTGACACAAAAAACCATCATTTACATTGGCCCGTCGATTCAATTACATGTCTCCTCACATAATTATCGAACATTCGCCTTTTGCGATCGTTACGAGCACTCAACCGTAACATTCAATTCGGAATTAATGGAAACACGCAACGATCGTTTGAAATTACATTCAGTCAATGATAGCGCCTAGATCTGCTAATTATCCCCGGATTACGTTCAGCCGCCCGGCGGCGCCCTCTGTACTACGGATTAATGAAATGCCTTTACTGCTCCACTTGGGGGCCCATAACGTCATACAATGAGTTGTAAAGTGAATTTCTGCTCAAAAGGATTACGGTACTGATTTTGTCTTTAGCTATACAATTGACAATTAAGTAATGGTGACTGTTTATTTTCAGTTATGTCTTTAACATTCTGCTTTTTTATCATAGTGAGAGGTGAAGTCGATACAGGACGAAATTAATCGATTGAAAAAATAATTTTCATAGCTAATGAAATAATTTTCAGTTGGGGTTGGTGTGTACGAATAAGTTTCTTGAATATCCTCACGATCGGTTTAAGTTACTTTCAATTTGGTTTTCGCACCTCGTGAGAAAGATAAATATCTTTACGTGTTGTAAGATCGAAAAATTTTGTAATTGTCATATTGCGTAAGAATACTAATTGTTTGGTATAAATTAGGTTTCAGGTATGAGACAGATAAGACCTAAATATTATTAACTTATATTACTCAACAGGGAAAGTACGTACCTTATAGAAATCTGAAAGGGCGTTATTGTGGATGGGCGTTGCACTCAGAGCTAAATAAATCTAGCTACAGTTGATTCTAATATCGCCAGTACTTCTTCACCTTCAACGATTCTCAAAATATTTCAGTGTAAGTAGACTGGTGCTGAAAGTTTTACAAGTTAAAGTTGAAGTAATTACTTAACTGTGGTTCGTATGCGGATGTTTTTGTTTTAGAAATAAAGTAACATGTATGTCCAACACATACAGAGTGCAATCATTTATGAGCAAAATCAATTAGAGTTATATCATTACATCATAGGGAGCTATGTCACTACACGATATATTATAACAAGTATAAAGGTAACAGATTTTGAACAAGCTTGTTCCGGAAGCTCATTTAGTGAAGTTCAGAGATTTATGTGGATTATTTAACACTTATAAGCTCATCCCGGCTCAGATGTAGCTCAAAGTAGCTCCCTTCGAAACATATTATCTCAAAGTGTACTTTATTACACGTGCGTTGCCAACTACTGAAAGTGTATTTACTCTGCTAAATAGTATCATAATTAATGGAAGATTGAAGTTTTGTATGTTTAAGTACTTTGATATTTTCATATAATTAAAAATGCAATTACAACACACATATCAAGTATGTATAGCAATAAAATAATAATCAACAAAAAGTCATAACGTCTGCCAGTAGCGAAGTGTGAAATCTCTCAAAGGGAAACCGGTGAAAAATATATAGAATTGTCTCAATTCTAAATACAGAACTTTAGATAAAAATCACTTTCAGATAACGTACGAACATCTAAGGTAGCCGTAACGGATAGTTGGTTATAAAGTCTAACAACCACTCGTAACTGCCGTATTTCGATATTGCCTATACCTATAGGTCGTGGATGCCAAATGGGAGTTGTTTTACGGCAAATATCGAAGTTCATCCGCCACGCAAACTGTGGTGACTGATTGCTTCGGATGCGACCGGGATTAACGCTTAGATGAAAGCAACATGTATGAAAACCACACTAAGTTGTAGGGAATATAACAATAAGTACGTATAAGCAAAATGTACTACTCCGTTAGCAACGCCAAGCGATGGGAACTAACAAGCGCTTATGACATTTCCTACAAACTGCAAGTGTCCGCCTAACTACCCGCCGCGAACTTGTCCCGCAACCTTCGCCCCAGTTCGCCCCGTCCTCCGGCGCGTGTCGAGCGCTGGCTAAGTTTCCGGCAGCCCCGAACTTGCCAAACACACAACTTTATGAATTCCTAATCTTAATGTCTGGTTTATGTTAATAATTCTTACATAATATTAAGCAAGTATTCTTCTAGAATACAGTACAGTTTTTCCGGTTTAGATGATTACATACTATGTTTTGAACGTTAGGTTTATTAAAGCTTTTGTTACAAAGTATTAGGTTCCCTACTAAATTTTATCTCTGAGCGGTGCTGAAATAGACACACATAATGTTGTGAACGCTACACAGCGTAGTCAGAGACATCACTGGGGCGCTATTTTATACATCTATACATACATTCCTCATCTTCCTTTACATCTATCAACCTTTATAATATTGTGTTAACATTACGGTGAGGTGCTCGTACGTTGTTTGATGTTTTATTGAAATGTTTCACGTCAAGCGTTTATTGCGAACAAAGGGGAGACTCATAATCACTCGTGATACAATGTGTTATTTGTACAGTTCGCGAGAATAGACAAAGCAAATATACAATACAGATTTACACATAGATACGTATGCCGTTCCTCCATCGGGACAAGCGGAGACAGCAGACTGCATAGGCTTGTACTATTATCTCTTCTGTAGTTCAATAAAATTACGCTTACTGCGTACCACGGCATCGAAGATTGTGTTAAGGAGTTACGTTCACTATTATGTGTTACCAGTGTAACACGCGACTATGGCAATAGGCAACAGTTAACAATTTCGATTGTACCAATAAACCCCAATAAAAATAGTAGTGTACTTTTGCAATAAATTTCTTTTAGCAATCAAACGCGCTGTAATTATCTGACTTTGTGACAGACATCTGCACATTGTACATGTGATTAATCTCTCTATGCTACCTGAGACCGCAAGGGGAAAAAGGACTACTGCTTCTTAGACGTGCATTAGTCCTCCCAATATGTGGAGGATTTCCATGTGAGTACACAAGGCCCTAATAACATCCTTAAAAGTTTGCTAAAGCAAACAATGATATTCTGGCGCAGGTTTTGCTCTTAGAGTTGGGTGGTCAGATGGCAGGTACTCTCGGAAAAGCCGACATACCAATAAAAAAATGAAAAAGAATAACTGCATCTTAAACTCAAAGGTGATTTCTGCGACTGAAGTTGTTTCTAGTACCCGTACCTGGTAAATAATTTCTGTCTGCTGTGTGATTTATGTGGCGACTGTCGCGTTAATAGTCGGTGGAAGATTTCCTGAGGGTCTTATTTACTTGGTTTTCTCAATCTAAAATGTATATTTATTTTATTTTTTGTAAAATTGCTTATTAAATATCAAAATATTGCTTAGAATTTTTTTATGGGTGTGAGTAAATGAAGTCTGAGAAGGAAATTGACTCTGACGAAACGTGACTATTAGTTCTTAATTTAACTCAAGTATGTATTACATGAAAGTTAGTTGTATGTAATAGTATCCAGTGAAAATAATAATGTAAATCCAACTATAAACTTAACCTGAACATATTTTACACTCCAACGCCATCTAGTGGCATTTTCAGGAAATCCTACGTAACATAGCTCGTACACCAAGCGGCCGCTTTATGGAACGTAATATTTTTGGCGCCACCCAACAGATGGCGATGGTAGTCTCAAAAGAGAAATCTTCACGTATTGTGCAGATTTGTGACATATCAATGTGACTGGCCGATTACCTCACATTACGCAACGGGATGCGTAAAAACGGAGCCACGCGCATGATTGCAGGATTGTAGATCTATATCATCGTACAGATTTTATGTGTTTAAACTTATTCTATTATTTCTGTGAACAGTTGACCTTGTAAGCACCCTTTGCCACACTTATAGGTGCGCACGTTAACGTTACTCTAAATAGAAATTTAACTTTTGTTTATGAATATCTAGAGACAAAGTAAAAGTCGCATTTACTAATATATTTTTACCACACTTAGCAGACGTGTGAGGAATCACGTTCTTGATGTTTATCTTGTCCATAAATAACGTGACATCAAACTTCCCCTTAATTTCCCTCCTGTCAAAAAAATACGAATAAAAAGTTTAAAACATGAACCAATTTTGGTGAAAAACGGGTAAGAAAGACGGTCATAGATTGGAACTGACATACCTTCATACCCGGGTCGTATGTTTATTTATCACCAAAATTTTATAAAAAATAAACCGTTAATATCGAAAGCACCTAATATATTTAAGATTAATGACAGTCTTCTGTCAAATCGACGGCATTTTGGAGTTGCCATCGTGGTGTAGTAATTTATTTCACGGCAGTGCCGCAACTCCCATAGAGGACCCCAGCATTGCTACGTCCTTCCTGCTACTACTATGACAGTAGATTGATTAATGTGTTTCTAATATCACGAACTAATAGATGGCATGTTGTCTCTCTATTCATATATCGCTTTTGATATTTACCAGCCTTTTGTCACGCGGCAGTCTTCTGGGAAATTACACTCCTAGACGTGCGCACTTGTCCTTCATCAGCCGTGAGGAGTGCAGACAGTTTAGACAGGGTGACAGGTTACAACGTGACTGTGGAATTACTGGGTCACGAAAGTAATGACAACTTATAAAGTACTTCACACGTAAAAAAATTAAGGCGACTTGGGAGTTAAAACTTTAACTTCAGACTGCGCCTCATCAGAGCTAACGATAAGGCGCGTATATTACTAAGAAGAATAATAATATACAAAATATTGCACACTCACAAAAAACAAATTAGAAAACTACATACATGATGTATTTTCTTGTGAATCGTAATAGACATTTTAATTAAGTGGCTTGTCGCGCATCGCAGTGCCTCGCGGCGTGACTCGGCTCTGCATCGCTGCACTGTAATTAAACCTATGCCAACAGTCGCGTCAAGCGTTGGATATGAAACCGTGGGATGCTGCATCTTGTACAGCATGCTCATTGATAAGACGTTGTGTAACATCTTTGACATGAAGTCTAAAGTACACAACTCTACAGTAAGATGAAATTTTCTGGAATAGAAATGTAACCAGGTCCTTGTCCAACTATTGGTTTAATATTGTCAAACTATTATGATTACAAACTGCCGGATCCAGATTGACAAATGAAACTATTTATACAATACCGCTAACACACGATGATCCCAGTAATTGAAATGTAATAGATGTAGTTGTAACAGGTGTCATAAAATATTATGTGGGAGCCGGACACAGTAACACGGACATAAAATTTTGTGGACCTATATTTGGTCAGAACTTAGAGCACAAAGGTATTGAAATGAGTATTAAACCGTTAAAGCTCATTGAGTATACTCATAGGTAATTATGTAGATGTTCAAAACTTTATATATAATTACAACCGCTATTTCAAGTTGTTAACCATTTTCACAATATTAGTAAGTACATGCCACATAATGCGTGAGTTAAACGGTTTCCCCACACACAATAGAGAGCAATCAGGACAATCAATGGTTCCCCGAGGCTAATTGCCACGTATCGACACGATTGGCGAGGGTTCTAGGGTTCCGCCGTCCCCTTGGCGGGTCGCGCCGATTGTCCCCGCAACTGTTGTTGGGGGACGAAGTGAGCCACGTGCACTTGTGTACTGAAGTGGTGCTCAGTGATATGTTTCGTTAATTAGGCTATACAAATGGTACGCTTTCTAAATAAAAACCTCACGTGGAGAAAAATCTAGAAGAATGATTAATGGTTTTAGATTTTTTTTTAAGTTTCTTCGATCACTATAATTAATACTTCCTGTAGATACTATTAAACTTTTTCGACCATCATTTTTATGTAAAAAACTGGAAAGCCGACTCCAACTCCCAGTTGGGAAAAGGTTCAGAGAATGATGATATTTTTATGTAAAATAAAATCAAAATCTAATTTTTTTATATTATAGCTAAAAGCTTATGCTTATTGAAGTCGCAACATCAGTTCCGGAAGATGACTCAAACCACACCTCTCTCCTAGCTCCTATTTTTAGAGTTCTGTAGTTCGAAAAACTTAGGCCTTTAATCTCTTATTAAGCACAAAATTGTTTAATATTTTTTTAATGTTTATTGGATGTCCTTTGTAAACCAAAGATACATAAAAAAAATTAAAAGATATCTATATACTAATGGATATCTGCCAGTACCTAGTGAAATCCCCTTCGTTTCGGTTCGAAATTCGAATGAAAACTCCTTAGCCCACACTTTCCCAAGGCGTACATCGTACTGGTAGTACACCTTAATTGTACAAACCGATATGGACAGTCCCACACGTTATCTAAAGGTCTTATATACATGTCTCATTATTATCTATGCTTTCAATAAAAGCAATAATATGCAATCGCTTCATTGCTACGTACATTTGCATAAATTCCAGGTACTTTATCTGAGGAGATAATAATAATAATAATAATAATAATATTTATTTAAAAATCATTGTACATTTATAGTTACATAGTTTCTTATCCTATCTATTGCTATCAAATGTTTATATATAGCAAAAAGTATAAAAAAAAAATTACAGTTATAACCTTATCTTACATGTTTTCGATTGCGCTACAATTCTTGTGCCTGAACTAGGTAATCCTGTATCTCAGGCTAGAAGTGCAATTTACATTATATCTAAATGGGAAATAATTAATTTCTAGTTATAAAAGTTACTATGTAGTCATAATGCAATAAGTATGGAATCAGCATTAAATTCTAGTTCAAATAATATGTATATTTCATCACCGCCGTTGTCGATATAATCGACATAAATAAGTATAATTCAGCATAAATAGGTAGGACAGTGTCGTCATCTTTGTCATGTGTGATCTCGTGTTCCAGTTTTAGGTTTCTTAGTCGCCTTCATAATCAATGGAACTTAAAAATCTTTTTTCAGCTGCTAGCTTTGCAGGACATTCAGGAGCTCCCGTGGTATGATTGTTCGGCTTCTTGAAGCGCAAGCAAGTAGCGCACTTTCTCACTTCTGCCTCCTTCGTACAGTCCTTCCCTGTATGTCCTTGTTCTCCGCAATGTCCGCACGTATATGTTGTCTCCCTACAGGTCTTCGCAGCATGGCCATACTGCTGGCACTTGTAGCATCGGGTAACCAGTGTGAAGTCTCTAACGGGGCAAGATGACCAATTTACGAAAACCCTTTCTTGATTGATCAGCGCTTTACGGATGCTTGCAGACACCTCAATTATATAATTACAGGTGTCTGCGCCCTTCTTACCCGACTTGTGGCTTAATCTAATTGAGGTCAGGAAAGTTTCAAGGCTGCAACCCTGCAGCTTGTCCTCCAAATTCTGGTGGTACAGGCAACTAAAGACCTCCTTTTCCTGCATAGTAGCTGGAACCCCGATAACTGTCACTCTCGGCTTCCTCTTGCGCTGGTCATCTATGATAAGACCTGAGTTGATTAGTTGGGCTGATGTTTTCAATTTTTCAATGTCTCCCTTTGTGTCCGTGCTGATAATTACGCCACCGTTTTTCGTCTTGCGTAACCCTCTTACTTGCAGCTTCAGTTGCTCAGGACAAATAATTTTTTGTACTAGGGTCTTGGTCTCGTCGCTTGACTTAGCCTTATCGTTGGGATAGATGACCACCGAACTGAAGCTCGGTGTGGTTATAAAATCATTGGTCCCCTTTTTCACTACTTCTGCGAATGATGTGCTAGCTTTGTTCTTAGTTGACTCCTCAATGGTCTGCTTTAGTTGGCATATTTGTTGCGAGAGGTCAACTTGTTTCTGAAGGGCTTGTCCTGTTGCGTTAACTTGCATCGTTTTTCCTATCAGGGCCTGGTATTGCACTGCCATTTGCGACGTGAAGTGTCCCACTTTTCGGCACAATGCGCTTATACGTAGTTTCTGCTCGGAGTTAAGTTTTCCCTCCGTAGCAATAGTACATACCTCATTAAGGTACTGGTCAATGGAAGTCATCCAATTCTGGATCTCCGGGGTTGGGATGGTTTCCACCTGGGCAAGAGTTTGGGTTTGAGCACATTCGTGCACTTGTGGTCGTGGAGCGGGTGACGGCGTTGGCGGCGGCGTGCGGGCGGTCCTGCTGCCCCTACTAAAGGGACTGCTGTCCATCTTCTATTGTGATAATGTATTCTAATAACAGAACATTGTTATCACAATCGCAATGTATATCACAAGTACACTATTGTTGCACTCTGCATTTGACATACATAGCTACTTGTTGTTGGTATAAAGGAGGTCACTATTCAGCAATTTATTTAATATGTTATTTTAATTATTGTTTAGGTACACGTCTGTTCGCACTGGTGGTCGATGAATGTAATGATGAATGTAATAAACATTACATAAGTGGTGGAGGAGGCCGCCGGTCGCTTCCACTGATCGTTATGATCGAGTGGTGATGTACCACGTATCGATAATGAAACTTATGTTAATGAGCGTGATGCCCCGCGGCCCACGAGCCTTATCAGCACTTGAAGTTGTTACCTGCTCGTTTTAAATTCGATGCGAGCTAAAAAACTTATCACATTTTTAAATCTAAGCACCACATTTTGTTTGTTGCAGAATACAATTTTTATTTATTTTTATACTGGTATGGTATACCCGCGTTTTCACTCGCGCAATACTGTGTGAATATCGATTCCTATATTAATTCTGAATGAAATAACTTTATATCCTCTATGATAAATAATCAGGTGAAATTAAAGGAAATAAAAAAGAGTGAGGGTACAATAACTCGCATCCAGATGAATTGTGGTAGGATAGTTCAAAACACCATCGCAAATCTGATTTGACCTTGAATAAAAAAATCCCAGTGTCGGATCATAGAGGACTTTTTAGATTTCATTTACGATGTGTTTTGAACAATTCTATCAACTATCAGCCGGGTGCGAACTATCGTAACCTTGGATGTGTAAATTTAGAATCTTATTCTACTAAGGAAATTAAAGCCTACTATTACTTTGTATTACGAATAACATGATTCATTGCTGTAGTCATGTACCGTACTCTGTATATAAAATGTAGATAAAGTTGTGTTAAGATATTTGTTGTTGACAGTCCTTTTTGTGTGTTTGTTACAGTACCTGGGTTCGTTCCCGGTGCCCGGCGGCGAGCCCGCGGCGCGCGGCGATGCCGTCTCCGCGCACCTTCATCTCATGAAGGTTTGTACCGTTGATCTACAAAAAGATTGTACAATATAATATAATATATGATGTTATATAAGCAAACTCGTACAGAAAATATAATAAGAGGAAAATTAAAACGTGTCTACTGAGGAGCTTCGAAAAAAGTAAATGATAAAATTTCTCGAGAGAAAGCTAACGGTAATAGTTTATGGTTTGTTAAAATATGACTAAAATAATGATCTAATGAATTAATGGAAATAGATTTAAGTTGAATGTGTCCATTGTATCCTTGCTTAAGTGTAAAACATGTCTCACTGCCCAGTCACTAGTGCTTCAGGATTATTATTATCCTTCGCATCCGTAATATAGAATATTTTTTTATACCGACCGTATCAGTGTTTAACTTGAATTAGATTGATTGAAAATTTTCAAGCAAAATTACAAAGATTACGTTTTCTTCCAGTTTCTAAAATATACCTTATAATAACTAATATAGTGTTTTAAAAGTAAATTTTTCACCGACTTGCACTGCAGACTCACAATATTTCTTCTAGTTACTTTTATGTATACATATAACTATATAACGTTTACGAAACTCAATAGAGACTTGCGAATTCATATTTATCTAAAAGTATATAAGCACTGAAACTAGAAAACCGAAGTAAAGTGAAGTATAGGCTCCATTTTACCGTCACTTATAACCCATTGTGATCTGGAGGCGTGCGGTTTATTACCGCTGGTAGTACGTACTCGGCGGGTAGGTACTCTGCGACGTACTTACCCTACTGCAGTGCGAGTGATAATCTGCCTTTTTAAAATGAAATATACACCGAAACTCACTTAACGTGCCCCCTACTTTATTACTTTTGGTTTGAGTTTTTTTACCAATCCGTAAGGGACAGAGGGGTTATGTCACGGAGTAGACGAACGATGATCGGTGGATATAACTTCGCTCAAGTATACTTTGGAGGTGAACAATTTGTGATTTTTCACTTTGTTGTGTTATTGATAAGGTCACTTATCCTATTGTAAATTTTTCATGAAACATTATTTCATAAGGCAGGTGGTTTAATTTCACCGTTGCCAAAATACTGAAATTTGAGGCATTGATATGATCACTTTTTCTAATAAATTAAAATTAGAAAAAGTGAATATGTCTCTATACAGGTCTTGAACCCATCACCATACCGAGTTCGAAGGATTGTGGGTAGATGGTTTCAACGTCAACCCATCAAGTAGCTCAAGTGGTCAGAGCATTCTCCCTGTAAGAGACAGTTGCGGGTTCAAATCCCCATTAGTAGACATTACTTTTTCCAATTAAAAAAAGTTTAAGATCATTCGCAAAATGTTTGCAAAATGAAATTTTAAATGCGCATGGCAAAGGAATTTTGTTGGTTATATATTTGTGTGACTGCGTAAGTCACACAAGTATGCTTCGATGCATTTTATTAAAATTTTGCTTGTACAGTTCAATTCTGAAAGAATAGAAAATAACTTTTTATTACAACAAAAGGTTCCTGTGGGTCGCGGGACCAGGATTGGTATTCCGCACTGACATAGCCGCAGGCAACAACCAGTAAAATAATAACATTGTCTGGTAGTAAGTTTGATAACCTAATGTCGTAAAAGATTTAGTAGCAGATATTCTATGTTTTCATAGATATGAGTCAGACAAGGACGATAGAAATTGAACGAAAGAGAAGTATATACTAGATCACGTCTTTGATTCCCAAATTATAATTAAACTGACATTAGTGTAAAGGTTCGGACGTTGAAGTCGTACGGCAGTCGAAAACTTGCGGGTTCGGCCCATTAGTAAGGTAAGTTTACTATAACTTATAGATGACATACCCACAACACATCACGTCTGAAGGAGGAGCCAAAAGTATAAATACCTATCTCATTTAGTTCATTACTTTTAGTATTTTTTCATACAACCCAGGCGACAGACAAGCACACAGTCCACCTAATGGAAAGTCCGATTTTGTAAAGGGAAGTGATAAGCTGGGGGGGGGGGGGGGGGCAAACGATTGACCGGTGTACACAGCAGAGTTTCGTACCATCACATAGCAGTGTCAACTTAGCCCTCGGTCTTCCCACTGACAACACAATACCTCTCCAGTGAGCTCTGGCTATTATTGGTAGAGCAGAGGTACTTCCCCAGTCGGATTATATATACTGTACCTCAGTCAGTCGTCTATGGGCTCGAGGCGAGGGCTGCCTCGGCGTGGTACAAAGACTGTCGCATCGTTCACTCGCTAAGCTTGTTTTTTTATTATTATTGTCAAACGTCAAGAGTATGATCACGCAGAGACCATGTCACCTCCATAGGATGATACAATAATCATTCTAATCATTCCTAGATATTAAGTCTACTTTAACAATTTCGTACAAGTTGATTGTTAGGTTAATAAACCGGTATGCAATCTAAAATGTTGTTTAAAAATATAGTTTTTATTATTTAATTCTTATATTCAACATAATGCTGTACATAATAAAATTATATTAAATCATTTAATAAATTAATTCTTCATAATCATAATATAAACTAAATATTTAATTTAACTAAAACTAAAACAATAAATAAACTTCAAATAAAATGTGAAATTCCTCTTGTAGGAATCCCCAGAAGACTGGCAGCATTGCCACGTTGTATGGCAATGCTTTTTATAATCTGTCCTATACACTTTATTTGTTTTTCATTCTATTTAATCTCACTTAACATAGATAGATAAATAGATAGATAATTCTTTATTGTACATTTTAGAACAATGTTAGCAGTACAATAATAATCATAAAGTTGCATGTACAATGGGCGGCAACATATTCGTTATGAGCATTGTACTGTTCACTTGATTCCATTTACATTTAAACCCTCTTACCTCTCATCAATCTTTAAGCCGTTAACTTCGCGATCTAAGTGTGATGAGGCTGAACTTCATTATTTTTCGTGACGCAACTACCATATGACTTCTACAACCAATTGACAAAGTCGAAGTTGACAACATTTCCCTGCTTATTAGTCGCGTTCACTACCGCAACGCAACTGAGACTGACCCCTTAGTATATGACATCATAGATTATCATCAACAAAAACTAATATGGTTCACTGCATTTTTAACAAAAAGAAGTGAGTTTGAGAGTGAGTCACAGTGACCTGTTGTAGTGCTTCACAGACGGGGCTCAGTGCACGCTTTCATTAACGAGGCTCGCCATTAGTGAGATGTCCTACATTCCGTCTAAACCTGGCCGAGTCACCGAGTGCGCCAGTGTGTCAGGTGCGATGGGTCGCGGATCGCCCCCGCCTCGCCCCTCGCCCCTCACCCCTCGCCCGGTGTAAGTGTGGAAACTGTGAACTTTGCCGTCTGGCATATCAAAGGGTTATCAACTTGTTGGAGTAAGTGCATTGTCTTCAGGTAGATATTTTGATGAAGTTTAGTATCACGTCCTTCTTTTTTTTTTCCAACGAAATTATGCTGCCAATATAGCATAATTATGATGCTTTACACAACAGGGTTGTCAAGTATGTGTTGATAAATAATCAAAAACCGATCACATATTATTGAATTATACTTATGAGTGAGTTGTGGATAATATTTTTTTTGCAAGACACACACGTGTCGTACAAGTAGTAGAAAACAATCATTATTCATTACTAGCAAAATTACTTAAACTTACTGAAACCAATATATTTTGTACGGTCATGTATAAAATAATACCTCATTTACATAGAAAAACGAATTTAGGGAACAAATAGAACTCAAAGACCTTGAGACATTTCCACTAAATCCTTCTATTTAGCTACCATTTGTTCATAACCCCGCTGTAAGCTTACATTAGCATAACTTTTAATTTTCATTAAGTAAAAACTTGGATCCCCAGGGCGTACGATAACGCCAGTCTCATACGCGTTGATGAGGCGTCGTAGAGCCACTACGAAGTGCTACGGAGATAATGATGATATACGCGCGTCGTAGCCGCTCGCTAACAAGCCTCCTTGTAACATCACGGGTACCATTATTTCGGTGTTACAACAGTGTGTATATACTGCTCGTCTAATACCTGAGTATGTTACGATGAAAATAATAAAAAATATAAATATATTTTTTACGAACACGTTATATTTTTAAGAGACTACTAGCAATTCTTAAAAATGAAATTAGATGAATTAGCGGCAGTGGTCTATTTGCTAAACTAATCTTTGATATATTTTTAATGTTGACGTTTTTATATATGCTTTAGAATAATAATTACATATTTAGAATAATAAAATAATAATTGTTTTGGAAATTTTGAATTCACCCACGTGATTATTTCTGTCAGCCCACAGAAATCTAGGCATCTAAAGTAGTAGGAGATGAGTCCTCATTTCTGGCACGCATGTGACGTAACCCGCATTGTATATAATGTCTGAGTAGATGAGATACATGTAGCGTCACGTACTCGTTCATTACGTCATTTCCCAACTTCCTGAAATATCATACCGACGACCGACGACGCCCCGCGGCGCTGTGGCTCACGAGAGGCTCGCTACTTCTGCCACATCTACTTATATCGTATACCTCAGCACACAAAACTAACAAATCACGATATTATCTCCCGAGTTGCCGAACCCCTGTTCTAAATCTCCTAACAAATTTGGCACAAATACATAATATACATAATATATTGTACGTACAACACGGCGGCTTATTGGTTTATTTTCTTGCTCGCTAAGCCTCTACCATGATTAGGTGGAAGATGGAGGCTGTTATTAACGCCTGTAGACGCGCACGCTGATAAAGGTAAACGAAAATTGAGTGACGATGTTGCGGTGTGTGGGTGTACTACAGCTTGATACCGCGACATGCTAGCATGTTTATGTACTAAATAGAGATACCTAGTCTACCGGTGTGTGACGGTAATAGTATAAAAGTTGAGTGGGAAAGCAAAGAACCCACCATACATCATCAAGGTCATCATATAGAAAACTATATACTACGTACGTGCCAATAGCGAGACGTTCGTGTAAATAATTTGAGACTTGAGTGTAATCATGGCAAACACACCACGATACAAACACACCAAGTATCATTAGTCCCGGCGCCCTCGCGAGTCGCGATTGAGCGATCATAACGTCACATGTAAAGGCTCAAACGGCCCCGCGTTATTGCTATCACCCCCAACTGCACTCTGTCCTCCGAGGTCTACATGAAAGCAATAAGAACGCACCCAAATGTTCGAGAGAGCGTGAAATGCGCCCCTTGGCTTCATCGGAGGGTGCAGCGCCCAAATACCACAAAAAGGGTAAAGGGGAAAAATCAATTCAAGTCTCACTGTTTTGTACACGAAGGAATGACACCGTCGCCGTCGCCTGTCGCGCTGTCTGGACATTTTCATTACGCGAAGGAAATGAAACTCTAGAGATCAGTCTGTACAGACATCTTGAAGTTAAGTAATGTTATACTCGGAAGTGAGAGACTAAAATTAGGTTAGTTTCAACGTTTTAATCTGTAAAATCGCGAGAGTGTAAAATTTCATAAGGTTGAAACGCCGGGAGAAAAAGTATATAAGTTTCTACTTCTAATTTTATTTTATGTTTCGTGCAAAGTAGTTAACAAACATTATAAGAAATACTTACAAAGATAACAATTCTCCGTATAATGCCTAGCAGATGGGGAAACTCTCCATTTTATTCGTATTTTTATATAACCATTAAAATATAAAAGAAGTGAGAGTGTAATGTCGTTGCTAAAGATTTATAAATATATATCATTGTGGAAGAGAAGGGTCATGAGGTGTGAGTACAAGTACAGATCTTTAGCGATCTCTTCTTCAATTTAAGCTTGAAATTATTAAGGGAATATCACTTTAAAATAAAAATAAAAAGAAAAAAGAAAAACTGTGGAATCGTCCCCTGTCTTGAGACTACTAAAGTACTGACTATACTGAACACCCTAAAATAAAGTTGTGAATATATCTTTCTATAAAAGTTTTAAACAACAAATTGACGATGAAACTTAACCAACTTATTTAGACCAGTAAGCTCTGATCGGTCTACTGGGTATGGCACTTTGTAACTTCAGTGTTCCACATTTTTTAATAGCAGGTCTGTGAATAAGAGCAGCCATAATTATGTAGAATGAGTGTGTTAGGAGTTTTTATACTTCACTTGTTGTTTGTTGGACTACCTACACTTATTCTATATTCAAATTACAGTTCTATGACTTCTATGATTTGCCAGTTCACTTGTTTTTTTCTCCTACAGTCCCGAGTCCTTTAAGCGGGGCGTGAAAAACATCTGTCGAGGTCGTCAAAGTAGTGACCGCCATTCTAGGGAAAATATTTGTAATGGCCCCACGATTCTTTGGATTGTACTCAAGCTTACATCAGATAAGGAGCGGACATTCAGCGACCCAAATTTAATAAATATCCATATGTTGTTAAAGTAACTACTGACGGTTGTCAGTACCGTCTAATATGAAAAAACTGCATAGTAAATACATAAAAATACAGTCACAGTACAAACAAAAAAAATTCAATGCTATCATCTAAGGGGAACAATTCCCAACCGCATATTGTTTCCGGTCGGAACTGAACTAAAAGCCTATAGGTAGAAGCCCTAGTACATGCGCAGACAGGCCTTTTAGCGGTCTAGTTAATTAAAAGCCATCGGCACAGCCATTGTCTCAGCCGCTGGGGGCCCGCAGTACCCGACTATTTGTGCCTCGACAATAGATTTTTATTTGTCCTGCACCCTTCCGTCGGGGTGTGTTCCCGTTGCGCACTGCTATTACAACCCTAAACTATAATGACTAATTAGTTGTTATTGTGTAGAAAATGCTATTAAAACAAAAGCAATTCATGCTTGCTATAAAATGAGATCGAAGCAAACGTGTACTTTTAGCTAGATTAACATTTATATATTGTGTACTGTACATAGTTTGATGTATATAATATTACTTATTTAATGTACGTTATCTAAATTTGGTGATTTTTATTCGGTGAGGGAATTTAAGGATAGAAAATTTAATGTAAATTATTTAATGACTAATGTAAAATAAAGCAATGACTAATGAAATAATTAATTGATAGCATGCCTGATGTAAGCTGCATTTATTAGTGTTTCACATTATCTATATTTATTGTAAAACTTAATATTGCAACATGTTATGGTAGAATATGTATGACCTCGAATATGATGAGACCTCGATGTACCATATTCTAAGAAATGAATATCATTTCATTTCAATTCACACTGAATAAGTCCAGAAGTAACTTGAAGTAATTAATATTGATTGTTCTAATATCATAAATGTGTAAATATTTAAGTTTGTTGCATGTTTTTTTCTTTGCTGCATATATTTGTAGTTGTATGCATATGCAATGCAATGGCCAGAGTACAATCTCATATAGATTTCTGCAGCGGATCTCGGGTACAGAAACTCGTCGACGTGTCACGAGAATGACCTAGTTGATTGTAGTCTGTAGACCATTGTAGTAATTAATTAGACTTCGCCTAACTGCATCTCTTTGCTTTGAGAAGTACTAAAAATGTATACGTTTCAACTATAAACTAATCAACTTTCTAACAAATACCTACAATACAACTATTTTCCGATCCGAGAATCAAACTGAAACCTTTCATAGCAACAATGTCAAATACAAAAATCTTCTGAAAGTAGATGTACTATTTATTACAATGGATTCATTTCGCGGCTTCCAAGGATATCCCGGGAGTAATATTTATTTCAGAGTACAAAACGCCCTGGTCGTATCGAGAGGCGACCGCGCCGTCGGCTACACAGAGATTAATCCTAGCCCCGTTGTTGAGCGCACAGACAAACAGGCAGACGGACCAAAAATTAAAATAAAACGACAGTGGACCGCATCGGGGAGGCTTTGCCCACGTAACAATAGAACCACCAGGCCTCATCTATTTCTCTTACATATTTTGCCACAGCTATAGTTGTATCTAACTTATGTCACCTCAACTTTACCAACTATTAAGTAGCAAACAATTTGACGACCTCTGTGGCGTGGCGGTAGTGAGCGCGACTGTTACGAAGTGGGTTTGATTACCGCTCAGTGCAAATATTTGTATGCATAAATATATTTATTTATATTGGTCTGGCTTTTTCTATGATTATACATAGAACTTATTTACAAAAAAAAATCTAAATATGCTAGTTAAGCTATTCTTACCAAATATATACCATAAATGAAGTTATGTACCCTAGAATATTTATTATACCTACGAAACTAAAAGTATTTTTTTTGCAGAAATTTGTGTAGTCCATAAGTAAATCCCCAAATAACTAAAGTTTCCATTCATCTCTCAAGTTTCTTTTATTTGGAAAGTCTTCATTACGAAATATATTTTGACAGCCGATAGGTCAGGAGGTCAGGAGGTCAAAATAGCTTTGAATTATAAAGATACAAAAAAACACTCAGAAAGAACCGCCATTCAATTCCTATACCTCATACGGGGATGTTTGAATCCCTCTTGTAGCAAGCGAGTAAAGGAATTTGATATTGAGCTAAGGATAAAAATTGTAGGGACGTATTATAAACCTTTCTCTTTTCTCCACAATAGATTTTCTCATTTGCGTCCGTTTACGAGGTGCGTGTAATGACTCCGTTCGCATCCTTGCGGCCACATTATTCTTTGTGGATTTACGATAAAATAGCGAAGTATTTTTTAATCATCAAGCTTACTTTATTAAATGTTTTTGCCCTATTGTGTGATATTGTTCGTTACCTAGTTATTTGATATTGAGTCAGTAATTGACCACGGGACCCGGTCAGCACCAAGGTTTGACTAAATAATAATGAGGGTGGTTAAGGTTAACTATTATTACTTTGTGTTTCATTTTATTACAAAATAAATGTTAACCTTATTACTGTGCTACTACTGTAGGACGTTCTTAAGTATTACGATTTTTGTGACCTAAATCAATTCCATGAAAGAAAGTAACGATAGAAGTGTATACTTTAATTAGATGTACGGATGGATCACAAAGATTTATTTTTTGTTTTTTGTTTGTTTGTTTATAACGAATAGGTTCTGAATCTACTTGTTTGTTTGTTTGTTTGTAACGAATAGATTCCGAATCTACTGGACCGATTTCAATAATTCTTTCACATATAAAAAGTTACAATATCTAGGAGTTATATAGGCAATAATCACAAATCTTAATAGATCCGGCAGATTTTTATACATTGGCGTTTATATCGCTAACTATTTCCGTTGTCATGACAGCAAGGAGAAGTAGTATAGAGAGGCAAGTAGAGAATTAAGTAGAGTAGTACAACGTGTTAAGCGACATCCACGCGGTCGGAGCCGCGGGTAACAGATAATCTTACATATATTTGTATTATACATTGTATCCAATCCCCTTCGACTATTCCCAGTCATCGCTAGAAAGAGGTACCGAACAATTCACAAAAGTATTCAAATCTAGTGGAGCAATGAGGTTTTGATGCAGAGGCTAGGCGTTGTGCGGAATCCAATCTGGGCAATCGGCCCCGCGGCGCGTACGTAAGGCCGCCGCACACGGCGCGTGAGCACGCCCGCGGGACCGCTCGCGTGAGCCGCCAACGTACAGGCAAACGGCGACAAAATGCGACGCCATATTTGAATATGAAATAAGGAATGTGATCAGAATACATTGTCACAGAGAACTTGAACTGAGCATTGGATAAACGCTGTACTTAAACTTTAATAAATCACATAAAATTAATATTTTTCGGAGACACTGACACTTACCAAAAATACAAGTTATTTTTACGCAGAGGTAAACTTAAACATGCCCACATATAGTCATTCATTTTGATTAAGAGTTTCGTGGTCTCGCGTAAAAGGGTCTACACGCGTATAGCCGTGGTGGGATGAAGCTTTCATAAAGTAACTGGTCATGATGCGCGACAGTGTGCATCATTCAATGTGTTCCGCAAGGTTATCGAACTTGATGAATGTGTTGCCTAATGGATACATGAATAACTGAAAGTAAAATTATAAAAACATACGTTACAACACGTACCTAATAATTTTCATAAACCCATATACCTATTACAAGGTCATTTGAAGTGTTTCGTGAATGAGCAAGTTCGTCCGACTGTAGCAATAATATATAAAATCGTCTCGTGTGTGGGTGTACACGTCATAAAGCACAGCACGTAAGTGTATTCCTCGCCTGTACCTGAGCCGCTCCCTGAAGCCGCGACCTTAGGTTACGTAAAGCACTCAGTTTCACGGTCTACTTGTCGCGTTATTTCCCTGCGCCCTCTCTCCTTGACTCTTTCGGCACTCCCGTACTTTATCCCTACACCATTTAAATTGGATATTTAAATACCACTGCAAACAAATTCATTTGAATTCCGTAACTAAATGATCAGTTCACCTAATATAAAACGTTCTGTGTGATATCACTCTTAGTGCGATAGAAATAAGGTCCATAATTGTGATTTCGTGACAGATATTTTGGTTATGAACAGTTTTTTGTACTGATTTATGAAATACCTAAATAAAATAAGTCTGAAATATGTCATTACACTTCACTGACGAACTACTTACCGATGTGTTGACCAATCTATGATTACTACTGAAGCTAAACTAGAATTAATAAGCTAGAACTAAATTAAAAGCTAGATAAAAATGAAGTTTTCTAAGGGTTCAAGAATTCTCAAAGTTGGGGTTCAGATAGCGCTGTTTAGTGTATTCCTGTAATATTATTTGTTATTATTACTTAAAAACAGTGTGTAAATACCGTCAGCAAATCATTCACAGGCAGATTCACTGTAAATATTTCTACGTACAACAAATTCTCGCACTGACCCCGACAAATACTCCACCATTGAGAAGAATCGACGTCGGTTGTGTCCGTGTTCGATTGCAGCCTTCGATCGAGCTACATCACATAATATAGAAACTGTACGGTCGGTATGAACTCATTGTATACCGTTCAAGTACAGTATAGCTTGGTAAGAGCCGGCCATTTATATGCGAAGATGAATTCCCTATTCTTTTTTTCTATCCTTTTCCTAACACTCTTGGAGACTTTATCCTATAGACGTTTTCAATTTTGTAGATGAGTTGTAAACCCTGCTGAATTTTCATAAACTATTTCGAAACTTTGTTCTGCAGTCACTTAGCAAACCTAAAATTCTTTAACATACTCATTTTTATAAAACATTTTGACAACATTTGCAAAATTTTGTCATTCTATTATAAACGCAGCAGTGATAGGTCCTTAATTATTTAGAGACAACATCTTATACAGAGAAGTCGTACTTGTTGCCGAACTTACACACATCACTGTTTCTTTCACACACCATAATATGACGTAGTTTTGGTAAACAATCAATTTTCAAATATTTGAATTAGAAAACGTTTTATTATTCCATTAAACAGATCCTTCCACTAATCACGGTCTCACCCTCTCGGCTGATTCCGCCCAACGACATAAACCCGATGCATCACAAGTACATATTTATCGTCGCTCGTTCATCTCAGGCCTCGCACACACTGCCTCTAAGGCCGTTACACACTGTTCACGAGGCGGGGGTATTTTACGATGATGTCATATAATTAATTCCACAGTTACGTCAACAAGTCGTGTCGTGATGCACGCGTGGGTGGAAGGGAGGGGGTCGTAAAAAACTAATCAAAGTTTCATAGCGAACATTAAAGTGGTTGTTATAAGTAGTTGAAGAATTAAGTTGAATATTTCAGAGTGAGAGGCTTTAAGGCTATTGAAACTTTAGCAGTATGTAGATAACTAAGAAAGTAGTTGGACTACAAATATTTGAATAGAACTGGTGGATAGATAGCAAAGTATTTGAGTTTAATTGCGATATCAATTTAGAAATTATAAAGGATACCGTTATACGAAGGATTTTATCACCGGCAAAGCACTACAGTCTCAAGTAATACTGAATTTCATGCTGCAATAGGTACTACGTCTCTATTTGTTTACACATTTTCGATTCCAAGTGTACCTTACAGCTTAACGTAGCAACAGAGAGTTGGCCTTACTAATTCGTTGTTATATCATTATCTTTCTACCTAAATACTCATCTGCAGATTGTTACACGAAAGCGTCACCTTTGACATTGTCAGCGATCATGGGTTAATAAATAAGTCAAGTTATCCTCAGAGTAAAAAGGTGTGCGAGTGGCATACGAATCTCAACACAAAATCTAGGCATGAGAGCATATAGGGGAAAGTGGGGTGGATTCGTACACTTTTCACTTCGAGCTCTATAGCAGAAAAACTAAACACTATTTGATAACCATTTGAGCATTGCTAGATTGCTTATATAATTTGCCTACAATGTTCCCTTAGACGACTTGTTCATAGAAAGAACCGTAGCCAAGCTATGACGATTTAAAAAAAAAAAAAGTAAATCGTCCGAATGCACCCCACTCACGGGGTAGCTTCGTACATGTGCTATTTATAGAAAATGTAACGTATATTGAGATCAAAATTTCGTAGAAACAACCTGGGGTGCTAAGTACCTAATAATAAGATCATTATACTTGTATTGTAAAATCTGACTACATTATATTCAAAATATTTAGTAGGTTTTACGAGGACCCCCGCCCGGACACTTTCACCAGACTACAGTAAAAACCCCGCCTGGACACTTTTTAAACTAGGATAAACCCGGACAAATCCGAATTTATTAGTAGTCTCGTAAATGCGGATTGCATTTCTTACTGCAGTACATTCATATAGTACGAACCCACCCCGTTCATTCCTGTACGAAGCTACCCCAACCAAAAAATTCGATTAAAATATTGAAAATAAAAATAGTTGCTAAGATTATGTTGAAGTAAATGTAAAAATAATAAACTTGAGTATGTATTCAAACAGCACAAAAAATCAGTTTAGTAATGGCAGCAAAACTTATAAAATATAAACACGGTCAAAGTTGCATCGAAAAATTACTTATGCTGTAACGCAAAATTGTTAGTGGCGTTAAAATTTGATTTTGGTAAACAATACTTAGTACCTATGACGACATCTGCAGGGTTTGGGGGGAACTTTTCATCGATCACCTATTCGGTATTGATGAATGGTTTCCCAATCTGACAACAGATGTCGCTAGTATGTTTACCTATTTCAAATAGAATTATAATATCGTGATAGGTTAAATTATTTGTGATATTGTATGCAATTATATAACTTAACATCTTTTATTTTAATACATAATCTAAATTCCTAGTTGCCCAAATTAATTAATCACGGCAAGAATGTCGATAGTTTATGGTTGTAGTTCTGTATGATCTGTGGATCTGTTTTTTTTATTGTTTCGCGATTCGATCAGGTGAACGAATAATT
The DNA here is from genome assembly GCA_963691645.1 of Pelosia muscerda. NCBI lineage: Eukaryota > Metazoa > Arthropoda > Insecta > Lepidoptera > Erebidae > Pelosia > Pelosia muscerda. The sequence goes on along the minus strand of OY829105.1, from coordinate 18,858,404 downwards.
CGTGATATCGGATTCATTTACTAGAATATTCCATGAAAGAGGATATAAATATACCCCTCCCGGTGGATGCGAACACCTCTGATAATTACTCTGAAGATTAAGCACGAAACTCTGTTCGTAATTAATTGATTTTTCTGATAAGTTGGAACTCTGAATTATATGTACCTACCTACATATAAATTAAGTATCTTAGACTCTGTGCATCTTTCCTGGACTTCTCTGGGTCCAAAGGTTTAGCGGACAATATTAGTGACCTATCTACAGCGAGTTGAGATTACGTTGTTGGAGTCCCTGTTCGGAACAGCTGTCCCTTCGTTTGGCTCGCGGCAGTGCGGGTGGTTGTTAGCAGCAGGCAGGTGCCTACGCAAGCCGGCAACCGACGCCAAGGGTTTCCGAAGAGGAGTACAAAAGGTCACGTAATCTTAACTTGTACAATAACTGTAACTTCATATACCCGCTACCTTGAATTGTAATTACGAGATCAGCTGTGTGCTACGAGGGAGGCGCACAAGCATCTCATCAGTACCTACTGTGTTTATATTTCTATATCTCTGTGCCTGTGACAATTCTATTTTATGTATAATTGTGTACCCCATTGAATATATGCATGAATAAAATCTTAGTGTTGTTTCATTAAGGGTATCTGGAGCACGCACCCACTATCTCCACTCTGAGAGAAAAGGCGCCCAAGAGTCTCTTATGTAAGCTCTTGCCTTTTTTTTTTTTTTTATCGTGCGAAAAATCCCCACGGATACCTCCCCACCGGAGCCGGTTGGGAAGGTTATGTCGGACTCGAACCGACTAAAACGCACGCCGTCTTTGGGTCTTTAGTTGCCGGAGGTGAGGTTGTAGCCAACATATCCCTCGCACCCCGGCAGACCCGGGGCCTTCTCTTCGAGATGACCCCCGTCGGGTGTAGGGACCACGGTGTCCCCAACTAGCCCCCGAGTATGGGGAGGCGCATTTTGCGCCGCCGCCGCGGCCTGCTTCTGCTAGAGTGACAGGCGGCTCCACCCGTCACCCCCAGGCCCGCGCTCATGGAGGACGGAGGTCATTCTGCGACCTCCGACGTCCGAGTCGCCTCCGCTCGTCGCGGGCTGTGCGGGTCCGGAGTCTTCTCCGAACTCGTTCCGCCGTCTCCTTCTCGAGCATTACTTGCTCGCAGAAGGAGGCGCCGGCAGCCCAAGCGTTCGCGCACCGTACCATCGCTGTGAGCAATGCGGCGAGCGAGAGAACTCGCACTCCTAGGGCCGCCACTAGGACCCGCCTCGGCGTCTCCCACGCCGGGCACCCGGTCAGCGTGTGCAACCCCGAGTCCTCGCTCGCATCACAGTGATGGCACTCGGACGTTGGCTCCTTCCGGATCCGATGCAGGTAATCCCCGAAGCATCCATGCCCGGTGATCACCTGCGTCAGCCGGTACGAGAGGCTACCGTGTGGCCTCTCTAGCCAGTCCCCCATGATGGGTCTTACCGCCGTTACTACGGCGTGCCCTGCGCTTGGTCGCCCAAGTCGTCGCTCCCACTCAGCTACCATGTCCCTGTGGAGCTGGGACTTCACGGCCCGGAGCTCACCAGGCTCGGGTTCATGTCCCCGCTCCCGCGCCTCCTTTCGGTACCGATATAGCACCGAAAGGGATCTCGCATCCAGGATCCATGGTATCGATCCGGCGAGGAGACTCGCTGCGTCAAAGGAAATTGTGCGGTACCCCCTTATGACCCTGATGGCCATCGTGCGCTGCGGAGCGTGCAGCTTCTGCACGTGTCTAGCCTTCAGGGTCTCCGCCCATATTGGACACCCATATAGGGCCATGGACCGCACGATTCCCGCGTAGAGTCTCCTGCAGGAGTCATCCGGCCCCCTCATGTTGGGCAGCAGCCGCGCCAGAGCGTCAGCTGTGCCCTTCAATTTAGGGGCCAGACTTCGGAGATGCTCCCCGAAGTCCCATCGACCGTCGAGCACGAGCCCCAGATATTTCATCTGAGGCTTGATGTCGATGGAAATGTCTCCCACTGTGAGGCTGGATCCCTCTGGTGGCGCGCGCCGAGGACCATGAAAGAACATGGCCTCGGTTTTACGCAGAGCCACTTCAAGACCCAGCCGCCGGATCCGTTCCACGACTTGAGCAACCGCGATCGTGGCCTTCTGGTTTGCTTCGCGGTGTGTAGCACCGCACGCCGTCACTAATGTGTCATCCGCATAACACGTGACGGCGGCACCGTCCCCGAGCTCACCGCGAAGCACCCAGTCGTATCCGATGTTCCACAGAAGCGGCCCCAGGACCGAACCCTGTGGAACACCGCACGACATCTCTCGCCGACCGAGACCGGTCGCAGTTGGGTAGATGACAGCTCTCTCTGTCAAGTATGCCCCGACTATGCGGCGAAGGTAGAGGGGCACTTCGTGATACACGAGCGCCTCTCTAATGCAACTCCAGGGCAAGGTGTTAAACGCGTTGGCGATGTCTAGGGACACCGCCATCCGCCAAGTCTGGCCCCACTCTGGAAAGGTGCTCGACGAGGCGCTTCGCGATATCTCTTTCAAAGAGTTTGCACACCTCGTCGAGCAACAGTATGGGCCGGTAGGCGGATGGCGAGTCCGCCGGGCGCCCCGCCTTTCGGATGAGAACCAGTTTCCCCGTCTTCCATAGTTTCGGAAACTGGCCCCGCTCCAAACATGCGCTGAGAAACCCTCGCAGTCGGGGCTCGAGAGCGTTGTCATCATCACTTAGAGCTAGGACCCACGCTCGGCCTGGAATGCCGTCGGGTCCTGGGGCGGTGTTCTTGGCCTTAAGCCTGCGCACCGCCAGCTCTAGTTCTACCCAAGCGACCTCGGGCACGTCATCGTCATCCACGCTGGTTGCCGTAAGCGACCGAGGTGGCGGAGTCATCCGCGGCGAAACATATTCCACCGCTTGTTGTGGGAACAGGGAGCCAACGACTCCTCCGAGCAGCTCCGGCTGGAGACACTGAGTCAACGGTGGGGCCCGGGGGCGCAGCTTGTTTCTTACCATAAGGTAAGGCCGCCCCCATGGGTCCCGTTCCAGCGTCTCCAGCAGTTCTTTGTACGCTTCGGCTTTAGCGCGCTTTATTGCCACTCGGAGGGCCTTTTTGGCCTCCCTGTATTCCTCACGAAGCTCCGCCACTCGAAGCTCTGTATCTGCGCGGCGTCTACGTCTCCTATGGAATCTAGTCCACCGGCGGAACGCGATCAAGGAGGCCTGCCGTAGCCTCGCGATCTCCGCTGACCACCAGTAGACTTGACGCCTCGGACTATAGGGCGGAGCCTTAGGCATAGACGCGTCGCAGACACGTGTCATGGCCTCCCGGAACCACGCCGCCTCGGCATCTACATCAACAGGCCTGTCCGGCGCAGAGGCCCAGGCCTGAACGATGGCGGTTTCCAGGAGGCGATCCTTATCTAGTCGCTTAAGCACCCAGCGAGGTTCGCGTGGGGCCCGTGTTACCGGCGCATCGCCTTCGGAGGGGGAGATGTCAAACCGAATGTATCGGTGATCCGACGCAGTCTCCTCCTCCACAACGACACGCCAGTTCTGCACACGGCGCGACAGCGAGGCGCTCGCGAACGAAACGTCCACAATTGAGCTGCCCCTCGCGGTCGCAAACGTGGCGACGGCCCCGCGATTCAAGAGAACTAGACCGAGACCATCGGCCCAGCTCTCCAGTGCCCTGCCTCGCCCGTTCGTGCATCGGGAACCCCAGGCCACAGACCAGGCGTTGAAGTCCCCGAGCACAAGAACCGGGTGAGGGTAGCAGGCATTGACGACAACGGCCAGCTGATCCAGCGAACGATGGTAATCAGCTATGCTTCGGTTCGGCGAGAAGTAGGCGGCCACGACCGCAATCTCCCCCACTAATGCTGCCACACAGCCATGTCCTCTTGTAACAACGGCAAGAGGGGGGCTGCCTGCGGCGGCGTTGTGCACCAGTGCCGCCGACCCGTCCAGGTCGGTTTCCCAAGCAGGCCCGAGAAACCGGTGGGTGTAAGGGTCGGCGACAGCGGCGACATTAATGGACCACTGTGCCATGCTCTGGAGCAGAAGTGCCTGAGCATCGGCACCGTGACCCACGTTCGCCTGCAGGAGGCGGAGGTGAGGATCCATTATGGAACCCTCTCCTCCGCACCCCGCCGCGAACTGGAAGCGGAACGCCGGCCTCCCGGCTTCGGCTCCCCTCCAGTGCAGGCCTTGCTGCCAACCCTATGGTCGGCCGGTTTGCCATCCGCTGCACATCTAAAACAGTGCGGCGGAGCATCGCACGTACCGGCCTTATGACCAGGCTGACCACAGCGGAAGCAACGGTCACCGAACGTGACCTCCGCCGTGCACTGCACCCCCACGTGACCAACCGCCAGGCATCTAAAACACCTGGACGGTCTGGCCTGCAGGAGCCGCGCCTGCACTCTTAGGAAGCCTCCCACCAGGAAGCTCCGCCTGTCGGCAACCTTTTGGGCTGCCACGATGGGGCAGCCGACAACTGCTGCCCCCTGTCCACGTCGGCCGAAGCGAATCGCCCCGACCTTTACTGTATCCAGGGGGCAGCCCCCGGCCTCCGCCACGGCGAGCCTGAGCTCTTCAGCCGTAGCGGATATGTCCAGGCCCGTGATGCGTATCTCAGCACATTTATTGGGCCTGGTCACCCGGACGTCGGCTGCGTCCAGTGTTTCCCTAAGCCTAGCCGCAAGGGCATCGGCTTTAGGGCCACTGGTAGCGCCAGGGACCTCCAGAAGCTTGGCGCCAGTCCGTGTATCCTTACACTTGACACCAGAGATCTGGAGGTCCTCGAGGTCGATGCCCTTTACCTTCCGCATCACCTCGAGATACCCCACGCCCCTTTCCGACGCCTCGGTCGTCAATGTGACGACGACGGCCGTTGTTCGTGGGGCACGGAGCCTCCTTGGCGCTCCTTCCACCGTGGCAGCCCTGGCCCTTCTGGCCTTTCGGGCTGCTTTCTTGGCGGCGTTCCGCTTCCTTTTTTTGTCTCCGACTACCTCCCAACGCCCCTCTGCCGGGGAGCTTGTAGAAGCAGTCGGAACTGGGGCTGTGGCTGAAGCCGGGGACGTTTTCCCCTTGCCCTTGTTCTGGGTACCCGGGGTGCCCCTGGCTAGCGCAGCAGGAGCGGAGGGCGAACTACGAGCCGACTGCGGTGGTTTAATACCGTTCCGAACGGCAGTGGCGTACCCGGCCGATGGAGCGAGAGGTGGACGACGGATGGAGTCCATTATGGCCTCCACCATACTCCTCGTGCGCTCCTCCATTCGCCTCTCCATTGCCACCATACAGGCGGCCCATGGTTCCGGCTCTACTGGCTGGGTCGGCTGAGTCGCTGTTCCCAACCGCGCTGGCTGCACCGGCTGCACCGATTGCGGCGGCTGCGTCGTACGTGACGAGGACCGCGTTAGTCGCCCCTCCGGCCTACTAACCACCATCTTCTTAAGGTCCTCGACTTCCGCCGCCATCCGGGCGATCTCCCGGCGGAACTCAGTCTCACGACGGGTTTCCCGCCGTCGGGCCTCAGTTCGCTCTTTGCGAATCGCCGTCAGCTCCGCCGAGAGAACAGCGTTCTCCTCTGAGAGGGTGCGCACGCCATTAAGCAGCTGCTGCTGCTGCGTGATTGGGAACCCCTGAAGCCCCTTTATGAGGCCTTGTAGGGACTCTACCAGGGCACTAGTCCTCTTAACAGGTTCTGCCGCCGAGGTGGAGGGTCTCGGCGGCGCTCCTGTATCCTCCGAGGCCGTAGCCCTAGGGGAACGAGCTCGGGACGCAGTCCTCTTGCCACCTCTCGTTATGTGGCGGCCGACTAATAGGCTGACCACCTTGGGCGGAGGGGGGCGTAGGGGCTCCTCATCACCAGTACTGGAGGACGAGTCGATAATGGTGAAGTCCGAATCCGACTCGCCCTTCGGCGGACAGGGCTTCTTCCGCCTCCTCTTTTTGGCCGGCTTGACCTGCAGGCCTGGTAGAACCGGACTGATTGCCCGGCTCCCCTCGCTGGCGGTGCCGAACTTGTCCAGCATCGCCGAAACTATTTTGCTCGGTTGGGGGTTTTTATTTGGTTTTTCAGTGTCCATATAAATCCCACGAGTAGGAGACGATTTACAATACACTTCCCGGGTGACGCTCATTCCGAGAAGCGGGGTACATACTGTGGAGGTCCCCTGGTGTCCACAGGTTTTAACGACTTCGCTGTCGGGTTTTATAGACTTTCCTTGTCGCGGGCCGGCCAATTAAGGCAAGCCCCACGTCCTCCGAGGTCACGGCTTCCAGAGTGTGGCTAACACTCTGGTCAATGTCGATCACCCGGAGATTACGCGACGCGGGAGAGCAGCCAACACTCCCAACTCCAACGGTGGCACTAGTGCCTGTCAGCCCCTGCGCAGCAGTGGGCCAACCCGTCCCTTGATCCCAGATGGATCACAATGTCTCTCCCCTGTCCCCTCTAAAATCAGAGGGATACTGGGAGAGACGACGACCGCGGGCCTTGCAGGCCCGCCATACCACGACCCCCTCGTGCAATGGGGTCAGCTGTCAGGTAATTCGTCAGCGACCAACAGAACTCCTAGAAGCAGGCGTCTATTAGCCGCTGTCCAGGGTGCACCAGCTTCACCGCATCCGCTCCCCAGGACCGTAGTCCAAAGGGAGAAGTAACGGTGAAGCCAACGTGGAGGTTACCTGACATCGCACCCCTATGTAAGCTCTTGCCTGGGTTAGCCGGTGTGGAGTAGCTGGGGAATTTCCCGGGTTACAATGCAAAGCGAAAACACGTAATGGCCTGTCACATCGAAGCCAGCGGCTGCATTGGTGAGCTACTCCGCGGTTATATTATGCGTGTGTGTGGGCACCACATACACTAATACGAAGGCGCCACCATGATCCGTATTCCAATTATGGCCGTTGTATGAATGCTCCCGGTGTACGAATCCACCCCACTTTCCCCTACGAATCGTAAAACGATTTTTTTATAAACCATAATCAACTTTGACAGACACAGAAATTGCAGTTACGTCAATGTTTCCGCAATTTAAAATATCGTTAACACGGTAATGAAGGAGTCTGTGGGTCTATTTACATTAGTATTATTAATATCTATGCAGCATGAGAAGTAGTCCATTAGCGAGTCGGTTGCCCTAATGAGAATTAGCCCTAATGCGCCTAAACCTTAGAAAAATGTGCTTATGGGTGGCATTTGGTTTTACAATAGTTATCGATGTCGATCTACATTTCAAATGCACACGCATAAAATTATACTCAACTAACATCACGAAATCATTCCTTATACGGTGTACAGATTGTTGTGAACAAGTACCTATGATAGATTGTGCAATAGGTGTCGTCTGCAGGCTGCAGTGGCCGGGGTTCTATATGACGTACGGCCAACAGCACAGCCCCAGATACCGGCCTTTCACAGTGATTGGTGCGCTAGACGCTCACACCAGGGACGGCTTGTTATTACATTGATTTTATAAATGTAACCGCAGATATAATAATTATATCTTCAACATTTAAAATTAGTTCCAACACCGTATCGTTGTGTGAGCACTTGAAAGCCAAAATTGCAACTATTTCAGTGGAAAACAAAATTCCTTTTTCTTAAACTTGTAAGGATAGGAGCAGACGTTGGTTTGTTGTTAATTTCCAGTTTCAGTTTGTTTGTTTCAGTTGTTTTTAATTTTCAGATACATATAAAAGGGTACACTAGCTGTAGCAATTATAGTGAAACTTAATCATAAATATTACTTTACAAACTTCCGTATATCACTACATACTTAGTAAAAAACAAAGTCGCGTTCTCTGTCCCTATATCCCTATGTCCTTTTGTCTCTTTGTATGCTTATATCTTTAAAACTACGCAAAGGATTTTGATGTGGTTTTTTTAAAGATAGAGTGATTGAAGAGGAAGTTTTATATTTATATAACATCATGCTACAACCAACTGGTGCCGAGCAGAAGTGAAAAATATTGCAAAAACGAGGTGACGCAGACGAAGTTGCGCGGGTCAGCTAGTATATTATAATAGAATGGAATTACCTATAACCCATTATAAGTTTAATAACAACTGTTGAAACTGTTTAAATGAAATGAAACAACAAATACATAAATGTAGGCTGTTTTAAGTGAGTTCCAAGTTCGGCCCTTTTTTTTTTTTTTTTTTTTTTACCTGGTGGAATGCATTTACGCACTTCGCTCACCCCCTACAGGGGCGGGGGCGAGCTTTGTGTGGGACTCCTGACCTCTACCGGAAATCAGACTACCCACTAAACCACCACGGTGTCCGTCGTCATCGCATATCGACGATGGCGGGAACAACATCTTCCGCCATCGCCGTGCGAGTCGCCCGCCACTACTCAGTGGCAGGCCCGTCTCTGGTGCGGCAGAAGAGGAGTCCTTCTGCCGCCCGCCTAGGCAAGGCACACGCGACACGACGTGCGCCTTCAACCTCGAGGCCTATGTAAGGGCAGCAGACGCCCCCGCGTCTACTGCCCGGCCTACAGTTAGGGGGGGAGGAGTTGGTGGTACCGCCTCCTCCGGACCCCGGTTCGCTTGCGGCGCTGTGGGAGGGAAAGTGGGTCTTTTTCCCTCCCCCTCTCCGCCGCCTCCTTCTGCGAGATAACGGTCTCGCAGAAGGTTTGAACCGCCGCCCACGCCTCATCGCTGCCGACCATAGACAGAACTACGGCCGGCAGCGAGAGGTCCGTCCCCACTTCGGTGATGAGAGCACGGCGCTCCCCAGCCCACGCGGGGCACTCCTCTAGGGTGTGCTGCGCCGTGTCATCATCGCCGCCACAGTGGTGGCACCCACTGGTCGGCTCCCGTCCCAGTCGGCACAGGTATTTCCCGAAGCATCCATGCCCCGAGAGGACCTGCGCCATTCGGAACGTCACCGACCCTCGCGATCTGTCCATCCAGTCTCTGAGGACCGGACGGATCGCCTCGACGGTCCCTCTTCCAAACGTGGGATTGGCCAGCCGCCGCTCCCACTCCAGAAGCAAGGACCGTCTCGCCTGGAGCCTCCGCTCTCTCACCTCCGAGGGTGCCGGGAACTCGCCCCGGCCCCGGGCCTCCTCGCGCCAATGATACACTGACGCGAGGACACGGGCCTCCAGCTCCCACGGAGGGGAGCCCGCCATAACGCAAGCCGCCTCGAATGAGATGGAGCGGTAAGCTCTTACCGCCCCGGCGGCCATCACCTGCTGCGGACGTCGCAGCAAGGCGACGTTTTTCGCCGTCAGGGCGTCGACCCATACGGGGGCCCCGTATAGGGCCATGGACCTTACCACTCCCAAATAAAGGAGGCGGCTGCTCGTCTGAGGTCCCCCCAGGTTCGGCATCAACCGCCGAAGGGCGGCGGTCGTGCCGAGTAGACGGGGTCCCAGACGGTCAAAATGAGCGCGGAAGCTCCATCGGGGATCGAGGATAAGCCCAAGATACCTCAATTCGGGCTTAACCTCGATTCGGGTGCCACACACTACGATATGGGAGTCCAACGGTGGCGCTCGCCGAGGGCCATGGAAACATATGGCCTCCGACTTGTCAAGCGCCACCCTGAGTCCCAAAATCGTTATTCGCCGCACGACCATGGCCACCGACGCAGTAGCTAGGCGCGCGGCGTCCCTATAGGTCGCCCCCCGGGCAGTGACCAATGTGTCGTCTGCGTAGCAGGTCACGTTGGCGCCCGGAAGGCGAGCTCCTCGAAGTACCCAGTCGTACCCGATGTTCCACAAGAGGGGCCCCAACACTGACCCCTGTGGAACACCGCGGCACATGGCCCACCTGTGAAGGCTGCCATCTTTTCCTGGGTACTCCACGTACCGCTCCGATAGGTAGGCGCCGACGATCTTGCGGAGGTAGGGAGGCACGTCATGGTATTTGAGCGCCTCCCGTATACACTCCCAGGGCAGGGTATTGAACGCATTGGCGATGTCCAGAGACACCGCCAATAACACCCCGCCTCTGCGGATCTCCTCTTGCGCCAGCGCCTTCACTCGAAGAACGGCGTCGACGGTCGAACGACGTGGCCGAAAACCATATTGGTAGTCGGACAGGCCGCGACCTCCATTCTCGAGATGCCGGGCGATGCGAGCAAACAGCACTCTCTCAAAGAGCTTGCCCGCTTCGTCCAGCAGCACTATCGGTCGGTACGCCGAGGGCGATTCCGCAGGCCGTCCCTCTTTCTTGATGAGGACGAGCCTGCCCGTCTTCCACCGGACCGGGTATTGCCCGGTTTGCAGGCACGCACTCATCAGCCCGCAGAACCGCTCCTCGAGTTCCCGGAGCGCCACCACCAAAACACGTCCGGGAACTCCATCGGGCCCAGGGGCCTTCACACCTTTCTCCTGGGCCCGCTTGACGGCCACTGCCAGCTCCGCCGCTGTGATCTCCGGCACCTCCGTTACGACTTCCTCTCTGCGCGCCGGAGCCATCACTGGGGGGACGAAATCCTCCTCCTGTTGTGGAAATAGGGAGGAGATAATCCCCCCCAGCACTCTCGGCTCCAGGCACTCCGTAATCGGAGGTACCCATGGGCGGAGCTTAGCCCTGACCGTCTTGTAGGGCCGCCCCCAGGGGTCCCGGTCAAGGGTGGCTAAAAGAGCCGCTCTCGCAGCCTCCTTCGTGTCTCCTATTGCCACCCCGAGGGACTGAGCGCACGACCGGTAGTCGGCGTAAAGCTGTGCCTCCTCCTCCGGCACCCGCCGCGCCCTGCGGCGGTACCGGGTGTACCGGCGACGTTTTGCGACGCACAGAGATCGCAGTTCAGCGATCTCCGGCGTCCACCAGTACACCTTCCGGTTTGGAGGTCGAGGCTTGGCCCGAGGCATGCACGCGTCGCAGATTTGAGATGCTGCGTTCCTAAACCATTCAGCCTCCGCCTCGACTCCTACTTCCGCCGGAGGAGTCGCCCATGACTGGACGATGGACGCCAGCTCCAGCGCCTCCCGGTCCAGGCGCCCCAGTACCCACCTGTTGGCGGACGGCCCCTCACGTCTGGGACTCAACACTTGCTGGCCCGTGGAGACGTCGTAACGGATGTAGCGATGATCCGTTAGATTCTCCACGTTGTCCAGGACTCGCCAGTCCCGGACGGCCTGTGCGACGGCAGGGGTCGTGAACGTGATGTCCACGATGGACCGCCCCTGCCGTGTCCAAGTTCGGCCCTGCGCGTATCTCCACGGGACGTTTCATACAATAAGCTCGCCGGCAGACGCGAACCCGAGCGTTCTTGATACCGCCGGTGAATAATATAAACACCGGCGAGATCGCTTCAGTTTATTGATCACGAACCGTAAAGCGTAGCTGTATTAATTACATTTTTTAATTTGCCGGTATCGGTTCATGCAGTAATTACAAAAGTTTTAAAATTGCACAGTTTTATTTATATAAAATATGATTTATGTATATTACTTATATGACTTTGCTGCCTGTGAAATTATCAGCAGTTAATCCAAATATACGCGTTAATGAGTTCCAACGAGTGCCGTCCGCCGCGCGTGATGTGTGACCACATTATTAAAGGACAACTCACAAATTGTGAAACTTATTTTAATAGCCGTAATTCGACATTGGGTCATTTTACTAGTAGTTTTATAGTTACAGAAATTGAGCCTGTTACCGAGGAATGTACGATTTTTGAATGTGATGGTAATATAAGGAGTATTTTGAGCAAGTAGGTACTTTAGTACAAAATTTTGTGTAGTTATTAATAGTGTTTGTGGTGATATAAAGGTGGTTACAATTATATATTATGTGCTAGAGCCGCTATTAACCGGTAGCAAACAAGAATTTGTAGTCTTAGTAGTAATATTTAAAAACATGTTGCTCTCTACATTTTCAAATGCCAAATGTCCTTGAGGACACCAGCAACACCTGTCAACATTTTTAATGACATTACAAAAAATACTAACGAAATAATATTTATGAATATGAAATAATAAATAGTAAGTAATAGTATAAATTAAATGTTTTGGCTTTTGTGAGTACTATCTACTGAACAGAAATAAATGAACAAAATAATACAGATAGGTGCCTATAAGTTATTATGGTCACTCACATTACTATAAGAGCTGTCAATATATTTACCACGTATTGTTTTTTAGTAACACCATATTTCAAAAGAAGTAAAACACATTACCGTATTTTTACAAGGTTCGTTAGCTCCTTTGCTTATCAACTCTCCCATTATACACAGAACTGCATGAATAGCACGAAATAGCAAGATCACAAACCGCTGCGATGTTATCAACGTCAAAGGTTATTTGTGCAATAATTCAGGACGAGGCACTCCGGAGGTTATCGCCCGGCCACCGCTGATAAGGTGCGCAAGTTTTTGATGTCGCCTCCGGAGCTGGAGGCAGCGCAGATAGGACAAATTGGCAGTCAACTAGCTTTAGTTATTATTGGGATTCGATTTAGGTCTTGATAAAGTAGCTTAACCATTGTTCAAGAAGGGACAACTTTGAGACATTTACTAATGTTCGATTTAGTCAATATCAGTTACGTTATCAATGATTTTATTCAATTACTCAATTAGCTTATTGCAGTTGACTGCCGGATATAGGCCTCTTCGAAAGACATATTATGTAAGGATATCTGCACCAAATATTAAATTAGTTTTCAAGCACATTTTTCCTTTTCTTTCCTAAACTCATAACTTATAGTGCCCCATATTTAAGCGTTACTGCAAACTCTTTATTAAATTACCTGCGGCCGTTTATAACCCACCTTCCCCCTCCGTTTCAGCCAACCCACCTTACCCCGCGCCTCCCTAGGCTACCCTTTTAATTTTCATGAGTTAAGTTTGCGAACAAGTTCAAGATGACAGCAGATACCTTCTACTGCCACTAGTTAAACCAAATTATAATATTTTATATTTATACCAGAAAGTTAGGAATTAAACCCTACGCTCCACTTGGCAACAACACTTTTCATCCGTAGACATCAGAAGATTTCCCAGTAGTTGTAATCAAGGCAGCTTTCGACACAGAGCTGACGTGTGTAAGATTTTAGGAAATATTTCATCGCACATAAAATCAAATAAAGGAATTGTATCGTGTTTTATGCTAGGGCCAACGGCGACATAACGCTTGTACCGGACGGCCTCTCAAATCAGATAGATTGGTCATAAACTACGCTATGCCGAGACCCAGGTGCTTGATATGTGTAATACAATATTACTTTCACATTCATACGTGTATTGGAATGTAATAACATGAAATATAGTCAAATATGTAGTATAACATTATAGAGCCCATGCTCTGTTATAATTCTAGTCTACTACTAGTAGTCATTGATTCTTGATTGACCAGTAGTCTTGATACAAGACTATTTCCTTCGAGTCAACTCGACCACTGAGAGGAAGGAAATCTTTCTGGTAACTCATAAAAAGAGATTAATGTCATGACGGGAACGGGTAGAGCATTTTACCGTAAAGACAGAGATCGTGAGTGTTACACCCGCTCAGTGCAAATACTTGTATGCATGAATATGTTTGTTTCTCACTAGAAGAGGTAGTTGATCTCTTATACATTTTTATACCACCGTGTCCTATGTATGTCAGATAAATGTAGACTAGTCAATTTAAAATGACAGATACAAATATAGTAACCGTGAAATAAATTATTTACGATTCTTGGGAGTGTCGTAGTGTGCAGTACGGGAAAAGTATGAGAATAAAACACTCCAGAGGTGTAATGGAAACTTTTCCTATAAAACCTCACAAGAAGCCGACTGGGCTTGTTCGAAATACGACCGGCTACCGGGCAGCACGCCACCGGCCACCCTACACGGACCTCCACCCGCACACAAACTCTTTACAACCCATTCAGCGCCCTCCTTTTTCTTGATATATTATGGACCTCTTTAAACTGGTTTGTCAATTATGACACTGTTAAAATTTTACGTTCATTGATTTTACAAGGCTTTAGTGAATTATCGAAGGAACTCATGGCTGTTATTGCTGAGTCTATTTGCGTTTCCATTAATTGGTTGCCAGATTGAATTTCAAATGTCCAGCAGACCGTATGATTCCGTAATTTGTAAATTCCATAACTTTGTTAGGTAATCAAAATCTTGCTATTCCTATATTGAAACTGTAGACGTTCATAGTTATTTAAGTATTTATAACTCAGACTGCAAACAAGAACATGGTGCTTATGAGAAGTTATTTAACTCTCACCTGTCGTTAAGTCAATTCAGTTGGATTGCATTTTATTTAAGTTTCCTTAGTTGTAGTAAGTACAATATTTAAACTTATGTTTGCCTGAGATTGTAAAATCACCATATGATACGTAAGGTATAGTAACGAGAACCTGAAAACGATTTCGGTTGTCTATTTCGGCTATTGCTAAACTGTTGCTAAAAGGCGTCTTTCACACCTTTGCCACTACCCAAGTGGGTACATATTAGTAGACTAAAGTTCTTGACGTCCCTGAAAAGACTCATGGCATTAGCCCGCCTTTGTACATAAAAATATTTTTACATAATATATATTTCTTTCAATTTTAAATAGATAAATAAAAATAATTTGAATCTTTAATTTCGTGCGTATCCATAGCTGATAGCTATCAGTGAAAATATTTCATCTAGAGGTGGCCTTTTGATTTGTAAAAATAATAATAAAATCACGAGACGCCTGCATAGAGCAGCCTTTAAATAACTCTGTAATCCATTTAGGTAACCCTCGAAGTGAGGCGTTGAATACCTAGTAAGATTAAACAATCCATCAATCCCTACAATCGCCGAGCCTCTGGTACAAACTTAATCAAACCAGATTATATCGGCGCCAAAACTGACAAAACTTCATCTTTCCTAACAAATCTCAGAAACAAGTTTTTCCGATAGCCAGCCTTTTGGGTCATTTGATCCAAAGTGTGGACCTAAGTCGTAACGGGCGCAGTCGATCCGCGCCGGGTTGGGCTCCGGTTTATGTGAACACGTGTAGCTATGCCGGAATTGCGAAAAGCTGAAAGAATCATTACTGTAAATATCGTTTGTTCGGCCCCCAGCCTTCGCCTCGGGCCGGCCTTCACTTATCAACGGAATAACTGAGATGAAGGGACGGCTTTTTTATAAGAAAATATTATGTAGGAAATACAGAAATATCTGAAATTTTTTTCATAGTAAATTATTATTTTTTGGCTTGGGAATAAAATAATTTCAAATAATCACATATTATGACAGGGTGAGGCTTTTGCTTGCCACACCTATCATCATCATTCATTCTCTGAACCTATTTCCAACTCAGCTGGTGTCGGCTTTCTAGTCTCATTAATCAACACAATCACTATTAATAGACTATATTGCCCATACGTTGCTAACAAAACGATACATCAAGTTTAACCAAATCTTATTGCAATAGAAGTCAAGACTACGAATTACTTTCCTACAGACTTCGATGAAAACGCTCTCCTCTTCTTCACTTCTCCGTTGGGTCTCTTGGTGTTTATGCGTTGGTGGCACTCACGGAGGTGTCTCATTGTGTACAAAACATAATACATCAACTTCAGGACTAGATTTCGATTTCTGTAAGTATTGAAAACTTATTCAATATTATTCTTGTATTTACCTTCGTTACCGTTACAGTTACATGTTCACAGTTCAACCATGGAACAGATGGATAGAAACTAGTGTCTATTAAAAACGACATTTTTTTAACTTTATGTTATCTGTGCTTGTACACAATACTGCGCCTTTTTCACTCCGGGGAGAGTAGAGGCAACCCGTTGTCTGTCTCTATGCACACATTTCATCAGCTTCCTCTTCCAGCATTAAGCTTTTCATGATAATTAAAATACATCTGATACCTTTTTTCTGATACTTTTTTTCTTATATTATTATATCTCGAGAATATGGGTATGTAGAAGAATATTAATAATGCACATTGTTCTAATGTTGAGTTGAGGGAACTGAGCATTTGAATTTTGGACCCAGAAACCTACCTAACCTACCTACCTACAACCGGACTAAAGTGAGCCAGCATGAAACTATTTGACGGATTTTGAAGAAGAAATAAATAAAGAATAATCAATGCTATAAATGCATGAAAGGCTTTACATGGTAGCCAAACATAACATGTTTTACAACAAGGTTGTGCTTTATAATCTCAGGCTACGTCTACGTTAGAAGTAGCTATTTGAGAATAGCCAGTGAGCACAGCCCCTTACTTACAGTTCGGATTCAGAAAATATCGACAAATGGCGTTTGCAGTTCAGCTCGAACCAGACTTGAGAACAGACGTTCTTTTACCCTTTTTTATGCATTTCTGCTTTTACAAAGGGAACTTAATTTTAATTCTACGTTTTCCACTTTATTGATAAGTATTTTTGTACTTTACAAGCTGACTCAAGTTTTTTATGCCACTTAGGCGGCAGACAAGCACTCCACCCGATAAAATGTGAGGCGTTTCATTCGTACTTCCGACCCAGTAAAAATCTTCTTATGCCCTTCTTGCACAACCCCATATTGTAGTCGCTTGCAAGTAACTCATAATAAAGTTTCAATTGAACTTAAATCATGCAACTCATTTCTTTTCGCGTTGCTACTGTGAGTGAGTAGCTTAATATGTATCTGAAATACTTTTAAAGAGCTAAATACACACGAGCATATTGATGAACTATCAATATGCTCGTTTATATTATAATTATTAACATAGAGAAAAGCCTGATCAAATGCGATCCGAGCATATTTTATGAATATTTAATTTAGATGTATAAATGAGGTCGTACAAAACAGGACAAATTGATAATGGTTCAAACGCGGTCTTGGAGGTCGTACGAGAACGTAGCCAAATATTTTCCTAATTACTGAGCGACTGTTGATATGTACGTAGTAGGCGTATTTGTATAACAAAATATAATATAATGCAAACTAAGGCACGGTCTTAGTTTAAATGTACTCACAGATGTGTTTTCGTAAATACGTACAGTCGTGGGAACAGCTACGATTGAACATAAGCCTCCCACGACAAATATCCCATAGGTGAAATGATGATGACGGCCTTTGGAGAAGTTTTAGTGCAGTTTAAATATTTTAATAAAGGTTAACTTGCTATGCTTCTTGTTTTCAAGAAGCATAGCAAATATAATGCGCCCAAACCGCAATACGATTGGATTGGCGGTGAGTAATATTACTCTTAGCAGGGTAACATCCCAATTCTGTTTGCAAAATCTTGCATTTTTAAGCATATTTATTATTCTATCTTTCCCTGTTGCAACATTATTCCTGGTGGAGTACAAGAGATTGCGGTATCGTACAACAATAGAGCAGTTTAACAGAACAGTCTCAACTACGTGGTTCGAGTAAACTATAACGCGGAAAATAGTATTAGGCTCACCCTGTATTACATAGAATACGAATACAAAAGTAGAGATATAAAACCGGAGTGATGTGTATGGATGAATGTGTACGTTTGATCAAGATAGCTATTAGCACAGATAATATAATATCTATTAGGTACTGTAACCAATCACCTAAATCGGTCGTCTGTGTTATCCGCTCGTGTGTCACACGCAAGAAACGAAGACATATTTACTGTAAGGTTCACGTCGTCGTCGTCGTCGGGCCCTCGACGCTTGTTCACCAAATTGCACTTTTACGCTCCAACCGGTTATTGTAGAGCTTTACTCGCGCTGTACTCTTCAAGTGAGTTGTTTTGGTTATTAATTATTTCTTTGTATTACTTTACGTATAGATATAAAAAAATAAAACAGTCTTCGTATCACGCTTAGGTAAGGGCACGTGACTCCAACGCACGGTACTTTTTGGTAGCGAACAACCACAGAGTGGATGTCCAGAGCACAGCGCGGCTTGATCAGGAGCTAGTGGCACATCCGACTGACCAAAGCCGTACAAGCCAACTTCTGTCAGCCTTCGCTAACCCCGTTGCGTAACTGTGTTGGAACCCTGGCCCATGAGCCGCAAGAGAAAGCAAATTTGCTGGTTAGCTCGCGAATCGACGACTGTGGACGACACCAGCCCAGCAGTGACCACGCAATGCCTGTTATTCATATCAGGCATTGCGTGCAACGCGACGTCCGTGCAGTACTACAGTCACTCGATGCACAGCGGCGGTGGTTCTACAAAAACGTGCAGCGGAGTTGTTTCGAATGCTTAAGCGGCTGTACAGACTGTCCTACATGTCGGGTACAGTGCCATCGGCTTAGAAAGAGGCTAATATGTACAGTCGATCCCCAAGAAGGGGGAGCGGCAGTACCTAGTCAACTATAGACCCATAGCTGTCACTTCAGTGCTCTGCAAAATATTTTAAAGTATCTCATAAACACAGTTCATGTGTCACAGAGAAGGCCACTCTTTAGATAATAACCGGCAATATGGATTTAGGTCGAAACGGTCAACGGGTGACCTTTTGGCGTATCTTTGGGGTGAGGCTATGGACAAGCATTCCGAGTCTATTGAATTAGTATTGGCATCGCCAAAGTTTTTCATAGAGTCTGGTACAAATCGCTTCTTTGCTTAAAGTTTTAAAATGATTAAATTGGAAAAAGGCTTGATAAAATATTTCTGTTTTACTGTAAATAAGGCTTCTTTATGAAAATTCATAACTTTTCCGGTTGTTTAATGAAGACGCCATTGATTGCGGCGTGCTGCTGGCTGACGGTGAATAATGCATAGCGTGCCGACTGTTATTTATATGTTAAGTAAACGATCCTAGATGTCTTCTTGAAGCTTTGTGAACAGCCGTCTCTCCTCTCAACGCTCAATGCATATGGCGTAGCTTCCAGTTATTAGAATTAAATGACAATTTAATTTTGTAGTAGTGTATTTGAAGGCAAAACCCTGTAAGAATCTGACAAACATGAGTTTGGTTTTGAATCAGAGTGACTCGTACATTATTTTGTACTTTTTACTTTTTCACTAACGTCAACTGTTGTATAACTTAAAATATTAGATTCTTTTAATAAATTCATGTGCTAATTTCATATTATTGAATACTACGACTGAACACAATAAAATAACTGGAGTGTTTGCTGTAAGCTGTATTCAAAACCGCAAAATTTAGAATTATTATATTGAATATTTACCAACAGTAAGTAGTCCAATTGTAAAGTACAGATTTTGTGAATATGATTTTGATATAGGCTGATATGCGCTCCGCTCTATGCCGGGGCCGGGCCGGACGAGTGCCGGAGCGGTCGCGTTTTTGCCGGTCCGTCCAAACGATGATGGATGTCCCTCGCGGCCAATCCCTTTGTCTTATCTGAGTCTTTATGTGTGATTGGTTGCACGGCTTCCGTTTTTGTTTTATGGCTCACGCTGTGTACTGGCGTGGAATAAAGCCTGTCCTTATCCCGTGTCTATATAAATCCTGTGGTGTAAAAACGACCCTTTTACTAGCTTGACGTGTGCTGTTTATAAAGTACTTGTTCAGTTTGATATTTTTCGAGTTATACGTTTCTGAAACATGTGCCTCTAGTACGCGCTCCTTCAGCGGGCTATTAGAAAAATTAGAAACACTGACATGATATTTTGAACCAATATTTAAACATAATTCACGCCTCTTTTCTTCCAAACGTAATATCTTCCTTGTCGCTAAAATCCATTAATACGCCATTTTCCCTTTAATAATATAGAACAGGACTACGGCTTGCATCAATTTTATATAGGCATTCATATAGGGCAGTTAGGGAGTTGATATCGGACTCAAACCGATTAAAGCGCATGCCGTCTTATGTCCTTAGTAGCCGGAGATCAGATAGTAGCTAACATATCCCTCGTACCCTGGTTGTCCTTTTCGGGTGTAGGGACCATGGTGCCCCCGCCTAGCCACCGGGTATGGGGAAGCACTATACGGTAACTAAGAATTTCTTAACAACCTAAACCTTGTTAAAACTTCATTCCATACTGGCACCAATGTACTGTCTATTCAGTCCAGTTGACGGTCTCCACAATCACATTGATAGAAGTTTTATGTTCAGTTAAAGTCTTAGTGTGAGTTAAGTGTTAAAAAAAATAGTATGAATTTACCGGTGACTTATGTGTTAGGGCGGGCGGTTTCAGTGTTTCAGTCGCTCGTCGTGTTCCGCCGGGGGAGCACGCGCCGCGCGCCTCGCGTGCTGCTGTACCACACTCACGAGAAAGTTACGATTCACGATACGTATGTAGTTCTACCAGATTCACTTTAGAGTTCTATTGGTAAGTAGAGTACGAGTTCTTGTATTACTTGTATCATGTATTGTTAATCATGTATTTTAATTAATTTATTTTAATAGTACCCCGTGTACCACACAGATCCTTATTTAGTTTTTAATTTAGAGACCTTCGCAAGCTTTATACTGTGGTTAAGGCAAGTAAGGTTAACTGTAACAAACATAAAATAAAATAAAAACATTTTATACAAATAGAGTTACTAAAATTTAAGTAAATTGAATTCCATTTGATAATTATCATAAATATACTATAAAAGTATAGTAAAGTGTAAATTAGTTAGTTTTTTAATTATTATATAATTATTACTATAAAAGCATAGTAAAGCTATTTAAAAAAAAATTAATCACCTTCTTCCTAACGCAGAAGCAGAGCTAGGCACAGCCGTAGAACTCACGTAGGGAATCTACATAAGCACCATGTAATCGTATCTACGAGGAAAGTGTATCTAAAGAGAATAAACCCTTACCACACACTACGTAAATACCTCAAGGGCTCAAATGAATATGGTTAAGATGGAACACTTTTAACTAATCTTAATAAAACTATAACTGGTGATTAGATTTAATTACAATAAGACCTCTTTCAACAGATTTATGAATGATTTACTTTTTTGTAGAGACTAAACGTTATGTAGTTTGAAAGTCAAACAGATTTGTTATAATTGAACTACATTTTTATAAAAAATTACAACAATCTACAAACGCCATCTAGACCTATGGTAAGCATAGTTTAACTAGCTTGTGTTATGGGTTCTAGAATGCCGTTAAATATACTTGGATACCGCCCAGATATTCATTTGCACCAACACCATACTTTAATCACTACAATACACCAATTATGATGTGGCTAGTATACCATTTTAGAAGTAGTTACGTATGCAGCTGGTTATAAACTCCTAACTAGATATTGTTTATAAGGCAATAAAACTTTGAGACGTTGTAGAAACAAGATTAATACTCCACATCCGGGATATCAAAACGAGCTGATCGTTCTACTCATACTCGTATATTATATGAATCAGAACCATCAAAATTATTTTTAGCACTCATCCCATATTCCACATTTCCGTGTTATCGTAGGCTTAGACCACCGCCATAAAACATAACAGGGCCCGTGTTTTATTCACATAAATCTCGTGCGGCTGACGGACGAATAAAAGATGGAACATCAACAAAGTTCGTGGGTGAATTGTCGAGGACCTTGTGCGGTGCTCCCAAGGGCTATTTTTGTCCGCGCTGTCCGCACAGAGAACGGCCTACAGCTGAAACTTAGTCTGTTATTGCGTAACTTTTCCCATTGTAACGTGTCACCGGCGAACACCCGTCCCTCCCTTGCCGGCTGTTTCCCTCGGCGAATCAGGCTGTCGGCGGAGGTAATTAGTCGTTCAGGGGTAACAGGACTCACTGTTTTACTTTCTACTAAGTCAATTAAGAAAAAATGGCTTATCACCTCCCGGCTCTCTGTCAAATTAAGTTTTGTGTGACTGAGTTTGTTTTATGAGAAGATCACTGAGCTTCCATAATATTATCGTTATGCAAATTAATTAAATTTATCCAACTGTTTCTGTATTGAACATTTTTCGGGATGAGGGTCATCTCAACAGAGATGTCCCCGGGTCTGCCGGGGTGCGAGAGATGTCTTGTATAATCTCACCTCCGGCAATCGAGGACCCATGGACGGCGTGCGTTTTGGTCGGTTCGAGTCCGACATAATCACCTCCATCAGTTTTGGTGGAGGTGGTATCCGTGGGGATTTTGCGCACGATAAAAAAAAATACAATACTTGTATACATCAACATAATACTATATACACATGTTGAGAACTCACTTGTACTTTTCCACAGTATTTTTATTTTTTAATAGACCTGACCGGTTTCGCCTTACGGCATCCTCAAAGGAAAAGTACAAGTGAGTTCTCAATATGTGTAACAAAAAATTCCACCAAGTGCCATCAATCAACAGTATAAATAGTCTAATACTATATACCTACTTAATATATAGTATTATGGTTGCCTGGCCGAGATTACTTTAAGAATAAGTCATCTTACAGTAAGATGACTTATTCTTATGCCTAAAGAGTAATTAGGCTTATGCCTATATCTATATCTTATGATAATAACCTGCCATGTAATAAGTAAGTATTATATCAAATCAATCAGATATAAACAGGTTTCTATAAGAATTTTATTTTTCGGATGTCATCATTATTTGTAATTGAATTAGAAAGTACAGATATTAAGATCACCAGATGCCCCGACATTTGTTTTAAGAGAGCCAAAACACAACAGCAACCTCATTAAATTGAACCGCTCCCCCTGGGGAAATACTGTAACCAAACAAAATAACACAGATGACAGATAACCATAAGCTGTATTTCGACGGTGAAACGTCTCCAAAGATCCTTAACAGTGTGTTACACTGCCTATTGTATTGCTAAATCGGCAATTGTGTGCTTATGTGATGACTTAGATGGTCGAGGACACTGGTCTTCTATTTGGCACGTTTAGCATCCGATATTTCCATGAAACAACATGATAACTAGGTATGTGTAATTTAGATAGGAAAAGGTGAATGTTTCGACGGGATTCGAAAACGCGATCTTTCCTTTATATTTTTCGATCTAAATTTGTTTTGAACAGTTATGTAGCATACTATTTAAACTAGATTTTTTTATTACATTGATAATTTTAATGTTGACTACCCTTTCTATGCGAAAAATTAGATGCCCGCGATGAAAGTTAGGAAAAATCATATTTAACCCTCACCAGCTCAATACTGATTCGTCAGACAATAGGTCACAAAATGCGTACCCACTACCCAGACTTATGTAATAGTCATTTGGTTCAATATAACAATAGTAAAAAGCCGTCATCCGAGTGAACGCACTCCGCGCTGCGAGCACTTCATATCCGATAAACGCAACGTAATTATGTGAAGCGCTTTAGCGCTTTCATCCACTTCCATATCAATTGTTATACTCTCAATTGTGCAAATAAAATACTTATCTGAAGGGCGCGACGGCGAGATTCATGAAAATGTATTGAAAAAGTACCTATCGATTTCGATGCGATAATAATTAATTTATGCTGGCTATAGTATAATTTCGGTGCATCTCGTTTATGTCGGCTTTAATTAAAAATTTAATAAAAAATAAATTGATTTTGACTAAAAATGTCATGTGAAATCAAAAATTGGACCTCGAAATTGTTGCTACACGATATTTCGTCAGCTGAGGTGCTGAGAATAGTTTGATTTTTCATTTGAATTACTGGCGAGGAAGGTCAGATTCTTATATACACTTAACAATTGAGCAGTAGGTACCGTTGAATGGCGGTGGGAGCACTGCTCGTAGAAGTATATCGGCACTCGCGGCTGAACCACAGCCCACTAATGGAGCCACACTAATACAGCCTCCTGATTAAGTAACAGGCGAACGGCGGAACTTTAGTATAATTTATATGTTCATTTATAGTGTAGTTTAATCGCTAATTATTCCTCTATGTTTGAAGAGAAAATTGGACACAACAGAATTTATTATTCCTATGGAACGAATGAACTTACGTGACTGAACAAGTACAATTCTCTTAAAAAAATATATAAATACATACATGCATACACTCACCTACTTTCCTTCGTAGAACAGACCCATGCCATTCCTTGCAAGGCGAAGCTTTAAAAAGGTGATCAATTAATTTTATGTGTTAGTTATACCTATATCTGGAAAGTCATCTCCTCTACCATTTCTTCAGGAAAAGGGGTTGATAATTATTCGTGAATAATATCTACTTATATTGTAAAGAGTAATAAGCATCGATAACTATACACCCGCGACCAGCCTATCACCAGACTTATTAATATAAAACATACTTTTGTAATAAAAAGCCGCCATTTCTGTAAAACTTTCAGTTATAAAGGTCAATAAGATTTCTCCTCCATAATTTAGGACAGTGTTGAAAAAGTCGGCCATCTCTCTTGGCTTACAGCCGCTATAACTCAGGTCGGCGAAAGCTGTTAGTGTGTAGAGGCTGAGAGTTACTCCCAGACGCGAGTTCTTGCCGCTCCGCACTTGTTCGTTCTTAGCGCCTAAATATTTTACTTTTCACCAGCCTAGACAGTTAATTGGTTTTTTTAGTGTTCTGTTTTCTAGAGATTTTTTACATGGTTTTCAACCTACTGTAGAGGTAGATATAAAAATGTGGTACTTCCGATGAAAATAAAAACCCTAAATATAAACATCTAAAATCAAATATATCATCTCATAAATTACCGATCCGTGTCAGTACCACTAGCATAGCGTATAGTGTGAAAGTAATATTTTGTGAGAATTTCTCAAAAAATATTTTATGTGTCAATCATAACACAGTTACGACTCATGCGATCTTAATAATTGCGCTCTTCAGTGCGGTGTGCTGTGTGCGAATGATTGTCATACTCCCCTGGCAACTCCCTCCTACCCGGTAGGAGGCGGCCCACCCCTTTAGGTCTGTACCAAATCATACAATTAACCTCGCCGACAGAACTTGTTCGAATTCAGAATATAAACTTGGAGTCGCTATAATTTCATCTAATCGTTTGTTTAGTTTCGGAGTTGTTTAATGTTCAGCTGCAATGTTATTTTTATACAACTGTCTAAAAATGAGTATAGATAATATTTCTAGGGCTGTGATACATAATGTGAACGATTTTCTTTCGCAAGCGTTGTTTACGAAAAAACGTTGTTTAAGCAGACGGCTTGGTTGTGGTTGGAACGATAATTATCAAAATCAAAAATCATTATTTCTGTATAGACCATTACACGGAACTCACAAAACGTCAATATCAACAATATTTTATAGATTAGTGAGCAAATGGACCACCGAGTCGGTTCGAAACGCGGCCCCGATCTGAGAAGACTCCGGTAAGCAACTCAGCTCAGATGATATAAACGCTCTATATTTAGGTTACAAGATGCATATACATATATAGGGGAGACCTAGGTGGGTTGACACAAAAATTGCATTTTTGGTAATAACTCAGCTTCAGTGATGTCTATTAGCTAGCAAGTTATCTCATTAGAATGTGAATTTCAACACGTATTTAACTACGAGAAACAAGTAGTTAATAATAACTTCAAGTTGGAGAAAAATTGAATTTAAGCGAACAATTCCGACTGTTTCAACTCTCCTATGGGCGAGGTAAATTGAAACAGGGGTAAAGGTGATTTGACACATATTTAAATGGTCGGTTTTAGCTGAATAAAATAAAAAATAATCTGCAATCATCTTTATTGCGTATGTTTGGAATCAGTGAAGATTTTGCTGTTAGTAATCTTTAATTTACTATAGGCTTTTTTTCTTCAAGTACCTTTTTTTCAGGCGTGTCTGTTAAAGGTTGATTTAACTTTCCTTCTATTCTGGGTACCTTTTCTAGGTAAAGCTTTTGGTAAAGGCCTGATAAAATATGCGGATTGGTGTGATTTACCTGCAACAGACGACGACGTGGAGGCGATAGTTACCTACATCTATGGTAATAATATCTTCTTCCGTTAGTAATAAATCCGAAATTAAATTTAGACTCAATTTGGTTGATTAATGAATAGATCACTTCAGCGACAGGATTTTCTTGACTTTTTTTATTTGATGTGACTTCTTCATATTTATTAATTCAGTCGGTGCAATAATTTCAGAAGTATTTTCTCTCACTCTCTGAACATCATTATATTTTACTTCATTATTTATACATATTTTACCTCTTAAACTTACGTCCTCTGCCACAACGCAAAAGGAGAGAGATCTCCTCTCTTCGTTTTTCTTTTATACTTATTTGGTATGGTGAAAATAAGCTAAGTTACCTAAGCTAAGCCAAGTTTAAACAACCGAGGTGAGTTAAAACAAGTTGTTTCAACTTACCTCACCATTATAAAAACCGACTATGGCTACCGTATTAACCATTACCCGAGTTAAACTTAAATATTTCAACAAAATAACGTTACATGATAATACTACATAAAACACACTACGCTATCGTTAAACAATCAAAAACCTATTTATTAATATCAAATAAATGAAACTTCTTGAAAAATACCAAAAATACTTACTTTTCGTCAAATTTTGCGCATACACACGATAACTCAACAACCGCTCGCCGCATCGCCGCGACGTGTACTAATACGTCGTCGTGTGCATGGAAAGGAATCAAATGGCACCGTTGTCGTTCTTCTAGTGCCTATACTACCCGAAATATTGAACTTGTGTCAACCTATATCTGTGTCAATTCACCTCGGTCTCCCCTACCCATATAATAACATCCTAACTATAGCAATGACCACAAGTGACACCAGTTGGCACTGTTCCCTCGGGAGTTCGGCTGCGGTCGCCCAAAGACCGGTCCTGATCGTTTTCACACGTGCGCAGGACATAAACGCACATGTGCGCGCTCACTTAGTTGAGATGATTTATCGCACGCACTGTGCAGTGCTCGGCAGATTGCGGGGGACTGTTACGATAAACTCTTTTGTTGACGAAACTTTAGCAATTTGAAATGATTTCCTTATCATTTAAAGCGCACAATTTGGGTGGATGTCACCTGACTGCGGGGAAAGCAGCGAATCAGAGATTATGGGTATAACATAACATAAACTCATGCCTATATCTCCAAAGGGGTAGGCAGAGGCCACATTTCGCCAGTTTATGTTTAGGTCTCAATGTAACAGGTGGAGGGCCTATTGCCATTAACCGGGCACTTATAAACCTGCGATAAATACGTACATAACTTCGAAAAGCATCGAAAAGTCATTGGTGTGTGCCATGGTAAAACCTGGGATTGAACCCGAGATCTCGTCTCAGCAGTCCATTACCCATACCACTAGACCACCGCGGTTATATTTGCGGTTATGGGTATGTTTTACCCATTAACCGTAGTACCCAAAAAAAAGTAAATAAATAAAATGTAAATATGTATTTTTTGCTGTATGTATACAGGTATCTACAATTTATTAATTTTATGAATGTGGTATTGGATCGAATAACTTTGAAATTTGTTTTTTGTATGGTAAAATGAAGTATCACTACATAGTATAAAATAAAGTCGCGTTTTCTGTCTCTATTTTTCTTGTCCCTTTGTATGCTTAAATCTTCAGAACTACGCAACGTATTTTGATGCGGTTTATTTCAATAGATAGAATGGTTAAAGAGGAAGGTTTATATGTATATAACATCATGCTACGACTAACAGGTGCGGAGCAGGAATGAAAAATGTTGCAAAAACGGGGTGACGCAGACGAAGTCGCGCGGGTCAGCTAGTATTAAATATAGGAACAAAACATAGTAATTGAAACTTATTACTTTCAACGTCTATTATTATAAAAAATAGCTCAGCGTGTATTTGCTACCTGGGAATTTAGTTACGTTTCTCATTTCATTATTCTCATAATACCGCTAAGGCAGGTACACAAGACAACAACGATAGCCTGTCTAGTGATATAAGTATTATACAGATCTTTATATTGATTTTGGCAAGCAGAAAAGGTCACCAGTGTTCGACATGTATGTGTGTGTAACAATAACTCGTTTCCTCACTCACACACACCTACACACTTGCAAATTACAATTGATTCAAAACCATTCGTATTTATTTATCTTCAATCATCAGTTTACATTTCTCTTCAGTAATAAGAATAACTCATAAAATTCTTATTACTAGTATATGAACGTGGTTTTTGACATTAAGTTAGTAAGCCTTTGTGACCCCGGGGTTTACAGATACGCTATTGAAAAGTTTAAATATCGTAAGGTTTTGAGTTCGATTCCCAGTCGAATTTTACTTTTTGAACTTTTAATATTTGTATATCTTTATGTTAATTATTTACCTATTACGGGAATGTTTAGGTAACATCACAAAAGTATCTTGATATTTTAGTTATAATTTTATAGCAACTTAAATCAGTAGTAGGTATTTTTATTATTGCTGAGCGAGTATTGTTGCACACATGATTGCATGAATGTTTCTCGTATGTATTGGAATTTATGCTACCCTCATTCTCATGATTAAAATAACATGATAATTTTAATTTTATCTGTCAACAATTGGATTCGTTGTGCTTTCCACACGGTTAATAACGACTTTTTTATTTATAAAAATGAATCAACAATTTACAACTATTATGAGAGCGCATATTATTACTTTGCATGAGCAAAATATTTCAATACATGAAATATCTCGAAAATTGAACATATCGGTAAGTAGTATTTTCTGCAATTTATTATTATGAAAGTTATTTGATTTTATAATCCTGGATAATCTATTATTTCTTCCAATACTAATAATGAACAAAAATATATAAGTAAATAAATTTCACAGAATTTTAACAAGGAATTTTATTACTTTATTTTCATTACAGATGGAAGCTGTGCAGCGGTGGGTGCGCCGATATGGCGATTCAGACACCATAGACTGTCTTCAGCCTGGCCCCAAAGCCTTTGCCTACACCGATGCGTATTCTTTGCATAAAGAGGTGGTGGAAAAACATATAGGTAGAAAACCCCTTTATGTCCACCCGTGTTATGACCACCAAACACCATGTTACATTGCAAACAGTAAGGAACCATCTTCGGGCGGCTGGGATCAAATGTCGCAGACCGGCAAGAAAAATTTTGATGTCGGATCTTCATCGTCGAAGTAGGTTAAGTTTTGTCAGAGACTATTTAAATTTTGACTGGTGCAACAATATAGTAATATTTAGTGACGAAAAATGTTTTAAATCAGACAAGGATGGACGCAAAATTTTATGGAGAAAAGCAGGTGAGCGATATTGCCAAAAAATATTCTACCGTGCAGGTCTAGTGGTCATATTACTTTAGGGTACTGGGGTTGGATGTCCTCGATGGGTCCTGGTGGGTTGGTTGAAGTAGGTGCTCTTATTATTATTATCTCTGTTTAATTACATTGTAAGTCTGTATTTTAGTGGTTTCAATTATACTTAGGTATATAAATATACTCCGGTATAGATAACTTGGAATAATTAAAACCTATATACTTATACCTATATACCTATTATATACTATATACTTATACCTATATACTCATACCTATATACCTATTATATACTATATACTTATACCTATATACTCATACCTATATACCTATTATATACTATATACTTATACCTATATACTTACTATCTAATATATAGGCAAATTTAAGGAAATAAATGACTATTATTACTATCTATAATAAAAGTTGGAATATGTTGCGCCATTTCTTCGCACTAGTGCCTAGGAACTAAAAGATGTAGGTAATTATGTGGCATCATTTTAAGAAATAAAGAAATTGAACTGTAAATAAGTGAGTGATGTTATTGTTAACGAAATGAGAAGTTATTATATTTGCATATAGTATAATTTCTAAACGTTAACATGGTGATTCACTACACTTTAGTTACTGAAAGTTAATTAGTTTACCTGCGTCCATACTTGTCTGATTTAAACATCCAGAAGGATAATATTGAATAACCTATTCATTATATAAAGAATGTTTAATGTATAAACCTAAACGTATTGCACTCGGCTACGCCCGCTTGGATTTCAATTATCCCGCACAATAGTATATGACTATTCTTAGGTCTACTAAATAAATCTGTTTAACTGTTTAGAATTAGTTTAGTTACAAACATTGTGACTCGAGATTTTTTAGATACTTTTAAATAAATATACCTATATAATATAGTTCTACGACACAACACAACTAAATTATTTATTTACTGAACAATTATATCATTGAAACAATGATGTTGTTTTATTTTCCATATTATTATTATTTTTGAGATTACGGAACACTTAGTATAAAAGTCGACTGTATGGTTCTTTAATGTCACAAACAAAATAAAGAACTAAAATAAAACTATTAATTAATCAAACCGCCTATATCAATATAGCTGCGGTTCGAACTCGCAACCTTCGCATTGCCATTACGCCTATAATACCACTCAACTACGTGAGCCTGTGCTGTATTGGTGAAATTTACCTTCTCATTCGATGGCAGGCAAATCACTCACTAACACATATTCAATCGTTCACAATTCACTGGCACACATAAACACAAAAACGCACACATACCTATGTGACTTCAAAGAAATGAGTTATTGTTATTGATATTGACTGTTCTCACACATATGTAAAACATACGGGTGCTTCTTCCACTTGACTCAAATCATAAATAGATTGTATTAGATGGTTAGGCTATCATTTTTGCTTTGTGTACACAGTGCTGTACCTACCTATTTTATTTTCTATGAATATTTTCCTCTAACACCTAAAATATTGGGCCTTATTAAATATTCTTTGTGAGCAGTTTACTCACGGCGCAGCTGCGGCCTGCCTATCACGTTGATACCGACTCTTTTGATGACGAAAATGAGCCTCTCCATAGATATAGATAAATGGGGGTACCGTGTATTAACCAGGCAAATATTTTGCGACTGATTTTCTGTTTGGGTCTCACGAAGTATAGAATATACTAAAAAGTATAATTGAGCGGTTTACAAGTATGACACTCAACAGAAATAGTTTATGTGTAAGGTTATAAATTAGTGTAGAGTCATTCCAGTTTTCCAGCAAACTGGTATGTAGTCGGCAGCATGAATGTGACGCCCCTGGTGTTGCAAACTCCCATAGGCCAAGGTAACGACTTTCCTTTAGGTAGGCCGCGTGCTTGTCTGCCACCAAAATGGTATATAAAAAAGTACATTAGGTCTCCGCTGTCCTTCCAGGGCCCTGCTTTAAATTCAGCTTTGCTGTCGGGGGTAATTTATCAACATAAAATCGCCGATTTTTGCCAGTGAGAACTTCTCTTAATTTGCACGACGTCACCACGTTGTAAAAATAATCCAGTCTCTTGTGTACTCTAAACCTGTGCCTTATGATTGTATGCCTATTGAGAACGTGACCTTATTTGGGGGATAAAATCATTCAGTATGTTCGTACACACTGATGTTTATAATCCGTAGTTGGTTGGTATTTGCTACGAGCGGGTGGTAAAGCATTCTAAATATTAGACAGACAGCTGTATACAGGCGGGAGCTGTCGGGGTGGAGGGCAGTTTATATGCAAATGGTGAATGATTGGCGGTGGAGGTACACTGCGCGGCCTTGTGCCGAGCCGCACTACGTTTTATTGCAAGCTCGCAAGACGTTGCCGACAATTCGACGTTCTGCTTCGCTGACTACGTAGACCTGATTGGCTTGATAGTAATGTATTCTTGAAAGTATCGAGTTACTTTTAAAAAAATTCCGTTGGAAAAATTAGATTGGAAAGTAGAAGCGGTTCATATGAATTATACTTACATGGTTTACTGCACCCACACTACTGCTGTACCTGAAAAGAATCATCAATTCTAAGAGCTTCTTACTTGCAAGCAACAGTTTAAAAAATTATGAAGGCTATTATCTTCCTATCCAGACGTTACTTAAAAAAACAGTCGGCCCGCGCCGATCTAACAATTAAGACTAATTAGACCAATCTGCACAGGTAATAGGACTCTAGTTTCTATACAATTTTTTTAACCATTTCAAGTAATGCAACATAATTATAACATACATTATTATTATTAATATCATAATATCATTACCCAATGTATCTATATATGGATACGTAGTACTATTAGTTTCTTTGGCAGGGGTCATCAAACTGTCAGAGTTCGAAATTTAAACAACAGTGCTTAGTGAACTGGTATAACAGCGCGGAGAGCTATCGTTATGACTGTTATTATAACAACAGAAGAGATGTTGTTCACATTAAAACTTCTGCCACAGCGTGCTAATGGCACTTGAGCGCTTAGAGCGAGCCCAGAGCTCACCTTAGAGCAGTTCTCAGCTTCTTCGGCCCAGGTGCACATCGCCGGCAACTTTGGAGAACTAACATTAGCACCGTATTTATAAGTTGAGCTAATTGTAGCTGATTCGTTTATTTATGAACTCTTGATACTGCTCTAACATTTGTTTATTCAAGCAGTACTTAAGTGTTAGAAACTGACGTACTTGTAATTACGATGAAAACATCAAAGGTAGTTAAAAGCATTACATAAAACACACGTCCTAACACGTGCATCAAATTTAATTAGCACATCTTGTTAATAGACCTTTTGAAAAGTTCAGTGGATATGCCTCACTAATTTTGTGCCAGAATACTGCAAAAATCTTATCTCAACGTCATACTTGCTAGTGGATGATTGGGAACTTCGTTGAAATTATTAGTATATTTATATTTATAAGGAATACAATTAGATTCTTACTAGGTAGGAATAATTTTTAAGAATAAATTTATTTTGAAATTGAAGAATTGCAATTATAACTAAGTATTACGCCCTAAATTTACGTGTAACCACTGACTGGTATACCATTTGATACATTATATTAGATTCATTCGATTATCTTGTACGATTTAATATCAGGCACATAGCGTGGCAGGCGTCGAGTGGCCTTTACTGCGGTGTGTGGCGTGGCTCGTCTTAATTAAAACGTCTAATGAGTGGTGCGGGGCGCGGGGCGCGGAGTGAGGTCGCCATTGGACCCGCACAATCACTATTACAACCCTTTTCCCCCCAACAAATGTTTAAGTCAAACCCACTTTAGTAATCCAAGGAAACTTGTAGACGTCAATTTTTTAACATGCTACGGTTTGAGTCATCTAAACTGCGTTCAAAGTGAGCTACTAAAACTAATAAGATGCATAAAAAATGGCTTATAAATATTTTGTGGCCGTGACTATCTTTTGGAGCTTAATTTAAGAATAAATAATTCATAAGAATGTGGTTTTTGCAAAATATAACAGGGTGCAGCGCG
The DNA here is from genome assembly GCA_963691645.1 of Pelosia muscerda. Taxonomy (NCBI): domain Eukaryota; kingdom Metazoa; phylum Arthropoda; class Insecta; order Lepidoptera; family Erebidae; genus Pelosia; species Pelosia muscerda. Next base: position 18,825,412 of record OY829105.1, on the reverse strand, counting down.
TTTTAATAGAGGCTGTATCCGGCACATTTTAACTCTGCAGTGCGTGATGTCCGTGACTCTGATGTCCTTCCTTGAAGGACCCGAGGTATAAAGTGCACACACATATTGACCTTCTCAAGGTTGTCAGGAAGAGATCGCTTCTAGCGATTAAGTAATTATTAAACGTGGAACTAATTTATAAATACATAAAATAAGATTGTTTACATTTTGCGTTTGGCTGTTTAACGTAATTGTACGTGCCTAATACGCTCCAATCTACGCGCATAACAAACACGAAGCGCGCAGAAAAATAAATGTGGAGGAACGGGATGTGATGTCCCTCCAACACAAAGGGAGGATCCTCCGACCAGGCAAGGTGATCACGCCTGGCGGGCCGCGGCCCTACGGTTGTCGTTGGGTTGTTGTATATATGTTGTACTAGCGCGAGAACTTCATTTTCGCGATGCAGGATCCGTAGTGACGTAGTAGTTTCTCTTGCTGTCGCTAGATGGCGCTGGGTACATGTGGTATCGCCACATCACTCCCCTCCAAGACCGGAGGTTGATTGCGATGAGTCAGCTGTCTTAGCTCTCTTGAGGAGCGTGCCAATGCCAGTCTTGAGTAGGCGTCGAGATGAGTTCTCGGCGAGCCGCCGATGAGGCGAGGCGAATCCTCGGTGAGTTGAGGTGAATCCTCGGCAGTGCCGGGGCGAATTCCTCAGTGAAGCGAGGTGAGTCCCCATATAGTGGGGCGAATGTTGCGTAACGGGAGAGGTGTCCTCTTCTTGGACCGTATGTGCAGTGGGTACTGACTGCTATGTAGACGGGAGAGATATTCTCTACTTACGTGGACCGTAAGAGCAGTGTACTGTGCGTCTCAGACGCAGGCGTGGCCGAAGGTAACCAGGCTGCAGCGGTCGCTGCATGCTATGGTAGCCTTGTAATGGCCGAAGTGCTGGATGACGAAGACTTGATTACCGCTCATGCGGAAGAAGTGAGTAGGATAGTGGCGATGGGAATGCTGATGATATTACTCAGCGAAGGTTACGTGATTAGATCACGTCGGGGGGTCACCACTGTGGAGGAACGGGATGTGATGTCCCTCCAACACAAAGGGAGGATCCTCCGACCAGGCAAGGTGATCACGCCTGGCGGGCCGCGGCCCTACGGTTGTCGTTGGGTTGTTGTATATATGTTGTACTAGCGCGAGAACTTCATTTTCGCGATGCAGGATCCGTAGTGACGTAGTAGTTTCTCTTGCTGTCGCTAGATGGCGCTGGGTACATGTGGTATCGCCACATAAATATCAGCGTGGAGCGCGCCATTTTTCACAAACTTTCCGCCTGTGCTGTTAGCATTGTTTATTTGACTACGAATAATTAATCAACAAGTTTTACTCGTTACTTACGAGTAAAACTTGTTGGAGAACGTCGTATGACACACGTGAGGTTTGATCATTACACTCTCGGTTTTCTTGCAGCCCTCGCTTTCGGCTCGGGCTGTGCAATATCACCTCGAGTGTAATAACCAACATACTACACTTCATATCATAAATAATATCATGAATAACTATTACGTGTACCTATAATGCTTTCTCTTGTACTATAATGAGACGACTGATTGAATCTTATTTCTCATATTATATTGTTGCAGGAGAACGGGCAAGCGGTGCCGGTACTGGTGGTAGTCGCACTCTCAGGGGTCAAAGTATGCGACCCCGACGACCAGGTAAATACCTAACTATGATATTAGGTTATCCACAGCCAGAGTTGGCTGGTCACTGTACGCATTGTACCTGTTGTCCTTAGAGCGTGCGTATGCACCACGCGCTGCGGCGCATCTCGTACGCGACGTGTGAGGCGGCGCGCGCGCTGTTCGCGCTGGTGGCGCGGGAGCCGCGCTCGGAGCCGCCGCACCACTTCTGCCACGCCTTCCACACCGACACGCCCGAGCAGGTCAGTGTTGCTCCAACTGCAGATATTACCATGACCTACACTAGCAATAGACCTATGTAGGTGAGCGTGTCAGATGGAATTATGTATGCAGCCTATAGCTGTACGAGTGATTGTAAGCTACCTTTTGAGTCTGATAGATCTTCTATGATATAATTGTAAGGTGATTATGTACGTACATTAGAGATATTTAAAACAATACTAAGGTTACGTTATAGTAACGATATTATTTTTTTCCTGTGGAGATGTCTACGGATATCTGCTGCCGAATCAGTGAGGGTGCTTTTATCAGACTCGAACCGACCAAAACCGCACGGCCATCTTGGGCCATCAGTTGCCGAGGGTGAAGTAGCCTCTGACATATCCCTCTCGCCCCGTCTGCCACAGGACCAACGAAATCCCTCGGGGATATTAACGATACTGAACACGAAAATATATCGGTTTGTTTGTGATGACGCAAAGACTACTGAACGGATTTTAACGTGGCTTTTTTATTAGAAAGGTCTTCGTCAGACTTGATCAAAAAACGTAATCGGACCGAAGATACGAGCCAAAGTGACGTTGGCCAACATCGGCGCGGGTAGAACCACGATACAGTGATACATAGTAGGTACTGACTTACTATGACAGATAGAATGACATATTGTTATAATAGAATATTATTGCAGAAGATTTATTGCAGGATAAAGTAGGTACAGTGAACTTGTGGTCATACCACTTGTAGTGTATCTCAATGGTGCAAGAAATCAGTGTTTGTTTTTTAAACATCCCAGTCGAAGAACTGGGAATTGGGAATGGAGCTGTAGGGATGCACTTAGTCTTGTGGCTCAACTTTATCGTACAGACAGAGCCCCGCTGCTGCAGAAACTTGATTACGCAAGCGCTGTTTAAAGAACATGTGGTGTGGATATACTGGATAAAGAATGAGCTTAAATAAGCTATTTATTTTCAATCAGTTAATTTCTTAAATAAAATAATACTTAAAGGTGAAGATTTATAACGATCAGTCAATCAAATCTTTAGTTATAAACATTAATCCTGCTCAGGGAATATTTTCGACACGGGATCATTCTGTATGAGATGACACTATTGGCAATGAATTTATAAGGGATATCTGATTTTTGATTAAGTATTACTTCCAAGTAAAAAAAAACTCATACGGAATTTTGTGTACCTTAAAAGTTGATCCTAAAAATATTTTTACAACAACGAACATAAATTTCTTTAACAATCATTATATTGTTGATATTAGTATTTATTTTATTGTTTCAATAATTTAGAAATGTTATTCATTTATTTACAATTGAATTATTGTTAGTTTTTATCATTTGTTTTATTGGTCATTCTGATTCTTTCAGCCGCTTAATCATTCTGGTCCTTATTTTGCAATAACGTAGAATACTTCTTGTAGATAAATTTTATTTGAGGACTCTTTTATTCACTTTTGTTTCATTAAGTTTATGTTAGAAATGTACTAAAGTTTTACTTGCTCCAAAGTTACTATAATTTGCCTAAATAAAATAAAGAAAGGAAGAAAGCTACTACTGAAAAAGGAAGAATAAAATGATGAAATAGACCCGTGTAAAAAGATGCAATGCTTATTTGTTTTGAAAAGAAGATGTATAAACTGAACACTCATTATTACCGATCATTTTCAACTAACGGGCGTACAGTACTTAAATGTGCAAATCATAGAATTCTAATTACTGAAATATTTTTCCCTGCCCAAATTTTACAGTATGCATTGAGTTATTAACAACTATGATAGATGAAAGACAAAATTACTTACATTTACTGTCCGTTAGATGATTCTGTTAAGATATTTTTTTCTAAAAATGAAAATAAAAATATAACGGACTTACAAATGAAATTATACAACATCATGTTTTGATTGTTTTCCTGAACAATTTTTGCAACCTATCACCATGCAATTCATTGTGGAAAATGGTTAAAATGTATCATAACATGCAAAATTTTCACGTAAACACATCGAAGTCCAATGACACTAGAAATGACGATGGATCGACCGTTCATCTCATTGAAGGCTTATAACCATAGAAAAATGAAGTTTATAACCTAATTGCCTTTACAACAACTTCGCTTACTTCATTTCTCCATGGTTTTGTTGTACATTTATAAGTAAGTAAGAGTAGGCAGTATTACGAGTATATCTAATCGTATTACCAATAGTGGTTTTAGTGTCGAACTAATTGTTTAAGTGAACAAAGTCACTAATGACCGCGTCGTGGACGGGTTGATGCATTCGTCACGACTGGTGTAATAGCGCCAAGTCAATCAACAGCTCTTATATTTTGTCATTCACTGAATTTAAGGACCACAATTCAGTTTAATGAACCATTACGTTCTATTGCATAACTTTTGTTGACTTTTGTTTTCATTTTATACTTACTATATTATCATCTACTCAAAGATTATGATTATGATATAAATTTAGAAATAATTTTCTGATTGTCCAAATATTTTATAATCATTATTTTGTCAACCAATCTAGTTATAGACTTGGTCCAACTACTTTCTTTCTTTTCTTACTTCCTATATTTTTTTAGAATATGCATGTATAACGCACATCCGCAGAGAAGCAATGTTTACTAAGTAACGCATTCATATATATGTACTCTCGGCTGTACTAAAACCTACTGGATTATGTCTAATTTCCCGAGTGAGCTGTAAGAAAGTACTAAACTTAATGTTGGCTATCAAATTGACGTACGTCTACACTACTTTCAAGAGCAAGCTGAACGGTAGTGAGAAGCTTAATAATGTTATGTGTAACATTTATTTTCAACGTCAGTATCCCACTTATATTTACGACCTGCCTATTGCCTGGATACGAACATAAATATTCTTGTCGTGATTTAATCCCCTTGTTAAATTCAAGTATTGTACAATAATTCACTTTTACCGTTTCAAACGTCAAACACAAACTTAACAAAAATAACCGAATGGACTCACAATACTTTACTCCTCTTATTTTCAACGTGTATCCCTCGAGATTGTCTCAAGATGGCGTAAGTCTTTGTTTTTGTAACCGGATTAACGTCGTCAATGTGTACATTTTGAAAGTAACCGATTTTCTTTGTGACATGTTATAAATCGCCAGCTCGGCTCATCAATCAGACAGATTCAGTACTTGATTTGTTTGAAGCAATGTGCTGAAATGCAGCAATGCGCGAGAGCAGCGCAGCCGACACGCTCTGTGCATAACTCAGCGCGCGACCTTGCGTCAAGCTACCACACGCGCGGTCGCATCGCATTCCTCACGATCACGAGCGACTCCTAAATAGTAAGTAAACATTGCGGTTCCACTTCACCGACGTCAACGATCATCTTCTATTTTTCTGACATCTGACCCATTCATCCGTCGTGATTGTAATGGATGGAAAAAAGCTCCTGATGAATTACCTACCATTATGCTATGTAAACTTGGTCTTGATTCAAATAAACGAACCGGTGATTGCTCGGCAAATGAATAACTATTACCATTGAATGTGGATTGTTCATTCCGACTCGATCGATGGCAGCCGAAGGACCATTAAATTATCATTAGGGACTTCTGTTTTGCTAGGGTCATCAACCGTTCGTCCGGCTCGCAGAAAAGTTCGACGCCTTATAAAATTAAAAAGAAAAAGAGCAACATACGACACAGGTGCGCGGGCGCTGGCGTTTCCCATTGTGCCTGCGCCACTTACCGTGAAGGCTTTAGTGCAGCTGAGAACGAGTTTGTAGGCATCGCGGAGCCCGGTGCTCCGGCGCGCTCAGCTCCGAGTCGCTCGGGCTCGGATCAGTCGCAAGAAAGCCGTCGGAATGTGCGCACGCCGCTCTTCGGCCTTAAAATTTGAATAACGCGTGTGATTCGGTGACGTCCTCGAGTGATTGATTGTTTGATCTCGACATGTCTGTGGAGTTACGTGACGTGTAGTGAGGTGTGATTGACCTGCATATACTACGAGTATATTGTTCGGAACTAATCGTGGGAGCTTTTCTCTGGTATGTAACTGTGTGCTTTTGTATACAACTTGTATAGTGCCGAGAGAAATTCTTGTATATTGTCCGGTTAATAGGGCTTTACTTTGACTTGCATTGACTCTGTTGAAGGCGTATATTTTGTAGCGTATAAAAAAGGGGAAGCCGATTGTGGCGTATAAAAGGGGTATAAGTACTCTTGGAGTTGAAAGAATATAAAAGTTTATAAGTAAGCTACAATGAATCTAAGTTTTTAATAGTGCTATCGGATAGTACTCTCGGTAGGTCAGCACTGAACCATTGGTTCAAGGACCTCTTAGAAGTTTGTAAGTATAATCTGACCATGGGTACCTCGGGAATGTTAATGAAAGATATCACTGACAAGTATATATAGTTTATATTATTAAACGAATACTGTTAACAATGGTGGACCTTATGTCTAGTTAATCTATATATTATCCATCTCATCGGGGATGCACAGCACTCACGAAATATAGCCTCGGTGGCAAACGAACACACGCGACGCGGACGAATGGCCATGTAATAAGGAAACTTGGTGGTGAAATACCTCGTATCACGAACGATCGTGATCTGATGCCTGTCCAGCAACGCATCGCGCGCCGCTCGCCGTCTTCACTGCCTCCGTCGCTTTGCAACCAGCGGCTGCTCCCGGACCGTAGTGTAAGGAGCGTTATGGGCCAGGTGTCTCCTTGGCGTCACTGCACCCTTGCCGTAAAGGTGCAGCACTGACACAGCCACGTGCCAGTCCTTCGGAGGACACGTCGACTCGAGGATAGCCACGCCGTCGCAGAAATAAGCGCGCCACAGCACGCCAGCAATCGTCGGGGTACGTCGCTGCGCCTACCACGTCACGATGAGGGATGATGGCCGGGAAACTCCGCGATTCATCGCGTTCAGAGTTCCCGTGATTCACTTAGCCATCTTAATTCTTGGTGATGCTTCAAGAGCCGGCACAAAACGATGCCTCTCGCTCGAAGTGTAAATCGTGAATCTCGTTCCAGTGTCATGCCAATTGACAGCTCGATGCCGGTATGGAACCTTGGCTTTTGAGCATTTTAACTATGCTAATAAATTATTCTAATACAATGGTTGTACTTAATTATCAAATATGACACCAGAAACGCAACCAAACTTGACAATGTTTAATTAAACAATGTAACGAAACAACACCCCAATTACATGCTAGGAGAGAACTAATCCGTAACTATGTGCATTTACGAAACGTGTTACGTTGGATAACAATTTATATGCGTTTAATTATAGCATGCAGATAAAAAATATTAGTAGTGGTTTTACACCACTACAATACCCCCCTTCGGAGTAAAGAGGATAACCCCTTATCCGAAGCAGCCGGGGTAACCGGAAAAAAAACTTTGAAAGTCAATGAAAAGTTTTTTTTTTTTTAGCTTACCTAGCCATGATCAAAGGTATAATAAAAAAAAAATCTAAGTTGAAAAGTGTTAAAGATTAGCTTAACAATTTAACTTGACTAAAGCAATTACCTAATCTAAGAATTAAGTACTAAACAACAACAACAACAACAACAACACTGGGTAGCTAATCCAGTGAGTGAAGTATGGAATATACTAAAACTAAACTTATATGTAAAAGTCCACAACAGGTCCGGAATCTGTTGAGATATACTACAAGCAGACTATCCGAAGTCTAGAACTGCTTGATATCAGAAGGAGTTAATCATATCAGAGCGAGACTGATATGAAGAACAAGGAAACAAGTTTCTATAGACTGAGTCTAAGAAACTGTACTGGGAAAAACAAACTTATATTGAATTGAACCTGTAATGGTTGAAAAGCTATCAAACAAGTGTTGTCAGACCATATGATTAGTCCGAGTACAAAATCTATAAAGAAATTGTTAGAAATAACTATATTTAAGTGATAAGAATCACATAAATAATTTTAAGACTGAGTCTTAAAAATTCCAAGCAAGAAGAACTTATCATTCATTGTTTTGAAACCTAGAATGGTAAAAAACTAAGATAAGTAAATCCTGAGAAGTCCTAATGTATGGAGTGCACTTCCATAACATACAATCTTATACAAGTAGTACAAGTAAGTGTGATATCACAAAGAAATTGAAACTTAATTTCAATTGTTTTGGCCAAAGTACTGATCTAAAAATGATCAAAAAAGCAGATCTAGGATCTGTGACTAGTGTATTTACACAAGCAAATACCAAAAAGTCAAAAATGAAAATTAAAAATTTTCATGTCTGAAAAAATTTCTATCTTTGAAACTTCATTTCCATTACTGAGAAAAGAGTTAAAGACAGACAAACAAAAACACATTGCTGATGCGAAGCTATACATATGCAGGTACCAACAGTAAAATGACATTGACAAAAAGGTCAACATTGTTTAGGCAAAAATAGATACAAACATACCAACACATGTACTACTTGTATAAGATTGTATGTTATGGAAGTGCACTCCATACATTAGGACTTCTCAGGATTCAGGACTGTTCGGGCGCCAATTGTAGCGTATAAAAAAGGGGAAGCCGATTGTGGCGTATAAAAGGGGTATAAGTACTCTTGGAGTTGAAAGAATATAAAAGTTTATAAGTAAGCTACAATGAATCTAAGTTTTTAATAGTGCTATCGGATAGTACTCTCGGTAGGTCAGCACTGAACCATTGGTTCAAGGACCTCTTAGAAGTTTGTAAGTATAATCTGACCATGGGTACCTCGGGAATGTTAATGAAAGATATCACTGACAAGTATATATAGTTTATATTATTAAACGAATACTGTTAACAATGGTGGACCTTATGTCTAGTTAATCTATATATTATCCATCTCATCGGGGATGCACAGCACTCACGAAATATAGCCTCGGTGGCAAACGAACACACGCGACGCGGACGAATGGCCATGTAATAAGGAAACTTGGTGGTGAAATACCTCGTATCACGAACGATCGTGATCTGATGCCTGTCCAGCAACGCATCGCGCGCCGCTCGCCGTCTTCACTGCCTCCGTCGCTTTGCAACCAGCGGCTGCTCCCGGACCGTAGTGTAAGGAGCGTTATGGGCCAGGTGTCTCCTTGGCGTCACTGCACCCTTGCCGTAAAGGTGCAGCACTGACACAGCCACGTGCCAGTCCTTCGGAGGACACGTCGACTCGAGGATAGCCACGCCGTCGCAGAAATAAGCGCGCCACAGCACGCCAGCAATCGTCGGGGTACGTCGCTGCGCCTACCACGTCACGATGAGGGATGATGGCCGGGAAACTCCGCGATTCATCGCGTTCAGAGTTCCCGTGATTCACTTAGCCATCTTAATTCTTGGTGATGCTTCAAGAGCCGGCACAAAACGATGCCTCTCGCTCGAAGTGTAAATCGTGAATCTCGTTCCAGTGTCATGCCAATTGACAGCTCGATGCCGGTATGGAACCTTGGCTTTTGAGCATTTTAACTATGCTAATAAATTATTCTAATACAATGGTTGTACTTAATTATCAAATATGACACCAGAAACGCAACCAAACTTGACAATGTTTAATTAAACAATGTAACGAAACAACACCCCAATTACATGCTAGGAGAGAACTAATCCGTAACTATGTGCATTTACGAAACGTGTTACGTTGGATAACAATTTATATGCGTTTAATTATAGCATGCAGATAAAAAATATTAGTAGTGGTTTTACACCACTACAATTTGTAAGGTCTATATCACTTGCTTGTTTGCAAGACCTCAGTGCTATATTTATATAGGGTGTTTTTTCTTGTATGAAGCAAAAACGTGCTACAATGGAGTGGCGGGTGGTCTGTGTTCACTCAAATCAGTGCCGGCAACATTGTCTACCTGATCTTTTAATTACAACCTCCTTTGTGTCCAGTCGACGTTTTGTATTGCATCTATTGTGCACTATCCTTTTGTTTCCCTTCTCTGTTTACATTTGAATACAAGCCATTATATTTACAACTATTATTTTCATTCATAACAGTCGCCTGTCAACCGTTTCACGAAACTTACGCGATTGCCAAAATACCAGTATTCCTATTTCAGTAATATTCAATTATCATGTTACATAAAATAAAATTGATGTTGATCAACTAGCTCAAACCAATCGTGTTTTAAAGTTCTACTGTCCGTATTTACATTCCAGTTATAATTTGCGGAAACGGTGTGCGGCATTAACCGTCAAACACGACATCGGTTATGTTTATTGTTTCGAAGGGCCGTGGGTTCGAAACCGCCGTGGTCGTATATTATTGTTTTTACGACACGTCGTTCGCATGCCGCCAACGTGCCGCGCACTATGCTTGGAACAACTTCGTGCTTCTTCAACACGGCTATGTTTACTGATCTTCCGTTTGTTGCCACAGTTTTGACACCTTTGTGATAAACTCTTATCAATTTAATCAACTCTTTAATTTCATGAATCATATTTAGGAACAACATGACGATGTCTGTGTAACAATGACAAAGTATTTAAACCACATACGAGAATGCTTCAGCATATTTTTTTCTAAAAATTCTATTAATAGTTTTTTGCTTTGGGATGCTTAAATACCTTATACATTTTTAAGTGGGCTCAGGAATTCCGGTAGTTCTTGATTGCCTAATTCGAAATAAAGGAAACGTTAAATATTATTTCTAGCTTTAAGCTTCAAAGTGTTCACATCCTGTCTCACAACGACAGATTTACACCCATCTACACTTGTCATAGCTTTCGAGATTTATTTATTTGATCTTACTAGTTTTGAGAGCAATAATCTTAAATTACCGTAATAATGTTTCCGTTAAGAGCGAAAATTATCAGCGAAGTTATAATTTTGCCGACTTTACTTGCATAATCGCATCCATGTACCTTTTAATTTAAGATGTAAGATTACTAAAATTTGATATCTTACTGAGTAATTACGATATTAGTATTTACCACCTAATTATAAAATTAAAATAAAATATATTGTTCTGATTTATCATTATTATTATTTAGGTACTTAGTACCTACTATTTATTATCACTTTACTTTTAATTATCGTTATCGGTAGCTTCATCAATATATATTTGTAATTGAATGAGATATATATAGAGACCCCGTAGCTAACTTTAAGAATATGTATGTAAAATGATATTGCGTTTGGCAGTTAATTAACCGAATAATACGGCGTAACACGATAGCCCCAAAAACCTCTATGTTCTGGGAACCTTTTCGTTTCGGTACAGATTGACGATTGATTTCGATTTAGGCTTTAGATTTTTATATATATAATAAGTAAGCATGTACTTGTTTCTTGGAATTTGCAATAAATTCTAAGTGATGCATTACCTAACTCTTTCGCTTGTAAATGTAAGTACCTAACACCTACAGTAATGAATTAAACATTAAGAATGAATTCATTTGAACAGTCTTAGTATTAAAATAGGTTTAAAGACAAGGATTCCTACGTAAACAGCTTTTTGGGCTTCTTTTGAAAAAAGATGCATTGTAAAATAATATATTGCCTATTTGAGTTTACATGTCTTAACCTATTTCTAAAGGTTTAATTGACACAAATAACTGGCGACAGTTCGGTACCCATGCACCCCTAAATTGTCTCAATTAAAAAACTTGTTAACTCACTTGAAGGTAATTTACTATAAAATTTTTGATGTACAATAAAGAGTTATATGTCTATCTATCTATCTTACACATCACCTTCATCTTGCTCTAAATCTTGTCCTAATTTGGTTGGAGTCAGAGCACTAACTAGTTTTTCTATGATGCAGCTAAACGTCGATACCAGCGACTGCTATATGACCTCTACAACCTAATGGCAATATCGAAGCTCTGTAGTTAGACTAGTCGGACTTACTACCCTACTAATATTTGCACTGAGTGGGAATCGAATCCAGTGTAGCAGTCGCATTCAGTTATATCAACAAAGACCTTTGCCACCAAGCTTTCTCTCTTTACTAAATCCCAAGAGATATCGTCAGTTTATTTATTGCGGTCTTACAACTAAAATATCAAAGTCTGCCACAGGGCTTAATTTTAGGCCCACACTATTTTAAATACGAATCTACAAAGAGCTGGAATTTGAATTAATTACTTATTTATTTCTTCTTCTTCACAAAATCTCGGAACAATAAATTGTTTCCCAGGAATGTTATCTGTGAATCGTTTCGGTTAAGCCGGTAGGTCGATACAGATACTGATGATATTAATTATAAATTCTACACTAGACGGATGTTGCCGCGGGACTCCTACAAATTGAATAATGGCTCTCCGGAGAACAGCGTTGATAATCGTATTGATAGTTTTACATTTACATCTACGAGTAGGCTTCTTTATTGTTTGAACGATTTAGTTGTAATAATGAAATTTCGATTAAATACTTCATATCATTGTCTATATTAAATTATAAATTCGAAAACCATAATCAGCATCGATATTATTACATTACATGGTATGACTGTACCTATGCCGTTAGTAAAGTTATATATCTATGATGTCATATCTTTTTTTGTAATCAAAATAGTTTTTAATTAGACGATCAATATCTATGTACAGCCAGTGAAAGTTACAGACAACATTTATGCAATGCCGTGTACGGTACTTGTATATTTTTTATAAAAAATAAATGACAGGGTCCAAATAGTATAACTTTCTAATTGCAAACTTTATTTTCTAGTAACTATGCTTTTGTATACTCGTACAAGCCATTAAACGGTCTTACCAAATGTTGAAATTAAAAATATAGATTAGTTTAGCAAATGTAGAAAATGGTTGGGCCCAGCCACGATTCATAGTATATTTTCTTCTAAATGATTTCTGCCCTGTAAAACTACTTCAATATATTACATCAGTATGTTATATAGTGTTCTGAATAATACTAAATTAAAACCATTTAACACTTCAAAAGTCGATCAGGTAAACAATGGCAATTAGCAGTTATTCCAGATTGTATACAGGAAATCCCATTAAAACCCACTTCTACTGATAAAGGAAGTGATCAATAAACTTGGTCAGTATAGGTAACTTCTGGTGGAGATCAAAGCATCCCAAAATACATTATGTTAATGTTGTGTAAATATCCGCTGTCGTCGGAACAAGCCATCGCCATCTTACATCTGTTATTGCTTCGAATGCACAGATTACAGGGAGTAGAGCATTCCCGTCTATAGGGCCGATTTTTACACTACGTGCCGTTACTTTTTCTTTATCGTGTGTCCCCACGATACCACCTCTGCCAAATCCGGTGGAGGTGATTAGGTCGGACTCCGTCTGACTAAAACGCACGCCATCAGACCCGGGAACATCTTTTTCACCTAATATGCGAACCATAGTGGCCCAATCTAGCCCCCGGGTATGTGCGTTTGCCTATGGTGACTGGCTGCTTCCCCGTCACCCCCAGAACCACTCTCATGGAGGACAGAGGTCATTCTGTGATCTGACTACGTGCGGTTACTGAGAATTTCATAACACAAAAACTTACCCAATTAAAATGGCAAATCCAGAACTACGACTATGCCATGCAAACATGGATACAAAAATTCCATGCAGTAAAAGCAGAATTTAGCTTATAACCTTTAGAATCTCGCTTGACAAGTTAGTTGGTTACTGCGGTAAGATGATATACTGTGGGTACAGGTCTTTAGGCGCACCTGGTGGTCGACGGTTATGGTGACTTATTGACACTTGTGACACCAAGACTATCTCTCTCGCACCACTGGCAACTGGAACACCGAACCAATTTGTAAGCAAAACAGGCGGCGGCGTATAGTTTAGCACACAACATAAGGAACATTACAGATACAGTACATTTATTTTAACACCACTAAGATGGTAGACAAGCACGTAGTAGTAGTGATTACCACGGCCTATGGATGAGTGCAATACCAGAGGAGTTACACTTCTGCTCCCGCACCTGTAGAAACCTTCTAATGCCCTTCTTCAAGAACCCCATAATGTTTATGGATATTTTTTTATTTTTATTTACATCATATCGTAAATTTCAAGAATGAATGGCACTGATGGAGATTTGCACGATGAAAATAACAAAATTGTCATATGGACAGTTCCCGTGCTTTTCACATCCCGTTAAGGATAAGGATCCTTCTTTCAAATAATCATGGGATATAATAGGTCATTAAAGGATTTCAAGTGTTTATTGTGCTAAAGAGAACAAATATTTATATGGTTCTGTTGGGTTGATTCTCAGTTCAACGAAAAGCCTATGAAAACACAAAACGAATTTAATCGAACCGTCGAGCATTAAAAGCCTTTCTCCACGGTGCATATCCCCCGGTGCGACCGTCACTGGCATTCACGCACGACGACCCATGCCCTCCATATTGTATTACTACGAGAGCTCGCGCCTTCCCGGAACCGTGTGCCAAATTTAAATTTCTTGCTCTGAGGCATAATGTCGTTGAATTTTGTAATGTTTTTGTAATTCTGTATAGAAATTTAACATGCTACCTAATAGGTAATTTTTCTATGAATATATAAATGCTAAATTGAAATAGAAATGTCAGAAAAACGGATGATACTTTTTACTACAAATGACATTACACCGTCTTTAGAATGCTTTCTGAGTACTATATTATATATTCACCACCTTGCGCAATGTTTCATCTTCCATTCATTACAATCAGATGTTATCAAATAATTCAATACATATACGAAAGGACAGTGTCCAACATGTATAAGCCCTTGGCCTGATATGGACATACAATAATTGGGCAAATATGATACAGGTTTGGTAGTTCATATTAGTAAGAAATAAAATAACATCATATGGTTGTATCAGAATTCATCATTTATATTATATATTGACCATAGCATTTAGTCAATTTTTGTTAATTTAAGATTAGCTGTATTCATTATTTCTTTATTATTGGGATACATAAGTTATTAAAGCATTATTCAGGAATTAGGCCGGTGGATTTACATTATCTTGGTACCGTGCCCAGCTCAAAAACCAAATTATTGTCATGACAAGAGCACAGCAACTTACTTAGGTACTATTCTTCGTCCGACAATACAATAACAGTAGTAAACATATTACATAGCACTTGCGGTGCAATCTATTGCCCTATAACAGATGCCAACACTTGCAAACGGAGGACATGTCTTCGTCTTTGGAAAAAGTTGATGCCACTATTCACACATTGTCTCATCGTGGGATCTGTTCCCATATTCGTGCCAGAATTATCGTTATGAACGGGTTCAAAGTCGGCAGGCTCGCCAGGCTCGGTGATGAAAGATTTATCCGGGTTCATTTTCCAATGAAAAATAAAATCAGCTTTCACGAGAAATAGAATAATGTAAACACAAATCAAGATGACAAACGAATGACATTTTTATAACGGATTTCTCTCCAGTTGCCATATACAAACACAAACTCAATCGATTAAAAATAAATTCGGCTTTGAATCGCGTAGAAACAGTTTTAGCTCCATTATTATAAAACAATGATCAAAGATGAGACCATATTAAAAAATTGATATTATTTACTACTTTTTCGTATCTATATCGACTATTAGGTACACAATAAATATCTCCAATATCATGTACGATGAACATTGGCGGTATTAAAAAACATTATATATTAACGATACTGAACTTTTTTTAAGAAAAAAGCTTCTAGCGATCAAATACTTCTAAATAATACTTCTATATAGTGATCCCTATCGCTTGAAAACCGGTGATATAAGCAAAATATTGATATCAATGCCGAACGAATGTCTAGAATGGCTATTTTATATTTTAGTTATATCTTATTATGTCCTGGCAACTGTTTATTTACTCAAGTAATATTTATTTTTACATTCACTATTTAGTATAAGTTGAAAGTAGAGAATATATATATATATATATACCTACTTACTTGTACATTAAGTCTAATAAATAAATAAATAAGCTTTATTAGCATTATTAACCGAGTATAATACATAATTACTGACATATCTCTACGTTTTCGTAGTCGTTCTTAAAAATCTTATGTTTGACCGTTGAGTAGAACCGACTTCCACTCCGGCGCGGAAGGGTATTATAATATGAAAATCCTTCACATCAAATCGAATCACTTCACGTTCGCATTCGAGTCACATTCGACGCGTATTCAATATCATTTAGTTTATGTATCTTTTTTTAAGTATCAATTTAGTCATAGGTTTCAAATCAATACTTATATCAAGTCAACCTATCAATTCCTTATGAAACTCTGTTGTCCCATAGGTACATTACTATGTATCGATATATTAATATGTCTCAAATAAAAAATCGATTATGGTCTTTATTATAACTGGCAACATTTTAGCATTGGGGAAAAGAGAAAGATGGTTCCAAGAGTATAGAAATATATATTTCAGTGAGCTAATAGAGTAAATACTAATTATTTAAAGATATATCTTGATACTCCAAGAATTCATGGTTAGTTCGGTAAAAATTAAATATGATTATCGATCAATAGCTACATTTGCGTACATCGTGTCCATGGAAGGCCAGTTTTGGATATAGTCCTTTAAAGGATTCGTTTGGTTTTACGTATTAGATATTTTGTTTGCTAACTACACTTTTTACGACATTACAGAGCACTTTTCATACTCATACCTACAGTTTTCATTCGAATGCATCTTTTGATTATACTTCATTTAATCGTTACTGAAAGGCCTTATGGATACATGTGGAGTTATGTACTGTGAATTCAATATATTATGCCAAAGCATCAGTCGTTTGGTACCGAATCTAAAACGTATAATTACACGCAGTTACACGCTACTCACTCCACCGCACGGAAGATACGACTCACTCGGGGCATTCTGTGAGAACGAAGATTTATTGCTTTAGATCACATGCGTCTATCGTGTACGCCTTACAAGCTAAGCTATAGGCGATAACGTTGTGGTATACAACAAAAAGTACCTTCTAATAAGATACAGCATCACTTGAAATAAGTAGTTAAAATTACAATTAAAATGTTAAAGGAAACTAGGACTTTCCTTAATTAACCTTTCATATAGACACCACAAGTATATCAGAAGTTATACACTCGACAGTATTTATTAAAGTTGACTTAATGCCACTGGTATTCTCTACCAGTCAAACAAAGGTGGTGCAAAACTGTACCTATACAAAGACTCAGTAGGTGAATTATTGAAAGCAATAATAAGAGATAACGATATTCAGAAAGTTATGTATGTGAAGAAGTATCGATATACCTTTAGTACTTTAATTATGACTGAACAGGACTTATTCGTAAATTATGAATAAGTTCCGTTCTGTGTGATGATCGTATAAACTTTAAGATCTTACTTCAGTTACTGTCAAATTGCATACACATAGTCACGTTCATATTTCCACACTTCTGAATATTGTAAAGAACTTTATTCGGGTCTTGAGACCCTCGAGCAGACAGCCCTCTAGTACAAGGAAGATAGTCGTATACATAGTTTATTTCACAAAGCAAGAAAGAAGTACCTACACGAATAATAAAATTTTGCTATAAATGGGAAACCTTTTACAATAAAATTAAATAGAAAATTGATGGACACTGAAGTAAATAACAGTCAAGTAGCATCAGATACGACATATACCTAACTGGTGTCATTAAATTCGCTATAATGTAACATGTTGGTAGCATTTTTACACATATTTGTAAAATCTCGTACAAAATAAAATGAGTCAGTTCAAATGTATCAATAAATCTAAGTTGCATATAGGTGGGCTACAGAGTCACTGTAGGTAATTGCCAGAGCATGCAACTATCATAATCGTTACAGCACGGCCACGATGCATTTTATACCCTGTACTTTGTAATAATGTAGTGCTGCAAAACTGTTACCCACTAGTTACCAGATTTTAGAACAAAAATATCTTCCAAAATTAGCATTTCTAACGGGACCTCTAACTGGTGAAGCATGTTAACTGACACGATGATCAAATTAAACTATTTAATCATGCTTATAGCAACCCAATTGCTACTTGACAAGAGATTTAACAGCCGATTAGTTAATTTTAGCGTTTATCAGCCTTTCGGAAACTGGGGGTTAGTATAATAACATTTGCCAGTTCCTCGTTGCTCGTTGGTCGAAAACAAAGAAACAATATTTAATAAATTGAAAGTCCGACCATTTGGCACTCAGTCTATGTTGGATATCGAAAGAAATGCTGACCTCTGTTTAATCTGAATAATGTATGTCCCTACATGCTACTTTTATCTACTAGTATAGGTGCTATTCCTGTATCCATGGACGTGTGTATTTGTAGGTGTTCGACAGGAAACAGACGCGTCCTGTGGGAGATAACACGGGTTTATGATCCATCCAGGCAGCACATCGTGAATTCAATACATCTGTTAAGTTAAAATTCTCCTTTATCTTAAAATGTACGACTACTCGTTCTGTGACTAAATAGTCCTACTAGAGACTAGTCCTTCGGTAAACAAGCGACCACTGAGGTATTAATCATTGTGAACCTCCTTATTAAGGCCAAAGCTTTCATTGCATTCTTGTCTACAGTATGTAAGACATTAATTATTCTAATGGTTCATTAGGTTTTAGCATAAGACGCTGTTCGGGGACAACAGATTTCAAGACGTTGTATAATACCCGTTATATATATCGTTGCAATACCCGTACAAAATGTTTTGAAATTGTGTTAGCCCAATCATATTTTTTGTAATTATTTTTCTGAACAACTGGTTTAGGAGTCTTAAGGCACTTATAAAGATTTATTATTATTATTATTATTATTGATATTTTCACAAAATAATATTTATATTCGACTGAAAATGCACGATTTCCTATAAGGATAAACTCTTCAACGACAAAGAAAATATTTTCAAACTTAAATCAGTTCACGTAAGAACAATAAAATCAGGCTATATATGTAAACACACAAACACATTAACTGAAAGATAAAAATGTATAGAAGAAAATTCAAACCAACCTACTTATAGGATGAATCTTGATATATCTGAAACTCGAAACTTGTCACATACCTGTTATCAAATGCAAAAGGTAAAGTCACGGCTTGCCATAGAAAACACGTAAAGTGTGCAGATACGCGACACCCTAATGTTATGAGATGTTTACCTTTCACGCAAATTGACCGAACGAGCCAGCCTCCAACAGATCTGGACTTAATACAACATTCATCACGCTAAGAGCAACACTCGCTTTTATTGTAATTATTTCTTACATTTTCCTTTACAAATAAATAAAGGAATAAAACAACACCATCTGTTGAATCCTGATGCAAAGTATTGAATTTAAAATTTCAATCTTCCTTATCTTGAAACAGCATAACGGATTAATCTGTTCTGAATAAGGACGAACAAAGTTTTATCCTACAAGCGCCACGACACTGTTAATTTCGTGCGAACGAACTTTAGTAAATAAAATATTGTTTTCTTTTATCACTCGATCACGGTCCAACGGAACAATCATTTTGTTGGAACCGCGAAATTGGATAGGGTCATCACTCATTCTATATTTGCTATTGTATTTTATTCTCATAATCATTGGGACATACAGTGTAAATAGAAGGTAAAATAGAAATATGAAGCTGTTAAGATAAGCAAAAAACTAAAAAGTGATAATATTTTAGTGTTGTCGTGAGAATAATTTCTAATATGGAAATGAAACTAGTTCTTGTTTTAATTTTGCTTCCCATGCTGTTTTTTACACTGATTGTACCTACTGTGTTTTGAATATTCGGGCAATAATTTGGACAGTCAGGCAAATATTGGAATACCAAGCCCTAATCGTAGCAGAACGAACTACGCGACAGTTTTTTGTAAGCAACCAGTACACTCGAAAAACTAAGCAAAATGTGGTGTGGTTCCAATCCGAGCGAGTTACTAAAAATAATGAATCTTTTGGTATAAGATAGGTATACAAGTTTAGCCTGTAGTCTAGTACCACAAAATTTACCACTACATACATATTATAACACTGGTTTTACCGTGTTTACCCTCACCTGTCGTGGGATGAACCCTGCTAACTACTCATCGCAAGCTCAAGAGCCACTCCTACCACCATACTTCCAACGCCAGTAATTTTCACGTTTAAATATTACATTCAATTTACACATCATACCAATCATTAAAATACCAACGTGATAAATATTAGGTACCATATTTATTTATAGTTAGTAAAAATTTAATTAAAACACCACACATTACAAATAATCAAATGAAGTAAAAAAAAAAAATGAAACTTTAAGTGCGTTTTGTATTTTATGAATATTCTTTCAGTTCGCGGGGTAAAATGTGAATTCTTATAATACAACGACATGTAGGTACATAATATTACTCGTAGGATGTAACAAAACTTCACAAATGCATAAGATTTTGAAAAGATTTAGACCATCGATATCTCTTGGGAAAAGGTACCTTACTGTGTAAATGCAAATATAAAATTCTTGTCTGGTGGTAGATATAGGAATTTAAACAAGTTTTTATTACTGGAAGCTTTTAGCAAACACATATAGTGTCTTGTCCTGCTTATAGTACCTAGTATTTTACATCGCGGTGTTATTAGCTGTATACTTTATCTTGCCAACGTAGTTATAGATACTAAATCCATATTTTATACCGAAAAGGTATTCCTGCGAGGTGGTATCGAAAGTATTACACGATCTTTGAGATAGAGAGATGTATAAAGGTTTACTACGTATTTTTAACGCGGAGCGAACTACATGTTCTTAAACGTTAGGAAATCTAGATACTGAGATTTTCTACTTTCATCTGTAAGTTACGAAATAGTAATAAGTAAACTAGTCGCTGCCAGTGCGCCCCCACGTCGCCGGTTGCTATCAATTCGCACGCATTTCGTCCCCGCTCAATTGAATTACTGTTGTGTTTTGCGGCTCGAATAAAATGTAAATGAAATGATCGCAATCCTGTTACGCGCGATCGATTCGGACGGCCCGACGACGACGTGTGGGTAGACACTAGTGAAGGTACACACGGAGACGACAAACATTTGCTACCATTGATGTGTGTGTTTTGGATAGAGTTGTGTTCTAAGGTAGGTGTGTGTTTGATTTGAAAGATAATCAATTTGTAGTTCTGCTTGCTGGACTGTTT
This sequence comes from Pelosia muscerda, assembly GCA_963691645.1. Taxonomy (NCBI): domain Eukaryota; kingdom Metazoa; phylum Arthropoda; class Insecta; order Lepidoptera; family Erebidae; genus Pelosia; species Pelosia muscerda. The sequence goes on along the minus strand of OY829105.1, from coordinate 18,804,426 downwards.
GTGTAAATTTTACTTCGAATAGCTCACAGACATTACACTCTTGTTATATTTTATTTGTGTTCTTCTAACTTCAATATACCACGTCCAATGAATTAGATGTAAACGTGAATTTCAGCGTCCTTGCTTACGTTTTACTAAACTTGAAATACTATTACACGCTGTTTAATTTTTTGTGTATTTGAGTAATTACATATATTTTTGCTTCGGTTTCCAAAATACATAACTTTTTGTTTGTATCTTCTCACAGCGAATCTAAAATCTATTCTATCGTACGCCATAAGTGGCTATTGGGCCGCCCCAAGGCACATTGGATACAGTTATAGAAGAACTGAGGTTGCTCGGTATTCGGAATTGACAACACTTCTCAAGGCTTGCTGACGGAGGGATTTTATATGCTGAGCTTTTTGTTTCAGGTTCAATGTTGGTTTTTCAAATTCAAGTAATATTTATGACAAGTAAAAAATCTAACTAGCTTGCACCCCTGCTTACGGGGATACAGGCCTGAGTTTATGTTATGTTATGTTATGTAGAAAATCTAATTCTAATCTATTAAAAAAATAAATCTCATTTTTATCACTAAATAAATAAATGTAAAAGGATATAATTTAGTCTTAATTCAACAGCACGAGAAGGCTGTGTGGGAATTCATTGAATCAATTTTTATTCATGCTCTGTCACCTAAAGCTATCTCTCAAGCGAAATTACGTAAACGCTATTTTTAGACATTCGGAACAGGTTAGTGAGGAATTAATGAATAGCAAATTAAATTCAAACCACTTTGTGAACATTGACCTGCCTAACGAATTTAATCATGCTTTTGTGTTTTTGAGAAGAGTCTGATTTTCAAAGCGGATACAACGGTTGAATTCATTGTTCCATAACAATTGTGATATTTGAATTCATTTTTTTTGATTCAATACCACCACTACGTTTTAATATTCCAGTCATAACTTTACATTAATTAACATTATTACGCTTTATTACTGCGAAAATTAGTTATTTTACTAGGGACACATAAATTGTTATAGAAACTCATCGTAAGGATCAGTCACGTCAGTCTTGAGTCGTCTTCATCCCACGCTCGCTCAAGCTGTGGAATTAACTCCATGGTTTTTCCACACGACTCGATATGGGGTTCTTCAAGAAGGACATTAATAGGTTTCTACAGGGTAGATATCACGGGTGTGACGCCTCTAATGTTATAAATACCACTTTCCATTAAGTGGACCTTGTGACGTGTGCTTGTCTGCCACTAAATTGGTATGAAAAATAGTTCTTTAAATTACACTCAAATGTGTACCCATATTACAATATTCTTTAAATTAAGTGGAATGGTTTCTATTTCTAGGACTAAGTACCTTGTGGTAGTCTGATAGTCATAAATATAGTCGCTTACCGTTATGGGCTCCACTAATTAGCCATAACAAGAGTCGCCGGTATGCTAATTTAGCCGGTAGGTACAAGTATGAAGTATATTATCCTAAGACGATTAAAACAACTAAATACGTGGAACGTGTTACGTCAAACACTTTGATTGACTGCGGCGCCATTGTGCTCATGAATAATTCATGTTTATAATTATTATTATGAAGACGGACAGACGGATTAAAACTTCATTCGTCCCATATGGGTGACAGTTTGGAAGGCTGAGTACAAATTCGTGTATTATAACTGTGTGTTCTGTATTTAATAAGATACGGTATCACCTTTCTTGCGATTTTACTTTTACAATTACTTCGCTAATAATTAATATTAGGCAATCATTTTTTTTTATTTATGGCACGTCAATTTGACTTCACCTCGCCTGATGTTAAGCTGAAGACAAAGTCTCATGAAAGACAGTCACCACTGCAAACACGTTCAGTGCTACAAATGTGGCGCTCAGCTTGTAGGCCTCATCAGATGCTTTTTCACGCCCTGCTTAAATTACCTGGGACTGAAGGAAGAAGGAAACACGTGCGCCGGTAAAGAATTTGGTGAACCACAAACATTTTGATCATTTTTTTCTCAATACCTGTCGAATTTCAGTTTCAAATATCTAAACTGAAATTGGCATATTTTCAACCATTCCTGCACTTAACTCAAATCAATTAGTTTACAACATAAGTGGTACAGTACTGTACGTAGGAGTCCAAGTCCAGAGAATGGTCCCGTTTTGATGAATGTGCGCGCGCGGGCCGCATGCCTAATTAAGTAATTAAGATAAATAGATAGGAACAGCACGTAGGCGCCACAAACCAGCGCGCACGGGCAGGAACACAGGTTTGATGTATGTTTTAGTCTGGCAATCGCTGTACACATTTATCAAAATTATACACAGCAATGTTACTCTTATATTATGAAACTTAGATTTTGTTTGGCGATAAAATGGCTGGACATATTTGAGATTTAATAACAGAATACTTACTTCGGAATCCAAAAGATGGTGACAGGCGTACCTGTATACTATTTCAGTTAATTTTCCCTTTGACTGAAATTATAATTTAAATAATAATTGAGTTTGTTCTTTTATATCCCTATTCATAATTTCGAAATCAGCAAATTTACCAGTTTGGTAATAAGGTAAGTACTTAGAGCTGTTTTTAGCTAAAAATAATGAAGATTTTGTACAGAACATTTTTGAATTTGAATTAGTATGCTGACTGTTCAAATCAAATTTAGATACGAAAAAGTGAATGCTTCAATGGGATTCGAACTCGCGATATCTCCCTGACACAGGGGGAACGCCCTGACTGCTAAGCCACGAAGCCTCGTCTGAATCATTCGAAATTTCCCTTTGAATAAAGATTTTATTGTTGCTTGATTCTGCTGTGTTACATTTATTGGTTTTGTAAATATTTAGAAATAAATAAATAATAAAAAAATCGTACAAATCAAGAAACATGATGACGTACAAAATAGTCAACGGAACTTAAACATGTATCTAAGTAAGTAATAATAAAATCTTTTGCAAAAAAACATTTTTTATGCTTCACAACCACTAGATTTCTTTACTAACTTAAAAAAAACTTCCGAAAAGAAACAGCGGTGTACTCTTTTTGAAGCTTTTTTTGGAGAGTTTTTATGAACTCAATTTTTTTAAAGCTGTAAGCTAAGTAAATCCGCTCGTTACAACAATCGTTTAATGAAAAAAGCTACTATTTTTATATGTACTATTTTTTTCCATTCGGGCTAATTCCACAAAATAATATAAGCATTCAAATAAAATTTATCGTCTACTTACAGCTCCCATATTTCATTCCATCTGTAGTGTAATTACAGTAAGTATAAGAGTATTGCCGCCCGTAAAATGTTGCAGACATTGATGTACTATTATGTTGTTCAGAACGTCCGACTCGACGCTACCTCAACTAGCCGATCGGTACAGAATAGCCGATACACGGTGAATACGTAATGGATTCAATGATGTATTTTTATCCTTGTGGAGTAAATCGAAGAGTTATAGACGTTTGTTTTTATTGTTTATAGCCATGTCTACTTTAAACATAGCTCAGATGTAAGTTATCTTTAAGAACACATATTCTTAGATAACAGCTTTGAGTCTCATACCATAATAAATTATTTTTGAATTTACCGAGTTAGATGTAGAAATATTGTGTCCATAAAACTTGTGTTTATCGTTCCATCGACACGTTGGCTGCTTCATTTATTAGAAAGTTACTTGAAATAACAGGGCGCAGGTGGTTTGAGTGGTCACCGCAACAGCTGCAGTTTGATTTAGTTGCGTCTACCGAAATTGTTAGAGGTTAATTATAAAACATATTAAAGAATTATTGTAGTGCTTTAATTATACAGACAAAAACCCGGCCTACAGGATCGAAAATGGTTACCGTGGCCTATGGACGTTGGCAACACTAAGAGCGTGACACCTCCGTACCTCCAACCTTACATAATGCAGTAGTAATAAGATGGTGGGCCGGAGCGAAGGTTATGAGAGCTCTATGCCGACAGCGCAGGAGACAGATTGGTCATCTCACTGACAATACAAAAACTCTCCAGTGAACTACCCAACTTACTGCCGGAGACACAACACTAGGTTACTGTTAGCCGCGGTATTCTGTAGGGCGGAGGTCCTTCCCCAGTGGGATTGCTCAATTTGGATGGGAGATACCGTCGCGTCTTCTAACCGACTTCACACGACAACTAAAAGTATTGTTTATTTGAAAGGTTAGCCAAAGAAGTCTGACAGTCGAATTTATACGATACAGCATTGCTTTAGCGGAACTAATTAAAACATCTGTAACAATGTCTTATTTTCCTTACAAATTAACTATAAATATTTTTCAGAGGATATAATTTTGAATTGGCGAGTAAATATCAGGGCCGTATTTCTTATAACGATAGTACATTAGCTGCTAAGTGCTTTACCTTACAAGTATACTAAGTGTACTATTCGAGTTCGAGATACTATTATAGATACGCTTCGGATATCTGACTATGGCAGCACTTATACAGTACTGGGATGCCAATTAAGATTACAAGTGGATGTAATGAGGTTGCATTCAGTAAATAACTAAATTGACAATTCTTTGCATGTGATTGTTCAGAGAAATATGTCGACTAAGAATAAAACAAATAAGTTAGTTGGTAGCTATTGCAGAACTAAAGCTGATGTGTGTGGAGGGTAATATTTTAGGACTGACGCTTTGAATAAAACATATCTTACATAAACTTTCGGGTCGAGAATATCTCAGTAGGAAAGGCTTTCATTTTATTCTCCAAAGGCCGATAGGAGCATTACACCAGGTTTTATAGATTACGAGTATTCAATTACTGATTCAAATACTAGTAAAAACGGTATTGATATCACTATTGTACTGACTGAAGGAACAATATTTTAAAACGAATGAATGTTAACAGGCAGAACTTGAATCGCACTGAGCTATTTGGGTTTTTCATAAACTCGACACAAGAGACTGACCACACGTGTGTTCAGTTGGTGAAACTACTTGAACTACGTCTTAGACACTCGAAATTCTCTGATCATCCTAGTGAGTACACTGAATACAGGAAAGGAGTGATAAGTGCTGTACAGCATTATCTCATTTCAGTGTGCCATACGTGAACTTGTAATCGAACCGACCCCAGCACAACAAAAAGATAATACTATCCGTCTGATGAAACACCGGCACACTTGTAGACAAAACTGTAATTTGCTTCTGTTTCCTGTAGACCAGAAAATTATCCTGTCACAGTAAGTGTACGTCCAGGCTGGTTTGTTTGTGTAATTATATGCGTTAGAAAATTGTACTACATTTACTTACAAAATACAAACAAAACTCGACCGTATGGTGAAGGGGTAGAGGCTAAATATTTATGCAGTTGGTTAGAGGGAGGTATTACCAGAGGCGCTTGTCAGTGTGGCTGCAATTATTAATGCAGTCGAGCTAGTTGAGGAAGCAGTGGTTATACGCGGCTTCTGACAATATGCTTCATCGTTAAGTTAAGAAATTGAACCGTTTATTAATATTAAGTCAAGTTTGAAGGCACTCGAATCACAGGCTCGTTTGAACTACAGAATGTTCCCTTGTTACTACTGTAAGTTTAGCTATAAATAGGTGCATGATCAATTTATAAATTAATGTCAATTTGATGAGTCTTTGAAGTAGCCGATAACATCGATATATCGACAGCCTAAGCGATATAATTGATCACTTTGCACACTAATGTGTTTTCCTGTGATGCATAGATTAAATTCTAATCACCATATTACTGATGACGAGTGACATGAAACTTTTACAAGACCTTGTTTTATACTGCACTGTTGTTGCGTGTGAAAGTAAACAGGATTATTTAGAAATTTAGCATTTTTACTATATATTTTCATTACTATATGTATTGATAATAATACTACGAGTATAACAAGAAAGGTTTTTGCTATGGATCAAATGCATACAGCAAACGTTTCACAGGTAGTTAACTTACCAAAAATACAAGTGTTTGATGAAATTTCACCATACAGTTCTAAGAGTTATCCAAAATTAAAGCATCAATAAAATGAGCTCAACAACAAGCGCGACCCAAAACAATATTCAAATACGGAATGAATCCTCGCTCCCACCGTCGCGTCTGGGAGTTAATTAACATCGATAGCTGCTGTACACAAGATTGTCTTCACAAATATAAGTAACAAGTAACAACCCGGCGGATTAAACAAGCGCTGTTCGCGAGCACGTTCGGACTTAATGTTCGTCGTTGGATTAACTGCGCCACGCTGGGAAGGACGCACACTCCGCCACAATGATACTGTTGTCTTTTTAATTAATTATCTTAGTGCTCAATGGTAATTGGATTTCTTGAATAGAGTTGATAGTTATTTTAATCGTTGTTAAAATGCTTTATGTACTGTATAATATGGTATGCGTTAAATACGTTTTACTTGGAGTATATTAGGTATGTTTTTATTACAATGTTGCGGAAATGGGTGTCCCACGCAATCTAGTTTTAAGTGATCAATCAGTTCACATAACCGTTGTGCGATTTTTAATTTTATTCGGATCAGATACTTTTTCCATTCAAATAATACTTAATGGTTATGCAATCTAATTTCAGACTGAAAACTGCCATAAAATTATAGTATTTTTGAAACGTTGTTCTCAGTAAACTAAATTTTATCATTATTAAGGAAGATGATTTGAAATTGAAACGAATGTGAACTATTTAGTTAATTTAATGTGCTTAACAGGTGAAAATAAAGAAACATAAGATTTATATGGTTCGTTTAGAGATACATTTTACGGTCAATATAATCTTGGTACTTTTACACAAACAATGTTTCGATATGAACGATCATATCAACGATATCAGTAACGGAACAAACATGGAAGCTTGTCAACACGCGATTAACGAAGTGACAGGCTCGATTCGACATCAGATATATTTTAACTACTTCAACATAAACGTGTGAGAATTAATAATTTAATTGCAGTCCTAGTCACCGGTACTGAACAAAAATATGAACATTAATCAAACATTGCATATTGATATCTAAGTAGCTAAAGTATAGCACAGATCGTTCTAACAGCACTTCTATTGTAATACTCATTCATTCTCATCCCGGGATAGGCCGGGATTAAGTTGGACGTATTAAGGCAGATGAGTTGCGCTGTAGTTCTAAGGCTCTTTTCACAAGCACTTTATCCAATTCTTTCTTGTCATCATCGGCGACCGTTTGGTTGGACACGCAAATGGTTTCATGCATACACGGTTGTTATTCCTAAAATATAGTACACATATAAGTAATTAATCAATTTGCCTATCGCCTCTCTGACCTGGGTGGCTTTTTCCATGCTGGTCAGATAAGTTGGCTGTTGGTTGGTTGCTTTAATACATAATTACAAGAACACATGAAAAACATACAAACAAAATGTCGTTTCAATGATGGTATCTAATGCCATAATGTATAGAACGATATTGTATGCGATAACGCGCAAAATCAGATGTTTCTACTGCAGAGTATGTGCTTGTATGAAGTTTTATATTTTGTAATAAATTTCACAAACACCAAAGTTTTGTACGTACATGCAATGTAAATGTCTATTGTCATTCCAGCTCGCCAGATGCCATGTTAATACCTTGAAAAATATCAATGTATCTCATTCTAAGTGTATTATTATAGTTCCTATGAGAAATAAAGTTTCTTTAAACCTAATACATTACGAACGCGGGGTGACTTCGCAACGTGGATAAAACTTGCATATTAATGATATATAGCTTAAGTGTCACGGCACGGTTTACATGAAAACCGTGTGTGTGAAAAGGGCCTATGGCTGGTAGCAGGGAGAGAACGGGGTGCATGGTAACTCCACTCGATGGCTCAATATTGCGCCGCCGCCATTGCATTGCGGCCTTAAGGCTATTGTGTAAGGATCTCAAGAAGTACAGACGAAAGTCGGCGAGTTAGGCTGGTGATATATTTAGTTTATATTACTATACTCCACTGCGATAGGTAGAGTTAACGAGTACATATTGTATTGGAAAAAATTGCGCAGATTTTATTACCACAACTACCTAGCTATATCCTATACATACGTCGACCTCATTTCCCATGTTGATTTGTTGTGTCTATAAAAATGCATAATATTCTACTTAATGCCCAATGTCATAAATGTGAAAGTGTGTTTGCTGGTTTCCCATCTTTAACACAGCAATAGAATAGCGGATCGACGAGGTATTTTCATATTCTTAAATCATTTTTGGAAGTTTGACTTGGACTACTTTTTGAGCTATGAGAGATTTTGCATTAACGAAAATACCTACCACATATAGCTACGTATAAATTAATGTACCTATGTCTTTGTTTAGGTTTTGGTTTATCTATGTCCCAAAGTTCAGTAAATATAGATACGGCTGTTTTGCGGGATTCAGTAATGTTTGTATAAAGTTGTAAGAATAATAGAAGAAAATAATAACCTAGAATATAACATAAACAATCAATCAAAACACTTGATTGACCGACCGACATACTGCTCTTCCTGCTCTTGCTAGTTTCATTAATTTAAACACAACTAGGTACAGGTACAGTGTGAAAGTTAGTAAAGTTCTTGTCTCACTCTCTAGTATAAAATAAAGGTACTTTAACCAGATTACGCTGGCCGTCGTCATACATTGATTGATCATGGAATGCGAAAGTTTAAAAAAAACTATATTATCACACAACTAGCCGTTGCGCTCGGTTCTGCCCGCGTGGATGTTGGTTACAGTCTATGTCCTTTTCCAAGATCTAATCTGGTTGAGTGGTTTTGGCATGTACGCTTAACAGATAGACAGAGTTACTTTCTCAATTATAATATTAATATGTATGTATATTATATGGATTTAACAATCAAAAGTCCTACAAATATGAATGTGTCCATTTCCACAATGTGTTTAGAAGTATAATGATATTTCTTTTCTATAACCTGTTTACTGTAACCGAGGGTAGCCTGCAGCACTTTCAAACCTATTTTTTTTTACTATTCCTGTTTATATAGAACTAAATGTTAGCATACTGCACTTTTACTGCTCACTTCTTGTTGTTAGTAATACCTATACTGCAACAAATCAAAAGTGTTTGTTCTAAATTCTTCAAGAACAAGATTTGTAGTACCTCCTTGTGTGAGGTGTCCATTATTCTAATTGTGATGTTACTTCAGATATTAGCTTTAGAAAACATTCAACAAAGAGACTATAATTGTTTTCCACCGTTTTATCGGCTCTAAATCACAAGATGCTGAGTGCCGTAGATTGTTATCCTAATTAAATAGATATGTATCTGTATTCTTACTTTACAAGTTAATTGATATTTTTTAATATAAGAACCTGACTTTGGTCAATGAAGCAGCTTTCATCAGTGATATATGTACATGAACAGTGGGCTACAAAAGTTTCTGTGCATCTAAAGATCTATAAAATCCTTTGACATTCTAAGTCTATTTCAACCAAACGAAACATAGATAGCGTTATAAAATAAGCTAGATCGATGTCTTGTTTCCTCATAACAAAATAAGTAAACTCATGCAAGTAGTTAGCTAGTAATCCGGTAACTTGTAGACTAGTAGATGTTCAGTGGTATCACTTCATACAGTTTTGTTTCGAATTGTCCAGGAACTTTTGAGGCCCACTATACTATGAGCTTCAAAAGTTTCTGCACAATTTGCTAATGTAATTGAGTTTCGAATACTATAACTAATGTAATTACATTTAGAACACTACTTGCATGAGTTTACTTATTTTATTATAATGAAACAAGACATCGCTCTGACGGCTTTATTTTATTAACGCTTGTATGTGTGTGTATGTTATGTATGTTACTTTTGTTTAAACTGACTTTAACTGTCAAAGGATTATAGATCTTAAGGTGTCCAGGAACGTTTAAGGCCCACTGTACATCAGTAGTACATTTGGCGTTTGTATCATAACTATCACTTTTACTAATAACAAAATCACTTAACGTCGTTATGTGCCTCTTTATTTTAATAATATAATTTTGTAATTTAAGAACCACGTTGTTATGAAAGACTCACTTTGCTACACCTGCTGATGAGGCCGTCAAGCTGAGCGCCACCATTGTAGCACTGTACGTGTTTGCAATGGTGACCCTCTTTCATGAGACTTTCCCTTCAGCTTAACATCAGGCCAGGTGAAGTCAAATTGACGTGCCATAAAAAAACCTGATCTTCAAAGAAGCGTGTTAGAGTCTTGGTTTGCTATACCAGCGGCTCACACAATTTATCTAACTTTTGTAAGTAATCTAAAGTTGTTTCTCTACTTCTCAGGCGGAGGAATTGAACGCGCTGGTGGGAGATGCTTTCCGAATGGCGTTCGCGTCGCAGCTGCAGCCCTCCGCACCGCTTTGGGTGAGTGTCACACAACGAAATACTATGTATCTAATATCCCTTCTTCATAAGGGCCCAGGTTCATAACTCACTAGATGGTAGATAAACGGTTAAGTGGTATCCAGTAGCCTTAGCACGAAATACTATCGAATTCGTAATGTAAAGGTATCGACAGAACGAAGCATTGCGATTTGCGAGCTACACACGCACACAGGTTCACAAGAGGCAGACTGCTTATCACAATGCTCCGTTATCTCGAAACCTTTACATTACGAATTCGATAGGAGTTCATGCTAGTGCTACAGTAAGGTGACGCCTGTCGAGTGACTACGATATGAAGTTAGACAGTGGTCGATGCATGATCAAGCTTATTTACGAATGTAATTATGAGCAATAAATCATGTGTCGAGACCAAATGTTTATAGGTGTATTAACAATATTTATCTTTTCCGCCCACTTGCTGCCGCGCGGGTGGCACCGGGGCCAGGGTAGTGCGTAATAGCGGCGCATTCAAACAAGTATTACAACGTATGGCAGCATTCATTCATTTATAGCTACTCAACCGACCTATGTGTTACTTGTTATCTATATCAGAGTCCATTTGCCAATATCTAAAGTTGATAGAGCTCAGGATTCCTATGTTCTTTTGAATCTGAATCCGAATTCTTCCAACAAATTATGATTAATTATTGCCGTCAAATACATAAAAAAACTGTCTGAAACACTAAATTATGTACACTCACTATTATGTTCCTAACTGAAGTTTAGCAGCGTACAAAATACATACTTCATCAAATAGGTACCTATAGTATACAAGAACAATATTGTAGTAGGAGGTGTTGCAAGTCGCGTAGTTGTTCTACTCGTACGGTAGGAGCACATTAGTGATGATTTAGTGCGTTGTAAATGCCGCACTAATGTATGTTCGTTATTGCAGTGGCTAGACTAGGAGACCGCGGACCTAAAACTAACTAGACACAATTTGGAGTTTAATCCATAATATGTACCTGTGACCTCTTACACTAGAATGCCGCTTCCTGTACCAAAACACACCGAAGTTACGGTAAAATTGGTTAGAGTTTATTCTAAACCAATTATTATCATGCGAAGAGTTTCCTCATAAGTATTCGAACCGCGCCTCCGCTACTACACTACCGCAGAAATAAGTAAAAATAACTATAAATAGTAATCTCATATGACATCGAGATGAGGCTGATGACCAACTTTACATAAGTAATACTGATCTTTAATAGATTTCGTTCCAGCTCAAGTAATTTGCAGTAGTTAGTATAATACCATGTAATAACAGCTAGTATTATTAACTTGTTCTGAGACTACGGCTATATAATTAAGTTATTGTATTCGATTATGCCAAAGAATGTCGAATAAACTTGTTTTTATTGTATTAGTAAAACTATTTATATACAGGGTGTAAGGGGAACGCTCCCGAAGCCGAGGGCCCCTGGTAGTACTCATGGTACACAACATATTGGCATGAAAAAAAATTTACGGCAAAGCAAATTTTGTTTTTTGATTTTATTTTTACTTTTTTCATTTCTTTTTCGCATTGTTTACTCCATCATATCAGTAAAGTTAAATGAAACGAAAAATTCCTAAAAAAACCTCACTGCAAAAATTAACAAGTGGCGCCTTCTTGCGAGTTCATGTTTTTTCATGATTTTTTTGTTTCATTCAGCTATGCTAACACGATCTAGAGTGAATAACGCAATTTAAACGGGTTAAAAAAATTGCGTTGCCGTAATGTTTTTTTGTGCCAATATGTTGTGTACCATGAGTACTACCAAGGGCCTTAGGCTTAGGGAGCGTTCCCCTCACACCCTGTATATCATTATGGCTAATTCAGCATTTAATGGACAACTTATGTACCTAATAACATTCAGTCTTATAAATATTATCTAATCGACTAAAAATAACTTTATGAAAGGCACCCAATAAACAAACATAAACACTGGTTTTATCACACCACTTAAATCCTTTTTCATTTTTTTATTGAGCATTAATTCATCATCGCATGAAACAATCAATCAAATATAATCTGTGGGGTAAACAGAACGAGGTGTTTAAAACTAAAAGCTATCAATATTGTGCGGGTATACTATTAACAGCTAAGCGCCCCCAGCTCCGAAACTAACCGCGTCTCGCGCCATAAATGCGGTAATGATATGTTATGATCCACACTTAGCTAGAGTGGGACAGAGTATGAATGGGAAGCATTGTTTGTTTTTTCGGAGAAGATTAATAGTGTGTACTTTGTAAGGTAGTCAAATTTGTACACGTTTAATATTAGTTACCGACTAAGGAGCATGCTTTACATTAAAACAATTCAATTAGTCTACTTTCCTATGTTGCAATTAGGATATATTCTTTAGTCATATTTATCTAATGTTTGTAAGGCTGTTTTATCGGCCGTCGACGAGGGTGGGTGCATCCGATCCTACCTCTTTTTCTTCATTTGTTTTTTGTGTCGCAATACAAAATAGTACCTATTAATATTTAAGCTTAACAAAATAGCAACATAACTTTAAAATCACTAAGCTATTGCCACAAACAATACAATTACTATTACTATGTCAGAGAATTAACAAAACAAAACGCTGATACAATCGCTGCTCGTCGAGAAGCGGTACAAGTTGAATGAATATCTTGGAGAGTGCTAGTTTACGGACTCAGGCATCTCAGACTTTTGAACACCACTCAGACGACCTTTGTAATTGTCAAACTATTCTCCTTTCTTCATCGCCAATGCTTCCACTGCATTATAACACAGTTTGTTAATAAAACCATACTGATAATAACCCGAACTGTGTGGCCGTGAATTCTTCATCTGATCATTAGGCAAACTTTATCTATTGCCTCGTAAATCTGACTGTAAATAATTGTATACGTGTATGAAAGCGTGTAAGAAGCATTAGTATGATACTCATAAGGACTACCCTGTGCCCTACAAAAGTACCTATACATAATTTTATAATAGAATACAAAAGTTTTCTTCTTCAGTCGAATCGACGGCATTTTTGAGTTGCCATCGTGGTGTAGTAATTTGTTTCACGGCAGCGCCACTACTAAGAGTACCCGAGCATAGGTTGCGCTTTCTGAGAAGGTTTACTTATATGTATTCTATTTTAAAGTTGTATGTAGAACCACTTACGTTCACCTGGCAGACCGTGTGCTTCAATAGCATTAAAAGGTTGTAAAATAGCATTCAAGTCTCAGTTTTATTGTCACGCTAAACTTTAAACTATCGCCTCCGGGGCCACCGGGCGCACACCACTCGAGCCCTGCCTGCCATCACCCTCCTTTGAGGATCGGTTACAACCGCAAGTCTGTCGTCTGCCTCTCTGAAATAAATGGTTTCAGTATGTACCTGAAAATAGTTTGTTTATGACCATCGAATGTTTGACTAAGTTATTTAAAACATGTACGTTTTTATTTCTATCTTTACGTACTGTTATAAAAAGTTGGGAAATAAATTGTTTACCTATTACTTTTGTCTTTACATAGGAGTTATTTAAAAAATAACTTTAAGAATGATAAATGTACGATTCCAAATATGTATGAATAATCTCTTTTGAAAAGGAAAGTAAATCCGTAGGTGTCACGCAAGCAAGTAAATCCCGGTTGCCCGTTTTACCTCGGAGGCCGGGGTCCGCCTATTCCAGTTTAGCAGCGTTGCGGCTAAAGTTAGATATTTTCCGTGGAGCGACTGCCATTTGGCCTCCATAACCATAGGTATAATCGATATCGAAGTTCTGCAGTTAGACCACATATTTGATTTTTAGGGCTCCAACTACCTGTAACGGCTGCCATAGATGTTCCTATGACAATCGGGAAAGGCAACTTAACGTGCTCTCCGAGACACTACCAGACCAATGCAAATAGCCATATTCATGCATATTTGCATTGAGCGGGTATCGAATCCGGTGTGGCAGTTGCGTTCTCTGCCGACATGCCACGGAGGCTGTCTCCAAGGAATAATCTGGATTTTTGAATTTTGAACTCTATTCACCCGGGTTACATCAGCTGGGTAACAAAGATTGTGTACTGTGTTATAAACTTAAGGTGTCTTCATTTAGAGTACAGTAGTAATTTACTCAGTAACCAAACAAAACTGAAAACTCATTTGTTTCATAATTATCAAACATGATCCCTTGTGAAGGACAGAAAGTAACGTCGGTTTTGTATTTACGTGACTTTTTTTTTGCTGTGAATTTTTTTTTTTTTTTTTTTTTTTATCTATGGCACGTCAATTTGACTTCACCTCGCCTGATGTTGAGCTGAAGGCAAAGTCCCATGAAAGAGGGTCACCATTGCAAACACGTTCAGTGCTACAATGGTGGCGCTCAGCTTGACGGCCTCATCAGATGCTTTTTCACGCCCCGCTTAAAGGACCCGGGACTGTAGGAAGAAGGAAACACGTGCGCCGGCAAGGAATTCCAGGACTTAATGGTACGGCAGAGAAAAGACTCACCGAACCGCTTGGTTCTTGATGGAATATTCTGTACCGTATGCGAGTGACACCTAAGCCCTGCACGCGTTGTCCTGTGTAGGAAAGGGGAGGGTGGGATTAGTTGGAAGAGCTCATCAGAACATTCACCATGGTAGAGACGGTAAAATACTGCCAAGGACGCAACATCTGCAAAGGCTCGAGGGACTCTGTGACCTCAGGACTCCCAATAATGCGGACCGCACGTCGCTGCAACCTGTCGAGAGCATCTAATAAGTACTTTGCGGAGCCATCCCAGAGATGCGAGCAGTATTCCACGCAGGAGCGAATTTGTGTCTTATAAAGAAGACACCGCTGCTCCGGCGTGAAAAAACGTCTCACTCTGTTCAGGACTCCGAGTTTACGCGAAGCTGTTTTGATGATGCTCTCGATATAGTTCTTGTTGTTCAGTTTGCAGCGCACGTCCATACCGAGTATATTGAGGTTATCCTGTAATGGCAGTGGTGTGCTCTGAAGAGTGGGAGGAGGAAGGAAAGGAGATGTCTTTGCTGAAAACGCGCATGCCTGCGTCTTCTTGGCATTGAACTCGACCAGGTTCTCAGATCCCCATTGGGAAACGTGATTGAGGATCCGGTCAAGCCCAGTGACAAGAAGTCGCCTCTTTTCCGCTATATCGGACTGCTTGGCCGCAGAATGTCCGTGGTAGCTCCCGTGTACAGTGCTATCGTCTGCATAGCAGTGGATGCTGCCGGTGGACAGCATGTCATTGATATGCAGAAGAAAGAGAGTGGGTGATAAGACGGACCCCTGCGGCACACCAGCATTTACCTGCAGGAACTCCGATGCTCGTCCATCACAGAGAACGCGAATACGGCGCCCCCGCAGGAAGCTAGCAACCCAATTGCACAGTCTGAGAGGCAGACCGAAGGCTGGTAGTTTGGAAAGAAGCGATTTGTGCCAGACTCTATCGAACGCTTTGGCGATGTCTAGGCTAATAGCCAGTGACTCACCATGCTTGTCCATAGCCTCACCCCAAAGATGGGTAACATACGCCAGAAGATCACCCGTTGACCGTTTCGGCCTAAAACCATATTGTCGGTCATTAATTAGGGAGTGATCCTCTAGGTGGCGCATGAGCTGTGTGTTGATAAGGTGCTCGAAGACCTTGCACAGCACTGAGGTGACGGCTATGGGCCGATAGTTGGCTGGGTCTGAGCAATCTCCCTTCTTGGGAATCGGCTGTACATTCGCCTCTTTCCACGCCGTCGGCACTGTACCCGAAATGTAGGAAAGTCGGTACAGCCGCGTGAGCATTGGAGACAACTCCGCTGCACATTTTTGAAGAACCACCGCTGGTATACCATCCGGACCACTGGCTTTCCGGACATCGAGTGACTGCAGCACTGCTCGGACATCGCGTTGCCTGATACGAATATCAGGCATTGCGTGGCCACTGTTGGGTAGTGTCGGAGGCTGCATACCACAGTCGTCGATTCGGGAGTTGGCCGCAAAGAGATTAACCAGCAAATTTGCTTTCTCTTGCGGCTCATGGGCCAGGGATCCAACAGGGTTACGCAGGGGGGGCAGCGAAGGCTGGCAGAAGTTGGCTTGCACGGCTTTGGCCAGTCGCCAGTAGCCACGGCTGCCCGTGGGATGCGCCACCAGTTCTTGACCAACCCGTGCTATGCGCTGGGCATCCGCTCTGACGTAAGCCCTCTTGCAGACCCTAGTGGCTTTGTTGTACGCTGCCTTGAAGTACCCTAGGTTGGAATCGTGCGTAGCCCGCGCCCTTACCCAAGCACGATACGCAGACTGTTTTTGGCGAACAGCCTCTGCGCATTCGCGCCCGAACCATGGGCGCACTCCACGGGCGCCGGTGACATCAGTGTATGGGATATAGTACTCCATACCCAGACTGATCTCACCGACGACAGCAGTTGCACTATCCGATAGGTCCTTACCTTCAAAGCAGCGCTCAACCCACGGGATGGACGCAAAATAGTCTCGCAGTCCATCCCAGTCAGCTGACGAGTAGTGCCAGAGACGCCGATTTCCCTGCACTGGTCGTGGGGGCGCTATCATAGGCACCTTGGAACAGACCAGACAATGGTCGGAGTTGCCTAAGGCAGCATGCACCGAAACATTGTACTGGTCTGGGTGGCTCGTCAGCTGAAGGTCTAGCAAAGAGGGTGCTTGGGCTGACCCTCTTGGTATTCTGGTGGCCTCGTGTACCAGTTGGGTCAGGCCGTGAGCCAGAGCGAACGCGTGGGCGGCTCTTCCCGCATGGTCTGTTTTGGAGGAGCCCAACCAGATCTCGTGGTGGGCGTTAAAGTCCCCCAAAAATACCAATTCTGCGTTCGGAAACCGCTCCTGCGCATCATCTGCCGCCTGACTCAGATATTCGAAGAGTCGAGTTGTCTCGGCATCTCCAGTATGGGAACGGTAAAGGCACACATAGATTTGACTAGTACAGCCATGGTCTACGTGTACCCACAGGACAGAAAAGGATGGGTCCTCAAGGCAGCGCAAACGGCGACAACAAACATCCGCCCTAACAAACACACATACCCCGGCTTTGGCACGGAAATTTTCCTCTAAAACATAGCCGGGATAGAGCAGGTAGGTCGTGTCATCAGGGCGGTATATTTGTGTCTCCGTGAGAAAAAGCATGGCTGGTTTCGCCGTCTCTAGATGTTGGTGGACGGCGTTGAGGTTTGCATGGAGCCCACAGATGTTCGTGGACTCCACCTCAAATAGCGAATTTGTGGGAAAACGAAGAGCCACTGTGTTGCCATATTCTCTATTTTGCACTGCCATGGAGGGGGTAAGAGGAGGCGTGAAAAGAGATGATGGTCGTTACAGTACTGCGTGACAAAGCGCGGGAGATTGGTTTTGTCTATGAATGTGAGGAGTGGCGAGAGCCGACGCGCCGATCGGAAGGGCCCCCGTACCCCCCCGAATATGGTCGCCGGAGTCCCACGTCCGGTCACCAACCGGCACGACGAACCATATCGAGATTATGCGCGGCCTGGTGAGGCAGCCTCCCGGGGTGGTTAGCCCCGGTTGGGCCCCTGTACTATACCGCGGGCGGCCAGCGGCACCACCGTTTCTACGGGTCTCCCTGGTCGGCGGATCGCCCCGCGCCACTCTCACTAGACTACGCCAAGACCCACTGGCCCCACTAGTACTGCGACCTCCATCACCTCTGCCCGGCTATGCACTTGCTGATCCCTGAACGCAATCCAACCGAGATTGGATTACTATGAAGGGTTTTGCGCAAATGTGCACGGTGGTACCAACCCGGTCGAAATTTGTGACAAATTTGTGGCATCAAATTTCTACCACCAGTGAATGTATTTTAACAACCTTATAAGGCTATAAAATAACCTTTCAATCATTTACAATGAACTGCATAAGCTTCGTAAACTAACCTCTTTACGACTGTGGTCTTTTGAGAATGTTATGGTTCCACAATGGAAGCCCTCATTTGGGTCTAACAGCAGTTCATTCAAAGTTTCGAGAACTAAACTAACCGGTTCATCTTTTTGAGTCTTGAAGGGTCCTATCTTTGTTAGTGGACAGAGTTACGGATAACATCACATGGAGACCTTTATGGTCATTCAAGCCAGAGCAGGTATTCGAAAATATCCTAAGCGTCAAATAGTTTAGAGTTAGTTACCGCGATGTCCCTGGCGAGGCTCAGCTTACAACCGCAAGGGACCATTGGTTAGTTTGTGAATGATATTGTTAGGTTTCAGGATAAGGTTTGTTCGGGCGAGCTTTGTTTGTTGGAGATATGTCATGAATGTGAAAGAACAACTTAATCATTTAATGAAGTACTTAAATATGTAACTCAATGATTGACTAATCAATCGTATTAATATTCATTACTTGGATCTCTACAATGATTACTCGTAAACATCCTACTAATATTATAAAGGCGAAAGTTTGTTTGGATGGATGGATGGATGTTTGTTCCTCTTTCACGCATAAACGGCTGGACTGATTTGGTTGAAATTTGGTACAGGGGTAGATTAGAACCTGGAATAACACATAGGCTACTTTTTATCCCGGGAAAAGGTTCCCAAGGGTTGCGGGAACGGGAACAAAATTCCACGCGGGCGAAGCCGTGGGCATCAGCTAGTAAGCAATAATTGTGAATCTGCAATTTAATTATAGTAACGATTCCTTGTGATAAAACAAGATGGCCACCGAACGTCCGCTGATTATTGCTCAGGCTGTCCTCTTTGAAATAAAATGATACAGAATAAAAAATTGAACATCCGTATAACATTATAATAAGTTTATTCTTATAAAAAAAAGCCAAAGGGTGACAAATGTAACTACGATGTATAAAATTTCCGATTACATTTCTGAAGAAGACAAACTATTGCATATTACAATATAGTTCACTGGGAATACAAAGGTTTGAGTGTATAAAAATTATTGCCTCGTTCCCCTAAACACTAATTCATTATTTCTACAATTTAATGGCTTCCAATATGGTTGCTAGGCAAAAATCTGTTATAATATAAACCTTAATGTAACCCAGCAAAGATCGTAAATTAAAAATAACCCTTTTCAGCAATAATTAAGGCTTTCGTGAATATATTTAATTAGCTACAATAGCAATTAAGGTATTTAGGCACGTGACGGAGTCACAGATAAAACGATATTTATTGCACACAGCCCAGCCTTCTGACCCCCTCCCCCTGCATCTCCTACATACCCCGTCCGCGGCTGACCCCCGCTCTCTAGTGTATTACTTAGATATATAGCGCTGTACAATAAAAGTTTACGACCCTTTTTACTATTTTCATTATTTTTAAGCTCTACCCAAGGTCTTACGTATCGCGATCTAAATGTTTTATAGTTATAAGTTTAAAAAAGCAACGTACTTTTATGAGTTCGGTAAAATATATAAAATAGTAAGTAATGTTGATAGTTACAATAATTCTTTGGTAAATAATATTTGTAGTTTATTTGATAATTTCGGCTGCCATGATTATTGAATTTAATACAATTGTAGAATTATTTCATACCAAGATCATTTTCAAAAGTAATTAAATTAATTAGTCAATTAAGTTTAAATTGAAGAACCATTTGTATAACATGTTGTGCAAACATTAAATATTCATTAGCTCACTCATCAATTCACCCATTCATTCATTCATTATTTTTTTCATGCATTCATTCATGAACTTATTCATTATGTCATTCATTCATTGAATTACAAATGAAAACACTGAGGAAGTAGTAAGGGTAGAAAAAGCTCACACTTAAAAGGTCAAAAAACGTCAACTTTATACCGAAATCATGAAGTCCACCAATGTTAATAGTTTGTGCATAGTATAAATAATTAAATAAATCTTTAACACGTTCGCTGCGTTAGGAGATTAAACACATCTCTTATGTGCCTTTCATTCAGTGCGGCGCTAAAATTCGGTGTCTTTCACTCCATGCGGCACGTCGTAAGTATGTAATTTCAAAATATATGACAGAGACAAATATATGTAACTGCATCATGCTTAAAATTGAGTACAATGGTACAATAATAATAATTGGAGATGGATTAGGTCCCCAACGCACTCAGTTTAAACAATATAAACTGTTTTATGAATCCAAAAATTGTAGGCCTCATACACGCACGGGAGGGTGTGCGGGCGGCGTGGGCGCCGCGTGATTTGTTTTAGTGTCGTTCAGTTATCAGTTATCGATGCGAGATATCGCGCGTTTGGTTGTGAAAAATAGTCTCGTAAATATTTGTATTCTGTTGTGTAATTTAAAATCAGACTTCAAGTGAATATTAATTATGAGTTTTTTTAAAAAAAAGAAGTGTAGACAATCTATTTATTTTGGTTTAAGTACTGTAAATGAATTAAATTCAGAAAAAAGCATTTTCCTTAAATTTTATCTGTTACAATAAAAGTTTATACTTAATAAAAGTTTATATCGATAACTGATATTTTATTACAAGCCCAACACTAATCGCTACAATAATTGAACTATCTTTAGGTGCGGTATGAGACACAATACATACCTAAATTTTACTTTTTGTTTAGTCATCACCTATGAGTCATATCTTCGGGCGTAGCTAGATAATGATAGTTCGATTAATTATCTTTAAATTTTAAAAAAATTGGAAAAAGATCACTTAAATTGAGAAAGATAAGCTTAAATTTCAAAAGTTCGTCTTTAGGGGATTGATGACATCTCCAACGCACTGAATAAAAGATCAGTTACGAGATCTTATAGGTATCTACCGCACTGGAAGCTAGTTCATTAAAAACGGCCCCGCAGTGAACGTGTTAACAAAGGCTAAGCAAAACTTGAGAAAGTTTTCTCGAAATCGAATGGTTGTTACGGCAGGATAAAAAATGAATAAACAAACAAACAAACATTGATTTCTATGTAAAGTCACTGTAGAACTAGTTTTCGGCCGTAAAAATGCTCCTACACGAATAATAAGTGTGTCAAAATCTAAATTAATGAGATGGAAAGTTCACCGATTGACCTCTATCGTAGCGCCGATATCAGTCCGCGAGTCCATAACACAGTAACAGATACACTTTCTAAAGTGGCATTCTGTCCCGCTGTCCCGGTAATTAAATCTGAGTCGAGCGCCCAACACAGAACACTGCTGCCTTGCACGCCAATCCATCCGACCATCCCTCCCTTTCGCACCTGTACCTATTTGTGTATCACCGTCCCCTTTCTCCAAACGAAAGTGACTTTCAGACGGCATTCCCATTATTACGACTGCTTAAATTATAATGGAGCACGCTCCTACTTGTTTTTTGAACGTTTTGTTGAATTTAACTTTTTGTGTACCATTGAATGTTTGTGTGCGAAAACTTGCGAACACTTTCATTGTAATTTGTAATAAAATGTTATTTATAACTGATTTGTGTTTAGCTGTTAACTATATTTTTGAATTACGTAATGAGAAAATACGTTTTTATACCACTTAGGTGGCAGACAAGCACACGGTCCACCTGATGGAAAGTCGTTGCCGTGGCCTATGGACGTTTCCTACACCAGGGGCATCGCACTCGTGCTGCCGATTATGTAGAGGAGAGGGGTGAGGGTAAAGGATAAGAAAATTCTGTTCTGTCAGCGCAGAAGACAAAGCAGGGTTTTATACCACCACAAACAGTATCAAGCTTAGACCTCGGTCTTCCCACTGACAGCACAAAACCCCTCCAGTGAGCTCAGGCTACCCTACTCACCACCAAGAACACAAAACAAGGTTATTATTAGCCGCGGTACTCTGTAAGGTGGTGTTCCCCAGTCAGATTACTCAATTGGTGAGGGAGATACCGTCATGTCCTACCACCTTCACCGTCATTCTGCTTAATCTTGATGAAAAAGGCCGTCCGCTTCGGTGCTTAGCGCTTACACACTCTTAATAACCGCAATCTATATATTTAATTGCCTTACTACTTTCAAGAGCCAATATCAGAATGACCCCGGTTCGTTAGGTTCCTTTCAATGGTAAATTTAGTAATGTCCCTCACTAGACGCTTACTTCATTCCAACGATTTTTGTGAAACTATTAATATGAGTCACGCATTACATGTACTCTTGTTAACAAAGCTTAATAGTACACGTTACTTGTGAGTTCATGGTTGTGTAGTGGGTGGGGTTTGAACCTGTCACCTCTGACATTTATGAGACACCTTAGCTATAATATTACCGGTACTTTTTAACAAAGGCAATATTCTAAATATGATATATAATGCGGGTTTTATTAAATATGACTCATGAAGATTTTTTTGATAGGAAATGATACATAATCTGCCAGCCTTTTTTTCCTTCCTGGTTAGCACAGACAAGCACACGGTGCACCGGATAGAAAATGGTCACCGTGGCCTATGGACGTTTGCAACACCAGGGGCGTTACACTCGTACGTGCTGCCTACTTGGTAGAAACCTTCTAATGCCCTTCCTAAAGAATCCCATATTGTAGTCGCATGGAAAACCCACAGCCATTAGTTTTCTCCTAATTTGTCTCCTCCCTTTCTTGTTATGTAATTTTTCATACAAGTTCATTCATTTTCCTTTCAGTTCTACTAAATAATTAAAAAATTAGGAATATTTTATCCAATCTAGATTTACCCGAACCCAAATGAACAGTTGTTTAAGGTCGCCTGTACAAAACGGCGCAGATAAAGCCTGTTCAGCAGGTTGTACTAATTTAATGAACCGTACAATAGCGTGCTTGCCTACAATAATATAATTAGTAAATAAAATCAAGGTAGTTACGGCTATTTCAGTGAGACATAGTCAGTGACAAATGTAGGGTTGCCATGGAATTCGATTTTGTTGGAATTTATATCATATTCGGTTTGGACTAATATTGTGCTTAGTGTCCGAAATAGGAATATAGTGCTCATTATTTCATGTTTATTGTGGTATTCATAAGGTATATTATTTAATACTTTTAACGAATCAAACATATTCAAACCGTCACTGTTTGAGAATGTTTGTGAGCAGTTGACCGCCTACAGATTAATAACTTTAATATACTTCTACGTTCTACACTCCATTTCACTCCTATTGTGTGTGCTCCGAATCTGACTATACCAAAGTACTTTATTTTCAAGTATATTTTTTATTCTTTTATATTTTTAGCTTTATATAAAAATATATTTAATAACAAAACTATTCATCATTCATCCATTCTATTGCCAAGTCTTCTCCTTCTGTCGAGTGGACTGCATTAGTTGCAATCGTGGTGTAGTAATTTGTTTCACGGCAGCGCCGCTACTGACGGAGAGGTCCCGAGCATAGGTTTCGCTCTTCGGGAAGGCTTACTACGTCCCCTCCAAATTGCCAAATCATTCCTTAAAAGGAAAAATAGCGTGTTTTAAAGTTTTTCTTTAGTTGTGGTGGCCCTACGCAAGCAGGGTGCGTATCGCGCTACGCAGCCTACGGCCCAAACGGTCGCGCGACACGCGACTCATAAATATCGCTCAGTATCGCGCGCACCACATCGGTCTACTTCTAGTACTAATAGAATTAAATGTGCGCCAAAAACGAACACGTATACCCATTAAACTATTATTCATAGCTTAAAAGTGAGTCAATTCATAAAGTACTCTATATTCTAACTTAACAAGGAGTGGATTTACAATTAAAAGTTATGGGCAGTGTCTATTTCCTCTATTTAGATTACCTACGATACGAGTCTATTGAAAATTTACGTTTCATTCGGAAGCAATAACAGAAATAATAATACCTATTTAAAAAAGTTCGATTCCATAATTAATTAGGAAAATAATTAGGTAAGTACAAGAAGAATCTCGTCGGCATTATAAAGATAAAGAAAGTCCCTTGTTAACTGCGCCGATCGTAAAAATGTTGGAAGTACGCAGTGGGCACGCTGTCGGCAGTTTAGGACTCCTCACCATAAGAAGGTAATTACCCACCAATTACGCAATATCTGTAGTCTGGATGTTTTAATTAAATGGCCTTTTGTACAATTAACATCAAAGTTGTAATTTTTATAGTCCAATGTCCAAGTAGTTAAGGTAATAATAAAAAAAATCCTAAAGAATAAATTCAGAATTCAGAATTCAAAAATCATTTATCCTTATAGATCATTAATTGGAACTTACAAAACGTCAAAATCATTCATCATTTAATTACATTTTCAAAATTTATGTGCGTAGGTCCCAATCTTGTGAATTATAATAATATTTGTACCACTCTATATAATTAAATACTATATCTAGACTAAAAGCACCACACCCGTTAGCGTTAAACAGAACTGAATTGAATAAAACTGAAACCCCGACGAACTAAACCCGCGGCAATTTGTCAGCGCCCCTATAGGGCACGTACCCGTGCCCGCGTAGACGAGTCATAATATTGTTGTGTCTAGCTGTTACGTATTGCGAACGGTCACGAGAGCGCGCGGTACGCACCGGCGTCGTCTATCAAACTAACTTATTACTTGCGTCAATTCTACTCAATTTGGATATCAAAAATAGTTCAAGTAAAGGTACGCTCTGCTATTTATAAAAAAAGATATAGTTTCACGAAACCAGTAATCCATATTTTAATTATTTATGTTATATTTATTTGATAAGTACAGGTACCTATACTATTTATTTAAATATTTTTATCTTTAAGAATGTTTTGTACTTGTATTCAATATATTTATATGAGTAACTTTGTCGAGGACTCAGACTAAAAGAATTCTTTTAATCTGGGGCCGAAGAGAATCATGCATGTTGCGTGTATGTAGGTATTTATTAATTAAGTGTAGTTTTTATTTATTTATTTACAATTTATTTTATTGTAAGTGTATGCGCATAGCAAAAAGACTTCTGAATATAATACACCGTTATATTAATGGGAAGTCTGATAATTGCAGTCTCCACGGGGTGTTTATTTTACAAGCTAGCAAATAAGTATTACTCGCAACAAAGACCGCGTTGAAAGAAAGAGCTGCACGTTTTTATATTGTTTACTTTGTATTGCGTTCCTGAGGCGAGAAACGTTTCAACAACTTCGTTTTTTACATCACCCATTTAGATATTTTAAATATTGCTTCCTTATAACGGTTGTAAAGCGCAACTGTTATTCAACGTTGACTAGCCTACCACCTGTGCTTGTTTTGTTAGATATCATTACATAGTTGGTATACTGTAAATAATAGTGAAGACAAGAAAAGTTTTCTTCAATTAGCTCATGCACTTTGAAGATAGCCTTAGATAGATTTTAATGGGATTTTTACTGGTAGTTAATGTTATAGGGCTAAACATAGATTACTTTAATAATTCTTCATAAAATCTACGAAGACGAAGTCACGGACGCGGTTAGTTCTGTAACGTAAAACGTAAGGGAGAATGATATACTGGAGTAAATAGATATAATAGCAAAGACAAATATGATTGACAGCCTATGTTTATAATATGTAATTTCATTTTCGGTTATAGTAAATATTTCTGATTTGACGGAGGTAGGTCCTAATTGAGCAGTCCGACTGGGGAAGTGAGGCACTGCACGAATGTGACGCCACTAGTGTTGCAAGCGCCCATAACCACTTTCCACCAGGTGGGCCGGATGCTTGTCTGCCACCTAAGTGGTATAAAAAAATTGTCCCTTATATCATGTTTTATACACTTTGTTAATTTTTTATTACCTCTTCTTATACCTATATGTCCAAACACAATATAAAAATTATTATTGGATAAAAACTGAATACTGAATACATAACTGTAACTAATTATACTATATTAAAACGAGACACGTCATAACGTTCACAATTAAATTGAATTAAAACAGCGATGATGGTACATCATTATAGAGGCTTCCTCACAAAATTATTATTAATGGAGAGGGAAGTAATAAGAGGGTCCGAAGTCCGGGCCCCGGTCCCGGACGTTCGCGCAACAGATAGCAGGGAATAACGCACTTAATTTTATTGATGCTATGGTCAATAACAGGGAGGATCGCGAGGGCCGTGTCGTGTGTGCTTGTAATTATCTGGTGCATTGTGGTCGGCTTAATGTTTGTGTTGGCTCAGTTGCGTGTCTGTTGCGGTTCGACGTTTGGTTAAATGTGAGGTTTCATTTCCTTAGCAATAAAGGATTATAATACAGGCTATTTTTAGAAAAGCAACCGTAACTTTGAGAGTAGTGTAAATAATGGTATTTGTAGTGCGATTTGAATATTCCATATTTTACACATAATACACGCCCTACTCTTAAAAAACACTTTGATTTATTAATATAGCCTCATTTCTTATCTTAATTAATAAGCTCAAAAATTATTTCATTCCATAAATTGGTCATCTTTATGTCGAAATATAACATATTTGTACACAGTTTCGTCGATGTAACCCGAAATATAATTATGTACCTTAGAAATACCCTTCTGTATATACCTCTCCACATCCACAAGTTCCGCTCTTTTCCGTGCGGAAATCCCCACGAAGGCAGACCTGCACTCGTGAAGGACGGAGGTCATTCTGCAACCTCCCACCACGGCGTCGTCTCCGCTCGTCAAATAAAAAAAGCACTGAACATTTTATCATTGCAAAGTGCTTGTCAAAGTAGTAACGGTATAATAGATGATGATGTCATTTCGTGTGACGTCACTTACGGTATTATTGCTTTTTCATTTCTTTAAAAGATCATTGGCCGACTAAAAGGACCTATAGATCTTTTTTATTGCTTTGTTTACACGCAAATATATGGTGTTCTGACATATGGTGAACGTTTAAAGCGCCATTATAACACCCAAGAATGCACACGAATCACCTTAGATTACGCTTAGGTTTTTTAATTTTGAATTGATTGGAATCTCTACAATATTAAATTTTGTTACAGGCTTCTTCAAGGCTCCTACTAAAGGCAGTTTATACCCTAAGGGCATTTAGTTACAATTACGTAGTAATAGTCTACACAATACTCTAGTGGGATAGAGCTAGACTCAAAGACTATTTGAATTTAATTAAATATTGTTTTGATGATAATACAAATAACAATTAAATAAACAATCATTCTATCTTCAAAGTACTGTTCCCAACGTTCCAAGAAAGTCTCGTGAGCAGCTTAAAAATACACTCATATCCGCTGCTTGAGCATAAGTCGTCAATACTAATACACACGAGTAATAGGCGGGGAACGTTAATAGCCGTCTGTTCGCGTGACACCACGCGCGGACGGCCATACACGTCGGTTGACGTAAATATCCGTTCCTCCGGTAATGCATTGTAATAAAACTCTGTTTGGTATTTGGAGGTGAGGTAAACATCGAGTAGAGTTGTAGAGTTACTCTGCATTAAAATATTTTTAATAGCTTTGTGTACAAATGATGAATACTGCTTATTTTGTGGAGGTACTCTCCTATAATACAATCGATCATATTCATATTATTCATATTCATAATGCATATTTACAATCAGCTTTATGTTACATACAATTGGCCCTTAATGTCGACGAAATAAAAAGATGTATGTTTGTTATTCAAACGCACATCACGAAAGAAAGTAATACTTAGGTAATAATTAAATTTGGCAGAAAGAGTTTGTTTTCGTCCAGTTGGTCAAGCACAGTATCTGTGTCTGATCTATGTGTGGCGATACCACATGTACCTAGCGCCATCTAGCGACAGAAAGACTAACTACTACGTCACTCCGGATCCTGCATCGCGAAAGCGAAGTTCTCGAGCTGGTACAATATACATATAACAACCCAAGGACAACCGTTGGATCGCGGCCCGCCAGGCCTGATCACCTTGCCTGGTCGGAGGATCCTTCCTTTGTGTTGAGGGGACATCCCATCCCGTGCCTCCAAATATGTTTAAATTAAATTCAAATAACTGAATTTCACATAATTCACATATCTGAGACAGAAATCGAACCCGGCGCCAAATAAGAACGCAACAATCTTTAAGTTCCACAATTAAGTTAACAAGCAAAGTTATGTTGTAAGCTGCCAAGCGTCCGCGTCGACAAGCTAACAGTTAATGAACACTGTTTAAACTCTGGTCTATTAGGTAATCTGTGCTATGGTGTTATAGGAAATTTTCAATAAACTCTTTTATAAAAGCTCAAGTGTAACATTGCATTAGTTTTTGCAAAGTATTTGTTTACACTACAACTCAGCGGTAGTTTTAAATGGCGATGATAATGATCTACTTGGTAATTCTTTCGGTAACTTCTGTGATGACTAGGACAACTGCCGCCAACAAATTTAATATGGAACTGGCAGCTTACGGTATCGGTACGTTTGAAGGTTTACCTTGAAAAAGAATATTTATCATGTGCCTCGAAAAAATACTTTCGGAAAACAAACATTTCAGCAAACACTTCATAAATGTAAAGCAACATACAAACCGATACCCACTGAATTGGAAAACCAGTTAACCCTCCCTGGGTTTGATTTAAACCGTCGTCATTTGGTATGCAGCTACACACGTTCTGAAACATTCAGGGTATGGCCGCGAGACGGGTTAACATATAAAAAGTTTAGTAGGTCTGTGCTGCTCGGCACATGTGCTAGGACGGGTTTTTATGACGAATGAAGTACTACGTGTAAAAACGAATCGAAGGTGATCGGAATAATAGAACATGTGAGAAGCCATAAATGTTATCGACAGTCCTTCTGTCTTCATTAAAGATATTCGTCATACATACTGCAAGCTTGTAGGTAAAGTTGCTATCGAAAGAATGTCTTTCATAGCGGCTTCCATTACAGACTTCTTACAAGGTGGTCATTAACAAGTTGTAGGTCAATTTGTTCCCAGCTGTTCTTTTGATAGTGTACTGTTATTATAATGGTTGCAGTCTGTTATAATACGCTACAATTACACACATTGTGTAGATAAATAATACCTTTACAGCTATTAAACCGACGTCATTGGACCAAATACGCTACAATACAAACTATGTTGAAACAAGCGGTAATGTGCGGTAAGGTTCGGTAATGTGCGGTAACCTAAGATAATGTTCGCGGGCCGATCCCGTCTATAGTAACGAGACAAAGCCCGCATTCCATTCTAAGAATGCGGTTGATTTATGCGCTCGTGATCAAGTCGAAATATTGAAACAGTTCTTTGTGTGGCTACCTATCGATATAATTATGTCCTTCTCAACGGCCTTTCCCGTAATGTTGTAGGTAGGTTAGGAAACTATAAAACTGTAGAAAAAATTTAAAAGTTTTCATTAATAGGATGTGATTTTCTTCTATTATTAAAAGGTCATCATCAGATTATCATTATAATTATACCTATACTTACACACGTACAGATTATAACATGATGAGGCCGTCAAGCTGAGCGCCACGATTGTAGCACTAAACGTGTTTGCAATGGTGACCCTCTTTTATTAACCTTCAGCTTAACATCAGGCGAGGTGAAGTCAAATAGACGTGCCATAAATAAAAAAAAATGTTTTGAGTTGAAATTTCTAAATTGCCCGGGAAAAATATACCTTACATATATCCACTAAAGGTAGATATAATATATAACTTGTAACGAAATCGGTTAATTTGGTTTTAGAGCAAGGAACTGAGCGGCAGTGAGTGCGGCATGGGCGTCCGCGCGCCCGACTCGCTGCCCGGCCTCACGCACCACTACCCTCACTGTGGCGACAGGTGAGAGCATCTTCCCGACGGGGGTCATCTCGAAGAGAAGACCCCGGGTCTGCCGGGGTGCGAGGGATATGTTGGCTACTACCTCACCTCCGGCAACTGAAGACCCAAAGACGGCGTGCGTTTTAGTCGGTTCGAGTCCGACATAACCTACCCAACCGGCTCCGGTAGGAAGGTATCCGTGGCGATTTTTCGCACGATAAAAAAAAGGTGAGAGCACCTTAAAATTGTCATCAATCACAATTAGCACCTCACATTTGTTACACAGTTGTAATACAATACAATGCCAACCAAGTATTATAATCAAATATTGGTTTATTCTTAGATATCAAATTACTTCCTTCAAGGTATAATTCCGTAGTCGACCGCATACGAGAGCTGAAGACGCATGCAGCAGATAGGTACAACGTACCGTAAAATAGGCTTGAATACGACAATATTTTTTGTTGTTTTAATTCCTTGCGATTTCTTAATGGGGCGTTTATCCATTTTCAATACGCTTTTATTAGTTTAATAGGTTTAACTATGCACGTGAAAAAATTAAAATGTGTAAATGCAGGACTGGTATTATTTTATTTTTATAGATAATTTGTGCGGTCGGATAATGTGTCGTGTATTACTTGTCAAATTTCGATACGGATAAACGACTCCATGGAGGACAATATCTTAAAACATCGCAATGTATTAAAATGATAAACAATATTATCACTTTGGTATCTGACTGAATCACCGTACGCTGTATCTGCTGGTGTGGTCTGCGGTCGGCTACGGCTTTTGACTTACTTGTACCTAAGCTGTGACGCGTAGAACTCCTTCTCGTCATGCGTTTAATACTGATTCTGTTACCACGGCTGATAGAGAACTATCCCTTTGATATAAGTATTTTATGCCCAGTCGTACTCAACTTCTGTGCACATTGTGCAAAAAGTTCACATGTTTAATATTGAAGGAAGATTTTCATCAAAATCATGCCCTTTGTCCTGCCGTATTTCATAGCTTCTAATATCTCATTTTCAGATCCCCAGTGAAATGCGACAGAATGGGCGTCACAAAACTAGTGAACGAGCCGAGTCCGAGCAGTTCCGAGGAGTCGAACTCACCCACAGAGCTCAACTGCTACCGGCGGCTGGGCGAGCGGCCCCCGCTCATGAAGCGCCTCGCCATGGGACTGAGCGGCGCCCTGCTGCAGCCTTCTGACGATGACTCGACGCCACTCGTCGCTGATACGCCTACTACGTTAGTATTTACAGCATATGAAATATCAACAATGTATGTGTGTGCAGAAGACTTATTTAACAAGACGCCTACAGCTACATTCTTACTTTCGCACTACTCTTTCCTGCAGGCAGGGAATTTATCTCATACGTTGCAACCGGATTTGACCCACAATCAAGCTGTGAAATGTGAATGTTCTCTTTATTGTGGTTTTTACAAGTGACTACAATATGGGGTTCTTTAAGAAGGACATTAGGAAGCAAAAATACCAATCTAACATAAAATGTAATATCCATTCCAGGCCAACGAACCTGCCCCTGTGCCTCAACGGTGGCTACATCAACGAGGCATCGGAGGCAGAGCAGCGCACGCGCGAGAGCAACCGCGAGCCGCCCACCATCCCCTGCATGCCCACCGTGCCGACCATGCCGGCCGTACCCGCCGCGCCGCGACGGACGGAGCATCTGCTGCATGGCGACCTCGATGTTGACTTCAGAAGATGTAATAATTTAAAAAATAGGTAATTATTTACACATTCGACTACTTGTAAAGAAGAGATGCGCTGCTGCTTGCGACCAATTCCAGTCGAGGGGGCAGTGCTCCTGCAGTGTACCTATGTATTTTCTACGTGTCATTTTGACAAGCAGAAGGCACATGGAAGAGCGTGCCCTCCCTCCTCTCTTATTCTTGAGCCAGCTGGAATGTGGCTGAAATGCCCTTTGGTATTTATGGAACCATTGTTATCCCTGTTTCCAGTGAATCAGCGGCGTGCAGTCGAACGACTTCCTCATCATCGGGTGCATCATCTTGCGGCGGAGTACCAGCCAACAACAACGTGCCTCGAGCCGAGCCCGAGTTGCGTCAGGCGCCTTGGTTCCAGCATGGGATCCCGAGAGAGGTAAGAGTAATAACGGCTAAGGTGCGAGTGAGGTCTCGGGCTACACATATTGACGAAATATCCGGGGAATGTGTTGACGCTGTCTTTTTCTGCGAGCAAGTAATACTATTACCTGGGAGAGATTTAGGACCTTCCCGGTCGGTTAGGCTCGCGAGGTGCACTCAGTTCAACGACCACAACCCTCCTTGATAGACGGCTATTGCCCTAGCAGGAGCAGATTAGGACGGTGGCGTTTTGAACGCTTTTTTCTTTTTGAGGTAATGGCACAATTTCTTCTGTCGAATCAAAGGCATTTTTGGGTTGCCGTTGTGGTGTAGTAATTTGTTTTACATGACCCTTGAGGGAATCATCTCAAAACTGGAGATGGCTGTACGTGGTCGCGTGTGGTGCATACTAAAGTGAACGGTTGGTACGTTGCAGATCGCGCTAGAGGTGCTGGGCTCGCAGCCGGTGGGCGCATTCCTGGTGCGCGGCAGCACGACGCAGACGGGCTGCTACGCGCTGTCCGTGCGCGTGCCGCGGGACTTCACGCCCGCCGGCATCGCGCACTACCTCATACTGCGCACGCCCAAGGGCTACAAGATCAAGGTAACTAGTGGCCAGAGAAAATGAAGGCCCGAAAACTCGGGCGCGTCCAATTGAGGCGAGGACAGTTAATTTACGGACAATCGGTACCGTTTGATGATCGTAATTGTACTGAAGTACTCGAAGAGGAAATAGCATCTCTGTAGAAGCCCACTTACATACCTTACGAATTAACCAGCATTCCTTCCCCATTTCCTACTCCCTGGAACCACTGTGCAAGCCGCAAATTATAAAACTCTTCAGTCATGTGAAATACATGGGTATACACTATTAATAAGGCACTGGGGATGTTCAGCTAACGATTTTTGAAATGATGCGATTTAGCGACACGCGCTCCTCCCCCAGGGCTTCACGAAGGAGTTCTCGTCGCTGTGCGCGCTGGTGACGCACCACAGCGTGATGCCCGAGCTGCTGCCGGTGCCACTGCGGCTGGCGCGCGTTGCGCGGGCGGCCCCGGCGCGGCGCGACCACGCCGACCTGGACGCGCTACACGCCACACACACGCCGCACCACGCGCCGCACACGCCACGTCACACGCCGCGCCACGCGCCGCTGCACCCGCACCACTTCCTGGCGCAGCCACACGTCTAGGGCTCTGCTTCTGCCACGGCGCGGCACGCTCGTTGCGAATTCTCAATCCGTACAGTGTGTTTTTTGGAACAAATCGTCTGGGAATGGTCTCCCTGCGTTGTCTGTGTTTTTATTTTTTTTAAGGCTTTGGTCTTCTAGTATTCACTACGATTTCGGACAACCCCGTAGTGTCCCGTACAAACACATGGTATAAAAGTTTCAGGCGCGCTTTTTGTGTCGGTGTAACTAGGTGATCGCATTCAAACTGTCAGTAAGTTATTATGGTTTTTGAAATTTATTTCACTAACCGGTCGACAAAAAAGTGAAAGAATAAAAGAGGCGCAAAACTACTTAGCTGGTAGCTTATCAAAAATATTCACATGGCTCGCAGCCATCCGAAAGAAGTTTGGAGCGAATCTTTGCAGCTAGCTATAGGTCATCGACTAGCTTATGATAATAAGCTAGCTGAGTCTTTTTAGCACGCATAGCCAGAAATATGCACACCTAATGAAATGGTGAGCGAAAAATATTTATGAGAATAACATATTAATAACATTATCTTGTAGACCGCTAAAGATATAAATGATCTGTAACTATATAAAAACAAAATTGATACTAATATTAGTAATAAACTTTTATATAAAAGTTAGTATCAAAGAGGAAACAAATTTTATATCATCGAGTAAATGAGTTTATCTAAAATAGTCATCGCGTAAGGAGTCATTAAATTATTGTACGTTGTTTAGTTCTGTTGGTAAGTTCTCTCTTTTGTAAGAATAATGTGATAAATATCATACTTAGGGTGTGTACGCAAATGTAAAAAATATATTTGTAAAAATAAAAATGTGTATATGGATTGTAATTATAGAAGATTTGTGTCATAATCATAGTTTATATTGAAGCACTTTGAGGTTAAGTGCGCATGCAGAGAGGACAGTTTCAAATCTTACATAGTAATTTAAAGCCTGAAACGCATAGAATAATGTATTTGTATCGATCGATAATAACGGACTTGTGTGTTTATTCAAAACCAACATTATCAACTAAACGAAAATAAACAAAACGGTTTCAATTTGCCATCTCGCTTCTCAGTGTGCGCACTTAATCTAAGAAGGTCCTAAGAACATAGATGTAGACAAAGGAATTGCGCATATATTATCAAGTTGACTAGTGTGCGCTTAAGACGTTATTATTTGAATGTTGTGTAGGTATTTTCTAGTCTTATGATGTACAGTCATAGTGTGAGACACATTACATTGACGATAATACCGCACATTATATTATATGATTATTTAGATTGTGTAACGTGTTACATGAAAATCTAACGTTAGTGGCATTGTCGTAGAGTGATCATGATTATATTATTAACACTAATTTAACTACAAAAGTTACCTACATTATATTTGCATCGAGTCAGAATAATAAGCAATTAGCTGCAGATACATACATATATATCTGCAAGTAATACAGATAATACATATTATAATTTAATACGATTTATAAATACATCTACACGTATCTAATGTATGTTGTAATGTATGTCTACAGTTTATTGTACGTTATATCGTTTACCTTATTTTAATTGGTATACATATTGATAGTACCTACACCTGTACTTCTCTACGATATTTATTATTTAACTTTACCGATTTCGTCTTGTGGTATTCTGAAAGGTTTAATAATTCTCAGTTATTTTCATTGACATTTCATCTCTACAAATTAGTTTCTATTAGCTGTATAATTACACTTTTTTTAAAATAAAAGTGATGTAGCGATTACTTCACCCTGGTAAGGGCCAAAAGTGGCAATATCTATACTAATATTATAAAGAGGAAAACTTTGTTTGTTTGGTTGTAATGAATAGGCTCAAAAACTACTGGACCGTTTTTAAAAATTCTTTCACCATTCGAAAGCTACATTATCCACGAGTAACATAGGCTAAATTTTATTTTGGAAAAAAATAGGGATCCGTAAAATATTTGGGTTTTTCGGACACAAGGTGTAAAAAATCAACCAGAAAAGTTACTTATTTTGCGTACGCTGCCTAAACTATAAAAGATAGAACCATAAAATGTTCTAATTAATTGGAGATCTTATAAATATATACATAAAAGTCCGCGACACACTATACCTATCTATGTCGAGTGAGGCACAACAACCATTTTTTTATTTAAAAATCTTAATTTTTTTTGGACTACATTTAAACGCATTTATTTTACTCATGCTATTAATCCTTATCAAAATAAATTATTTCATCACTAAGTACAGTTTATGTAGATAATATTTGGTATTTAAAAGATTAAAATTGGACATTTGGTTTTGAAGTTATGGCGAATTTAAAATATTACTATTTCTGCGTTGCGAAGTGAGCGTCACCAAGGCGGGGGTGCGCGTGCGTGAGGGGAGTTTAGGTCTATGAGTAAGGTACCCGCGCGGCTCAGTCGCGCGGTCGGCTCCCTACGCAGCGGTCGTGCGCGAAGTCTAATCATTTTCGTTCGATTTTCATTAGACTTCATTCTTAAAACTACACCTACGCAAAAGTTCTTCTCAGAGCTAAACAACAGTTCTTCTCAGAGCTAATCAACAGTTCTTTTCAGGGCTACCCAACAGTTCTTTTAAACAACAGTTCTTTTCAGAGCTAGAATATTACAGGCTATTAACATTTTCTTAAACATTTGAAAATGCCTAAGAGAGCCAGGTCCCAACTTTCTAACCATAGTTCTCAAGCACGGGCAGCAAGAATACGTCGTATGGGAGAATCTTCACCTGAACGTTCACAACGCCTTGCTGAACAACATCAGAGAAACTCTCAGGCTCGCGCACGAGAGTCGAGTGTCGAACGTTCGCAACGCCTTGCACAACAAAATCTGAGAACCTCTGAGTTACGTGCACGAGAGTCGAGGCTGGAGCGTTCCCAACGTCTTCATGAAGACAATGTAAGGACATCTGACTTACGCGAGCGAGAGTCAAGTGTCGAGCGTTCGCAACGCCTTGCCGAACAAAGTCTGAGAACCTCCGAGCTACGCGCTCAGGAGTCGAGGCTGGAGCGTTCCCAACGTCTTCTTGAACAAAATATAAGGACCACTCAGTTGCGCGAAAGCGAGTCGAATGTCGAGCGTTTGCAGCGACTTAGAGCTCAGGCAGAGAGACAGCAGTTGTCCACAAATAGAGTTCGCAATCGAAGTTTAGCTAACAGCAACAGACTGGCTTTCAGATATGATCCGCAGGTTGATTATGCACAACAAGCGTCCGTCCAAATCGGAGTCATGAATAAGATCTGCTCTCTAAAAAGCTACAATATGTAGGAGTAACATAGGCTATATATCATGACGCTATCATCCAAGGGAGCGGAGTAATAATCATAAACTGTAATTGATTCGGGAAATTTCTATACAATAGCGCTAATACCGACAGCAAGGAAAAGTAGTATAGAGAGGCAAGTAGAGAATCGAGTAGAGTCGTACAACGTGATAATCGACATGCACGCGGGCGGAGCCGCGGGCAACAGCTAGTATTCAATATCTTCATAACCGGTTTACCATAGTGCCACAAACGTTTAGAGTGGAGCAATAATATAAGAGTTTAAAATATTATATGGAGCGATGACAAGGAGGTCGCATCGTGGTGTATAATATTATATTTGTAAACAAGTTGCCTTTTAGTGAGTACCTACACTGCGGCTTGGCGTACGAAACACACACAGACACACATTCATTTATATGTTAATAATTTTTTACTAGAAATATCGATCTCATAATGACAAAATGTAATTACTTTATTTGTTTAAGTATATTATTTGATACTTTTTATAAGTAGCATGATTAAATAAATTAAACGTAAATATTATTTATTAACAGTGGTGCAACGTTAGGTATTTCTCAATGCATTACATTGTTTTGAAAGTAATTTGATATTTTTAATCTTCCTTTGGTAAAATAATATTATCGATAATGATGAGAAAACGTTAAGAAAACGATATGTATTATGTTGAACTCGCGGTGTCATTATATTATATCTGAATGCGCGTCTGTGTGGCACGTGCAATGTTCATTGTTATACACTGCCTTAGTATGAGACATGTTTGTGTGATAACTAAGTATATTGTGTCTGTTGATGTTTTACTATAACTTGCCATATGTCATAAATGTTTTGAAGTCTCTCTGCAACTATTAAAGGACACCGATGATAAGTAATGAAAGATGACATTCAGCACTGTTGGTTATAAGTGATATACAAATAGAAAACAATAATTTGCTCATTAATTTCAATCATTGACAATAACTTTAAAAATTATTGAAAAATTGTTAAATACAATATTTTTACCAGTTGTCCGTTAGTTAATAAAGTATTTTTTAAGTTCAGATATTCCAAACTTTAAAAATACTTTGTTCTATTCTATGCTTTTAATTCACCTGTGTACTTATTGTTGATAGTTCTGATATAAACATCACTTACGTAAAAAATGCCGCTTTTTTACCTTGTAAGCGAATTTCTATTCACCTTGACAATGTTGTAGTTGACTACTTCAGGGAAACTATAAATTATTTACTTAAAAATAAAATAAATATCAAGACTATTTATGAAGTGTTTCATTTATTTTAGCACCTCAAATTCTTACCGCGGTATGGCTTGCTACAGAAGTATTGTCACAACGTAAAGTTTTTAATACTGAGTGCTTAAAGTTCAAAGTTATTCTGCCACCTCAATAATGACGCCGTAATAATAAGGAAGGCAACCTCACTTGACTACGGTACGCCTGCTAAATGACTAACGGAACTCTGGCTCTGGCTTTTCTCTAGACGTTAGATCAGATGGCGGTCCTGGTAAACCCAAACCATAGATAAGTATAGGTATGTATTGCCCAACTTACCAGCCAAAAGTAATAAGCCGAATATAAGTTCAAACTGGAGGCGATGTCACTACCTGGGGAATCACTATGGCGGAAATATTATGAAACACATGCAGTTTTATCTACCGATAATAACGCGCTTGTGTGAAACAGATTAAATTTCAATTTTTTTTACATCCATGACTAACTGCCAGTGCCAACAAATGAATAATCTATTCATTGACATAGATATTGAAATTGAAATATCTGTTTGTTTCATAAAAATAAGAAGTTTTGTAATCGATTTAAAAAAAATCCCGGCTCGAAAAGTTTTTCTTTTTTTATCGAATAGCAACATTAATGATGTCATTGCTAAGTATTCCAAAAAAGGTGGTCTCGTTGTTGGGCATAAGAATGCGGCTAAAATAAATTCTCATAGAACTATTAATTGAATAAAAATGTAATTAATAGTTAACCGAAGTCACAAAAAAACAATACAATTATTACTAGAAATAGCAACGTCATCTACAGGCAGGCTTCTGCTACGTTTATAACCTTTCTCACCTAAAATTATTTGATTATAGCGCCATCTAGTGTATTTTTAATGAATTAGAGCTTTTCCACATGGCCTCAAGAACCTGTTTTTCCTATGGTTGTCAAGTTTCCCGACAGATAACGTTTTACACTATTACACAATTTAGGCACACACATACATGTTTCAAGATAATAATCTGTATTCAAAAATAATAGATTTAAAACTTACAATAATGTTATGTCAATTCAAACACACATGATACATAATTATACAAACAGGCACGCCTCTTTTCTTATAGGGTAAGGACAAACCAATCATGTTTCCACTTGCTACGATTCTGGCATACATTTGCCACTAGCTCTACTTTTATAATTCTTTAGACGAAGTTTTGGATGTGGGTATCCCAGAAGCGTACCTTCTTCTGTTTACTGTCAATGTAAACCTTTGAGAATGCTACAAAGTGAAACCGGTTAGTTTCAATAATAAATATCGTGGAGAAGCACAAAGTGTGTTATCAATAATTTATCCAGTTACTTCGATTTCCGCTATGTGCAAAAAATGTAAGCATACTCGTAAAATGTGTTTACTATTTCATCGACTACGTATTACGAGGTACCTACATACAGTTATTTTGTTTTAAGAAAAAATAATACATTTATCTAAGTTTGTTTGTACGCATTCTAGAACTAATAATATACCTCACAAGTTAGTTAAAGTCTAGATGTATATTTACTTTAGAATTAAAAGTACTGCAATATTAATATTTTATAGTTTATTTCTTAGGTAGGTACATTTAATAATGAGCGCATTTTGCGTATTAACTAACAGATGTATTATTCTGGCTGTTGTAAACTCCACTGCAGGAATCTTCTGCAACTTTAAAGACCTATATATATAAGCAAAACATTCTATTATTAGCACAAGTTAAATTTTACCTATATCTGCTCAAATATTCCAAAATTGAATGTTGCAAGCAAACAAAAGTTGGTGTCATACAAAGGGTGTAGTGAGTGGGTATCTGCACTATCTACGTCAATATTACATTTGGGAGACCCGGCGCTCCACCTCACCTGATAGTAGAGGCCACGAAAACTGCATTGTTGACTAACGTTTCAATATTTGTTTTAATATTTTTTCTTTTTTCTAGTTTGTTGTTTAATCATTATGCAAATTCACCTATATGTAATATGATGTACTTTTACCAGTTGACTGACTATGGAACCAATTATCTGTTATTAGAATAGGCTCATAAACAGTCGACAAAAGGTCAGTTTTGCATGCTATTTTTAAAAAATATATACTATTTGTTTCGTTTGAGTATATTTCAAAACTACTGAATGAAAGATGTTCCTTGTAATCAAGTTGGTATTTACATAATTGTACAGAAACGAAACAACTAATAAATATACCCATCAGTTCAATCCCAACGCTAGCAATAGTAAAATATTACTTAATTTCATAGGAAGGAATGCCACACCGCACTCCTCAAAACACTGACTGAAGTGGATTAAATCGGTTTAAACTACTCACCCTTTATGTAAGCAGAAACTCATTCAAATATCGCTACTTTAGTGGCCTCACGAAAGCTCTTTTAGTCTGAATGCTTTAAAATGTAAAACGAATGGCTGCTACGAGTTCTTTGGTTTATTCTGTGCGAACGTCTGAACCGACACCTAATAGCGTTATTGTTCTTCAGGGGGTTATAACCAAGAATGCAGCTTCAGATGTGAACGCTAGTTGAAAGTCCACAGTGCTAACAATGCACTACACTTTGTCTCTTGTAGTGTAGTATGCAATTCTTAATGGTACGCTTAAAGGTTACTGCCACATTTGGATGTGAGGGGTACACTTCTATGTCAATGCCCCAAGCCCACATCACCTGCACGTCGTGCATTCTGCCGATCAGCAAACGAGGGTCTAGCGACCGACGAATGGAACCATTCCAATACCGCGTTGAATGCCGAGCGTGGCAAGTAGGGGCATAACCTCCCATGTAAACCATGGAAGTGGCCTATGTTCAGCAGTGGATTGTCGCAGATTGATGAGGTATAATACCTATACTTAATTTGTTTTGTTTTTTAACTATTCATTTTTACTTAGTGTTTATAATTTTCGGGACTTCACGCGATAAACACTATGAGTAAACGCCGCGATAGTTTAAAAGTTCATTTTTACTTTTCTAGTTTTTTCTCTCCAGCTACACTTTTTTTCAATAGGTAAGTACTATACCTATAAAATACATGAAACATATAATATCACGTAGACAACGTCTACACGTTTCGTTTATTTATATTTTGATCAAGAGTATTATATTACAGTAGCAAGTTCACAAAACAATATTTTCATATATTTGCGTATGATATTAAATGTTATTTGCGTTTGAGCACAAAGTGTTTACCGATAATACTCGTATAATGACGTGCGTGTATGTTGTTTCAAATCAAACGAATCTACCGGCATATTAGCTTAAGCGTTATTGTGCTTATGGAAAGCACATCTTACATAAATAGTAATAGACAACACAAACATGTGAAACATTGTGAGTGATTTCAACTGTTGTATGATGTTAGTTATCAAATTTTAATACACATGTAATGACATGTAATTTAGTAAATGCTTTCGCTACGTAGAATTTCAGAGAAAGCGCTGAACGAACTGTACAAGGGTTGTATAGTATGTAAACAATGTAGAGGATTACTACAAATGCTGTGGCGTGACGGTAGTGACCGCGATCGCTCTGCAGAGGGGCATCCTTAGCATTGGTCTGGGTATGCCTGGTAGAACATGGTAAGCCATCAACGCCAGTTATCATACGAACAACTAAAATAGCCGTTAGCTGGTGCCCCAAAAAGTTCAACAACTGCTCTGAGTGTAATAAGCTCAGATAAATTGTGGAGATCAGATGGCAGTAATTTAACTGAAAATGTCGAGGTAGGGAGACTGGAATTAACGATAAGATGAAAGAAAAGAGAGGATTAGTACTCTAAGTGGGGCTATGAGGTCCACACATACTAAGAGTATTGGAGAGGATCACAATATCTAATATTGTAACATTTTTGTTGGTACATTCAAACCTTTATGTGGAATTCGATCAACAATACAAATAGGTTGTTAGTATACGTAGTAAGCCTTCCCGAAGAACGAAACCTAAGCTCGAGCCCTCTCTGTGAGTAGCGGTGCCGTGAAACAAATTAGAACCCCGCGATGGTAATTTAAAAATGCCGTAGATTCAACAGGAGAAGAAGTTAGTAATAAAATTGTATGATTACTTTCTTGAGAATTATGCAAATATTCCAATTACTAGTTTGCGTTCAATATGATTGACACATCAACTCACAAAACAAATTATTTTCAACAACGTAACTGCAGAAAGTATTTTATGTCTCTTAACAGAAACAGGCATCAAATTTTATGTAATAGTTCAAGATGATTTTTCTTTAAAATGTATAAAAGAACAAATTCTGAAGTAATGAGATAAATACTTAATGTAATAGCTAATACAAATGTAATAATATATTTACATAAGTTAGATGAACAAACCATCTTGTCCTGAACAAACATTCTATTGGCAGCAAAAGTGGTGTTTGTACAGCTGTGTCGTCTGTTCAATGGCTATCAAAGTGACCGCCTGCAAATACTATTAATTGAGGTGTTTCTACTTATTTTTATATTAATATTTATTGTATCGATAATTTTTTCAACAGACTCGCACATAAAGTGGCTCTAGTTTCACTGCAATTAGGCACATAATTACTGGTATAGAATTTAAATATATAATGCTACCTGTGACTTTTCAGTATATGACGACTTATATGACGTGAGCCTCCTCAGAATACGGACGAAGATATGAAGATGGCAGAGATCTGGCGGAAGAGGAAGCGGATTTGAGTATCAGTGGAAAGAATTATTTTACAAAAGTACAGATTACCTCACGGGCCTGGGGCTCTATCGTTCCGAATCTACATTCGTCTTCGCTCTGAAAATGTATGGGAGTGACATTTGTTGTCGAAATCGGATCACATGACATTCGACAACAAATGTCACTCCCATACATTTTCAGAGCGATGGGTACATACCTATTCCTCGAAAAAGATGCGTAATAAAGTAGACCAGACCCTATTATTAACGGATCACTCGTGTACGGGTACATCGGTAGTAAAAACACTGGAATAGCAAGAATACATCTTCAATCATCTCATTATGTGATAATAGTTAATAAACATTCACTAGATAATGCATTGTATAAACCGAGAATGTTTAATAATTAAAATTAAAAGCTTACAAAGTAAATAAAACTAAAAGTAGCAATAAAATCCCGCTTCAGTGTTACCATAACACTAGTCCGAAGTTCGCAATGGAAGTGTTAGAATTAAAGTTAGAAATCTCATTGTACCACGAACACAACTCGTTGATGCCTCGCCAAACCGCAAGCTCGGTCTATGTCAGCCCACGATACGAACCTTAGCTAGAACTAAAATAATATTACTAGATAACATAGAATTCGTGTCGAATGTTAGAGGTAATTGAATTTAAGGTGAGTGTTGTTATTATAAGTTACCCACGACCATAAAGACGTAACTTATTATCTAAGAAAAATGTGTTGTTTAACCTGCTGCTAGCTAGTGGCTTTTTTTCAGTTAGTAGGTGCGAGGAAGGTAAAAATAGTACTATTTTCCAGAGAAAAAATGTTAGAAAATATTGTTAAAGATTAATCTATACTATTATTCATAATTGTAAAAAATTTATGTTTGTCCGCGATGGACGCAAAAATTACTGAACGGATTTCGATGCGGTTTTTTTTGTTTGACTGGGTTTGGTCCAACTTAAAATACTTAATATACGTTGGTTTGATTGCAATTATTTAAGAAGAATCAGAGTTATGATGAGTAATATAGAATTTAATTTGCACAGATGGCGCTTAGGTCGCGATAACCGACATCCACGCCGGCGGAGCCGCGAGAATGGGCTAGTATATCTATATTAGCAGATATATTATCAGAAACTTAACTTTTTCCCAGTTTCCCAATCAAGTAATTTTAAATTTGAATATTTCCCGCAAGGTCCTGCTTAATCAAATAATTAAACAGCACACAGAAAGTTTTAAAATTTTTGTATAAAAGTTCCATGTGAAATGTTAGTAGCAGCGAAGTGCGCTGCAGTTTCTCAATTCCAAATGCAATGGAGGTTGAAGTATATAACTCGAAATGTGGGATTCGTTAGCGCTAGTTTTAGTTCTGGTGACAGCTTGCATATTTCATTCATCTCAGTGTTCCAGTTGACAAACAATTTGGTACAGCTCTAG
The DNA here is from genome assembly GCA_963691645.1 of Pelosia muscerda. NCBI lineage: Eukaryota > Metazoa > Arthropoda > Insecta > Lepidoptera > Erebidae > Pelosia > Pelosia muscerda. The sequence continues at coordinate 18,760,605 of OY829105.1, read as the reverse complement.
TTAAAAACCAGAATTAGTTGCATACGTTTGTGCAAATAAACTATTACACAGTTCACAAAACTTATGGAGCATTCGTTCACAGTACTTCGGTACTGCGAGTGATTGATCGTGACGCCCAGGTGTTACATTCATATAATTAACCTGAGCACCGTGAGAGTCGGTAATGGATTACCCTTAATGTATTTATTTGATATTTCGTTACTGTATTTTGATATGATAGATCTTTTGTTGCAACGTAAGGACAGTTGTTTCTTTGTGGAGTATGATAGAACCACTGACCAAAGACGAACGCTCTTCACCGACGAATAATTCGACGTGCTCACTTTGACATTTTTAATATCACAGCACGGGTGTGACGCCCCGGGTGTTACAAACTTCTATAGGTCACGATAACCATATTCTATCAGGTGAGCCCGTGTGCATCTGCCACCTAAATTGTATAAAAAAAACATTGTGAAAGTGATCAAGGGATTCAACTACAGATCCACGCAAACACGGTATCTATATTTGTAAAATGTTATCATACTGTTACTTATATGTTGGCACGATGATTGCATACGCGTTTTACGACCGAAAGAATCTCACGACCCTATTTTTTGACGCTAACCTGTGAGGAGTCTTGCCAGCCCAAAAAAATATTCTTTCATAAATAATAAATATCTTGACTGTGAAGAAACTTTTGACTTGTTTCGCTCGCTCAGTCAATCACTCAGGTAAGACATTTATAGATAGATTACATTTACACATTAATAATTATATTTCATGGATGGAGTGAAATAATATTGAACTCGAAGATACGAAAGGAATCTTATGTATGTAGCTTAGAATACTGCTCATTGTTTCGTTCTGTTGGATAAGAAAAGAGCACTTCAAATCCTTCGATTCGTAACAAGAACTTCAACGACTTAATACAAATCTACGACTTGTTGTGAACACTTCTCTATTATTCGCTTCAGAAAAATATTTATTTAATAAGTAAAATGGCATCTTATTTGAAAAACTTAATGAACAATATAATGAAGGGTAGCTAAATATGTTGACTTGCATTCAAGAACTCACATTACAATCTAGTTAAGATAGCTTATAGCAAATAAAAATTTATAATTACTCTAAAAATATTAAAGCATTATTAAATAACGTAACGTAACGTAAAGTAAGACCATAATAAAGTAACAGTTTACCGTAAATAATAAATATTTGAAACTTCGTCGTGAATCTCATTATAGAAACTATGTTTTTATTCTGAAACTAAATTGGATTTTATAAATTTTTATGAATATTTTGGGGAATTTATGCAAATATAAATAGTAGGTTATCTAATTTTATGCTTCGGATTTTGAAATGCAAGTCACATTTTACATCATCATCATTATCATGCAGACGTATTTTCTTGATTGCATTCAAGTTCAAGGTGAACTTGGAGCTCAAGGTCCGACTTCCAGCCTTTCCAGCTCCATTTTGCGCGATTTTTGGGGTCCATGGTAATAAGACTCCACGATGTCAAGCTAGAACTTCTTGGACCTACCCCTCTTGCCGGTACCGCGCGTGGGCGCCATTTCAAGGCATTTGTTACCCACGTAGTTTGCGGTTTTCGCAAAAGATAGCCGCACCAACGAAGGCCATTTTGCATTTTATCAGCGCTGTTATGGATATGAAGATAATATGTTTTACATATATACATTTTACGTTTTACAAGAAACGTAAATTAGTTTTAATTGATCTAGAATGTAGTTCCATGGTAGCCTTTGTTCTGTAAGGCTCCACTTTCATACGTTTTTATTATCTGAGGGAGCTAAGTTGAAGTTAAAATAACCTTTCAATTTGCACCGGTTCATACATTGTACTCACTACCGAGGAAAACTTTCAACTTGTAATGTTCGTTCCGACGCACGCCACGAACTTGTTTGTCATATAATAAGGTGACAAGTTTAGAAGTTATCATTGTGATGCATTTTCCTTTATAATTTAAGTTACAGAGATTTAATCATCCCAAGTGTGGAGATTTTAATTTTCATGACTTTCCAGTTTTAAAAGTATGAGTACAATTTGAATTAGTATTACACGACATTCTTCTACTGTAAGTATCAGTATCTACAATTTTATTACTGAAATGTATTAGATATTTCAGTAAAAATTATCATTTAAAAATTCAGTGCGTTCTATAACTGAGCTATTATTTTTTGAGAAAAATCTCACACAAAACCACGCTATAGCACATTGCTCCTGAAAAAAGATTATTCCGTCACTAAAAAAGATTTTATAATGGAAAGCGGAAACGACGACACATATTCACTGTGCTGGGAACAAACCGGATACGCCGGAAGGAGTCTAGGATTTATTAAATTTGTACAAGCGTTAATTGTGAACTTTTCATTATTTTTATTTTAACGTGCCTTCTGCAAGAACTGTAAACGTGTATATTTCGTTCTATTTAGAGCTGGACTATATTTTCAACACCCTAGTGTGTGTTACCACTTTTCGTGTACACTAGTTTATGTCCCATCCAGTACCGTCTTTACTTGATTGGAGATAAACCATCAGGCGAAGTGAAGTCGAATTGACGTGTCCCAGATAAAAAAAGGTTTTGGCTAGATTAAGTAGAAATGTAATCTTGCCTTGACCGGTTAAAACTTATATTATGTATATCATGCAGCCCTTCTGCAAGGCCAGAGGTTATGGGGTAGTAGAATGTCGTATATATATATATGTAAAACATAAAATTTTGAAATGAACACTTATTTTTAGGCTGTACTTTTGTAGAGGCCCATGACGCACTTCGACTTTTGTTGAGATAAAGCTAACTTCGTAAACATGCTAGAGATATATATCGTTGGAAATCGAATTGTGTGTCGCGAGTATTTCAGAGGTGTCAGCATTGTCGCAGCCGAGCACGACCCCACGCGTGACCGTTTAGCGGGCGCCCGTGCTCCGCATACTCCTGTGTGAGGAAAACACGCGGGAAACGCATGACAGTAGGTCAAACTTGTACAACTTATTCAACATTATAATTGTTGTAGAACTGGACAGAAAATGCTGCTTTATTTTCTATCGATAAAGTCAAAAGTGATCCATCCGTAACGGTGAGTGAATCAATAGAAATAGGTATCCACTCGTATTTCAAACTTTGAAAACTGCACTAATAAATTAATCCCCTACGATGTTCTTAGTTGACTCATAAACGGAAAAGAAATTTCCAATTGTTATAGTTACTTCACCACGTCAACTTACGATATCCTAGTTTCTTCTTCTTAAAATGGATTTTGCAGCAGAATCTCCATAATTTTGCCAGTCTCTAGTAAGTATGGTGAACTTAATATAAAATTAATAATGAGCCGCTAATGTCACGAGAGCTGATAGGTCATCAGGACATGAAGTTGAATTATAGAGGGCAATTCATGACATTAAAATCGACAATCCAAAATACAATCACCATAGTCAGTTTATCTATCAACATACAATAATATCAAATAGACGATTGCTTGTAGTTTCTTTACTCCCCCGGTCCACATAAACAATTTTCCAAAATAAATCGAAACTACCTTCACACTGACACGTTAACAAAAAAGAAATAACTTTGGAAAAGGGTAAATTAAATAACAAATGTAGGTGCGTAGAGTAGATAGACAAGCGTTAACAATAATTTCCCAGGAGTAGGTACACAGTAGAAAGAATTTAACTTATAGCTTTCGTTCCTCCATGGGCTATATATTATCTGGTTATTCATTCTGTGTACATAATTATAAGAAACACTTCCTCACTGACTAACAAAATGGCCGATATTCAACTAACAGTAGCGGTAGGCTAAGACTCATATTCAGTGGAAAAACTTTCGGCAGCGCTTGGCTATCTTAAAAGTTAGTGCCGTATATATTGTCTTCGAGCTACTGATAACAAACAAAAAAAAAGTATTTCAGCACTTCTAGTAAATTACTTTCTGAAAGTAAAATCTAGAGAATTTAACTTTGTGAGAAATGGACCAAACCGTAGCTAACAATATTATCAGTGTTTAAAACATAGACTGGATCTAACATATCACATATTATAATATAGAAATAAAAACGTTAACAGCATCTTCTGTAAAACGTTTGGAACGGCACCCAAATAACCTAACTTAATGAGACTTAAAAGGAAAACTTAAATCGTTTTGTTGTGTAATCTAGTCAGTTGAGATGAAACGGGCACCAGTCCAGTCAAGATTAACCTATATTTTGAAAACGTACTCAATGTCTACGCTACAGTATTGCATCGAAAAGACAAAACAAATATTCTACACAAAGTGGAATATTTCACTGTTGCGATATTAGACAAACTTAGTTTTAAATTTTGCTCTTCACTTCCATGTATTAACATTGATGCCAGTGTCTAACAGCTGTGGCTGAAGTAAATAATTTCTGATTTTGCAGCGTCAAAGGATTTTGGATATAGCTTATAGATTCGTGAAGTTCATTTCCACTACTCAGTTACATCTCTATACATATTTTGCTAACTATACACATTTTCTCTACTAAAAATGGAAGTATGTTTGGTTTTCTGCTTCGCTCTGCAATATGGCGCTTATCAACTGTCTGCTCGCGGCTTACTTAGGCTTACATTCTGATCGTGTTTTATAAATTTATTGGGACGAGGGAATTCAGTTTACAACGCTACACGTATGCGATAGGGTAATGAACACGTTGCAGATATTGTTATTTAACTGAGCAAATTAATGTTCGTGAACTAACTATGGGAGGAGCGTGGAGGTATCTGTTTAATTGTGGAACATAAGGTTACACACATGCTGTTAAATAATTAGACATGATCTTATCATTAAGAATGCTGAATACAATCCATTTCCAGAGATCATGAATCAATGAAAAGTAAAACTTGTAATAATAAACAAACACAGTCCGACTACAATGTAGTCACTACAGGGAAAATGCAAATGCAAAGAAACAATATGAAAGTCCGCTTTACGAGTCACCACAGAAATAATATCTATTAGAGAAATTCCACGAAAATATAAAAAATATAGAAGTTCAGTTGAACCCGATGTTAGACTGAAAAAGGGGACATCAGACTCCGAGGTGAACGCTTCCGATGCGTCTGGTATTAACCCTAGAATGAAGAAGAGAAATTTTATAAGTGTCGGGCATTGAAATTATTTTCATTGTGATCGCTAAAAGGAGGACATGACTATATCTGTGTCCTAATTGAGCAGTACGACTGTGGAACTACCTACGCCCTACAGAATATTGCGCCTAATAATAACCTTGCGTTGTGTTCCCAGCGGTAAGTAGGGTAGCCAGAGCTCGCTGGATAGGTTTTCTATTATCAGAGGGAATACCAAGGGCTTTTGTCATCACTATGTGATAGTTTGAAACATGTCTTCTACACTGACAGCAAAGAATTTCTTGTAAGCTTCAAGCTTCACCCCTTCCCTCTCTCCCCTCCTCACCCCTCTATAAGGTCCATAGACCAAGATAACCATTGTCCATCAGGTGGGTCGTATGCTTTGCTATTTATTTTTTTTATTTATTTTATTTATTAGGTCTACCAACAATGTTTTACATCAAAACATACAATAACAGTAATTAAAACTAAACTTATTACAATGCAAACATCACTTAAAGGTAAACACCGCATACAAAGAATGATAGAGAGAAACTTAAACTAAGCTAAAATAATTTAATAGACTTATTTAATATATCTGATGTTGTATAAAAAATGTCAATCATTACATTTTTGAATGGGGAAATTAAAGATTATATCAGTAAAGAAATCCTAAGAACACAATAAAGTGGCATATATGGCGGACTGAAGATATTTTTTTATGGGCTATTAACAATTTTATGACATACGCAGTCGAATTATACAGATTTTTATCTGGTAAATAGACACACAATTATCTTTGTTCTCAGCTCCGTAAATAGTTAAACATGTCAACTCCCTCGTTTGAGAAAAGAGGTTTCTTTCAGAATATTCGTTTATCGTACCCTCTCAAGTAGTTAACTATTGTCCTTTTTCTTTCTTGTAGTATTAAATTCGATTAGATACAATATTGTGTGCAAAAAAGATCTGTGGCGTGACGGTATTGAACGCGACAGGTACGAAGGAGGCGTGGGTTTGTTTCTGACTTAATGTTTTTTATTTTTATTTACGGCACGTCAATTGGACTTCATCCCGCCTGATGGTAAGCTAAGGCAAAGTAAAATATATGTATGCATGAATTCGTTAATTTGCTATTTGCTCTGTAGTCGTTACAGATACTTGGAGTTCTAAAAAAATCCAACAACTAGTCTAACTGCAGTACTTCAATGTCGTCAATAGGCTGTGGAGACCAGATGGTAGCCTCTTCACTGAAAATATCGAATTCAGACTCGACGCCGTTAGACTGGAAAAAGCGGACCCTGATTTCTAAAGTGACAGATTCGGATGCGACCGGGATTAAGGCAAAGATGATGATGATTTGATACAAACGAATTTTCTATTTACATAAGGTGTACGTTCATGCAGGTGTAAATAAATATACTCGGCACTTTCTGAGATTTTCTATATGATTAAAAAGATTAAAACTGTTTTACTTCACTACATAGTATAAAACAAAGTCGCGGTCTCTGTCCCTATTTTTCATGTCCTTCTGTCCCTTTGTATGCTTAAATCTTTTTAACAACGCAACAGATTTTGATGTGATTTTCAATAGATAGAATGTTTAAAGAGGAAGGTTTATATGTATATAACATCAAGCCACGACCAGCAGGTGCGGAGCAGGATTGAAAAAAGTTGCAATAACGGAGTGACGTAGACGAAGTTGCGCGAGTCAGCTAGTATTATATTTTTTTTTTTGGAGTTATACGCTACACAAAGATTCAGTTACATCTTTTACTCGTAAAGTCTATACCGCTTTACCCAGACCTTAGTAGTATTACCGATATTAACAAACGAAGGCATCATAATAACATTTTCGTGGGCTTCCTCAATTTGCCTTCCAACTGGCGCATTTAAGTCTATCCTAATAACCTTTCCAGTATATCAGTCCATATGACTGGAGGGCATTTCACCTACACTTTAGTTCCAGCTTCCTCATTGTCGCTATCTCTTGTTCTTCTTTAATATTCTCGTAGTTTCTGATAACAACTGTATATTACAATACTTAATTTGATATTCGCGAAAATGGAATAACTTAAAGTAACGGTTATTTTTCTTCGCAGTGATAATATTTATGAATCAATAAACACGAAACGGCCTTTGGATTCCGTATTCGCGTGTGGACCACTATGTTTCATACTTTTACGACGTCATCAAAACATTTCAACTTCTGTATAACTTCTTTGCCATGGTTAACCCTTATGTCCTCCGAAATAGAGGTAACTTTTCATTGATATGGTGACAGTTGAAAGATTGGGGCGGGAGTGTTCAAGACTACAGACAAATGTACAAAGTTTGTGCTAAAAGTTCGGTAAATGTGTTTTCCATATTGATTTTGATATGAAAAACTTGCATTACTTTTTTTATAGTCAATCAATTAATCAATTAGCATATCGCAGTCTACTGCTAAATATAGGCTTCTCCCAATGTGCCCCACTGGTCCTTATCCTCCCCCTTCCGCATCCAGTCTGTCCCAACCGTCTTTTTGAGGTCATCAGTCTATCTGGCTAAGGGGCTAAGGATACAGTGATCGTTTTTCTGCCATATAATCAGCAAAAAGCTCTGTAAACCTATGCATTATTTTTAATTATCATTAGTGTATCCATTTAATAACAGAGATTGATTTTGAAGAAGGTATAAATATTATGGTCTGTACTCCCGCCTCTAATATAGTATACGTTCTGTATTTAATTCCATCATATAGATACTTAAAATGTGTATTATAATTTGTAATATCTTGGGTACAGTACTGCCATTATGTTAATTTTCTTAAATGTCTCCTCAGTAGGTAAGTCTCTGAGTCGTGAATTTAATACACTTATAAGTAGACGTGTATCGTATAATGTAGCTATAATACTGTTAGTTAAAGTACACAAAAGTTCTTACTACCTCGTATTATTTCATTTAACTATCAGTTGGTTGCTTAGATAATTTGTCTCTTTATTCGTATCCCATTATTGCTACGTGTACTAGGCTCTAATCTAAGCCTGTAACATATTTCATTCAACCGTTAGAGCGTGATAGAGTAACAAACATACAAACATTTTCACAAACTCACATTTGTAATATTAGTAGAGTTTACAAATATTAACCGGTTTACGTATTACTTAAAGATATAAAAATAATTCATTGCTATGGGTTTGAAGTTATTTTTATTCATAGAAAAATATTTCTTAAATTAATTTACCCAAGCCCGTTTCCCGTTATTATTGTGTTATCTTATCTTCCACTTTTATAGAACTTAGTCTATTCCTCGAGGCATTTTCTTTTGTCTCAATAAAAATATATATAAAAGGTCTTTTGTAATCGCGAGACGATTGTGTCAGTCGTGGTAGGTGATACAACAAAAAGCAAACTTTACAGTTACGATCCTTTTCACAGAGTGACATTTTGCGGCGCGCATCCATTTACAAACATGTTTAGTTGATAAATTATGTGTGCTGTGGACCAAACTAATATAATGTAGTTCTTTTTCTTTTTTTACATAACGGATTAGTTTTCTCGAATATTTTTGGTGACTCAAATTAAACTGTTTTGACGGTATTTTTATTTTTAGTTAACTTTTCTTTTCTATTTAGACTGGAAAAAGTTAATGCTTAGACGGGACTTAAACCTGCGACCAGTCCCTTGCAGGGGGAATTTTCTTACCACTGACCTACTCAGCTACGTCATGAGCATCTCATACGGCAGCAAAACTAACCTAAATGCTCTAAATTCATTAAACTTTCCTTATTTCTTGCAATGTCACCGGTTCTTGACGAGTACACCAAATTTTAAATGAACCTACGAAGTCGTTACATAACCATTAACCTTTTTTGTCCGCGGCAACTTCCCCGGACTCCTTTTCAAAATAAGGGTTTAGTTTAGCATCGATACATTAATCAAATCATAGATATTTGTAACACAATAATCACACACAATAAAACAATACCACTTAGAGTAGTGTATAGGATTTATTATACGATGTCTAATACCCACTATAACTCAATTCAGACACCCTAGCTGTTGGTATTTACCCATACCACTAGGCTACCGCAGTACAACAAAGTGATTGAGGTATTGTATTAATATACCTCAATGACCTTCAATAATCATTTCTTTCTTGATATTTTGAAGTTTTCTTGTGTATCTCACGTTCAGAGGAATTATTTGTAGTACCACCTCCCTAAATCTAATTTAGACTTGTATGATTGATCAATCTGAACAATCATAATATGATTGTTCAGATTGATCAATCATACATATAAGAGCATACATATCATACATATAATATATTATAAGAGCTGAATCTGAGCGACTTATCATATTGACTACGATAAAGTTGCGCGTGCATTATGAATGCATTTTAATTTAACCTGATTTCATTAATTTTCAGCAGTGAAAACGGCTTTATCCTAAAAAAAACATCGGTTGATTAATAAAAAAACAATAGTAGAAGGGTAACTTTGTACCTGGGCTGGCAACATTAATTCTTATTAGGAACGGGGCCCAAACCACTTTCAAACTTTAGGAATAGCTCTTGGGAACTATAGATTAATTAAAATCTATCGGCGACTGTCGGCAATCGGCACTCCTTACGGTCTTAGGATTGCGCCGAGTAGCCTGACTGTGTTATGAAATGCGTCTTTGGAAAGTAATCTTACTAATTTAATAAATGTAAAACTTTTGTGAAGTTGTTTTTACTCAAGACCACTTAAGTGGACTTAGCTGTTTGATACACAGTTAGATTGTAGGCATAACGCATATATTACTTTATATCTCTGAAATGGTCGGCCATGGGTTACCGGAACGGAACCAGGTCGTGGCCACCAGTAATCTTGACGTATAGTAAATTAGGTATTAGGGAACATTTATGAATCCATGATCAGACCTGCCGTATTGAAGAATCTTCATGTTTGGCCTTAAAACAGACGGATGAACGATTGTATGTAGTGAAGATGTATGTGTGGTATGACGAGAATGGACAGATTAAGGAAATGAGTATTTCGAAGAAATATTGAAGGTGACATTAGTAAATGAAAAAGTGAACGACTGTCGTTGTATGGACATACTAAGAGAAGAAATGATAGTAATATTGTTGAAAGAGATCCAAAGTGAATGTAAAGGGCTTTAGCAGCAGCATAGGTCGCCTCAAGAAACGATTGAGGAAATGACATGATTACAATCATAATTACTAATTGGAACAAGGGCAGATAGCTGATGATGATTATTATAATACATGTCTCTCTCTCTCTCATGTCTTACATAAATATTATATTACAACGCATTGATTAGCACTTTTGGATACCCTCCTTCCCAGTATTATCACTTACACTGTCCTGACCACAAAACTCTTATCAATTGGGTTATGTGCTTGTTTGCCATTTCATTCCTATGAAAACAACTTTTATGAGTAATATGTCTTGCAATAATAATTTCACCAATTCGAGCTCTCATAATATGCGTACACGCGCGAGGTTATTTTTTGTACCTACATATTATACTATGTCATAAATTACCTTTGATTACATTCGTATCTGAAGTGGCCGTTACATGAAGATATAAAAATTTTACACATTCATGTTATGACATTACTTACAGTGATAAAGTTTTACGTCAATCGTAGTAGCTGCTTAAAACGAGTTGTCATTATACCCTCACATTCAAAACAAACTCCAGAATTGAAATTAAATCATAAACATTACAAGATTACAGGTTCATAAATTCTGTAGCGGGGACCTTTGTACAAAGTTTTACCTTTGTTCTGTATAGGTAAATTATACGAATAAAAATTGTATAACGAAATATTTCACGGTATTCAACAATTCATTTCTGTCGGGAACTGGTGATGTGACGCGAGTGAAACTATTCAAATCGTCGATCCAGTGGAATACGGTGCACCTCAAGTCTGTTCAAATTCTGTTGAAGCGTAGTCCCTGAACAATAGATTTGTTTGTATATTTAATGTCGTACGTTTTGCTTTGTTGCAGAGAAAGCTCTGAAAACTTTTAACTTCAGATGCATTTTAGTCACAATAGACTTGAATCATAAATAACCAAAGTATTCTGTATTTGATTGATTTATAATAAATTTATTGAATGAAACATGAACAACTTAAGACACTAAGTGATAAGTATATGGTTGGATGACAGTGATATATATGTACTTGAAATGCAATTTATGCACAATTAACTTAACTTGAAGAATTAACTTGACGACGAGTAACGTACGTTTTTATATCGATTGATGATTTGTACCTACTCAGTTATTGAACTCTATCCTAAGCGGCAAGTTTATGGCTTGGCGACAGTATTTATAGGTATATAAAGTTTATGATATATTATGTGAAGCACAAAAGCCGCACTTATTGATGCAAAGCAACAAAGTATCCAGAATAATTAATTCACATTACATTAATTAAACAAGTTAGAAAATGGTAATATTGGAAAACATAATATCATCTGTTAAATTACATTTTGTCCGATTTAAATTTGATTTGAAACAATAAGCATACTAATTGTGTTAAAATTTCAATACATCATCAGTTAGATGAATAAGAAAATTTCTTGTAAGACACAAAGCGTCGATTCATTTGAATTGGTATTTTGACATCTACGGAAACTTTCAATGACGCCAACATCCATTACTTGCTATTCAACAAAATGCGCGTAGGCGGAGCACGTAACACGAAGAAGAAGAAACAATTCCCAAGAACTCGATTCCTGTATCATTTGTAAAACGGTACTCGATAGTGAAGGCTCGATTTTGATTCGTCTAATAAATCATGTGCACCGAGCGGTAGGGTAACACTTATGTATGAGGGGTCGAGTTATAAATGGCGGTGCTCTGGCTGTTTTAAGTGAAGAGAGCAGTTTTTTCCCAGACTACGGTCAACGTGATTTATGAGGTGAAACAGCGGAGGTTTTTATCTTGTGGAGCCTACTATGGGCGCAGATGCTGATGTGAACGGGGTTAAGACCTATCGGGTCATTTTATTAGACTAACATAATAGGAAAATTACAAAAGATATATTCACTTTTGTACAAAAAGAGTCTACTCTTTACCATTTATTGATTTTATTGACTAAATAATCCCTAATCAAAAAATCTTTAATATTTGGTATGATTTTCAGTATCTACATACATACACATTATGCTCACGCCCGTAATCCCCGAAGGGGGAGGGAGAGGTGTATTAGGAACCCACATATTGCTCATCACGAACACGCGTAGTTACGTTACGGTTGATCAAGCCTAATAAGGGCCCAGGATGCTATCAGTCGACTGTCGAGTCACCCAAGTTAACAAAGCGAATAGTGATGGCCTCAGTTACGTTGTGTGCGATGAAAAACACGTTAGCGAGTTGTTTGTAAAACGAGGGATGGCCAGTCTGTCGTAAATCGTTTGTGCGGTACAAAGTAAATGCACATTACGTTGTGATACGAATTTTGTTTACGATATGTAAATTTAGGTGAAGAGTGAGGCAATGGCGTTATCTTATCTTGTGTTTTCGAACGCGTGCTCTGAACTTCAACCCTGTTGGATCCTTTGTGTGAACCAGGCTTCTACGTTCGTGAAGCGATAGTCTGCCCAATTTGGGTGGTTATTCCTCTGAATTATTGGTACACGTAATCCTCTGGTTTGGGTTTGCCCCAGAAGATCCATTTTTTGTGTTCTAAGGCGTGGTACTCGCAGTCATAGTTTCATCTTTCTCCTTGCAGTGTCTGCATTTTACGTAGTTGATTATAATCAATCTTGGTTACTTTTGAATCGGATATTCATAACAACACAAGGTAAATATCCGGTATGTAATTCCGGTAGCGTAACGATAGTAAAATATAATTCTGCAGCTACAGATAAAACGGTACAGTTAACAAAAAGATTGCAAGAAATAAATACATAAATTGCTGCAGCAACAACTAATAACAAGGTGGTGATTAATTAGTTAAAGCAAGTTTGTACAGACGTGTTCTAATATTCATTTTCCGCCTACGTTTGGAAGAAAAATCATTGGACATGCTAAAGTCACTAATCCTAATGTTATTAATAAGATAACGTAGTCACGTACAGCTAATGACACTCATTCACTAACTGTTGTACGTCTTGGGTGTGAACGATGGATGGGTTGGGTGTTTCGTTCGTTCGCTCCCAAAACGGGTAATTCGTCATCTCTTCGAACCATATACATTCGGGCGGGTTGGCACCTTTTAATTTTACCTACTTTTGTTGTCGTCGTCTCGCACGATAAAAATATTGTATGGAGGTTTTGTACAGTCGTGTACAATATTTACTGTATATGATATTATAGGACTCCCGTACCAATTACGACATTTTAGGTATGTTAGAAATATATAATTATAGCGCCCCTCTTATGTGAACAAATATAAATAAGAAATATAATGTAGATACCTATTGTAGTTCTTTTACCACTCTTCTAGTTGTTTCATAAGAGTGTACTTATATGTAATGACACCTAAACAATACTATAAATTACCAGATGATATTATGATCTGTAAGAATACTTTGGAATTTAAATCTAAACTTTTCAAACAATTATGTATCAAATTTAATTTGATTGTTTTTATAATGTTTTAGATTAGATATTGATATAACTGTTGTATATTCAGACACAGTTCTAAAAGATTGTTATTGAATTGAATGATTAATAAATAAATAAATAAAAAAATGACATTATTCTGTAAACTAGTACCTAAACGATCAATTTTAAATCTCGACACAAGAATTTCTGAATAATGCAGTTTATAATGACCCAAAATATAATAACATTAAACTCTATTAAAATTGATATCCATGCATTTGACATGATTGATTAATATTTTGACATTATATTTTCGTGAGACTGATTATTCAGATTATTTTTATTTGCTTCTTACGTTCTAACCTGCGTATTTATCTATTTTATATGAATTATGATTTAATTTTAATATTTCAAATGCCTGGACAGAACACAGTTCTATTATTATTATAACAGCTTTTCTGTAACCAATGATTCATCAAAAAAATATAATACATTTGAATAACACAACTATGTAACATTGAAATACCGCGCAGAAGTATCTAATATAAAGAACTTGTACACATTTATGTGTAATCATTACAAAAGTTATTTCTGTTTTAGTATTCATCTCTTTCTCACTACACGGCTCAATAAAGCGTGTTTATGAACGACAGACGATGTACAGCGAGACGACACCGCATGAATTACTAACATGCGATCGAATTGCACATTAGGCACAATTTTATTCAGTTCAAGTATATTAACAAACTGCAGAATAATGTCGGTTTTATTTTACAATATGTATATAAACTTACGAGCTTATTCAAAAGTTATATTTCGCTATATTATATTTCGCGCATGTGTAGTGAATCAGGGGTGACAGGTTGCCGCCTGTCACCCTAGCAGAAGCAGGCCGCGGGGTGGCGGCCCAAAAATGCGCATCACCACATTCGGGGGTTAGACTGGGACACCGTGGTCCCTACACCTGACAACGGTTATCTCGAAAGAAATGGCCGGGGTCTGCTGAGGTGCAAGGGATATGTTGGTTACTATCTCACCTCCAGCAATTAAGGACCTAAAGACGGCGTGCGTTTTAGTAGGTTCGAGTGCGACATAACCTCCCCAACCGGTCCTGGCGGGGGGTATCCGTGGGGATTTTACGTGCTAAAAAAAAATGGTAATGCAGAATCGGAATATTCTTAGAATATTTTTTTTGTTGACATTTACAACCAACTTCTTCACCCCGAAATGCTGTGGCAGGTCAATGATCTCGCTGTTTAGTAGGTGATCCAATCCATGATCTATAAAAGATGTTGGATTGTACGAATATTACAATTTATGAAATTTCCAATGATACAAAATATTATCACCCATGGCATTCACATACAAACCCTTACGTTAAACCAATAACTTACAAATTAGTGAACTATTCAGCTCATAGTTTATGCATAACATCGCAAGTATTCGATACGTTACACAAGTAGCTGTAATGTGATTCTGTAATATTCGTGCGACGGAACGCTAAGTTCCATATTATTATGTTGCTAACAACTTAAAAGCTTTGAAAACAGACTTAAGTATTAGCAGTTTGTAAAGTCTGCAGTAGAATTAGAACGAAGAAGTTGTTGCTTGTTAGGAATATTTTAAACCTAAAATTAGGTAAGATATTTCGATGTTTAATACTTAATAATGCTCAAACGGTTGAAAGGAGAGGCTAGAATTACAGGGGTATTGAGTTTACAGTTTGGAATGATACATACATAAGTTATTTTCTGCCCGACTACGTCAAAGTATAACAGTGGTTATGTTTTTGACAGAACTATATTTGACAGGAATATAGGCATATACATATATGTAGGTTCATCTGTTCCTCCATGGCTCCTCAACTACTTGGTGAAACTAGACAAATGAGATATCTTTGAAGCCCCTTAATCGTCTGCTAGTTATAAGATATATGACGTGTTGTTGATTCAAATGTGCCGCCCTCTTGTGGTCATGAAGTATTGTATAAAAAATAATTTGAGATAAATATGCTATATTATTGTATTGAATGAAAGGGCTTAATTAACATATTTTAAATAAGAATAATAAAATATAATAAAAATTAAAGAAAAAAACAAAATCAGACTGCTGAAAAATTACTCTGTTAAAAGAGATTATAGCCGATTATTAAAACACAAAATTTTAAATATCAGAGAAAAACAGCACGTTCATTGAGACAAAAATATACAGAGGGAAAAAACAAAAAGAAACCGCGGGAAAACAAAAGAATATTTTCTTTTTAAAAATAGACCAATTTTAACTACATACTACGAGTTTCAATAAAAATTATAAATTAAAATTAACCGTCGGTAATAGAGGTAATAAGCATAAATTTAATATAGTACAGTCATACAAAAGTAAAAACGACACTACGACTTTAACACCAGTTACAGCGGTTCATGAAACACTTCTTTCTATTGCGGCACTATATTTTTGTTACGCTCCGCTGGTTCGCGTTAACATCGGTCCGGCCGCCCGCCGAGGTTCACTGATTCACACCTATACCAATTTGTAGCATTTTTTCAATGTAATCTTATTTACGTAGATAGACCCATTTGCTTAAAAGCCTTCACGAATAGATCATTTTTTGGAGTATTTTTTTACGATGACTACAAAAAATTCTAAAAATTTTACCCGTCTAGCTAAACTAAATTATGTTAGGGAAGGAGTCACTTCGGTTGTAGGTATATTGGGTGGAATTTGATTCTTTTGTTTTTTGATTTGAGATTTGATTCCTGGTATTCTGTCAATTGCGAATTCGACTTTATAGCTTCTTACTTTAGCTACAGTTTACGGAGATACAATAACGAAGTGTATTTCAACTCACTAAATTTTTCCGTTGATTTACTAGAATTTTGTTAGATAGCTTCAGCTTAACCCTAACACGTATTAAAGATTTCAAATATCTAGGACGTATGCAGGTAGCTGTTATAATTATCATCCTATATCTACCGCTTCAGCGATATCCAAACGTAAAGGATGATTCAAAGAAAACGGGTTCAGTAAAAAATTACCAGCTTGCTTAATGAGCTCTGCCTGTATTATTATTTTGATCAAAAAGTCATTGACGGCCGCTAATATTTTTGAATAAGAGTTCTATTATTAAAGGCGCATTACGCGTAATGTGCTCTAAATCATTCGTTTTTTCCCTACGGTTAGTATTCGCGTACGCTGTCAGAATCACAACGCGTATATTTCTTCGTTGAGCTCGTAAATACCAACTGCTTGTTATGAGTCCTCGCGGCGAAAATAATTCATCGCGCCGCGGATGAGTGTAGGGTTATCGTAGGTGAGCTTCAACTCGAAAATTTTGGTCTTTTTTATTTGATCAGCTACATTTTACACTTTAAACATGTGCTGTACGAATTGGTTAGTCATTTTCTATTTTTAAATAAGAGTATAGTTGCTGCAACTGCATGCAACAAATAACAGAGTTTATAGAAAAAAATCAGAAAATTTATTTGCGTTCATGTGGTTGCGCGTGGTTTCAATATAATAGGTGAGTTTGTCTGCCACCTAAGTGCTATAAAAAAGTAGAACCCTAATCTAACGGACTACTTCTTTTACGGATGCAGGCAAATTATGTATTGTCATGTTCATGAAACAAACGGTAGGTAAGTGACGTTTTGTCGTGTATATATGAAGAGCGTCATTACAATTTAGACAACCTATACAGAGATTTTCTCTTTCATTCATGTTCGTGCCACCGCACCAGCCAGGATTACGGCACAGCGGCACTGGTACATTTCAGAATGAATTCAGTGACTTTGAACGACTTCACCGACCGTAAAATTGCTACATCCTTTGTTTGCTCTTGTCAGTGACGTAATCGCCACACAATTTTTCTGTCCAATCCTTTCACCTGATAGGCACGATTTTGAACTCGCTTCTCATAAAAATGAAAGCAAGAAAATAGATTTTTTCGAGAAACATGGGATTAAACAAATCTTTAAATACAAATTAAGAACGTTTGGTAGCCCTACGCATTAGAAGGTTTCTTTCGCATTTCCTCTGAAGGAGTACTTAATCAAGTCATGGGCATTTATGGACTTCTTAGATGTCCCAAAAAATATTTTCATTAAGTAGATGGTACAGTGTTTGCTTATAGTTTGGCTGCGAACATCAACCGATGGTGGGTGCATTTGATCAGTCCGCCTTTAGTCCACCGCCGATGCTCACGACGCTATCTCGTTCGCTCCCGACTTATACTCTTTCTCTCTCTTTCTGTACCTCGTCCCCCGCCATGGGGGCGGTACAGAGATTACATCATAAACAAAACACATAAATTAATAGAATAGAACTACCAGTATGGTAGTTATATAAACGTTATATGCATTTATATATAATTATATATATAATGTAGTATGTGCAGTAATTTGTGTACGTAAATGGCTTTCAATATAATTTATTAATTTGATCAATCTAATAAACACAATCATTAGACCATAACGAAATGGACCGAGTGACGTGGCTCTTGCACAAATGTAATGCAATTTCACAAACACAGCTTATCGAAATTCAAACTCGTAATGATTTAACCACCTTCCATGTTACAGGATTTTTGATAATACCGAAATTGGAAGAAAGGTGGTAATGCTATGATTGTTTATCATGTGGACTGAATTAACATGTAGACTGTTCTGTACTGTGGAAAAGATAGTAATGTTATAAAATTATATCTATCGCGACTTGAATGTGAAACCACGGTGCAGAAATTGTTGTACCTTGACCCGAGACATGACCAAAAGACCTAGACTTCTAGCTTGATCTGAGTTTGGTTCAGACAGCACGGACTGAACCCATCTCACATCTAACCCATTCAGCTTAAAGTCGCTCATCATTAACTCCTTTAAAGGTTGCAGAATACAAAGATGAGTTTCTCAGTCTTCTCACTGACAACACAAAACCTCTCCAGTGAGCTCTGGCTACCCTACTTACCGCCGAAAATACAACACAAGATTATTATTAGCCGCGGTATTCTGTAGGGCGGAGTTACTTCCCCAGTCGGACTGCTCAATTAGGGCGGGAGATACCGTCATGTCCTACCTCTGTCTCATGTCCTGCCCGCCGATGGATATATTTGAGAAAATGTACTTAGAGAGAAAAAACAATTGTCAGAAATCATACATCACACAAGAGAGAAATTCAGTTAAATCAACAAAATGCGTTTCGAGGACTTACTACCAATAGAAAATATAGTTGGTCGCAGATAAATATCTTGGGACACGGCCAAACTATTGTGATAACCACATATTCCACCGCATAAGCATGTGTGTGGTGCACTGGTGGCGTAATGTCTAAGGCATCACTCTTTTAAATCTCTTATCCACAAGTGCAATGCGAGTTTGAACTTCATTCTGTAGTCTGTGTACCACCAACGAGTGTTATGTTATTACTCCTAACATAAGTTATTTAGTTGGGATAAAGAAGTCAGCTCTTCTTCTTCTATCGAATCGACGGCAATTTCTAGTTGCCATCGTGATGTAGTAATTTGTTTCACGACAGCGCCGCTACTTACGAAGAGGGCCCGAGCATAGGTTTCGCTCTTCGGAAAGGCTTACTACGACCCCTCTCTCTATATAAGGTCAGCTGAAGTATATAAAGCATTCATAAGTAGATTTTCATAAATCATGAAATCAATATTATGGGGAGTGAATAATATAGATTGATTATTACGTATTTGTAACGTTTCACTTACATCTCTGAATTTACTTCACCGAAGTTTGGGTTTTTTCTATTATTTTTCCATTGGATTTCATTTTTAATTCAATATTTTGGTCAAGTTAATGTTTATAGGCAGTGTTGGTGTGGGTTAGTTGGTTTCCTCTTTGTCTCCATCTATCTATGTCCACTATATACTTATATTTTGGGGATCTGATTTTGTTCAGTTGACTACTTGAAGAGTCCGATTAATTTTCTTTCTAAATGAAGTCATTAGTTTGATAAACTAAATTACAAAATAATTTCATTCGTGTTGTTGTTTTTGAACTCTTACCTATAAATGTATTACGTTGATAAGTTTTATCTCAATATTAGTATTTTGACAGTATGTATTGTATATTGACTCACAATATTGGCACTTGCCATTTATCGAATTTCCATACACAAGATGTAATCAACGAGAGCCCCTCTTGCTAATCTACTGATGTATTTATTTAGGTGCGAATGAAATTCTTTAACGGCTGACTGAGTTCCAATCAAATTACAGATCGGATTAGTAAGGTTGGCCATAAAGTTTGTAGGAAACGAGCAATCATTGTAAAAAATATCGTATTTTAATGTATTAAAAAATTATTAAACTAAGGTATTTAAACTATCGTGGTCACTCCAAACGCATGAAGCCCCAAGAATTACACGGTAATTATTTCGATATCTCTAATAACTATAGCAGATAGCCACCCAGATCCAATGTAAGATTTGATGGCTTTATGTAATAATTATCATTATCATCGAAGCGTAGGTAGATCCCGAATGCATCCGAAGTATAACGTAATTCACTTTTGAACCCAGGGTTTGAAAGTAAAAAACTAAAATGTTTACATGCATATTTACACGGAGAAGAAGTTAGGATTTCTTCTCCATTTTCAAAAAAATAGAACTACCTATCTTAAATGTTGATTTAACTTTATTTATTATCAGTGTGAGCGAGTGAAGGATTCTGTATCGCTGTTTCCAAAGCCACGCGTCAATCACTATATGCAGGCTTTATCCGAATCGACATTAACAGAATTACATTTGCCCTTCATATTTGTCCCGTTTCCTGTATACGCCTGTACACAAAATATGTCATTGTGTTATATTCAAGGTGGTGACAGTTTGGCTTTTCTCAAGGAAATCCAATTATCTATTCATTGAAGGGTGAGATTAGGTTATAGCCCGAGAGCCCACGACCAAAACCATGTCTCATAGCAATACGGCAAAAACCCTATAAAATCGTTAGATTGTATGATTCTCAACCCGACTAGGTGTGTAGTAACGGTCGAAAGTGTAGCAACTGCGTGGGAGGCCATTTCTGCTGTGTCAAAAAAAAAAGACAGTCGGTATTATAGCAATACGTCTGATAGTGAAAATGTACATAGATTTTATAATTGTATTACGAAAAAGTTTGTTTTCAGACATTTTGCGCGTAGCAGATAGCCTGAGCGCATTTTTGAAAATGTCAACAAATTTAGCCGACTTGTATCATAGCAATACGGATAATTTTTTTTTTCAACTTTTCGTATTGCTGCCATGATTACCAAAAACCTGTTTTCAGACACTTTAAGTGTAGCATATACTCCCAAAAACGAAAATAACGTTTAACGTTTCGACGACGATTCCGAATCCGACAGCGATTGAATACGAGAATATTTTGTAACTTTGAATAAACCGTTTTTTTTTCAACTTCATCCCAGTTTCCTTTTGTGCGATTTATTTCAGTTCTTCAAGTTCAATGTTACGGTTTCGGGTAAATTCTTTGTTAATTATCATCTAATAAATTCAGGGTCGCAACGTATTCATTGGTTTGTAACAGAAAATTCAAGATGCCTCAATACGATTTTTAAATGATATCTGAGTATCGCAAAGTTGTCTGATAGAGAAGGTGCTACACTTAATTTGTCTGATATAAATTTTTTGCACATGTGGACAACTTATTTTATCATTTCCAACAATTTTCAGACATATTGCTATGATACCGATCGGTAAAATTTGTTAACATATTCAAAACGGTCTACAAATTTATTGCGTTCACATTTCCGTCTGAAAATTGTTTTGTTCGCATCAAATAAACAAAATTTACTAATAAAAAAGATTTTCAGACGTATTGCTATGAGACATTTTTTTTGTCTCATTTTTAATTTTATTAAGTGATTTTACGGGTTTGCGATACACCACTAACGTCTGAAAAATATGTTTCCGGTATCTCAGAACTATTATTCAACTACAGTCTGCAAATCAGACATATTGCTATGATGCAGTTCGGTAAAATTCTTTGACATTTTTGAAAATTCGGTCAGATCAAACGCTACGCGGAAAATGTCTGATATTGGTATTTTCGAGTTCAGAATAATCGTATCTATCGATTTGATGCGGTTTTGGCCGTATTGCTATGAGACAAAAATTTTGGTCGTGGGCTCTCGTACTATTAGGTTATGAGAAAGGGGTGCACGATGTTTGAATCAACGTGTTAACATAATATTGAACTGTTATCTAAAATGGAACAATATGGCGTAAAAAGATAGTAGTGGGTAGTACGAACGTATATCCACGACACGTAGTAAGAAATTCTAGAATGTTAATCCTTTTTTTTCGTGCGCAAAAAGCCCCTTGTATACCTTCTCCACTGGAGTCGATGAAAGTGGTTATATCGGACTTGAACCGACTAAAACACACACTGTCTTCGGGTCTTCGGTTGCCAGAGGTGAGATTGTAGGTAACACATCCCTCGCACCCTGGCCGAACCAGGTTATAATGCAAAGACTGGACTGGATGGTGGGAATAGTTCAGCAGAACAGCACACTTACATACTTTTTGTTGCATGCCATATTTTAAACTCAGAGTTCGGTTCTACTAGATGAATGTTATTTACAATTAGTTGAGCAACAACGGTTTCCAATTCTGAAATCAACATTTAGATTTCAGAATTGGAAACCGCAAATAAATAATACGTCAAATCACTTACATACTACATAGTACCTACAGGTCTGTCCATTTTAAGAATGGAGAACGCAGCGCGCCTGCTCTCTAAAATTCTGTATTAAGGCGATTATACAAAATTTTATTACACTCTAAATTGCAATTTTATTCAACTACAATAAGATTACAAACTCGATTCCGTCTGGAAACGCTTTTTGCTCGCAAAACGAGATACAAAGAAAAGTGTTATTATTCCAGTGTTTACTTATTTACAAATATTACGTCGACTTTTGGTATCAGGCAAGAAACGCGAACGAAACGGGATTGCGTCTTAACGTACTCTGAAAGAAAATTGTACTCAGAGAATTCATGCAAAGATGTGAGATGTCTTACGCGTAATAATTGCGTAGTTACTATTAGGCACTTAAAATAAACATAGTAGTACTTTGTTTATTACATGCAATGAGTGAGATATAAAATGTAGACGGCTTTATCTAATGAAAAGTGACGACGCGAAAATAACTTGCCGGTTTAATTAATGCTGCATTATAACAGTTCGTAGGCTATCAGTATACATTCCACGCATAAGAAGTTAAGGATAAAGGCCGAGAGTAAAACGTAGTAATACATAATATACTTTAAGTAGATTTTCAACTCGAGGAAATAACGACATTATGTTCTTACCAATATATGTTTACATTCTTCTATATAACTGTACTCCAGATAGTTAAGCAGAGGTGTATTAGATGAAGTGGATAGCCACATTGCACTAGATTATTATATGATTATACCCCAGCAATAGAATTGTTATAATACCATCGTACGAGTATGTATATTTCATGCCATACTGGAATACCACAGAAATTGACATTTCGAGATAATATTCAGTAAATGTAATACGATTACAGCTAGTTGTGCACGTGTTACCGATGAGCTGACAATTACAATATTATTATCCTTATTCGTAATCCCGCCTCTAATTGAAACTCAATTACCGTGGCTACTTTATCCGTAGATATATTTATATAGATTACAGTAAACACTATTAAATCTGCTTGTGCCGACATTGAAAATATTTTTTGTGCAGATTTATAAGACCCAGTTCGATGTTACATGGATGAAATCGCGCACGTCGGGAACTAATATAAAGATAATGTGATTAGGGGTACGTAATCATTATCTTTATATTAGTTCCTAATTATTCGTAAATCCCATTAATGACACAAGCTCGTGAGACATTGGAGTAGTGTGACATTCACGTCATTAAATATCTGTAGCTAATAACCTAAAGTCAGCGTGTAAAGCTTTTGTCTTATTGAACCGTCGTGCAGACAATCGACTCGAACACACCCGTATTTCCTTCTTCCTATAATCCCTGGTTTTTAAAGAGGAGTGCGGAAATGCTTCTACCAAAGTCGTGGAATTAAATACGAATTTAAAATTGATTTTATCTGGAATGCATGCATTTATTTTTAGGAGTTCATCCTAGTTTAATTACCGGAAATGTACAGCCAAATTGATAAAAAAAACGAGTGCAGTGTAGAGTCTGACTCGCGTTAGTCCGACCTAGTGTTTATATATTTCGTAACATCTGCAAACAGATTCTGGATAATATCCGTACAGTTATGTGAATATCGTACGGCTTACTTTATACATAGTAGAGTAAAATGTTTCAAATTTCGAATATTGTGACAGACACCACTATCGGTATGGATGCTTGCTTTGATATAATAATATATTATATTTGGCCACATTTTTCGTTTGCATTGACATGGAGAGATGGTTTTTTCACAGTTTCAAGGTGATGTGGATTTGAATATTTCTCAATGTAAACTTGATACCTTCAAGCATTCTAGACATATGGATAGACGTTGGACAAGAAAGTGATCTCATAAGGGGATTTTTCCTCATAAGTTACAGAACTCTAGAAAATGAATACATTTGAACTTGATATTGTAATTGTTGATATAAGAAATCACCTTGTACAAAAGTTTATAAATTCGGCAGCGAATGGGTTATCAATCGTTACGCAGCGTGAGCTGTTTGCTTTTATGAGTTAATTTGATTCACTTGCCGTTATTAAATTCTGTTTGTGAGTTGAATAGTGAAAGCTTCAGCCTAATGAGATTATGCAAAGTTTATTTTCTTGTGGATTCTCTCAATACTTTCTTTAAAAACATTATATTTATTGCTTAGTTCAATACTTTTTATCTCTGAACGTTTTTCATCTAACTTATCATACATTAATTTGATTAACGACTTGATTTCTTACATACTAATATACTCGTAGGTATAACCTACCTTGATACTTATAACCCGCTGATATTGCGAATTAATATTGGTAATGAATACAAATAAGATACGATATTAATTGCGATTAATTCAGATTTTCTGTTGAAAGTGTTCTTACTCATACACTTGCTAAGTTTAGTGATGTGGGTGTGGCAGAAGTTTACTAGAGCCTTACTTCACACAAGTAGGGCTGAAAAGGTTCTCTTATTCATAATTAGACATTCCTAAGAGAAGATATAACTCCATCTTTACCCAAAATGTCAGCAGTACCAGTTGTGGAGGAACGGGATGTGATATTGTCCCTCCAACACAAAGGAAGGATCCTCCGACCAGGCAAGGTGATCACGCCTGTCGGGACGCGGCCCAACGGTTCCGTTGTCGTTGAGTTGTTGTATGTATATTGTACCAGCGCGAGAACTTCGCTTTCGCGATGCAGGATCCGGAGTGACGTAGTAGTTAGTCTTGCTGTCGGTAGATGGGTACATATGGTATCGCCACAGAGTTATGGACTAGACTAGGTGCTCTAAATAGACTACACCCAGTCAAAGTCTAGTCCATGACCAGCTTTTACGAATAAGTGGTCATTATTAGGCAAGTAATCTAAGTGTTAATGCCAGTTTACTGTTATACAAAAGGAATCAAGCTTTCATCCGACTGTCTTCATTGGGTGAACACAAGCAATTTAAGCAGCAATACGATTCGCCAGACTAATTGCATTGCTAAAGTTGAAGTAGATACATACGTGAGAAGGATTTTTTATTGCTTTCAGTTGTTATTTGATTCCAATCTAGCACACATCCTGTAGCTACCAAATAAATAATTGTTTTAATAATACATACATCTGTTTTAAAAATGTTAAAGGGAATTTTAAATAGGGTTCGGACAGTAATCAGATTGAAATATATAATATACTCATTTAAAACAAATGCACAGTTTAATTTATCGAATAATAATTTAATATAATTAATTTTCAATATTTTTAAACGAACCTATAAATTTTGGTTATGTTGCCATATTTTTAATCTATACCAAAGCACGGCAGTGCTTGATGTCTTGCGTGAGCAATCATAATTGCATCACTACTACATCAAGCTGAACGCCACCATTGTAGCACTGAACGGGTTTGCAATGGTGACCCTCTTTCATGAGACTTTGCCTTCAGCCTAACATCAGGTGAGGTGAAGTCAAATTGACGTGCCATAGATAAAAAAAAAACTACGGGTTCATGTAAGCATTTTTTTTCATTAGGAAAAATATAAGTCCGCAAAAGACGCGTTTATACACATCTGACGTCACGCACTCTCAGGTGACATAACGTAGCGTTTGGAGGGATTTTTAAACTAACAATATTCTAACATGATTTTGAGTACTTGATTGGTGGAAATAAGTGTCAATAAAAATTAATTAAAAATGCTTTTTGAAAATTTGTACGATCCCCTATTACTGTAACCTTTCGGTACTATATTTCTCACTTATAGCTTTGATAAGAACTTTTAACTCGCGATTTATTTACAGTTATTTAATAATTTACAGTTACCCAACCCAATACTCACACCTAAATTACTGACAGCTACTGTAACTAAAACCATATTACAAATGAAATGTGTTTCCTTTGCATAATTCCACCCGTGTTGAATGCGAAACTGTCAATATTACGTAATATTAGTTAGTGACATACTCGTATAGAACCAATCCAGCGGGATAATTGGATCCGCATGTATTGATATTAAATATTCAGCTGAGTTAACGCAATGCAGCTGTTGTTTATGTGTACACGTTCTTAGGAACACCCTATATATTCGATAATATTGACAATTAAATATATACTGTCCATATGGGTTTGTGTGTATTATTGAATAATGTTTTTGACGGTTTACAAGTCAATATAAAGTATTTTTTACATACCGTTAAAAATATTATCTTGTTGAGCGTGTGCGATTAGCCTTTCATAATATTACTAGTGGAAATTAAATGTTCTAAGCATATTTTCAATCTATCGTTCTGATATTCTAAAAATTCGTTTTACTATTAGTTTTACCATTTGGTAAAATAATACAACCTTTACCAAACGTAGGCTGGATATCATCACCGAAAACCCATTTAATAAAGGTGGTTCTCTTATTACCCTACGAAAACATTTATGTACTGAATCGCTACTAATAAGTACTCTTTATTACTTCAATTCCGAAAGTTATTGAAACAGTGAAGTCGTAAGCCTAAAATAATTTGTCAATGATTTCGATATTGATATTATTTGTATGCATACTTAAATTTTACGACATAATATGAAAGCGTTCAATGTGCTTTAAAAGAAATATTTTTGGAGTTTGAAATAAAATTTTATTACGTCGTAGTAGTCGTTTGGCACTTAAACGTACCAAGTTGTATTGCTTCAACTGCACGCCTCTCAGTCGCGACTGTTTCCACAAAAATGGTGCTATAAACTTTTCACACACACCCCATTGCAATTAAGTATAAACTACGTTCGGGTGTGACTGCTTTTTGTATGTATGGGCGTTTAATGTAGTATGTTCGCAAATATTCTGTTAGCTTGTAGAAGTGGTGCGATTTAGAAGCGTAGGGCGTTAATTTCAACGTTTCAAATCCCATGTCAATAATTTATCTTGTAATATCAGAGTACGTATCATTTCTTAGTCAAACAGATCTATCGTTTAGTCGCATAATGCTGTGCATAATTCCTTTATATACTTCCAAAAATAATCACCATCATCATGGTTACAGGAAGTTTATAGAAGGGTCAACAGTCTATTCTCTTATAAATTAATTATTGTACCAATAAATGTTACTAAACCCCAAATTTTTGCATTATAATCTATCTTGCCAGGCCACGTGAATTCCTTTCTTCTTTCTACGGTCCCGGGTCTCTGATGAGACCGTCAAGGTTAGTGCCGCCATTGTAACATTGTAAGTGTTTGTAATGATGACCCTCTTTCCTGAGACTTTGCCTTCAGCTTACCATCAGGTAAAGTGAAGTCAAATTTACGTGACCGATATACAAATAGGTTTTTGTTAGTAGAGAAATAATAAGATAGTTACTAGAGAAATAAAAAGTAATAAAATTCTACGAAGATGTTTCACTTGCAATAAAGTAGATTAATTTGAACTCCAAGGGTACCATTCATTTCATTCAACATTTATTTAATACAGAACAAGCCGAACTACGTACAATAAATACAAATATAACAAGTGATCTTTTATTTCGTACGCATGGCTTCTCGCAGCAAGTGCTACTCTTAAGAAACCATATAATATTATAGTTTCTTTACGTGATCAGTAAACTAACCAAAGTAACTAGTGTTGTTTGTACAATACAGGCAGATAATGGAGTAAATTTTGCAGAAGATTTAATTAAAACTGTACTAAACTGTATATTTACGAGCAGAGCATTGCAGTACGATGTGGTACGTCGGCATTTTTAAAATGGAGATAAGTGCAGCCTGATTTACGACTTGAATTGCACTAGTATTTCGTTCCTTCACTAGCACGCGAGGTGGTTTTCGTCTAGCAGGAATCATTGTCAAATGTTGCGATTAAATTGTGAATTGTAAATGATTTAGTCAAACACTGTGCCAATAGAATCATTCAGTGAGTAAGATTACCCTTACGCGTTGAAAACGACTATGTAAGAATGAACATGTGTACCAGGATTGTAGTAATCATCTATGAGTATTCATCTACTTGATCCTGGATAATGAACTCTTTATATTACATTCGCGCTGTATAATTTTAAGGGCATGGAAAAACAGTTCGACATTTGATTCTATTCTTACATATTTCACGAGCTTCACTTATTGTCATGAAACCTTTCTTGCAAGAGATTTCAAATGCTTCAACATGTCCTATTATTAATATTAAGTATTATAGTTTTAAATGTTAATTTAACCGGTACAACCAATGAGTAATGAAACTATAAAGCAATGCTAACTACCCAAATCGATTTAAATTGAAAAAAGGGAATGCTTTGACGGGACTCAAACCCACGACTAGTCCCTTATAATGCTAATGCTTTAACCGCTGAGCTATGGAGCCACGTCTTGGGCATTCGGAATTATCATAAACACCATCTTAAGGCATGATGGGAGGCATCTAACAATGAACGATGTTAATATCATTATTAAACATTGCTTTTTGATAACAATCCAATCATTAGTTAGTTACATTAGAGCATTCCCCCTATAAGGATCTGATCGCGGGTTCAAGGCTCATCGGAGCTTTCGGTTTCTGATTTAGATCAGTACAACCAGCGTCACACTAACTGTAATCGCCCGACTATTGGTGTTTCCAATAGAGAGTTATAGCTTTTTTTCAGAAGTGCGGACCCATATATTTGGGCGGGCTACGAACAAAAAGCTCAATAATTAAAGCTTAGCGTTAATCTGTACATAAATCTAGGAGCTCCCCAGGTGCAGGCGCTCGTTAGGCGCGCGTTATAGCGCGGCCGCGACTAATCGCGCGATTAACGCTCCGTGTGTTATGACTGTTGTGGAATACGGATCTATTTGTGATTTTAATTATTGTTGTACACATAACTCACTTCTCTTATTACACCGAAATGTTTGGGTTATGATAATGAGGCATATCATTACCTCCACCTATTAATATCAACTGTTGATTATTACAAGTAACAACTTAAGATCAAAACTGATTGTATTACTTCAGATACAAAACACTAGGATTCAAATAGTTTTCAATTGTACCTACATCGATAGTCCAGCATAGTTACAGTTCCTTTTAGACTCAAACGCAAATGTTGGTTGAAATTTGAAATTCGCCATTTGTACCTAATTATAAATAAAAATATATTATGAAAACAACTTAATACATTTAGTATGAGCGAAATTTGCACGTAGAATCATGACTTTATCCCCGATGGGTTGAAGGCAGAGGTGAATTAACACTTACATATCTCCAATGAAATCGGATCCACGTAATAGGGGGCGAGCCCATGGCCATTAACCGGGCCCTTATAAAATGCGATAAAAACACACATAACTTCAACAACAATTCAACAACAATTCATTGGTGTGTGCCATGGTAAAACCTGGGATCGAACCCAAGACCTCGTCTCAGCAGTCCATTATCCATACCACCAGGCTACTGCGGTTTCTTTATCTGTGTGAGTTTTTTATCGTTTGCAAATTAGTCGCGCAGGCATTATAAACGTGTAATCATACTATTAGTTTCGACTTCATGATACGACACCTAAACTGAGGGAAATTCCTTACCGAACACTTGTAACATTTTGTTAATGGCTTGAAACATGCGATACTCAGGAACAAGTGCGGAACATTCTGTATCGAAATACGAATCTAATGTATTGCATTAGAACTTCACCGACGTCCTTGGCTGCATTGTGCTTAGACAAGAAACTTACTCACAACGAACAAAGTATCGAAAATCTTGGAGAAATTCTACAGAAATTGTGTTCAGTCAACTTTAAAGTTGCATCAAGACTAAAATATTATATTGCAGACTTCGAGAAATATTTTGTAGGTACCTACCCCTGGTGGAAAAAATTGGGAATGTGGCTAGGAAAGTTACCCATATGTGCATTATACTTCACTCAGAATAGGAAGACTCGTGTACTAGGTGACCGCATGTTACGCTGGAAGTTTACTTGTAAGGAGAATATCTAGAAAACTACTTGTTATAGAAAAAAATCACTTTAGCAGGTCTTTAGATTATTATAAACTGGTTAGTATCCGATAATAAAAAAGTAGTCATCATCCCTTTCCTCGTAAACCCTATTGAGCCAAGCCAAATCACTTGTATTAGAAATCGATTTACGGTTAAGGTCCGTAACTGCCTTATTCTTAGTCACTTGACATTTCATCTTTGGATGGCAATATCCATTCTCCTGCGTGAGAGTCTCTTGGCTTCGCCCTCAATCTACGCCTGATATCCTCCAAAAATATCCGCCTCCACACACGATTAGGCCAATGTCTCCACCATTCTACGTCTCTAGCAATAGCTAAGTTATATTTACTTGTGTAATTTTCTTCTACAAGTGTATTTTTTTCTCAAATTATCGCGTCACTCCCATAACAACCACACTTTTAAAATAAAAGCAATACAAGCTGCAAAAAGTGGCGGATATTTAATCAAGCTAAAAGGAAAATTGACAAATTAATTAATACTGTAGTACCTACACAGTGTACAGCGCGGGGCGGCGGAGGACGTCAGAAGCGAACGACGACTAATTAGCTGAGCAGCGGTGACTCGGCGCAACACTATTTAAAACTTCCTTGGACCAAAGTATGCGGTTATAGAGTCACTTATTTACTTTCATTTCGTTACTAGACTAGTAACTTTACCGTGATTCCGCCCACAAGGATTTCTGATCCTGTTTTCGCAACCTAACTAAGTTATTCTAGATATAAAAAGTATTCTTATAGGTTTTGGTCTTAATGGTCTTAATTGTCAACTTCTTACTCGAGGAGATCTGATTTCGCCTCTACGCGTGGCATCTTCAGGACCATTCAGAGCTCTGTTTTTCTTGTAATAAATTCCGGCATAATGTACCTAAAATAACAATATTGATCATGGTCACTCACATTCTTTGACACGGTAACCCAAAAAAGATAGATTGATATAATTATATATTTCAAAAATATTTTTTAGTAAAGTTACAAGGGGATTGAAAGTGCCCTGAATTGTTTCGGAGAAGTAAGACACGGTTGAGCTTGCTCTTGGACGATTTCGCTTGATTTATCAGACTCACTTCTAGCTGATGCAACTACATTATTTAGAACGATGTTATAGGGCGCTTTATATGAGAAGATTATTAAACTGCTTTTTATGCTGCATATCATTTCTTACTAGGAAAAGGAGGAACGCCCCGCCATTTCTTGCAATTCGCTCTACATAATAATCGTCCACCCACGTCAAGCCAACGAAAATGTGGCTTCATTTTAATTGAAGTTCCGTGCTGTCAGACATAAGCTC
The DNA here is from genome assembly GCA_963691645.1 of Pelosia muscerda. Lineage (NCBI taxonomy): Eukaryota > Metazoa > Arthropoda > Insecta > Lepidoptera > Erebidae > Pelosia > Pelosia muscerda. The sequence goes on along the minus strand of OY829105.1, from coordinate 18,729,069 downwards.
ACTGAGCACAATTTATCGCTGAGGTTTGATGCTCGCTGCACTCATAATGTTGAGGATGCTGTGTACAGTAGGTGTTCTCTTAAAGATGATTTAAGCCCGAAGCTTATGTACATTCGCCATTACAACTTTGAAATTGTTGGCTGAAGTGTATTAGTGTTATACACACGAATATAGTATAATCTGGTTGTTGTTCTTTGGTCTATCGTTGTTATTTGGTCTATTGCCACATTTCCACGGGTTTTATCGTATGTTTACTATTGAATCTAACCTACCTAGAAAACCTAACTAAAAATATCATGGTAGGGCTAATATTTGGGTGCAGCTGGAACTTTTTTAAGTAGGACCACCCTACGGATACTCGGAGATGGGGGTGGAGCATCATCCGCTACGCTAGGTACAAACCTGCACTCATGGAGGGTGGAAGTCGTTGAGCGAATACAATTGGGTCTTTTTAATTTAGGGCACGTCAATTTGACTTCATCTCTCACATCACATGCTCTTTCACACCCCGCTTAAAGGACCCGGGACTGTAGGAAGAAAGAAACACGTGAGCTGAAATTCCAAGATTTAATGTTGTGGCAGAGGAAAGACTCACCGAACCGCTTTGTTCTTGATGAAATATTCCGCACCGTATGCGAGGGAATACCGTATTTTTAATTGTGCGCAATATTCCCATGGATACCACCTCTGTCACAACCAATGAAGGTGATTATGTCGGGCTCGAACAGACTAAAACGCGCGTCGTCTATGGGTCTCTGACTGCCAAAGGAGAGATAATACTAGACATAGGGTATGTCTCGCACCCCGTAACTACCAGTTGGGTATCTTTTTATGCTTTTCAAATAAATTTTATCATTAATTAATTCACCATTAACTCATTTAAGGGCTAATCTAATTTAATTTTCAAATATCGGATAATTATACCTACTCTATAGTCAAGATGATTAGAATAAATATTTCAGATCAAAATCAAACTGTTCATCTGTCTGTATGAACCCTTATCACAAAAGAACAGTGCACTGCCGATGTTACTATTTCAGTCACGAACCAAATTTCAACTCGAAGATTGCACTGAAATCGATAATAAAGCAGTATTGTTAGAGCACAACGGGTTGCTGTTAACGTGTTATAATACCATTTGAAACATCCAATTATTGTTATTGTATGAGTGCTTATGACGTTAAATTCAATAGATATTTTCAGAATAGAGTCCTGCAAAAATCGTTCAATAGATCTCGTTAAATTTGGCACAGATATACTTGTAGTCTGAAATAGCATTAAATATGTTACTAAAACCTCCAGGCCTGGCAAAAGATTATATACCTACTTTAAAATGTTCTGTATCGGAGAAAAGCCTTCTACGAGAGCTCGAGGTAATTACACCGATGAAACCTAATGCTCGCACGATACCGTAATACGCTTAACGGGAAATTTATCAATATCATCAAAGACGGTCTCTCCTTTTATTAGAATTTAAAGTATCATTACGGGTGATTCACGATAAATGCTTTAATATTAAAAGTAGATTTTTCTTGGACTCGTATAAAGTATCCTGCTAAGACTAGAAATGTAATTCGATATCCAATTCAAATAGATTATTCAAGGTTATGTAATCTATACGGCTGGACAGATGAATGAAAGCACATCATGCTACGCTGCGGAAGGGAATAACAGATAGGCTATATTTGATTCCGATAATAGGTTCCCGTGGATCCCGGGACGTGGGTATGATTGCTAAAAAGGTACATTCATTATATCTACAAGGGATTTCTTACATTATAATTGTACTTCTAAAAATATCGTTTTCCATTTTATAATATTATTGGATATTTAACGCGTCACTATCAACGCGTGATTCCTCGTAGAGTAGGATTTGGGAAAATAAATTCCTTCCCATTAGGTGTCGTACAAGGCGTTCAACATCAGACAGATATATCGTACCCTCAGGGAAAAAAAAGCATAAGACGGAAATGCTGATTTTTCAGTATGGCGAAAAAACTGAATTTATGGGCATATTTACTTTATTTCCAAACGTATAAGAATTATTCTTATATCAAAAAAAGGAGAAAAAAATATTGCACTTCGTGTTGTATTTAAGTTAGTACTAATGTTTATAGTTTATTAGGAATTGTAAAAACAAATTATTATGCTATTTTTCAGAATACAATAAAATAAAGCATTCTGAGTATCAAAATTTATGCCAGACTTTGCTAGAAAAGTAAAATATATTTCAAAAAGTATGTTATATTAAAGCAGTAATGAACTCGTAAATATGAACATTTTTGGTAGTATAAGTAAGATTACTGCATTATTTCCTTTATAAAAATTATGTTTGTAATGCACAAGCAATATTTACCCCTTTTTGCAATATAGGGGTTTGTTAAGATAACTTAAGTAAACAATAATAATTACTTATTTCATTATATGATTTAGAAAAGTTAGCTGCATATTAACACATATTACTTAGAGTTATTATTTATGACTACAGGGAAAAACAGAGAATGCATTTTTTTATGCATTATTTTTTATTTTAGGCAAAATACTAATTATAGTTTTGGTAACAATTAAAGTTCGTACTATCAACAATAAAATTGCACAATAATATTCAGTAATTCAGAGTTTCGGTGAAGATTACTACCACTATTGATTTTTTTTATGAATTCTTAAATAATCAGTAAGTAGATAATTTGATAAGACTAAACTTGTAACAATTAACGAATAAAATTTTTATTGGCTCCGTACAATAAAATATTTATGTTCTCTCAGTAAACGAAATTCAATTATGTCAGGGGAATAACGGATAAAATCGGCTCCGTACTAAAAAAGTATTCCATCCCGACAGTTTACGCACCAGGCATTAAAGTAAACAACTTCGTGGGCACACCGAAGGATATCTTGCCGCTTCAGACGCCAGGGGTCTACAAGATAGATTGCAGCTGCGGTAGTTCATATATAGGCCAAACAAAGCGGACTATTGCTGATAGGGTCAAAGAACACATTGCAACTGTAAAGAACCGCCGGACGAGCAAATCAGCGATTGCAGAACACCTTTTAGTAGCAGGCACGAATCACTGGATTGTATTGCACAATACGCAAGTTCTCTCCACCGAACGTCACTTTTATTCGAGAGCTGTACGTGAAGCTATTGAAATCTAGAAGTACAAGAATTTCAATCGGGAAGACGGTTTCAAGTTATCTGCGACATGGAATCCAGTGATAAAAAACTTGCTGCCTCGCTTTTCTGCGCGGTCGGATAGACACCAAGCCATTTGCACAGATAATAGGGACCCTGTGAGTGTAGTATGTGATGGTACCTGCAGAGAAAATAATATAAAAAATGTCGAAAATGTGCGGGTAAATGTATAACCGGCTACCTCACGAACTCGACGACGGAGGGCGTGCGCGGCTGAGACAGTCAGCCTATGACCACGGCCGGTACAACCTGGTCGAAATGTCAGGCATTCCAAAGGTTTTTTTTTATCTATGGCACGTCAATTTGACTTCACCTCACCTGATGTTAAACTGAAGGCAATGTCTCATGAAAGATTTTGAAGATATTGAAAGAGTTTTGTATTACCTATACGATGATCGCGTTAATTCCCGTTTACATATTATTATAAGACTGAATTTGTTGAATTACACTCTGTTCTGTTTCGCTGGCTGGTTTATGAGGTCTATTGGTATGTTGTCCTCGAAGGTTTGTTATTTGGTCACCATTAGCATATTTATCAATGGCAGTGTAAACTGTTCTTTCTTTAATATCTAGCTTATTAAGAAACATGGTTTTCAATCAGTCACAAGACATGCATCGCTTTATGACGGCAAATAATAAACCAAAAGTTATGAAAATGCAGCGTAAACGTGAACGAAATCGTACATTGGTATATTATTTGCCGTCAAAAAGCGATGCATGTCTTGTGACTGATTGAAAAGTGTGCAAAACCATGTTTCTTAATACGCTAGATATTAAAGAAAGAACAGTTTACACTGCCATTGATAAATATGCTAATGGCGACCAAATAACAGACCTTCGAGGACAACATACAAATAGACCTCATAAACCAGCCAGCGAAACAGAACAGAGTGTAATTCAACAAATTCAGTCTTATATTAATATGTAAACGGGAATTAACACGATCATCGTATAGGTAATACAAACCTTTGGAATGCCTGACGTTTCAACCAGGTTGCACCGGCCGTGGTCACAGGCTGACTGTCTCAGCCCTTCGTCGTCGAGTCCGTGAGGTAGCCGGTTGTACATTTACCCACACATTTTCGACATTTTTTATATTATTTTCTCTCCAGGTACCATCACATACCACACTCACAGGGTCCCTATTATCTGTGCAAATGGCTCGGTGTCTATCCGACCACGCAGAAAAGTGAAGCAGCAAGTTTTTTATCACTGGATTCCATGTCGCAGATAACTTGAAACCGTCTCGTCTTCCCGATTGAAATTCTTGTAGTTCTTGATTTCAATAGCTTCACGTACAGCTCTTGAAAAGAAGTGACTTTCGGTGGAGAGGTATCTTTTTGGCTAAGTAAGCGCATTTAAGATAATTTCCTTATAACGAATAAAAAGATAATCATGTATACAAGACTAGTGATGTAAAAAAAACATACGCATTTAAATCATAATAATTGTTACTATTAATCTTCTACATAAAATATTAGGGATAAACGTAGTAAAAAGTAATACGTCATATTTCTCAATTTATTCTTTGCGTTATATCACTTAATCTACTAATCCGTAAGAAAAAATGTAATGAAACAAAAACTCTCAAAACGAATTTCTTGTTTTAATTCGTCAAATTTAACAAGAAAAATATGAAAAAAATTTAGTATATGTATCTTTAAACGTACTTTTCAAATATGATAAAATCGATAAATCAAAATAAAGTCACTTATGCCTATTTTGCACTGGGGGTGCGATATATAGTCGAGACTCAGCTTCAGATGCATGGCTCAAGACAACATAGTGCTCGGAATACGGTTATAGGCTCACCACCTATTACATAGGACCGAATACAATAGTTGGTGAAATGTGGATGTTAATTCACCTCTGCCTATTCCGAAGGGAAATAGACGTGGACATATATAATTGTAGTATAGTATATAAATAACTATAGTATTTAATACTGCAATTAACTATATTTCTAGCAACAATACTTACAGCTATCTATTAATATAATACTCACTGTTATGTTTGAGACAATACGCCAATGAATCGAATAATACAATTCATTTATTAATATTTTTTTTAAATGTACGTTCAAACCAGTACCCGGTCAGAAAGACCCCATCACTTTGGCTACATTGCCTCTTTGCATGACGATAGTCAGCCTTTGCACCAGGTACAATCCGATGCGTGGTAGTAGTAGTAGTGGTGGTGGTAGTAGTATCACCTGACTTTTCCCTAATTTTGCGCCCGATGGTATCCACTTTCAATATAATTTAAATTACTTAAATAACATGAAAAACGTGGTTCATTAAGGTACCCGTCCACCAAGCAGGCCAAGAAGTGCCACATTAGAACGTAAAAATTCACGAATTACGTTCCACCTCGCCTTTTTTGACGCATATGCAACACAGTTGTATAGGTACAAAACGTATGATGGGGAGATTCGCGTGAGATGCGGCTCAGCCTGGCCAGCCCAGTGGACGCATAGCTTTAGATAGTGCAACACCAGCACGCCCGCGTTAGTGTATTACGTATCACGACGCCATGCTAAGAATACTGATGTCGGTGTTTGCAGTCGATTTATACCCAGTGAGCACGTAGGCCCATGTATCTCCTTCGCTGACAACGTTCGCTTTGTATAAATTCAATAGTGTGATGTAAATATGATAGAATGTGTGTAATATTACAGTAATCAGTACACACTCCCATTATTATAGCCTATGAAAGGCTTGAAAGATATTTTTGCGACTATAAATAGTCAATTTTTTACGCCTTTCTCATCTATTCAAAGCAAAATCTACGAACTATATTATGGTTTCTAGTAGCTAGTTCTGTAGCTTTTAGTTAGGTTCCTGTAGCATGAGCATAATTCTATTACACTACGTAACCTAAACTCTTATAATGAATTCATTCATTACCTTAACGTTTTTGTTACATTTCTCGTTGCAGCAAAGCATCAAAGTGAAAATGTTTTACTGTGTTATGGCTCTTATTCAAATCTAATTAAATTCTTACCGAGAGAGCTTCAACATTCTTTTGAATAAGTAAAATGTTCTTAAAAATGTTTTTATTTTACGTAATAACGTCTTGGCTACTGGAGAGGCTAACAAAATCATTTTATTTTAAACTAGCTGACCCGCGCAACTTCGTCTGCGTCACCCCGTTTTTGCAACATTTTTCATTCTTGCTCCGCACCTGTTGGTCGTAGCATGATGTTATATGCATATAAACCTTCCTCTTTAACCATTCTATCAATTTGAAAAACCGTATCAAAATCCGTTGCATAGTTTAAAAGTTTTAAGCATACAAAGGGACATAGGAACAGAGAACGCGACTTTATTTTATACTACGAGTATGTAGTGATTCTAAAGTAATGCTGCCTGCGCCTAACCTGCGCCTGTGACTGCGCCCACGCGTAGCGCGCATGATCTGTTCTTGCTACTAATGGGAACATACCACGGTAAAAGAAATGAGAGTCAAATGACAAAACTTTAAGGCATCTTTAAAGTATTTATAATAATGCCAACTTATTCAAACCAATTTAAAATCAGAAAAAGTGAATGTCTAGACGGGACTTCAACCTGCCACGTCTCTTGCAGAGAGATTGATGAGCTACTAGGTATTAGGTCTAGATCAAGTCTAGGTCTAGGTAGCCCCTAGGTCACGTCTGGAGCAGTCAAAATCCTCCTTTACGACATAGGGGGCGATATTGGAGTTATAAATCTACCGATAAGTCCCATCTAGACATTCATTTTACTAATTTCAAATCGAAATAAGCTCCTAACCTATGTGTTATTCTAGACATAAACTAGACAATTTATTATGATTATGACTATTAATATAGCCATAAAGGGAGCATTTTTCTTGTAAAGTATAATTTAATATAACAAAAACTTTATTTGGAGCAGAAACTATTCACCAATCAGCGAGATACAGTTTAATCGTTTAAACGTAATAGACTAACAAATATTCAAACATCTTACAAACTTTTACAATTATAATATCAGTAAGATGAACAGCTACTCTTAACGTAACATTAACTAAACAAAGGTGGCAACATCTTGAAGAGCAACAACATGTTATTGTACACGGAAACGATTAAGACTTAACAACCGAAGACTTTTAGTGTCTTGAACGAGTCGAGTCGGAGTCGTGTCGTGAACGAAAAACACAGGAGGTGAAATGCGCCTCCGGTTATGTTAAGTGAAGTTGATACTATTTTCGAAGATTCTGCTTATTCCCATGTCACATCACATCATCTGGCTCATGAACCATAACTATGATGGGTTGAGCTCCGAGAGCTCGACCTCGGCACGGTTCCGGCACGGTTCCGGCACGGTTTATGTAACACGATTTATTTGTAACATTTGTTTTTGTAAAGTTGAATTTCCTTCCTTCCTTTTTATGTTATTACAATGGAACTCGAACGTAGCTTTTGTGTCGCGAGTTCGTAATGAATGCAAAGGATCCGTTTATGTTGAGGAGACAAGCGGCCGAGAGGTTTTACTTAAGAATATTACTTCACAGCGCTACCTTTGTCTCTAAAGTGATAAACTTAAAGCAAAAACTGTAATGAGAATTGTTAATCATTAGTAAGAACTGTAGTCATTGATAACTAAATAACGTAAACGAAAAATATAAATAATAGTCCACTTAAACGTCGCTTGCATACGGTGCCGATTATTCCATCAAGAAAAGAAGTGATTAAGCGAGTCTTTTCTTTACCACACAATTATGTCTTGGAATTCCTTATCAGTTCAAGGGTTTCCTTCTTCCTACAGTCCAGGGTAAGGACCGTGAAAAATCATCTGATGAGGCCTACAGCTACCACTGTAACTTCGAGAGAAGCAAAATCTTGGTCAATAAATTATGCAGACACTAATACACATAGACAACGGTAACGGTATAGTATCACAGGATCAATTGCTTTTACCATCTCAAGAAATGCCGACTGTGCTTAGAGAAGTATTCACTTAAAAATGAGTTTTACAGAGCTGACCTTATTTTTGTCTCGCCTCCACCGTCACTCGGTATGTTAGTCGCTGTACATCGAAAGTACACAGTACGTGTACAACTTTGTGCCTTGTTGTAAAACCGGTGGATGTTTCCTCCAGATACAGTTGAATGTGCAGACGTGCTACCCCCTCTTACATATCCATTAAATCCAGCAATGTTCTGAAGGAATATCAAAAGAATGCAATTTGTTCACTCTATTAACAAGTACTAAAGTGAGGTAAAAAAAGGTAGGATTTAGTAGAATTAATTTTTGGGGTTCAGAACGTACGAAAATTTTTATCCAAGGGTCTATACTTGTAGGTCTATAAGAATTTTGCCATTTTTGTTGGTATACCTAGTGATTTTTTATGACAGATAGGTATAATTTTGATGTATGTAAACGTTAGTGCGAAAACTGTGCCAATACAATCTATTTTAAAATGGTTACTCAGTATTGACTCTATTCTAACATAGCACTGAAAACAGAGCGGAAAGAAATATAAGATTAAAAGTATTGCCAGTACATAATTATAGGTACTAAATTAATATAATTACTATGCTTACATACTGTTTTGATTATGTATGGCTTTTATAGCTTTAATTTAGAAGATGTAACACAAATTAATTTGTTACGTAAATAAACCTTCAGCTGCACGGAACCAGATTTTCATTTAGTAGTGAATTTAGTGTTCATTTCACACAATTTCCTATACTTGGATTATGTTGTTACTCTGTAGCCCTACTATGATAGCGCACAAAATTGTCGAAACGTCCTAGTAAACTATACATGAAAAACTAACGCAATAGTCACGAGGCAGGTACAACAAGCTCTCGGCTTTGACATATTAAACGTGACTACATAAATATGAATAAGTTAAAACACACAGTCATTCAGAAAATAATATGATTGTCCAACAGAACCTTTCCAATTAAGCTAACTTGTTGTTCACAAAGCCAATTATTATAAACTTTAATACTTCACAATGGTCCTTTAATCCTGCGTTTCAATTAAACTACAGGCCTTTGTTGTTGCACTACTTGCTCAGAATAATAAATTTATAGGATGGTGAGCCCACGTTTTGCTCGGCCTCACTAACGTAATATTTTATATTGTTACTTCACCAAAAGTAGATAGGCGATATCCACTTTTTCAACTTCTACGCATGTACTAACCACTCGCAGTAGCATCATTCGCAGTAGCATTATTAAACATGCTTTCATTTAGAACGCATAAAATCATTAAATATTAGTGATAAATCATCAAAATCACATCAACATATATTTGTTTATAAATCAACAAGATCAGAGCATTACAATTCAATAATATTTGTGCTAAATTAAACAAAATCAGATTAATTGTCAAGGAAATGCCAAACCGCAGCCCTCAAAGCAAATAAGAAGACTTCTTAGAGATATGATTTTCTATGTGCAATATTCCTCAAGTGCTGTTCTTGATGCTTGGTGGGTTCCCCTTCCCTCTTCCAATGTATTTTCTTGTTATTTTATTCAGTATGTATCTTTTTACATCTATCAATAAACCGTTAATTACGCATGTTAAGCTTCTTGATGAAAGTACGAATTAGGTATTTTCTGTATTGCCATAGATAAAACAATATTCCAATCATGGTATTAGTCTTATGCGGTTCAGATTACAATTTTATTTCTGTACTGCTGAACTCGAGTTACTGGACCATGTTTACAGCGCGTACATACCGCGAGTGAAAGTAGAAATAGGTACACAATTGAAAGGTATACTGAGATACGTAATTGAGGCGACGAGCCCACTCGCCTCCTAAAATTCGTTCCCTGGAATAAATGCTGTCTATTCGTCTCCCGTATAAATGGCGAATGGTCTCCTAGCAGCAGACCTTGTTAATTAATGGAAAAAAAAAATAACGCACAGACAACATTTTTTCCTTTCAAACCATTAAAAAAACACGACGAAACTAAAACAAAATTTTACAATTTATTTATTCTTTTGTTCGGAAAATTAATAACAACACTTAAAATAAATAACGCCTTGTTTTTGACAGTGACTAAAAGAATCTTTGTCTGGGTCCTTACGCGTGGTAGAAAAATATGTTAATTTATTTTATTTTGCCTATATTGATGCAAACTGGCCTACTGCTTCAGTTTCATTATGAAAAACTTTTCGAATAACATGAATATTATAGTAGGTATTTAACTTATTTTATTGAAAATTAATGCAATTATAATTTATGCACAATATTGATGGAAAAATCTATTTTAATATGCAGTTGAAAAACACGCGCCAATTATTATTGGTTTCGTTCAGTTGAACCAATGTAAATTAACGCAATATTTAAATGATCAACTACAGTGAGCTGATCATATTAATATTATGAAGCATTTACAATACTCCCTTATTGCCCTAAAGATGTTTATATAGGAGAATTTTGAATGATTCAGACGAGGTTTCGTGGCTTAGCGGTCAGAGCGTTCTCCCTGTAAGGGAAAGATGACGGGTTCGAATCCCATCGAAGAATTCACATCTAAATTTAATTTGTACAATACGTTATTTCAATAGTTTTACATAAATATCTAAGTGGCATGTAGTCCAAAAGACTGATAAATAAGTACATCTTGTGACTTCACATCAAACGTTTCAGCATATGAGGTAAAAATAATATGATACAACTACAAGATATACTTGATGGTAAGCTGACAAGTCGACTGTTGGTATGTGAGTACAACAATAAACATAGAGAATAAGATATTGCCATCAAATAAATTAGCGCAGGAGCCCTCAGACGACCACCATAAACTAACTTAATTCATTGAGCACTTCTTTGCAGCATACTTTATGAAATGAAAGGGTTTGAAGCATCCCTCGTAATGTCCTGCCCGCCTCTGTTTAATAATTAATTACCTTTGTAAATAAAAATGGAATAACTAAATTAATGGCGGGCTCTCCGTTGTTTATTTCAGTTCTTATTTGAATTGTATTTTTCTTTGTGTTGGTGAAGAATTTTCTTCGCTAAAGTTTTTCCTCTTTTTAGTTTGTTTACCCCAGAGACTAATTACGATAGACAATCTATTAGAACTTTGTTCAAGAGAACTATTCCTTAGATTCGTCCACCATTGGTTCACCATTCGCTATTGCCACTCTGGTTAGTACAGTCATCATTAGATCGGTCTATACTACTGACAAAATTCTCAAAAAGATCTTATTTAATCTGATCTATTTGAGAGTGACTGTAGCTAATTTCGATTTCAAATTCTTCCCGATTCAAAACGTTTTAACATATTTTTCTTATCTAAAAATCAAATAAATAAATTTTATTTGGAGAAAGAATATCACCACCCTATACAAAACTGGAAGAACAAATGGAAAATACGTAGACGATATCACTGCGAGAGAAGGGAAACTCGTAATATATATCAACCTGTCTGGCCAAAGCCTCCTTATACTGGGAGAGACCTATGTCCAGCAGCAAACTGCAATTAGCCAACTGATTGATTGATATCTTCAACTTAAGTGAAGTGCTAAGTATAAATTAATCCCATTTAATGCCCTACTTCATTCGTTATTACTAGGCTTATTTCACTAAACCTGACACTCAACAAGCTTTTCAAATCTTTGATGTTCCATGCTCTTCAATGAATGATAGTTATAATTGGTTTAGTAAATACTTTAAGAACATTTAGTTAACAAAAATAGAGCCAACGATGTCTAAAAATATGAAATATGTAGTTCCACACTTGAATGTAAGAAATCTAATAATCTAGCGTCGTAAGTGACGTCACGGACACTATTATTACGCCATAGGTCACGTAGTAGCTATTTTAATTTGCTCATAAAGTGGGCATACATCATAGAAGACGGTGCAGTGCGCTGTTCAAATCGAATTCTTCCCTGACTGTGTTCGCCACAGTTTAGCGAATCCTTGCAGAGTGTCAAAATAATTAAATGCGTATTTTTCTATAATAACATTGTGTCTTACGAATGTAGGACTTCAATATACGTTTCATACCTATATTTAATATAGTATATATGAAATTCGTAGGCGTTTGAATCAATATTAACGATAGGTCATGGTCAATCTGTTAAAAAAACTGAATTATGTGGAATTATGCGACTGTAGCGTGTGTTATGTGTTCCACTGCTGCATATAAATCATGTAATGAATGTATGGATGTCTCACTACCGTGGGGAGCTTGCGGCTATATTTATTATTCAGTTGCCATTTCAAGTGACGTGAAGTGTTTTATTTATTGATTCAAAATAACAATGCAAAACGAAGATGAAATATGATAATTACCGTTGTTTGAGTTGCAGACGCCAAGTGAGTATATTACTATTATTACAGCAAATATCTTGAACAGCTGCATATTATTACACTGTGCAGTACATGTGCCCGAGGTGAAGGAAAATTCTCTCAAATGTTTTAAATATGGGGTGCAGTCACATACATAAATTAAATCGGAACAAGATTTTTCACTCAGCTCACCAAAGTTTATGTAGCACTGCGCAAATGATTGGACTTCAACGTGGAATTGAGGCGCACCAGCAGCGCCGTACGGGCCTTACCACCATCTCTTAAAGCAGTATTGTTTCAACCTTACTTCATGTTTTGGTACCACGTGACGTCTTTAAAACAAGATTGCAAACCACATTCTTCACTCGGCAGTTTTGTGACGTCACCTTCATATTGCTCATTCAATTTGATAGATAAACGTCAATCAAAAGTCAGTAAAAATAACAAGAAGCTGTAGTTTTATTGAATTGATTATGGAAAATACGTCTCAATAAATCATTATCTTGTCCTAAAAAGTAAGTGTACCATGTTTAATTATGTGAACTCATAGAATAAATAATTATATAAGTATCTAATGATTAGTACCTACAAATTTCTACTTTTTAGATGGCGATTGTATACGAAATATTTGGTGTTTGCAAACTCATAACGCTGAGTCCATTTATGAAAACAGCTACGTAGTTATGTGAGCAATGTGAACCCTTTATGTTGGAGGAAAAAATGCGGAATGTATTAAGTGATGGTACTACCTAATCGCAAAGACATTGGTTTATATCCAGTGTGATGAATTAAAGCCTCCGGCGAAGGACCATATCTCAACAGGCATTTGTAGAGACCTAGGTAAATGCAATATAGGTGTAATTATATATTTTCTATTAAGGCCCTTCACTTGTATCAACTATGTATGTAACATCAAATTTTATGTTCTAGATGTTGATTGCCATTGATTGGATTATAAATTCATGCAACTGATTCGAAGATGTTATCGGACAAGTAGGAGTCCAATTAAAGTCATAAGACAATTCAATTGAACAAATCCCTTTCCAATAGTGTTTGGCTACATAAAAGTTTATTTTAAGATTATAATCGCTTTTTATACATCGAAAATCACTTGTGAAATAAAAGTATTTGGTTTATGTCATAATAGAATTTAGTCAATTAAACCTGGATTGTTTTTATTGTACCTATTTTAAATAAAAAAAATCTAATCTAGATTGCGTATGAAAACCATGAAGGGGTTGTTATCATTATTAATTTTGGAGACCGCTGTGGCGTAGCGATAGAGCATTCGGAAGCGGGTTCGATTACCGCTCAGTAAGAAATCTATCAGCCTCATTTAATAAAATCCAAGCTATTATCTCCCTATCTAAAAGACAAAAAATCAATGAAAGACTATGTGATGTGTGTGACAGAGTCACAGTGCGCATGTCTATGATGTCCGTTTCCATAGCAATGATTGTTATAATAATATACAAACTAGCTGCGCGCCCTGACTTCGCCCCCGTGCACATAATACATATATATATATGCATAGACTTTAAAAAAAATCACACAAACATTTATCTTGAGAATAATGAATTCAACAACAAATAAATTAATAACATAACATAAACTCACGCCTATATCCCTGGAGGGGCAGGCAGAGGTGAATAAATTATTAAATAATGAAAAATTCTACTGCTGTCTAAAAAATAATGTGGAGCTTTTTCATTTTCGGAAACTTTGAATGCCATGAACTAAAGAACTTTAACTATCTATCTAATCGTGACCCGAGAGCCTTTAGTTAAAGTCTCGAATGGCATCAAGTACGGACACAATATTGCTAATTACAAGTTGTAAGTGACTTCGGGTGGACCATCATCTTTGTCGTTGCTCGCTTGAGCTAGCGCCAGCCACTTCGTGAAATATGAAATTTTAGAAGACCCAACCGGTTCTTCTAAAATTATCATCAAGAAAGTCCCTTGCACCGGCCCTGTTTGAATTTCTAGTTATATACTCACTACGGCCCTGTTTGATTGCTCATTGATATTTATTTTTTTTGAATATTCATGGTTCTTGACTTAATATTCTGCCAGTTATTTAAAAAAGGTAAGTATTTCTTCAAAAACGTTTTACGAATTACATAATTTTCTGTTAGAAAGAGATGGCGCTATACAGTCGATATAGCTCCATCTCTTTCTCACACACTCGTCTTTTTTCTTGTTTCAATCTTGAAAACAACCTTACTCATATTCGTATCATGAGCGTACAATACAGTATTATTTGATTCCTGCCTACTGTCAAAAATGAATGAACTATTTATAATCTTTGTCTATTCCCTGCTATAAATCAATCACTTTAGGACTGTGACCCGTAGACGATAAATCGGAGAACCTCCGGAGATTTTAGATTTACGGAATGACCCGGTTATATTCTTCAAAAACTTCGGAGATTTTACGTAAAGTTAAATAGTGTCTTCTTTATATTTTTCTTACATTCTTGACATATTTTTTTTGTTTGGAGTAATTTTTTCGTAAGGTGATTATGTTATGGATGATAAGTCAATGTCCTAAATGCTAAATTAAAATGTTCACAAATCATCATCATCATCCTTGCGTTAGTCCCGGTCGCTTCCGAAGCTTTCACCAAGAAGTCTGGGAATCGCTTCACGAATATGACCATTTTTAAACTTTTAAATATAATTTCAGCTTTTACCGGAGAATAGCCGGAGGCATTCTGACGGTTTATTAAAACCCTATACCTAATGTGTTTTGTTTATTGATTTCTTTTTAAAAAGTTTTTTTAAAAAAGTATTTTTAAAAGAGTTTTGCTTTGAAGTAAAATATGTATTAGGGTAGGTTAACTTTATCTTTAAATTTGTGTTTGTTTGATAAATATCTAAAAATCACTTGATATCTTTCAAACAAATTATATTTGTATTTATAAGCATACCTCGGGGTACGAGGGGGCTATCTAAAAGCCGGATACGAGGAAGATGACTCCATATCGGAGTGATGGAATGCCTTATTGCTCTACTTCGATGAAACCGCGTGCGACTTTAGTCGGTTTGAGTCCGAAATAACCTACTCGCTGGTTATACGGGAGTATCCGTCGATCACGAAAAAAGATAGTAAAATCGTTAGCTAAAGCTTTTATTCTATAAGTTTGTATGAATAAATATGGTTTCCTTGCTTCTTGGGTTATGAAAATGGCTTATTCAATAGTATTTTGCGAAACAATAATAAATCCGTCGCCTTCGAGCAACTTTAATAAGATGGCTAATTTTGACATAAAAACAATATTACTAAAAACAATTTTGCTAAAAAATCTCATCATGGTACCAATTGAATGAACTAAAATGGACGTGACGTCACAAAAAGGCTAAACAAGAATACTTTATATGTATAATGTACGGTTGTGGTACGAATATAAGCAAGATTACTTAAAATGTCAAACAAAACGCTCCTACAATAAGACTGTTTCGTAAACGGTGGTGGTAGGCCCAACTTTGTCTTCTTAATATTATATTTTTTAAATTTAGAGTTATTATTGAAACTGACTTTGAATTTGCAATTATCAGAAAATATATTCGAGGACGAAGCGTGGGTTCTGGCATTCTGAGAGGTGGACAAATGACATAGTCAAAGTCGCGGGTACCCATTGGATGCAGACCGCCTCCGGCCGGTCTGATTGGAGACAACGGAAGAGCGCTATGTTCAGCAGTGGACGTGGATTCAGACTTGGACTGAAATGATGATGATGATATTGGAGGAGGGGGGAGGGGTATTCACTACTTACCCACGGTTTAAGGCTTCTTACCCACTCGACGGTCCTGAAGATGCCTTGTCTAGAGGCAAAAACGTGCCTGGGTTTGTTCTTATCACTTGCGGAATATTGAAAATACGAAATCATATCTGCCAGCCACGCACTTGCTTTGAGGGATGCGTTTTTTCATTCCTTTAGTCAAAATGTTGGGATTATTAAACCGTGGAGGACACCTCTCACCCAATATAATTTCTTATAATAGATTGCCATCATGTAACGTATACTTCTATATCTTATCTGCAATTATCCTTATGAATTTTAACGCCTAAAGAACAGAACAGTGAGTGAACGAGGGGAGGACGGTGAAGCCAAAAAGGTTTTAAGGGTTGAAGCAGGTAGATAGTTTTGCTGTCATGCGGACGGAATGAATAAAGAGGAGCCTCCATGGATCAGTCCCTTGTTTAATACAACTGGCACGTGTACTCTTCACTAGTGTTAATAAATAATCCCCAAATCCAACGGCCGAATTAGTTAAGCCTATTGTGTTGCGCTCGTGTTCCTAACTGTAGTGTGTATGTACGAGTATCACGTACAAATATTCACTATCATACTTCGCGGTTTCACTCGTCATACTCGGTTCTATTTTACCACTAATTACAGCAATTGCCAGTTCAGAAACATTTCATCTTTTTTCTTATTCCTCCGCTTCTGAGTTTCCTAAAAACTGAACCAACCAATGCTATAATATTTTTTCAAATAGTACATATAGAACCAGATTATTGTATTTTAACAAACAAACAAAATCTTCAGTTTTATTATTTGTATAAATTAAACTTTCCGGAAGACAATGAACAGCTGTGAGTTTCAATAACGCAAAGCAAGATGACAATAGCGAAATAAACAATTTTATTATCAATAAAAATTTGACCCTCCCAGTTCTAACGTGTTTGTGATACTTTCATGAATATTTTTGTTTTGAGGTTATGTTAAGTCATTATTTCTATAAACCGTGGTTCAGATAAATTTATATCATTACCTGTAACTTCGGTCGACTCGGAAAAACTTTGGTAACAAGTTAATAATGATTATTAATAAATACTAGAGAGTAAATTGCTTATCATAATATTCTTATTTGTGTTAGTTTAACAATTTACTAGGAGGGTCTTCTCAATATGGTAAGTATTTCTTGGTATTGAAGCCTGTCGACTCGTGTACTGAAATTTCATTTATAAATACACCCTTTCCATGGTATTCTTAAACATTTATGCATAGGCTATGCGTGGGGCCCTGCCCGTTACATTAATTTATAAACATAATATATTCTTAAAGGGTTCGTTACTTGGAACGCTTCTATCAATATTATACGCTTTGCTTGAAAAGATGACTAAGCTAAAACTATCTTTCTGTGACATCAATCGAACTGAATCAAACTTTGTAATTGCGGTTGACGCGGTTATGTTCGTTTGCACTGAAAATTTAAATGTCTTCAGAATATACATTTTATACAATTATACGTACGTTGATATATTTTATTGTGCAAATTATAGACAACCTTTAAAAACTTATCTAAATTACCTGAGAATACACATCACAAAATTCCAATCTTGATTGTCTTTAAAACAGGCTAGACTAACATTGGCATAGGGCGTTGGTTACTTTAAGCCGAAAATAGGGCAATGGTGAAATAAAGAATGAAGCCGTATCCTACAATTAGGCAAAGGAAAATTGCTCAATACGAAAGGGAAAGGAGATGCCCCATTTTGGGCCCGAGTATACAGACATCAAACCTACCTCAAAAAAATCGTCTATTTTGTGTTATAATTATGATTAAATCTCATTACAATCAGCAATGGCCAAGTGCGACAAAAGTTTTAAAATGTGATTTTCATTTATCAACAAGCTTCGCAAACGTTGAATGTATTTAATCCGATCTTCGTAAATGCGCTATGATGCTTACTAATTATCTGTATTATGTGACATTTCTCTAGTATGTATATATTAATCTATGGTGTCATTGTAAAAGTCAACAATTCAACAATCTATATAAAATAAGAAGAAGAAGTTGAAATTGTTATTATAATTAACATTTGAAAAAGCTGTGTGATAGCTGCTATAGAATAGAAATTACTACGAGTCTATCTAATCCCGTGGATAATTAGGTCAACTTTTGTATATGACAATGTATTTTCATTGATATGTGTAACGTTCATGAAGAACTAGCCTATATGACTAATGGAATATTCAGTGCTTATAACATAACCTCGTTTAAGGTGAATGCAAATGACATCATTTGCGAATCATGCTGGATTTAAGCTCAATGTGCATGTTTGGATGAGAACAGACCAGCGCAATCACCAGCGAGGCACAGACGGGTGTGTATTCTGTGTGGATGTTCCCTTCTGCGACGAATTAGATGCCATAAACTAAGAAATGTAACAGAAAAAGAACGCAGGATTTTTGAAGTTATAAGAGAGTGGATACTACCACATGTGGTATTGTATTGCGAGTATAATATGGTATCTTGGTTGGGCACGGTTCCAGGACAATATAACATCTCCTGCATAGTTTCTTGACAATACTTTAATAAACTATGATGATGCTTAAAAAGTGGAGTAATGTCCCATGTCCTCGTGTAAGCATTTCAAAAGCCAAATAGGAAGATACCCGGGATGGGGATAAGTTAAAATACTTTTTTAAATATAATGATCCTTAAAATAATGTTATTTTATTTTATCACCTATTTATATAATTAATTCTATATTATTAACATCTATAAGTAAACAAGTAGTATACAGCATTGTGGAAAGGGGTAACCGTAGCAAAAATAGGTTACTCGGATGTTGCCGTCTGAAGTAAGTGAGGGTAGGGAAGGATCGAGGAACAGAATTAAAGATTACACTCATCTCTCAAAATACAACAGTGATATTTTGCTCCTTTTCTATTTTCTGTAGGTAAGTAGGTACCTAATAGTCAACTATATAATTGCTTTACCATCTTTAAAGTCAGTTGCATATCATAAAACTATACCTAAGGTTCAATATCGTACAACAACTACTTGCTTTGACATATCAGTTTTATCCACATTTTTTTTCATTCCACATTAATGTCTAAAAGTCTTAATGACCCCGTCCTTTTTTATACCTACTCATAATAAAACCAGCTAACCTATTTACAAATAACTTTTGTAGCTATCACACACAACATAAGACACTGTTTGACCGCATTATGTGTTACAACATAACCTATGAACAATGCTCGATTTAACAAACTTGGCCATTGTGAATCGTCGTGAAAATTAGGCAAACAAAATGTCCGTAGATGGTCTAAATATTGGCTAATTTTCAACCCTGTACATGTAGGCCCAAGATTGTATGAGAGTTGGGGTTGTCCTTTAGAAATAATCCGTTTTAAATTTTTTTTCATTATACCTGAGGTAAAATGCTAAATGTGAAAATGTTCAAACAACGATCGGATGCAACATATTGCGATCATAAATTGTACTGAGGTGGCAACTCCGGGATACATCTGTTGTTGTGTCGCTAAAGTTATTTCAATTTTACAGATAACGGGTCGAAGTGATAACTTTTGGATTGTGTAGCTTTCATACGGGAATACGTCGAATAGTAATTACAAAAAGTTTGTGTACCTATATAATTTATCTTTCCAAATAATAAAATTTTTAGAATTTCTTTACTTAGTTTAGTGTTCTTAACTTTAACTCAAATAAAATTTAGATTTGATTAGACTTTCTTAAATATTTTGGGTGGGGTCATATAGGTATGAATACAGGTTGAGCGTCTCTGGATACCACATGGGGTTCATAGTCAACTAGGTAGGTACTAGTTTCATTCAATTTTAGTAGAATTCACATATCTATGTCAGAGCCACAAATTAATCATTTTTTAAAAGAACAGTGTTGTTGATGCAAGTAATTTACATTTTTCTGTTCAAAATTCTGTTTAATTAAATATAGGGCTCTACTGGAATATTTTTAAAAGCTAGCTAATAGTGGTTAAAATCAGCAGGAAGTCATGTGGAGTAGTCAAGAAATAATATATCACTGAATCTTTCCTGACTCATATAATTACTTTCCGACAACTACTAATAGCTTTTAAAATACGTCACTTACCATCAAAGAACAGCCATGAATAGGCTGTTAACGGGGCGCGTAAAATTCTAATTTATATCACTTAAAGTAAATTACCACATGAGAAAAGCGCCCTGGCGGGGCCCCTCTACGCCCCCATTGTTATAAATTAAGGAGGACGTGCGTTCAAAGTATAATTTGCCTCTAATTACCTCAACAGCAATCTGAGGAATGCGACTAATACGTTATAAAAGTTTTTTCGTTTTATAATGTTGTGGTAGGAAGCTCGTGAAGTGTGTAAGAATAGAACCACATGGCGAGCTATCATTTCTGCCTACCCCAGATAAAAACTGTTGTGAGTATAATGTATGTGAATCATGTTGTTCTCATGTAAGAAACAAATTAGTTATTACTGAACAATAATGCACCACCAGCAAGCAACGCAATAAGATGATGTAAGAAGAAAGATGTAAAGTAAATACCTATAATTACACAATTCAGAGCATATTTCAACAAATGAGCTGAAGTAATTGCAATCAAATCTAAATAAACGTTTAACACGATAAAAACTCAGCTTACTGATTTATTCTCCCACAAGCTGATTTGAATTAACTCAAGTAAATCAAACAAAAGTCTGATTATATTGATAATACTTAAACGTCTCACAATAAGCTGTATTTAAAGATTACTTATTCGCACCATATTTTATTTTATTTTTCAACGTAATACTTCAATCACGCTAAGAGTTATATTCTGTAAAACCAATAAAGTTGAAATTACATTACGAAAAAAAATAGTTGAGAATGCTGGTTGATTATAATTTATGTTTTACTTCATGTAAGTAAAGAAAATTAAAAAAAAATCTTTTAAGGTAATTAACTATCTTAATATGTTCTTACCCGCATAGTTCGAGAACAAATCACTCTTTAAATGGAAATTATATTACGAATTGAACTGTGTTCTAAAAAAACCGAATGCATAAAAGCAAACCAACGCGTTTACGTTTTGTTACCAAGTGTTTTGACTTTATAAATATTACAGAGTCAAATAGACTTACACTTTAACATTTAGTCTATTATTGCAATACTTGTGCGATCATAATATATGTTCGTGGTACGGTATATCTACATTGTTCTTTAGTCGAATATCTTGTAAGTCGGGGTAGCAGTATCATGCGATGAAGCTGTCGTCGATACACAATAATTGATAGATTTATGAACATTTGTGTCCTCCCTCCTGGATATGTTCTCGTAAACACACAACATGCATAGTTACTTTCTATATTTTTTGATATCTTACTCAGGGATTTTCTGCCATTACTTATTGACACTGAGGCTGTGAAGTAAGTCCATAGTTACGTTCACTTCATGAGTCGGACGTAAGAAAGGAGAAGACATCATTTCGAAATCCACCAAGGCAGTCAACTAGTCAAATGAGTAGGCCTACAATTTTCTATACTAAATCAACCCAGTTTGTGACAGTCATTTATCAAGATAACAGAGAATACCTTTACATACACGATACAACTATAAAAAAGGAATGATGAATTCCATTCCATTTAAAAAAACCAAAGCCTGCACTATATCTAACCCAGTAAAATTGATGTTGTTAGCACAGCAAATAACTGGTTCGCTGGGTCCCGGAGATTTATAACAGATTTTTTATTTTCGTCATACAAAGACCTATCTTTTATGTAAAAAGAAACTATTTACAATGATACAAAGTTACTTTAATAATGCAATACAATCTAGGTAATGACATATAACCGCGGCTATACTCCATATATTCTTCTGTAATAATTTTTAGTGTGGATTTTTCAATAGTCGGGTTTCAGTTTTCAAAATATTTTTTTATACCACTTACGTGCCAGTCAAGCATGCGGCCCACCTGATGGAAATTGGTTACCGTCTGGACGTCACATTCGTGCTGCCGACCATATAGAGAAGAGGCTCGAAGAGAAAGGGTGGACACCACAAAGTTAAGAGAGTCTCTGTGCTGTCAGTGTAGCAGACAAAGAAGGGAGATACCCTCTCCACTGACAATAACGAACCTACATACTAACATAAATAACCTGTCCAAATCATAACCCATCTTTAGCTTTACCGTAGTCGGTTAAAAAGAACTCTTATACTGACAAGCCCTGTAAAGATATTTTTAAAACAAATATTGTATCTACAAATTTCTATCACCTACCGAATAAAAAATCAAACGACAAGCTTGTCATTGTACCGTAACATAATCTGAGTTAATACCGGTGAATAAATAAAAGGTCCGACTGATTGGCGACCTGCTGTAGCACTGGGAGGGTAAAAAGAGTGGGGGTAAAGCAAATAGAAATCAGTTCCCTTCATCTTGTTCGTGTATATTTCCAGGTGGATATTTTATCGATAAATAAACCGCAATTTAGCTTGGACAGTCGATGTGCATACTAATATGTATGGAGCGGCTACGCGCGACGAGATAATGTACATGTAATTTATCGGTGTTAGCTGCTAGGACAAGGAGTATAAATATTGAGCATGCACTAGGTGAAATATGAATGAAGATCAATATTCAGCTATAGCCATTCAGGCTAGATGGGGACACCATGGTCCCCACATTAGGGGAAGAGGGTCATCTCAACAGAGATGTCCCCGGGTCTGCCGGGGTGCGAGAGATATGTCTTGTATAATCTCACCTCCGGCAATCAAGGACCCATGGACGGCGTGCGTTTTGGTCGGTTCGAGTCCGACATAATCACCTCCATCGGAATTTTGGTGGAGGTGGTATCCGTGGGGATTTTGCGCACGATGAAAAAAAAAAAAAGAAAAAAAAGCTATAGCCATTCAGAGCAACTTCTGCTAGTCACTAGTGATCAATTCAATATTCAGTCTTAACCATAAAGTAATTAGTATTTAGAAGGACAAAATGTGCGGGTGGTATACATATTTTTGAGCATAGGAACCGTTAAAGTTTTTTTTATAAATCTACTAACTTGTCAGATATAGCTGGCTGTCAAAAAAGTACATATTTTTTATTTGACATTTATGTTGAGTAACCGTGCGGTGAGGAGACTGATGCTCTATTTGCGCAAGTAACAATAACTTTACGCTGTGAACATTATCTAGGGATCTTGATCACTTTTATTCACATTTTATACTAACCTTTACATATTTGTCTCAACTGCAATTACACTTCACAACTGGAGCTAATAAGTGCATGTCAACAAACATTGTTTACACCTTTGATTGCAGGTTTCACAAAAATCCATAACCGTAAATAAAAACATTGTTATCAACAAAAATACATTATTAATAAGTCAATCCTTTACCGAGATGAAGCGAGTGCCGATGTTGCCTACGCATTCGGTTAGCATAGTGATACGTATGATTGATGACGTTCAGCGCTGACTGAGCGCAGCTAATGTTTCAGCAAACGTCGCCGCAGGATGCCATATGAGTATTGTGATTTATGGTAATGTGAGGGAAGTGAGCTTCCAGCTTTATTGTATTGCTATTAGGTAAAGAGGCTTGTAAGTGTGGTAATCATTGTTACGTATGTTAGCTGGTTCAAATTCAAATTCAAATTCAAAATTCAAAAATTCTTTATTCGATAACAAAGTAGGTACAACTAACATTGATTTGTGATTGGAGCCTCCTTTTAAGCAAAAAATGCTTGTAGTAGGAGACTCCGCTCCTCCATATCATAGATATTGTTATATTAAGTAAACTCGTTAATCAAGAAGCTAACAATCTTTTATTTTTACTATTATTATTTTTATTTTTTATTTGTCTCATTTTGTATGTGTGTGTGTGTATGTGTGTGTGTGTGTGTGTGTGTGTGCGTGTGTGTGTGTGTGTGTGTGTGTGTGCGTGCGTGTGTGTGTGTGCGTGTGTGTGTGCGTGTGTGTGTGCGTGGGTGTGTGGGTTTGCGTGTGCGTGGGTGTGTGTTACTTTATGAGCGCCTCGGTGCCGTCATAGGTCAATGTTTTTAACCATTCAATAAGAACCCTTTTTCCTTCGTGTGTTTGTTTATTATATATACGAATATTTGTATTCACTCTGTTGTATAGCTTAGCAGCAAGAATATTATACTGTTTGTCAGCAAACCTAGATTTTGTTACTGGTACATCCACTACAACATCCCTACGCCTCTTAAGAATTGCACTTGTATTGTACGGAAGGGTTTTGTGTTTTTTTAAAATAGTATGCGTAACGTAAAGTTTTCTGACAGAGAGCAGGCTACTAATTAAATAGAGGTTTTGGGTAGGGAATCTAATTGGTTTGAAGTACATAATCTTGATCAGTGACCGCTGTGCTCGTTCGACCTCGATAAACCTTGTTTTTATAGCGCCACCCCACACTGTAATACAATATACAAGAATGGATTATGCAAGGGCAATATAAATTTCATTTAGGATATTCCTAGAGTGTTTTGCTGTGTTATTTAAATTAGTTGGTACCACGTGTCTCAGGGTTTTAAATATCCAGCTTAATTTTCTTATTCGCTTTGTTACATGTTCCAGATGTGAAAACCATGACAAGTTTTGGTCTATTATGACGCCTAAGTATTTCATCTCTACGACTTTGTTTATTTTTGGGCAGGTGCAGTTTACAGGTTCAACGCAGGAATGAATTCGAAGATCTAGACTTTCCTTTGGTTGTGTACGTTTAGTGATGGTGAAACAAATGTAGTTTGTTTTGTCCGTATTTAAGGTCAATAGGTTATCATTAAGCCACAGACCTGGTTATTAAGTTAAAGACCTGGTTAAAGATACATTATATGTATAATGAAGTTTCTCTACGATTATGTAATTTTAGGGTGTGTGTGGACAGCCTCTGTGGCGTGGCGGTATTGAACACGACTGCTACGTAGTGGATGCGGGTTCAATCCTCGCTCAGCGCAAATATTGTTATGCATGAATATGGCTATTTGCATTGGTTTGGTCGTGCCTCGGAGAGCACGTTGAGCCGTCCCGGTTGTTACACGAACATCTATAACTGTCGTCACGGGTAGATGGAGCCCTAAAAATTCCACAATTGGTTCAACTGCAATGCTTCGATATCGCCAATAGGTTTTAGAGGTCAAATAGTAGTCACTTCAAGAAAAATATCGTAGTTTAAATTCAAAGTTTTTCTCTCTCTACAGGGTTACCACAACTAACAACTCGTTATTTGCTTCTGTCCCTACATACCTCATAAACTTCTTTTCCTATTCTTAATTGATAATATAAGTTCGGTATCAAGTGCATTTGAACTACCCTTTTTTCAATACACATCATTTCAATAATCGCATATTCACAAGGTCGTTCTCAACTAACCTACACATTCATATAATTGTAATGTGTCATTTATTATAAAAGTACCTTGACACCTTAAGATCTATAATCCTTTGATCCTAATCCATTAATCCTAAGTGTAATTTAACCACAAGTATCATATTTCGAATTAATAAAATGAACTAGATCGATGTCTTGGTGCCTTAGAAGAAAATAAGTAAAGTCATGCAAGTAATATTCTAAACTTAATAACATTAATAAGTAGATCTATTATCCGGTAGCTTCTAACACTAGTAGTTGTGTAGTGGCTTCACTTCATACAAGTTTTGTTTCAAATTGTACGTGAACTTTTGTAGCCCACTGTACAATGATATAATATAGGTTAAAGAACTTGTAAGATTCTTACTACTATAAATATATCATGGACAACGCTTTACATTTTCAAGAATAAAATTCACGAGTTAAACTTAGTTTTCTCTTATTTCACCCACCGCGACAGCCCAAAGATTGGAGGTATCGTACTTTATGAACGCTGTCAACATTCTGACAAACGATACCAGTGTATCACCAACTATCACAAGAAAATGCAGTGCAATTTAAGCGGGAAACTTGATTTCAAAAGACTGTACAACGCATGCGTCAGACATTTCACATGGCCTCCACCGGCTTTATCGGTCAGAGCTGGCCGGTGCGCGCCGAACCGACGTTCTACCTCGAAGTACTCGAAACATTCATCTCCAAACTTTGCACAGTCGTCTGATGAAAACTTTTAACCATGATGCGTCGTTGTTTGACAATTCACGATACTTAATTTAATTTCATCCGCTATAGCCGACAGTGGTAAACTATGAGTTGTTTCAAACAGTTCGTTTTGACGAAGTGGAGACATTTGTTTGTACTCGGAGTTTTAGTGTTGTTCAGATGTACGGCGTCTGTTGGTAAGCTACTATTATCTGATATTTAATTTAATATGCATTTGATGTTTATTTTTCTTATTTTTTATAAAGTTAATACTTAAAACGTCACATGTCTCGATTTAAAATTCTCGCAGGAGTAGTCCTAGTGAAGTAGCAAAAAGCAGAGTGTTCATGGACACTTTTCTTTGAATTTAATTTATATATTATTTATCATACATAACCTTTGATTATATACAACTATAAAAACTCAGTAATAATAACAAACTATAGTAGACTATAATAGAAATACTAGTGAGTGTGCACTGTGAGTGAGCTATTTTTAATTTTGTTTTATAAACTGGCTATATATGCATATCAACAGTATCAAAGTTGCTTTTATTGTTTACACCGGGTTGTAGTAGCCGTCACTGAGTCGTATAGTCTAAGTGCATGACCTTCAATTTGACCTTATCTGTCACGTTTCACATGGCTAAAACGGTAAAATTACCTGGCAAAAATAATGATCTTACTCACTCAAAGTGACAATCCTGCTAGCCATAAGGCCCTATTATAGCAGTCTAACCTGTAGATCACGATATAGTTGAAATTATTGATGCATGTACGGTTTTTTGTTTATTAATTACATTAGTTTAGCCACTATTACTTCTACTTAATAATTATCTGTCTAATTACCAAAACTTGATGTAGTAACATATTGAATACTGTATTTTTTATTACATTGTGATGTTATGAAAATTAACGCGGGTAAATTTCTCATAGCTTGAGATAAATTACATCATTTTTCTACCTAAGTTTTACTTATGATATGCTTAACTTTGACTAAAGTGTTTTTATATAATACAGAGGCAACTATAAATTGGAGTCGTGTTTATCTCACAAAAATCCCGCATACCCTTGTCAAAGGAATTTATTTAAGAAGTACCTACATTGATATAGTACGATAATAAATTATTTTGGTATTAAAAACGGAACCAGACCTTATTAACTTCTTCCCCTGTGTATTCCCTGCTTTGGCCTTGTTCATGTACCCAACATCATATTATAGTCACGTTCTCGTTTCCAGCAGGTAGATACTATATCTTTATAATTGGTATCTTCATTTTCTTGACATATGGCTGTTTATGAGAATTGATTCAAGACCTCGTTCATCGCTTCATCGAACGCAAGGTCATAATGAAGTTATTTATGAGAAATTATATATAAGGGGAGGAAGGGAGCTCCACCACTCACCCACGGTTTAACAATTCCAACGATAACAATAGCAAATAATTACTAATTGTCATATAATGGAATGTTAGACCGCACCCATCAAAGCAAGTAAAAAGACTTCTTAATACAAGGGGTGATGTTGTCGTATGTGCAATATTCCGCAAGTACGCAGGACAAAAGTTATTTATA
The DNA here is from genome assembly GCA_963691645.1 of Pelosia muscerda. Lineage (NCBI taxonomy): Eukaryota > Metazoa > Arthropoda > Insecta > Lepidoptera > Erebidae > Pelosia > Pelosia muscerda. The sequence continues at coordinate 18,701,210 of OY829105.1, read as the reverse complement.
TTATTTTTTTGTGAAAAGTGTTTGCGAAATGTGGGTGTTTAATTCACCTCTGCCTACTCCTTAGGGGATTATGGGCGTGAGCATATGTATATGTATGTATGTCGTAAAATGGAATTCTGTGCTATATGAAAAGCATATTATATTCTTACAGATCAGTACCTATACCTTGAGATAGAAAAATAACTTATTTACAATAAGATTGTTTCAAAAAAGGTTATGAAGAGGCCCAATAGTGCGTATTTTTTTTAAATTATCAAGTTTTTCGTTCACAGATTAACCGTAAGTATATCAATTCCCGCCTATCTTTTCACCTCAAAAGAATTTTTATCTTTGGTAGTACGCGATTACGTACGTTTACGAAGGTCGTAAAAACCTAAAAGGGTTTAGGAGTTGCTGCATTGGCAACCACAAAGAACCGAGATGGCTCCCCGCTGACAGTTCAATGTCTTCTTTAAGGGCTCTGGGAACTCACCGGAGGAACATAGCTAGGTGGGAGGGGCGGAGGTACCTTCCCAGATGAACGGCTCTGTTCAAATAAAGTAACACAATAATCGTACAGTAATGTCAGTACGTACCATTCTTTTTTTGATTGCGTAGCGTTTAATGTTTTTAAGGAAATAGACTAACTTATAGCTAGGTTTGTAGTAGTACTCGTAATTGATATTTTTTACGTAATTATGATCAAAAGGAACTTAACATTAACTGTGTTTTGTGATGCTTCAAGTCATGAAAATATCTAAAACATCGGGTGGAAAATAAAGATACCAAAACTCAGTATTATTAAGTAACAAATCTTATTTATTACTATTTATGATGATAATGTAGAAATTTGTTTGGACGTATGGACTTGATGGTTAATGAAACTATCAACAAAGAGCATATCTGCGCCAAACACTACAGATAACTATACCCATATACTTGTAGTTTATAGTCTGAAATAGCATATACACTTTATCCTTAGAATTGGTGCCTGTTGTTTACTGAAGTAGTTCATTTTTCAACCGTGTGTTCAACTTTGGGTAACCGACAAAAAAAAGAATGCCTCTTTTAAAATGATGTGAGTATTTTTGTTAAGTTTGTTTCTACGCCCTTTTTCTATGCAAGTGTTAGCTATTAATAACCTTTAAATTGTTTTTCTTTTAGACAGGGGTTCACAGACATTTTTGCTCCTCGTACATTTAATTACTTAATTAGGTTACCTAAACAAAAAAATACGTTTGTTCACTACTAAATACAAAAAAGGACTTCGGTCCATTACACATTAAGCACTCAGCCTCCAAGACGAAATACTGAATTGGATAAAAGCAAAAAATATATTCGTATTTCATTTCTTTTGAGTCTGACTGTTGAGTATTTAGATTTAATGGGTTCTATTGAAACCTGCTGGGCTCCGGTAACTCGATATTGGTTTATTTAGGACAATCGTGCGAGTTTGTAATTGATTTGAGTATTCGACAAGCCTTGTAGAGGATTTGCCGGTATCATGTTGCAGTTAAATAAGTGGTATGAGACGTTATGTGGATAACATTTTGATTAATGGAGGGGATGTGTTCGGTTATACGGTGCGATCGTGGCAGGTGGAGCTGACATCGCGTGGATTTAGTGGTATGTTGAGGTTTATTTTTTGGTGATACTATTATAAATATACTATTTTATGAGCAAACAATATTTGGTCATATAAAATCAGTATCTTATAAAAAAATTTAGACAAAGAAAACAGGAAAGTCTTCCAAATAGTTTTATGAATTATCTCTTTAGAGAGTTATCAAATCACTGCGTACTTATTCTCAAATCTGCATATACAAAAAATTCAAGTCAAACTATTTTTTCTTTACAAAATATAGTTGTTGAATAAGACTGATTGCGGTTAGGCGGAAAATGGAAGCAATTTATATTTTAATTTACCACACATTTTTCATTCAATCACATTGAACTAGCTTCTCTTGATATTTTTTATCTTGGCCTACAGAGCAGTCAATATAGCTAAAGTCAGCCCGTTTCAATGTTTGTGTTCCAATTAGAGCGGCTACAGGGGATCTATTTGAACGGAAAGAGGTGAAGTGGGCCTATTCAGCCTAGTTTTTACATAGTAGCGTCAAAGTCGAACGTGGTTTCATTATGCCAGTATCATGAAAATAGAGAAATCCTCCGTATCTAAGTATGTTTATCCGCATTCTAGACAAGCTAACTCGTAACACAAGCTAGTTAAACTTTGTTAAAACGTTTTACCATGGGTCTAGGTGACGTTGTGAAGATTGTCCTAGAATAAAAAAATATGTTGGGTGTAACGTCAGAATCATCATAAAAACTCGAATAATATTCTGGGTCGTTATAGTCACTGATTTTTTCAGGAATTTTATTTACATGGTGGTCCTTATCGTTTGTATTAAAGGGTAGGGTATAGCCCAAAACATTTTTACTATCCAGCGTGGTGTATTCCATTAGCAGGTTTATATCTATATACTTGGACTATACACAAACTCTAAAGACGCAGTGATGGCTACTACAACAAGGCGTAACAAATAGTCACCGATACATACATCCCATGACATACAGACATTCACAGTTTATAGAACAAAATTGACATTAATTCACTCACACATACACGTACTTCTAGCCATACAATTTGTTAGCAATACTGTGTTCATATAATTGTATAAAGACAAAGCCTATATGAAAAAAAACAGACACAATATAAGTTAAGAAATACAACGATCTAAAGTCACTTGATCCGCTCGAGCCGTTTCTAAAGTACGTTCTATAATAGATACAAGAATTCGTTTAAAATTATAATAGACAAGAAGAGTCCTGGTACGATAAGAGATTTTATAATCAGATACAATCAAAACTTGGCAATCGGCAAGGATTGAACTCTTGACATTGGCGTCTCGCCACTCATAATTTTATATTCACTTGACATTTATGAAATTGCTGCAGAAGTCATTTTTTTAAGAATTGAAACGACCTAAAACCTAAAATATTTTATGTTCTATTTAAGGAGGAGCACATTATATCAAGTATTAAAAATCAAATGATTCATTTCATAACACTACAATGACACTCACGACCAAAGATATTTATACTCCTTTACGTACAAAGTTATACTGAAAAGTGTATTCTTGTTTACCTGGCCGTACCTTGTCCGTTAGGATTCAATTCTAATTAAATTAAATCACAATATTCTTATAAAGGACCCGCAGCCATCAAATTCTTTGTATAATTCTACCTGTATGTCGTAGCTATTGTGTACAGTACTTGGCTACATTCGGGTAAAAAAGTAAGAAAGGCGGTATTGTGTAGCGGTCCATTATTGCGTCGCTCTATTGTGAGCTCGCAGACACAATGCCATGATTATTGCTAATAATGAGATTTACCGACGCCAACCCCACGGGTTGACTTTGGAAACTTTATTCTATATACCTATTATTATTTTATGTTTTGCCCAAACATTTTCAGATGGGAATAAAGAGCTAACTTGTACTTACATAGTCAATGAATACTGTTGGAGGAGTTCAACAGGTACATTAAATTTTTATGTGGAACCTTCCATAGGCTAGCTTACGAAGGAGAAGGAATATTGTTATTTCAGCATATTATATAGTTTCCAAACGAGTAGTCTGCAGTGCATTAAACACCCACATTTCAAGAGATATTTTTATTGCGATCAACCCCTGTTTTTTTGGCTTTAGCCTATTACCTAGAAACTTCTAATAAAAAAGTCCTATGTTCATAGAGTTGTGTTTGCATCCGCACAATTTACGTACAATTGTACAAGGATGATGATGCTGTAATAAAAATAATAAAGTTAAACCTAGGCAGGAATACGGAATTGGAAAATTGTTTAAAATTAATCTCTTATCATACCTAGATGTTTTTACTCACGATATGAAGATACTGTCGTGGATACGGCAGCCAGTTTCCGCGATCAACCTATTTGCCTCCGACCCCCTTAAATAAATTATATTCAATTATTAATCGACATAATAATCCTAAAACAGTGTATTTATTTTATTTAAGTACACTTTAGATTTTAATTTGCTTACTGTCCAATCCTCTATTGTTGACAGTGCTCACGCGTCCCCTCACTATTTACCTTTCATTTTCCTCTTTCCACTTCACTGATATCTCGTCATAAGTGAACCGGTCAAATAGAGCCATTATTTACCATCTTTTTGAAAAAAGAAACATGTTTTCTTCCTCACAACGAATCTCCGTGTATCAATTACAAGCCAGCGAACTTATTAAAGTCTCCCCATATTTTCTGTTAGGAATTTTATACGTTCTAGTCGAATAAGCAATAAATACTCTTATTAGAAAAATAAAACTATACGGTCTAAAATATTGTTTTGGTAGCCTTTCACAAATTACTTCCTTATGAACGAGCTTGAGCTACGCCACGCGTAGAAGAATTGAATCAATAACAGTCGAAACATATCAAAGATCTTTTGTTGTCAAAATGTCGCGTCTCAGTATAATAGAAAATCCAAATTATGAAGTAATACAGGCCTTGTGAATCATTCGAGCCTGAAAACTGAGGAGGGTGAAGTGGCGGGAACAATGCCGTCAAGAATAGGAGAGAGTGACATGACATGTACATGTCAAATAACTTGAGAGTTGTTATTGAGGAACGGGCGTGATGTTCCTCCGATATAAAAAACTTGATTCTTAAAGCAAGATCACGACCCAATTTTATTATAACTCTGTTCGTTGAACAGAAGACTTCAAATCTTTACGCGGACTACTATAACACAATAACATGTAAGATAGGTTAAGGGAGTCCCTTTGCTGTCAATGCAGAAGACGAAGAAGGGTTTCTCGGTCTTTCCACTGACAACACAAAATCTCTTCAGTGAGCTCTTGCTACCCTACTCACTTATTAAATAGCCACGGTATTCTGTAGGGCGGAGGCACTTCCCCAGTCGTACCGTCATGTCCTACCTCCGTCACATACACTTAAGTAATGCGTATTTTCGGGAATACTACAAGTATAACGAGAAGCGCACACGTAAATTACATGTATACTATACAAAGAGACATCAAACGCCAGCTTTCCTTTAGAAACAATAAAATGGCAAACAAATATCGTCAGATCAATACACAGGTGTACAAAGATTAACGAATATGAACCGCCACAAATGAACAAATGTGAAATATTGCGCTGTCACACCTCCTAATGAAGGCTCGCGAACTAATGACAGTTCGCACAAAGACGCACAGACCGCACCACCATCCGTTAACTTGCCATTGTGGCGCACAACATTAGTGCTGCCATCTGATGGAACTTATAACTTGGCAGAACGTTTCACTACACACAAGTAATGTTATTTACAATCTGATTTTGTGAGCTATTTGCGCGTTTATACTGAGATTAAATGGTAAAGGAAGCTCGTGAGGTATATGTAGTGAGATATATTTGTATAGTCCTATTAATTAGTGATGCTGCTGTTTCCGTACTGACAGCATAAAAACTGTCTTAACTTTCGCCCCTCTATCCTCTTACCCCTCCCCTCTATACACTTTCCATCAGGTGGGCCGCGTACTTGTCTGTCACCTCAGTGATATGAAAAAAGGGCATTACAGACGCGCATTTCATTCAAACAGACATACACGTTACAACTTGTTCTACTTTGGAGCATTTATTTATTTATTAAAGGTAAGCTTACAGATTACTGCCACTATAAAACATTGTGAATTGAGTTATATACCAGATCTAGACAGTAGTCCAAATATAGCATACACATTTATATACAGTTTCAGTTTCAATAAGGAAACGCAATTGAGGAAACAGGAATCACTAATCTCTTATAGTACAGAGTTTTCTAGTTTCAGAGTCAGATCATAAATAAATAAAGTCCAAAATCACTTTTAAGTCACCTTTGTATATATATAAATGTATATTATGTAAAGAAAGGTCAAATAAGTAAATAATGCATTCATATATGCACTTTATGATTTTTGTTTAGGTAAAGAGTCGTCTAGACCAAAACAAAACATTATATCTTGTATAATGTGAGTTATAGTATAAAGAAAGAGATACATTTTTGGCTTCTTTAGTTGTTGACCAACATTTAAAATACTCATTCGCATCAGAGACAATGCTGTCGCTAATTCTATATTTGTTGATATACAAAGCTATAGCTTTTGCTCAAGCTATTCAAGTGTCAAACGTTCCACCGGTGCTTTAGGCCCAAAGTATCCATCATTTGGAAACAATGGTCGCCAGTGTGAGCAATCGACACAGTCTCCCGAAGACAGATTGCGGCCATTGCATCTCGGGTGCGATGCTATCGCAGCTGAACGACAGTAATACGTATTGTTCAATGATAAAGTAGGCTGGCTTGTGATTTGTGAGAGACATCATAACAATAAGAGTTCGACGTTTTTGTGTATGGACTTCACTGTACCCGATAGAAAGCATGAATTAATTACTAAAGAACAAAGATCAGGATTATCTGTAATTGTACATTATATCTAGGTACTGGCATGGACTTTTTGATAAATGCTTTTTTATACCGATTAGGAGGCAGTAACACCTGATGAAAATTAGTTAGTTTATTATTAGCTGATTAGTTTCTTTCATACCGCACAGTGCGCACCATTACCGGTCTTGATGTGTGAAAATGAAGTCCCTGCCTATGGCGGGCGGTGCGATGAAAAAAATCTCGCCTCGCTTAGAATAAGGTTGTAGGAAAATAAAAAGAAAGGGTTCATTGGTCTATTATAATAAGTTCACATACAACTCAAACTATTTGCCAAGAATAGAACACTCTGTCACTCTTTAAACATATAAAGTTGAATGTAAACATTCCGTCCGAGGTTCAAATCAAGTGAAACGGTCAGTTATAATGTATAAATATTAGAGCAGTGGAGTAATAAATAGTTACATGACAGCGACCCAAACTAAGCGAGGCTAACCTCGGGTTTCTAATGCCAGTATTTTCATAACTTATGTACAGCGATAGTCATTTTTCTGCCAAAAGCCGTCATAGCTCACATGTCAGGAGCAACGTTTTGTTATTGCCGGCCAAATAAACCCAAGTCTTACGTTTTAAATGACCTGCTTACCTCATGTTCAAAATATTCAACGTTCATTCTTGGCATTTTTCAGTTGTAGCTGTAATCTTTTATATCTTTATGGGTTGCTCTACTAAGTATTCTGCGACTATGCTAAACATTTCCTACGATGTTAGACAAGAGCATCTATTTTCGTGTTTCCTCTTATCCGTCTGAATACTTAGTGTTCGTAGTCACTAGAGAGATATACCTCTCTAGTCACTACGATCACAATTTTTTTTAAACCCCGCCAAAAAAATACCTCTAAAACCTCCAAGGGAGGACCTCTATAAACACTCCGACGACAATTTGAAGTCTGGACACGAGAATCAAATTCGTTCTCATTTTTAATAATTGCATTAATAAACATGTAATATTCGTATTATATTGCACTAAACTTAGTCCATATAATAGTGTACACTTAGTCTATTAAAAAAGAAAAAGTATATTTAACACATTTTGTCCATTTTCATTCATTATATTGCTGAAGCTATGTAAAGGAACTTAAACCGGTACCTATTGAATAAACCTCATAGTGTGGAACCATTCTGTCAACAAAAGCTATAGAGCCCCTTCTGAAAACAACATCACGAATACAAAACCACATTCAAATAGATCAAGACTGCTACTGATAGTCTTCGGGACATTCATAAAAAGTCCCTGCTACCAAAACGGTTGGGGTACACCTTTTCTCTGTCGCCAAATGGCTATTTATTCCAGTTGGCACATACAGGGGACGTTTACGAGGAGGGATATCGTCGTCTTTTAAGCTTTTTAGGGTCTGTTAAATATGACAAGGTATTTCTTGATTTATTTTATGAAAGGTTGTCATCTACATCTCGATGTTTATCTGGTTCATGAAGGCTTAAAGAGTTTTATTCCGGGAAGACAAATGGAGATTTTATAATTATTATTTAGTGTCTTGTAGGAGACTAGGGTGAAATATGATTTATGTAGTTACAAGTGTTACGAGTAACGACGAAAATATTCTGTACCAGTCTACCGAAGAGTGGAGCAGAGCTAGTATAAGGTAGGTAAGTTATTACAAGGTCGGCAGCGCGAGTGTGATGCCCCTAATATTGCAAGTGCCTATGAGCCATGGTAATAATTTTTCATCAGATGGACCCTGAGCTTTTATACCACTAGAGATATATAGAAATTAAGATCAAAATAATTATAATATTGAATTGCATCTGTCTTTACAATAGATTAGTATGGATATTGACAATTTTATTGTGCTCGTATAAATTCAAGATATTTCAAAGTTCCAGATCTTATGCAATGTTAAATTATATACTCTTAGTAAATTAAAGTAATTCTAAAGCACCCGATTTGATATATATTTAATATGTACATCATAAAGTATACTTCGAATTGAGATTTATGTGATGGCGCTTAGAACAGACTTCCTTCGTTTATAACTTTGTCTTATACCTCCTTATATTAGTTCTTAAAGCTTAGTAATAAATTCGGAAGCTCTCGAATAATCATGATCATAAAGTGCTTCGCTTTTAAACATCTTGCGCAATTAAGCTAACAATATCGTTCTTTGATTAAAAGGGAAGGTATTAAACTGATCTGAGTCGTTTAAATCCCAGATTATGTAAATCAGTACCGTTTGCTTGTCCCCAGATCTTTGTATAATAATGAATGCTTATTGTAAAGATTCACCAAGTGAACAATACTAGTAGTGGATTGACAGTGATCATCTTTTATTCATCCGAGAGGCCTTCATGTTGTTTTCTTCCGTCGATAGAAGAATATACAGCTTGCTAAAGGATTTTTTGACAAAGTGAATGGAATTTGGTAAAAGAAGATAAACGATATGAGATTGACCGTTTGGTAACATGTAAAGTAAGTTGTGTTTAATGAATGAACAATGACTGTTCGTTTGTGTGAATAATGGAAGAAACCTGATGACTGTTGAATAAATGAATATGTGTTGTATGTAAATGTATGACATACGTAAATAAGCATGATTGTATATACGTATACAGGGCGAAAAGGAGACACTCCTGAAGCCTATACACGGGATAGTACTCCTACACAACATATTGGGCATTAAAAAAAATTACGGCAACGCAAGTTCTTTTTTCATTTTTTTTTCTCCGTCGTATCAGTAAAGCAAAATGAAACTTATACCCTTTGTACAGTAATCATGGTTCTTTTTATAATTGCTAATGACCCGAAAACCTGACCTATATCTTGGAATTTTTTATATGATTCTGAGTGTTTCTCAATATTTATAGGCTTTTTTCTGGATTTTCCAATGCACAATAATCCTTTTAGTACTTAATCAATCATGTTTCTGCTATACTTTTTGAGAAAAAGTCTGTATTTTTTAAAACCAAACAGGTTCTCTCAATCACATATTCTGTTGTTCTTTAATATTTATGTGCATCATTTTTGATAATGCTTATCAAAGTAATACTTCAGTTACAGTTCTGTCCGCTGCTATCATTTATTATAAATATACGTAACAATATATTCGTACACTCAACAAACAAAAAGACCATTATTCTTCCATTAGCTGCCCTAATTCCTCAAACGGAAGGTCTCCAATTATGTAGATCTAATTTCTTCTCTTTTAGTTAAATGCCTTTTACGTTGTTAAGAACCCCTTAAAATATATACAATGCTTTTGGCATGTCAAAAAATTTACGTAAGCGCCCTTTAGCTTACACGGAGATGAATAAACGCTATTCATTTAGTGAATATGGACAATAAGCATTCATTCGTTTACACAGATTTGTGAACAATCAAACGGCATTCATCTATATAGTCTCTTTGATAACTGGCTGTTTAATTTCTCCGTTCTTAATCAAAGGGCGCTATTATCAACTTAATTGTGTGGGCCAATTAAGAACTAAACGTTTATTATAATAATAATTAAGCTTATTATATTTTCAACATCATAATACATAGTATAATTCGAGTGTTACTACAGTAACTGTTACATTAATCTTACTTCAATGTTGATGTTCCTTATTTGAATGAACCGGGTATGGTTTAATTTATTTTTAATAAGCTTTAGTTGCGGTATATGAATTGAATCTAAGGAATTGGATTTTAATTCGTTCAAAAGTCTAGTGATACTGGAAGAAGCTGTACCGTGGTTCACCGCTTCGTAGAAATAATAGGGGAATAACCGAACTTCAGTGGAGTGTACCGAATTGGAGTATTGGAAAACAATGAACGTCGTCGTGAGCCGATGTCTGAGACACGCGATTAAGTTTTAAAAGATGGGCGCGAATTGCGACCTCGCATTGTTCTGGACCAATTGCTGGAATAAAAACAAGGGAGAAATCAAAGGTGTGAAAATGTTCAATCCAAAATTGTCTTCGCATTCTGATAAGTGCTGGAATGTTTGTACTTGTAACCAGTATAAGTTATTTTCTAATAAAAGAATTTAGTACCCAGTAAAGTTTAAATATATTATGAAGCATTATTTTAAAATGGATAGGAGCAACTAACAGAATGACTAGTAATATAAAACCGAATTATACCCATTACGTTGTTTATAATATTTAGAAGGACAACTTTATGCTTATAACAGACTATTTGAATTATATACACATATATTATAGCATTTTGAATGTTGCTACGTAAATTATGTTCTGGTTATTTTGTATTTATACGATGTATTTTTATATAAAGGGTCATTGTCAGTATTCAGAAAAAAAATATCACGAATCGCTATCTCCATGAATTATTTGAAATAAATTCAAAAGAAGATATCCTTCAGATGATAGAGCTTCTCACAATTTTGCATAGAAAAAATATAAAGATATATGAAAAAAAAATATCTGTACATGATCCAATATTCCTCGTAGAAATATAATCAAGAGAGGGTGATGCGGCAGCTGTTTATCAGCGGACTGATCAGCTGTCGCACCAACATTTAATCAGCAGATTGTTTCAATACTTCCCTTAGGTTTCCTTTTTTGATATTCTAGGTACGGGTATGCTAAGGAGCTCATTTTTAATATGAAATATTTCATTTTTTCATTACTAGACGAGGAAGTTTTTAATACCAATTTTTAAGCATTTATGATAACTTTTCAACGGAGGAGTCAGCAAAGAAGCATGTCTATAACAATATTTTTTCTTTCCCCCCATCACCATCGCCCAAAAGACGGTTGCGTAGGAGAATGATCCAGAGTTTTATTTCGAGTTTCCCTTTTCTTGTACTGTTATAGTCTGCATATTTTTCCATTTGTCGGATAAAAATATTTTATACAAAAATAACTTGTAAGAAGAAAATAATGTACAGTTTACGCCTTCTGGAGAGAGAGATCCATGAGTACGTATATCTGTTTTCTATAAGTTGTAAACATTTTCCATCATTCCATTTACGGATGATAATAAGTGTTCTTCCTCACGGATAAAATCTCTTAATCACGTCTTAAACCCAAAAGGCTCTGACGTGGTTAACACAAGCCGAGCCAATATCGTATAAATCAGTATCTCCCATCAGGCTATGGTTACGGTCGCTTTTATATCTCAGACCTCCATACAAGACTCATAAGTGCCCGTGTCATTACATACAGCTCACTATATCTGATGAAAGCAATTTTTTACCACGGTCCTTACATTTTACGAGCGTGATGTTATCAGGAAGGGTGACTATAAGAGGCAGAGTTTATAGCGAAGTACGGAGATAAGAATTATCGCTGCAATCTTCGTTATTCAAAGAGTTTTTGAATGGATTTCAAATATTGTATCTTGGACTTGAAATCACCGAAATTTGTTAAGCACTGGGTAGTTAATAATGTCGAGTGTACACAAGAAATATTTTATTTTAATGTTCTGAAAATTTAATTTAATTTTCAAGCGAAATTAGGGGCGAGACTTGAATTAGTGATAGTTACATTTTTATGGGAAATGATTTACTAAAAGAATAGTATCTCTGATCCTTTTGCCTTCGTTGATATTAGAACAATTGCAGGGAACTTAAGAACTCTCTTCCTGATGGTGAAGCATCGCTGTGTCATTATGATGTGCCAAGTTTTCTCACATATCGAATCCATTACCGAACGACATTAGCATTAATGCCTCGTGTTGACTCCTAGTAACATGGCTTTTATTTGGATTTATTCTGTTTTGAATTTGGATTTACTGCTTAAGTATTAAACTCGTAGAGGTCTACGACGTAGCTAATCGTATACGCAGCTAGAGGTGACTTATTATAGAAATCTATTACAAAATGCGTTTGCCTACAATTTGCGGAGTCATTCGCCTAGCTAGCCTAGCTGGATCTCGGACTCTGAAGGGACCACATGGGATGCGACCTTGGGATAGGATGATACTTCAGGTTGAAACGAGTTATACTCTTAGAAATCAACCTTCCTTTTGTCTTGTTACAGATCTGCCGAGATTCGTGGGATCAAGCTCGAACGTTACAGTTGCGATCGGCAGAGACGGCGCACTCACGTGCAGGGTTGACAATTTACAGGGTTTTAAAGTGAGTACCATGATGGATCTCTACAAAAACTCATTATCATGATCACAGTTTTCAGAGGTACGGAAAAAAAACTTGAAATCTCAAAAAGTATCGGCCATATGGCGGATTCCGCGGCTTAATCGAAGTTCAAGTTGATGACAACGGGCTTATTCCCAGTTTTTTATACATTAATTAGACTCACGTCATCGTAACATAAGTATTTTTACTAAATCCAGATTTTTGTTTGAAATCAATGAGTGCTCAACAGGCAACTACTAAGAATTCAGAAACAGACAGACGGGGAAAGATGTGCCGGGGAGTGAGGAATATGCCAGATGCTACCTGACCCTCAACGGCTGATGTCCCGAGACATAACCGCTCCCTCTGGATTTCGCGCGTACATGAAAAAAATTCTACTAACAATTCCGTAACTTACGATAATTCGAAGCTAACTGTTAAAGCAATTATGTAATTAATGATATCAATTATTCACCGTGAACCCATTTTCCAACTACCCACAGAGTGAAATTTAACAATGTAATAACTATCCTAACGCCAATAAAACTATAAATTTAAATCTATGAACGCCAACTAATATTGTCAACCCTTGTCAAAACTCTGTTAGAATGTCGCGTGATGGAAACATACCAAAATTAAATACATATGAATAAATACAACCTTAGCACTTATTATGCTTGACTAACTGTAACGTAACTACGAGCGTTCGTATTATCCGACATATTTAAGTTGCTTTAGTTTTAGGCTAGTTCTTTTTCGTATGTTAACATTTTAAAATCCACCGTCTACTAACGTTACGAGTGCGTTATAATTCATTGTCAAGTGGTATGATGTGCCAAATTTGGAGCGGTGTTGTTGTCGGTCTCGTGTGTGTTGGTAGTTTGCCAAACGGGATTGTATTAAAAACTATATATGCGTTAATTAGAAAACTTCCACAAACAAACATGTATGATTGCTAAAGTTGGTAATCAATACAAGTTTAACAAATGAACACGAAACCGACGAAGTCCCGAAGGACGAGCTAAATTATGTACAACTAGTTGGGCGTATGTTTAGGTATACCATTCGCTGTGCTATATTTGTGGTGATATACCATTTTATTTTCTGAGCTCTGTAGTTAGACTAGTCGTAATCCAACATTCCGTAACCCGTAACAACTAGATATGATGATGAATTTTGGATTGGCTCGGTCCGAAATATTTGATGAAGCCCCATATAAACCGGTGGAGCCCTAGGTTATACCTAGTACATACTACTTGTAAATATTACGCCTATCGTAGGTGGCGTGGCTTCGCGTGGACACTCAAACTATCCTCACCATTGGAGGCCATGTTATTACGAAGAACCACCGGGTGAGCGTCAACCACGCCGACGGAGCCTGGACCTTGGGTCTCAGGAGCATAGAAACCTTAGATGGGGGACGATACATGTGCCAAGTAAACACGGAGCCTATGATGACTCAGACCCATCTGTTGCACGTGGTCGGTAAGAGTGCATTAAAATATAATTAAAATTCATAATTTAAAACGAATATTTTTAAATAGATAAACAGATTCCCTACTACTTCTATTGTCATTGAACTTTCAATGCCAGCCTGCCAAAGTTTTGGGTGTTTTTAATAAGTTCTTTCATAAATCTATACTAATATTATAAAGAGGAAAGGTTTGTTTGTTTGTTACGAATAGGCTACGAAACTACTGGACCGATTTCAATAATTCTTTCACTTCTAAAAAGCTACAATATCTAGGAGTAACATAGGCTATATATCATCACGCTGCCATCCAATGGAGCGAGGTAATAATCATAAATCTCAATCGATCCGGTAAACTTCTATACATTGGCGCTAATATCGACAGCAAGGAAAAGTAGTATAGAGAGGTCGAAGTAGAGAATCGAGTAGAGCCGTACAACGGGATAATGGACATCCACGCGGGCGGAGCCACAAGCAACAGCTAGTATATTATGTTTGATATGCTCTACGAGATCAGTCAATAGTTATTAAGGATGTTTTGTGCCAGTCCCTCCAGATATTGACGATGACAACAGCAGCAGCGAAGTGCTGGCAAACGAAGGGGATAACGCAGCGTTACGTTGTGTGGCCTCGGGCACTCCGGCACCAGACATCACCTGGAGGAGGGAAGACTACAGGCACTTCCATCTCAACAACCAGACACTAGGTAAATAGAAGTAGTATTTTTTTAAGTGCTTGCAGTACAAGTAATCGATATCAGAAGTATTCACGTTATCCTATCCAACTCAGCTAAATTACTTGTGAGAAAAGGTTTAAGTCTGTAGTATAACCAAAATGGCCGGGATTTAAACCCAGGACCTCTCAAATAGCAACCAGCTACAAACGTTACGAATTAGTTGTTTTGCCTAATGCAAAGATTTTTTTTCTAAATTCCTTTTAGTTTTTTTGACATTGCTTACGTATAATGTTTCTAATTAAATAGGCTGTGCTAGCTTACGAGTACAAGTAAGGCTTTGTATATTGTATCCAATAGTGATCACAACTTACTGATTCTCTTCAAATAAACAGCATTGGTTTTGTGAAGTTGTTTAATAAGTGTATTCGTTGTATTACGAAGTATAAATCTCCAGCCTGCTTTAATATTAATATATACATATATATAATATACTTAAAGAGTACATTAAAATGAGCTTAGCACTATATAAGTCGACAAACTCTCATCAAATTTTCAGTCATATGACTTTTTCATCGAGTTCGAACCAATTTTTTATTGCGTTGTCTTGCCAAACGTATTACGAATAAACGAATTGAAATGTAAAACGAATTAATGGTCAGTGCTTTTTTGAGTTGAAAGGACAGTTTACTGTATATTGTTGGAAATTTCTGATATTTAGTGAAAAAGGGTGAAAAAGTCTTAAGAATACATTTTATCGATCTACCCTCTTTCGAGTTTTTTTTATCACATGTCACAACACTGCCACAGGTTTCACTATAAACTCAAACTCGATTCGCATCACGTTATTACTCCAAAGAATTCATGATTAATATCCAGATTCCTCTAATAATATTGTTAATGAAAATTATAGTTTAAATACCTTTAAAATAACAGCAACTGTAAATCCAGCGTTTCCTGTAATGAGAGAAATATATATTGTTAATACTTGTTACGGTTTTTATGATTAATTTGCATGATACCATGATTAAACTCCAGATAAATAATTTCCCTATGATTGGAATAACGAGTAAATAAATGCAGATGGTCATGTGGTTTCATGAAAGAGGGTCAACATTGCAAACACGTTCAGTGCTACAATGGTGGCGCTCAGCTTGACGGCCTCATCAGATGCTTTTTCACGCCCCGCTTAAAGGACCCGGGACTGTAGGAAGAAGGATACACGTGCGCCGGCAAGAAATTCCAGGACTTAATGGTGCATAGCTACTCCATAGGCCACTGTGATCAATTTCCATCGGGATGGCCGTGTACTTGTCTGCCATCATCACCATTATTTGCTGTTTAGTTTGTATTTGCTGTTGTTAAAGTATTAGTGTGTTTTTATCAGTGTCTAAATGGAATGGCTCCTGGTTGAACTTCACAAGCGTGGAGCGAGTCCTCTCGGGAGCCTTCCTATGTATCGCGACCAACGGAGTGCCGCCATCAGTCAGCAAGCGGATTCTGTTCAATGTGATATGTGAGTAACTCCATTAACACACATAGTACATACAGTTACACCCCTTTCCTAACGGGATAAATGGAGACCAAACTTGAAATCGTAATGTAAAGGTATCAAGAGAGCGGAGCATTGCGATTGGTGGCCTCCACACACGCAAGTACACTTTAAATTACGAATCGATGTTTTCACTAACTATGACTCTAGTTTACCAACAACTTTCGCTTCTTCTACTTTCTTAATTGCTCGCTAATGTGAGAGAGATGCTTGTTGGCATTTTAAAGAAAGGCCATATCAGGAATATGGCCTTTCTTTAAAATATTCTCCCTTAAAACACATATTCAGTACTTACATTATTATTAACTATGTTTTTTATACATAGTGAATTTATTAAATTATATAAAATAAATATTCTAGGACAATCTACATAACGTCACCTAAGTAAGTAAGTATGGATTATTAAAGTATTAGTAAAATAAAACATGAAAAAATGTTAATGAGGCGAGGTTTCGGTAGAAGCAACATTCGCCGACCTTCGGAGAAATATGAAAAATTAACATTGTTTACTAGACCCCAGAAATTTCAACTTTAATGTTTGTTTATGCGCTGGAGAACTGCCAAACGACTGTAAAACATTCTTCATTAGTAAGAAATGTAACATAGAAATGTAAATTCAAGAGAAATGCCTTTCAGAAGGTTATTTTTGGATAAAAAACAACTTAATCTAGAGCCAATTAGGTTCAAGGTAGTTGTAATGACACTATTTTCCGATTGCGTCGCGTTATATTACTTCGTTCTACAAGTTCCATATTCAGGGATAGAATGAGATGGTGATTGTCTCGGAGATTGATTCAGTTATCTCAAATAACACCAAACTTAATAATTATTTTAGGTGGTTTAAGAATCATGGGGGATTCTCGCAAGCAAAATTGAAATACGGCATTAGGCTCACCCCCTATTACGTGGGACCGAATACAATGATTGCTGAAATTTGGGTGTTAATTCATCTCTTATACTCAAGATACATTAAATTAAAATTATACATTTTATTTTTATTTATTTTTAGTTGGTATAAAATAATTTAAGTTTTTAAAACAAAAATATTTTAATTGGAGGGTTACAGTATATTAAAAGTAAAAAATATTTTTTATAGTAGTTTAGTGTTGTATCATAGTTCATTCTGGTGGGAAATAAGTGTGAGCGTATGTTTATACGAGTATGTACTTATGTAACAAAATAATAATTCTAGATAAATATTATAATAACTTCATCACTAACAGTCGGCCCATCTGTATGGGTGGGGAGAGTAGCAGTACGAGCGCCTTTTGGAGGCTCCGTCACGCTGCAGTGTATAGCTGAAGCCTATCCGATGCCGCAGGTCTACTGGGTGCTGAATAACGAACACAGGATTGTGAATGGTAAGTTTAATAATAAACACTAGTAGGTAAATTCGATTTTATATCGACAACAACATTGTTAAGGTGCGCGTCCATTAGCCTGCGTCGGACGCACCCCACGCACGGCACGCAATGAATTTTAGTTTGCTTTGTATGATTTTACACAGCGCTGCGTCCACTTATTACGTACGCGATTTTCTACGAATTTGAATGCCGGCTTACTATGCGGCCGGTGCGGATTAGTGGAGGCAGCGCTGTGTAAAGACATAAAAAGCAAACTAAAATCCGTTGCGTCCCGCCTTGCGGTGCGTCCGCCGCGGGTCAATGGACGCGCACCTTAAAGTTTACCTTCATTTTATTTCTGTTGTCAGGCACAAAACATCGCCTCAGTTCAACAACGCGCGGATACCGTCATACGTTTAGCCTGACAGTAACGGACATGTCGCGAGACGACGCCGGCGCATACCGTTGCTACGTGGAGAATATGCGCGGCAAAGCTCAGGCCGAGCTGTTTTTACATTGTAAATATCCTTAGTTATCTTGAATTTAAACTTCTTCAAAGGAAGAAGTAGTGCATAATATTAAAATCTACACACATTGGCCAGCTTGTTGGCACAACAAAGCTTATTGACTGAATTGCTATTAATGATATTTAGTGAGAAAACATATACCTTCAAACAATCATTCAACTATTCTTTGACAGCTCACTGAATATAGTCTTCTCCCACTGTAAGGAGGGTTTAACCTACAGTTTTCATTCTGGCAACACCTTGCAACACTGAAATGAGATTTTTTAAATTGCACCTTGCAACACCGAAATGAGTTATATTTTTACACAAAATCTGATGATTGAAAATTCTTAAAAAAAATATCTACAATATAATTTTGTTTATAGTATTATTGCAAATGACATTTTCAAAGTATTGTGTATCTCTGTACAGTGTTGACTACGACCACGACCACAACGACCACATCTACGACTAGTACGACCACACCATCGCCGCCGACCAGCTCGCAGTCACCATGTACGATATCTACAATTATTTTTCATAAAACCTAGTGGTTAGATATTGACCATGTCCATGGCGACGTGTGCAACATGGAGGGCACATCCACACCCTCGCTAGCAGCCCTATAGCTATATTAGAAAGTACTAAATAAAAGAAAGTATAGAACTAAAATGAAATATTATGAAGTTTTGGCTCTATGGTAACATCTGCAATTCTAATAACTGCATAGTAATCATGTTATTGTTTTGTAAAATACTCTTATCTTTAATCTGAAATTCATTGTCTGAAAGTCAATGACAATTTATTTATTTCTTAGTTTTTCGGCAGGTTGTCTTGTTTTTCTGATTAGAGGCTTCTAATGAGAAACATTTATTTTAGATGGTACTGAAACACATTGGAAGGCTCTCAACGACCACGGACTTGACAATCCTTACATTGTACTAAGTCAACAACAATTGCAGAATTTAGGTGAGTATTATTAATAATTAATACAGAGTCATTGTCATTACCTCTTCTCGCTAATCATTGACTTATTATTATTAGGATTCTGTACTTAAATTTCATGAATTATCGGTTTTTGCTCACAGAAATGGAAACAACTATATGACCAGAGGCCGGGGAACGTCCCTGGAGAGACGGGTGGCCTCCACAGCATGACCTTGGAGTCACATCACATGCTAGTCAATTGATCCTTTTGGTTTCAATACTAGTGCTCTTAGCGTGACCTAAGAATGTGCCGCGGTGCTACTCACTGTGTTACCCACTGTGGCACAGTTCGTCATGAAATAAGAATAATAGCCCGAGAGCCCACGACCAAAACCATGTCTCATAGCAATACGGCAAAAACCCTATAAAATCGTTAGATTGTATGATTCTGAACCCGACTAGGTGTGTAGTAACGGTCGAAAGTGTAGCAACTGCGTGGGAGGCCATTTCTGCTGTGTCAAAAAAAAAAGACAGTCGGTATTATAGCAATACGTCTGATAGTGAAAATGTACATAGATTTTATAATTGTATTACGAAAAAGTTTGTTTTCAGACATTTTGCGCGTAGCATGTAGCCTGAGCGCATTTTTGAAAATGTCAACAAATTTAGCCGACTTGTATCATAGCAATACGGATAATTTTTTTTTTCAACTTTTCGTATTGCTGCCATGATTACCAAAAACCTGTTTTCAGACACTTTAAGTGTAGCATATACTCCCAAAAACGAAAATAACGTTTAACGTTTCGACGACGATTCCGAATCCGACAGCGATTGAATACGAGAATATTTTGTAACTTTGAATAAACCGTTTTTTTTTCAACTTCATCCCAGTTTCCTTTTGTGCGATTTATTTCAGTTCTTCAAGTTCAATGTTACGGTTTCGGGTAAATTCTTTGTTAATTATCATCTAATAAATTCAGGGTCGCAACGTATTCATTGGTTTGTAACAGAAAATTCAAGATGCCTCAATACGATTTTTAAATGATATCTGAGTATCGCAAAGTTGTCTGATAGAGAAGGTGCTACACTTAATTTGTCTGATATAAATTTTTTGCACATGTGGACAACTTATTTTATCATGTCCAACAATTTTCAGACATATTGCTATGATACCGATCGGTAAAATTTGTTAACATATTCAAAACGGTCTACAAATTTATTGCGTTCACATTTCCGTCTGAAAATTGTTTTGTTCGCATCAAATAAACAAAATTTAGTAATAAAAAAGATTTTCAGACGTATTGCTATGAGACATTTTTTTTGTCTCATTTTTAATTTTATTAAGTGATTTTACGGGTTTGCGCTACACCACTAACGTCTGAAAAATATGTTTCCGGTATCTCAGAACTATTATTCAACTACAGTCTGCAAATCAGACATATTGCTATGATGCAGTTCGGTAAAATTCTTTGACATTTTTGAAAATTCGGTCAGATCAAACGCTACGCGGAAAATGTCTGATATTGGTATTTTCGAGTTCAGAATAATCGTATCTATCGATTTGATGCGGTTTTGGCCGTATTGCTATGAGACAAAAATTTTGGTCGTGGGCTCTCGTACTATAAGTTTTTTTGTAAGAATCGAGATTGTGAAACAATATTTAGATGAAACATCACTGATAAGGACTCAGTAGTAAACTGTTGCCATATGAGAAAATCTAGATGAAAAAATGTTGTAAAATTGTTTAATTTATAAATAGGTACTAATTTTACTAAATAATTGTAAATATTTAAATTAAGTAAAAAAAGTGCTTGATGTACATTTTTCACACAAAGTTATATAAGATTACTATATACATAAGTAACTAGGTACTTGCGAAGCGAGTATTTCAATAATATAATTATAAACATTGCTACTCCGATGTACCTACTTTGATCTATAAATAAAGTTCTTATAAAACATATACGTTATAATGTTATTTCAACCAAAGCCCCGCGAATCAACAACTTCACACTAATTAGGTAGGTAAATGTAACTTTCTTTTACTTACACATACAATTCTATAAATAAGTTTTGTAATTTCGATGATTTTTTTTTATTTAAAAGAAACATAATAATGTGTGGTCTACGAAATCATCTTATAAGAGACCTGTTCTACTTATTGGTTTATGAATTTAATTTTATGTTTGATAGGCTCACGTTTGACCACTATCTCACGTGGTAGTAAGTGAATAGAAAATGGTTACCTTGGCCTATGGACGTTTGCAAGACCAAGGATTGCAAACGTCCATAGGTATACTCGTGCTGCCGACCAATGAGAGAAGAGGGGGGAAGGGATTATAACCCTCGGAAATATTCAATCATACATACATAGTCTCTACTGCAAATATATCTGCAGCCGAATACTACTAAATGATTATAAAAAGTCCTGATCTTCCTCAGGACTCCTCCGGACTGCTCAATTAGGACGGAAGATACCGTTATGTCATAAATATTGGGAATTACGGTCGCAAAGATTAGCCTGACTTTAAAATTTTACTTAGTTATTATAACCTCTAAATACCATGTACAAAGTAAGTTAAGGTATGCGCAGACTTCTATATGTGTGTGTGTCTTCGGTAGTAATAATATGGGACACTGGCATCGGGTAAGTGGTTTTCTTAAAGGATAATGCAAATCTACAATAACAAAAGTCCCTTGAGAGAGGTCTGTTGTGGAAAGTAGATGCTTGCTCAAAGGATGTTTTTTTGTTTCTATACGAGGAATCCGTGAGGTATTTCGGTAGCCAATACTTACATAAAGGTAATGTATATGTACAGTCTCATTTACAATAAAAGTAATATTATTCGGTGTCATAAATTTTACGAGTACAGTCGCCTGCACGTAACCAGTATAAGCTCTTAAGTTTATAGCTTCACGTAGTTATAAGTGCGAAACTCATACAGTATTTGCTTCAGAATGAACATGTCTGTTGTCTGAAGAGCTATGCGATAATAAAGTTAATTCCAGAATATTATATAACTAGTTGGTGCCCGCTGCTCTGCGGTTGATGTTGGTTATCGTACAGTGCAATATAGCCTATGTTACACAGCGTGAATATAGCTTTACAATGGTGAAAACATTTTTGAAATTGGCACAGTAGTGATTTTATTTTGATTTTACAGTTTTGATTTTATTCATTACAAGCACAGACACACACACACACAAGAATATTAAAATCTCCTCTTTATAATATTAGTGTAGACGTATATTGATCATTAAAATTTGGAACATCAGTTACCAAATTTCAAGTTTCAAGTCTCAGCGGTATATAATATTCATGATTCAGTCAACCAATCGCGATAAGTTATAGTACGTGGTGCTATTATGTGCCATACAGAGTGTAAGATATTCTTACGCCTACTAATATAAAATAATAATATGATGACTGAGAAATAAAAAATCATTTACTGTGTTTATAAATCACGACATATAAATAACTGCCTAGAAAACGATTATTTTGATTTCTACACGTTATTTTGCGATCAATCATCTCATGTTTGTGCACATTTTATATTAAATTTACCAAATAATATTAGTAACGCAAATATTAGCGTCAATGCCGTAGGCATTTGATATTAACATTCGGTCGTGTTTGAGCACAAATAGTGTACTGACAATAATGACAATGTTCGTCGATATCAAATAGCGACTAGTTCCAGATAACAATATCGACTGTAACAAAATTATTGTTTATTCTGACGAGAATTACACCCGACCAATAAAATATTTATTGGGAGTACTCTGTTACGAGATACTTCTATTATTATTAGATTTAGATTCAGTCACAGGCCAATAACATGTTCGATTGATGGATAATGTAACAGTAGGTACTTACTATAAGTTGATATTTTATTCACAATAAATCTGCCAAAATATATTTTGAATATTTTTACTTCAAATTGACTGAATTCATTGCAATTTTTCATTATGTACAACAATATGAAAAATAACAATGAATTTACTACTGAATATATTAACTTTTCCTATATCTATGCCGTAAACGCTCCTCTTGGCCTACCTCTACCTCTTTTTCCTTCTAGGTTCCCTTCTATGATATTTGTCAAAAACAAGTCGTGTCCTATCAGGTGGCCCATCATCTTTCCTCTTCGGTTTTCGATTATTTCCAATATAGACTAATAGATATACTTTATAAGAATATACAAAAAAAATCTAATCATTATTTTGAAGGTAGGAAGATAAAAAACCAAATTAAAGAGAACAATTTAGTCGTTCGTTGGCAGATATCTATATTAAGACGTCATTGTTGGTTCAAGGGTCCCCTCTAGTGCGGGCGAGCTAGCGAGACAGAGAAAGCTCTATCAATCAGCATCAAATCGCAATCTTTCAAGGGTAGGTTGGCCACATGAACAATCCATCAAAATAAATCCCTTCATAGCATCTCGTAAACAAAGGAGACGTTACCTTGGAAAAAGGCAAATAAAATATCAAATTAAGTAAAGTGCGATCGTCTGTCAAGCGCGGGCGATGATTTCCCAGGAGCGATTGACTGTGGATAACCCTTCTGTTAACGCGCCTTCGTGTCAAGTTTACGCGATAAAAATAAACTTCAAATGTTTTTTTTTATCGCGTCAAGTAGATTATGTAATTAGGAAGATACGTTTCATATGCTTTATTTGGAAGTAAAATGCTATTTCTGCAGAAAGAAGGCAGGACGCGACGGTATCTCCGTTCCAATTGAGCAGTTCGACTGTGAAAGTACCGTGGCACTAGACAATACTGCGGCTAATAACAACCTTGAGTTGTGTTCCTGGCGGTGAGTAGGGTACCCAGGATTCCCTGGAGAGGATTGTGATGTTGTTGTATGCGCAGTAAGCACGTAATATACGGCAGGGCTAACTGCACTGATTACAGTCACAGACTGACTCAACGAATTTGTGATCGTGGTCAGTGCAAACCGATCGAAACATCAAGCAACTCAAAGGTTATTCCCTATTCGATTTGATCGCGTTCTCTCTTCACCTGGATCAATCGAGATTTATGTTGTCAAATACAACATACATCTCGATTGATACCAAAGGTATTTCTTGATTATTATGAGAGAGACTGTTGTCTGATCCCCCAGTCCTGAAAAAAAGCTAGCACTCGGGCCTTGCTCGTCCATCAGAACTCGCTAACATTTTAAGTTGGTCCGTGGCAGATCTTTGTGATTAATTTTCCGTGCCAATTTTACGAGTATAAGCGGTATCATATTATCACAGATATTGTCGAAAAAAGTTTAATTTAATCAAAGTATATTGTATACACTTGTACTGTTAAAGTGAATCAGGGTACCCTCTTTATTCCATCTCTCTCATTACCTTACGAATGGTATCCAAACAACGAGGGTTCTCTCAACAAGATTAGCTAATGAAATCTACAAAATTTCATAGTGATTTTTTCACGTGATTGGTTTTTAGGGCTTTACTGTCAATGCTGCTTGTATATTGACAATACAGTAGCTTATATCTATAATATTATATTCTCACTATTCCACTAAGTATTCAATTAATATTTTTTTTCAATGAGTAAAGGTAGTAAGAAAACATACTAAATAACCCAAACTTATATGAGTATTGTATTTTCCTGTTAGATTGAATACTAGGTACCTATAGTAAAAAAATCAATGTTTGGAAATCGCCCCCAATTCCCAAGAGGTCCATGTAACCTAAAATAAAAGGGATGTGGCCACTTACCAAGAACAGCTACACCGTCTTCTGATCTGCTTTTGTTGATGTGCACTAGCTAAGAACGTTCGTATAGATATATTGATACACTATTTCACCGATACAGTCCCACACTTATTCCGCAAACAGGATTCGGAGAACCAGTCACAACCGTATCCCTTTCGTAGAGCACTAGGGATTTCCGACACTGGTAGTATCCGTATTCGAAAACTAAGAAGGCGGTATAACGCAATTAAATGCGAGCGCGCACGCGACCGACCCGTACAATAGTTTTCGTCCGAGTGTGACAACACAAAACCGTCAGCTGAGCGACAAGAGTGTATAACTACCCGCATTTAATATTAATTTCCGGAAAAAACAATATTACTTTCAAAGTATCGTTAAATAATTTTACATTAATTGTTAAATTATTTTTACGATGAAATGGAAATGAGGAAGAAAATGAAATTAAACACACAGGCGGGGAGTTCATCCTCACAAATTACGAAATTGCGGTATGAAAGGAACTTCATCCCGCGCACGCTCAAGCTGTGGAACGACTGAATGGAGTTCTTCAAGTAGGGCATTAAAATATTTCTACAGGGTCGGCAGTATGAGTGTGATGCCTCTGGTGTTGTAAACGTCGGATCGTCGGTAAAACAGGTCGTGTGCTTGTCTGCCACTTAATTGGTATTAAAAATGGTTTCATGTATAAAGTTATTATATTGCATGACTAACCCAAAATTATATAAAACTAGCTGACAGGACCGCGGTAGCTTAATGGTAAACAATGTACTGCTGAGATGAGGTCTCGGGTTCGATCCCTGGTTTACCATGGCACGCACCAATGCCTTTTCGATGCGTCGTTATGTGTGTATTTATCGCAGGTTTATAAAGGTTTAATGGCAATTGGTTCGCTATTACATTGGGACCTAAACATAAACTGGCGAAAGGTGGGTGCTAGCATCTCTGCCTAGCCTTTCAGGGATATAGGCATGAGTTTATGTATGTATGTATGTATGTATGTATGTATGTATGTATGTATGTATGGTCTATCTGATTACAGTGGCACCTACCGGGGTCATTAAATTATTCTAATGGTGTGTAGTATATGTGTACAAGTGCAAGCAATAAATTTATCAACGGTGAAAGGTACTGAAGCGATTAAATTTGAAAAACGAAACCATCATTGATTCTACATGTTAGGTCCATTAGTGCGAGTACTTATTACTTATTGTGGACAATGTGATCGCAATAACAGTAAAGTATTTTTTTTCTTACCCAAGTAATACATGGCAAAATGAAATTTATGAATCAATAAAGTCTAAATGGCGTTCAGATCCCATATTCGCGTATTGCTAGCGTTACACTTTTATGAGTTCTTCAAAAACATTTGAACTACAATATTACTGTAGTATCACTGCTGTAACTCTTAAGGTTCTCGAATTAGGGGCAAGTGTCGAACGGCAGCGCGACTGACGCACGTTTGCGACGACAGTCCCCAAGAATTCAGGGTAGAGGTAAATGCGCCAAGTTCACCATAAAAGGTATGTAAATGTCTTCTGTTTTGCATATTTATTTTAGAAGAAAAAGTATAAATTGCGTCCTGTTGGTATTAGATTTAATGTTTTCATGTAGGGTTTTGTTTCAGGGACCATGGGAGTTAGTGATACACCTTTTTTTGAAGTTGGTCAGGTGATTGAGGTCGAGGTAACGTTTTTTGATTAGCTCTCTTTCGTTTCTTCTTGAAACTAACCAGGGATGGTAAACTGGTTAGTAAGTTACCTTTTTCTATTATAGTAGAAGAAATAATCACACGCCTCAGAGACAAACAATTTTTAAACTGATTTTATAAAATTAAATAATTGATCACATTTTTATTAATGTAATGCAAATCTATTATTGATGAGTTATTAAATAATATAAAAACGAAGGTTGTTATGTTTTTATTATAAGTTTTTCTTTTTGATTACTTGTTTTTTATATAGAAAAAGTCAATTTGACGTCATCTCGCCTGCTAAACTGAAGGCAAAGTTTCAGGAAAGAGGGTTAGTATTACAAATATATACAATGTTACAATGGTGGCCCTCTTATAACTATCCTTCCTGACTATATTCTGTAAAATAATATGGAGAGGCAGTCTGGCACTGGCATAATGGTAATACAAAGAAACATTTATCGTTGTACCATTTCCATGTACCATGTACCATTTCCGCACCTCTGTAACACAAGACACAGGTACAGCTAATAAACGTTGTACGCAATGGCGCAGACGATACTAGGGTGTGAGATGGAACAATAATTATAACACCTACACATTTAAATATCTAAAGGTGCTTCCAGATTTGTGACATGAACAGCGAACCGGACGGCGTGAAATCAAGACATGACGTTGAGTGTCGACGTAACAACTTATGGTATGAGCGCACAAATTAGAGTTGTGCTGACACGGTCACCAGTGAACGCAGCTGATACGCAATGGACACGCACTTCTGACTCGGTAATGATAAAATGTTACGTAAATGTATATGCGACTTAAGACATAAACTGTATAGTTTTATTCCAACTAAAATAATATTTTACGATTACTGTAGAACAAACCATCAAGAATTATCAGAATGATAGTTAGCTTAGCTGACTTTATTCTGTGTGGTTAACAAAACTATAAAAAAATGGTACATTAGCAGTCTAACATGGTGACTCTCAATTTTCCTAAACTGACACGGAAGATGGAAGTAAAACTACACTTTTGTACTCATATGTCACCAAATAAATATCCAATATTAGGTTATATCAACTAGTTGTCAACCTAGTTTCATTTTCTCTTTGTTTTAAAATTCTTTCAGCACGCCTGCCAAATGTGGCGTGGATTGAAAATGAGGTCGCGAACCTCTTTTAACAGTTTTTTTTCGACAATTTTATACAGCTTCTTTTGCATTCAGGTCTCTGTGTGCCCGTTATTTTGATACTTTCCAGACAATATATTACGTGCCTCTTACGCTTTAAGTCTGCAAAGAAAACTTCTGATTTTATTATATATTTAACTGTATATTTATTCTAATTCTTATGGTTATAAAGTAAAAATATTCATGAATTATAGGTGGACACCTAAGGGAAAGCGGTCACCGTGGCCTATGGATGTTTACAACACCAGGGGCGTTTAACTCGTGCTGCCATCTGTGTAGGAACCTTCTAAATATAAGCAATATTTTTTTTTCTTTATAAGATGACGCCTATATCCTCAAACGGGTAAGCAGAGGTGCTAGCACCCCCATTTCGCCAGTTTATGTTTAGGTCCCAATGGAATAGGTGGCGAGCCTATTGCCATAAACCGGGCACTTATAAGCCTGCGATAAATACACACATAATTTCAAAAAGCATCGAAAAGTCATTGGTGTGTGCCATGGTAACCTGGGATCGAACCCGAGACATCGTCTCAGCAGTCCATTACCCATACCGCGGCAATAATATTCTTAGATAATGCTACACAGCGTCATTTAGATTTAAATTAAGTATGCTTGTACTTCACCCCGGGCTAAATCATGGCAAAGCATTATTTTATATAAATTTTACTGTTCATATTTTTTTACTCTTAGTATTAATTTATTAGACAAAGTGAGTGACTGTCCATATTTAAATTTGGCATTTTAAATTCGCTAACGCGGTAATGAGTAGATTGTAAGTTACTCTATTTACACTAGTAATAATAACTTCATGCTTGTAAGATATTTTCTTGTACCTTTGCGTGAAATATAAACTGATATGATAGCAGGTATGGCCCAGTCAAAACATAAATGACCACAGCCCAGCGGTGCATACGTCATCGCGTGACGTAGTAGCTGACGCTCAGTAAACGCTGTGGGCTTTATTCTTTTGACCCTTTTCTGCCAAAATGACAGTTTGTAGATTCATATTTGTTTTATGTGTACATTTTTTTGATAAATTACTTCATGTCTAGGGAACGACGCTTGACACGTGTCCGATATATCAAGCAAGCTATCTCTGACCATGTATCTTTTCTTAAACACCTCTGACGACGGTAAGTAGGATCGCACCCAGTAGTAAGAACTGAAAATTCTCTATTACTCTATATGACAATGGTCAACATGTGCACAATCTTATATACAAAAATCAATGTCACTTTTCGTTGTAATTGTATAACTCAAAATCGGGCTCACCTATCCAAACCAACCAAATGTTCAGGCTTTGTTCGGACTATTTAGTAGATGGTTTATGTGAAGTTTACAGAAAATCGGTCGAGTGGTTTAAACATGCCACAGGCGAAGCAGGGGCGGGTCAGCTAGTATTTTATAATGATAACTGATTACTCAGCTCTAGCTGTACACTCGTAAGTTATATCGTTAGGAAGTGATCACGTGATCTATGAGTGGACGAGTAATAAAACGATTTGCTTACTAAACTGCGCAAACATCCTATCCTCCTCATCCTATGAGTGGAATATAAATCACCAGTGCTTTATTTTGAATTAATAGTCCACTGCTGGACATAGACATTACACAAAATATTCAAGCCTTTGTCTTCGGCATCCAGTTTCAGCATACCCATTTTTTACAAAGTGCCCATTTGGCGGCAATAGGCTCGCCCCCTATTACGTGGGACCGAAAATCATAGGTGGCGAAATGCGGGTGTTTAATACACCTTTGCCTACCCCTTCGGGGATTACGGGCGTGAGCATATGTATGTAATCCCTATCATAGTTGCTTTGCCTTCACTGGAATATTTGAACAAAATATTATAATACTGATAGGCCTACCGGTTTAACAGTGATTGGTAATAACGCGGACAGATCTGCGGGAAGCAGCTAGTTGTAAGTCATATAGTTATGCCAGACATTATTGAATAGTTTTAAAACAAACTGTATTCCCCTAGTTAATCAGGCAGTCTGACGACAGGGGAGGCTAACTTCATACCTAGCTAGTAATATTCCGAGAACTTTGAAACTTGAGGTAAGTGTAACTCCCGGGAACTATATATTAATTAAAACATGCCTGTGAGTATTGACAGCTCTCACAGATATCGATCGTTATTTATGCTAGATGAGGTAGGACACGACGGTATATTCGTCCCAATCGAGCAGTCCGACTGGAGAAGTACCTCCACCCTACAGAATATCGCCGTTCAATAACCTTGTGTTGTGTTTTCGGTGGTGAGTAGGGTAGCCAGAGCTCACTAGAGAGGTATTGTGTTGTCCGTGGGGAAACCAAAGGCTTATCCTACATCTTTTGCGCTGACGACACAGAATGTCTCTGTTCTTACAGGGGTTGCGGCACGAGTGTTATTCCTCTGGTGTTACACTCGCCCATAGGTCAAGGTAACCACTTACCATCAGGTGGGCCGCGTGATTGTCTGCGACATAAGTTGTATAAAAAAAAAAGTTCAGAAATTTTACCAAATGGGAACGTAGTAGAGTCAACAAAAATACCCACCCAATAAGAGGTTAATATGCATACGTCATCGCTAAAGACATATTAGTGTACATATTACACTTATGTGTGTACCCACATATCAAAAATAGCTCATAGATAATTTATGTACAATCATTATTTCATATGAACTGATTCTAAATACAGTCCCAAACGAAGTAAACAATTTTACCCGCAAAAAGACTTTGGGTCAAGCTAAAAAAAATTAAACCTTTTTTTTAAATAAACAAGCTTTTAAATGCTCTAAAACAAAGAGATCCCATTTTGAATGCATTGAAACCTCGAAATTCGATTATTTTTTGTTGTTTACTTTAGGAATTCCTATGGCCACCTTCCGACTCCATCTTGAGATCAGTTTATGGTACCATGTTATTGCATTGTCACCGTCACCGTAGTTACGCAAATAAACCAAATTTCAACCTGATCTAACGACAGAATGTGGTTCTAATTTACTTATGTAATGAACAGTACAAGTTAAATAAAAGCTATCACAAAATATCCGTTAACACTTTTTAACAGACAACTTATTATAAGCGTGTTTGTTAATCACTACATAGTATAAAACAAAGTTGCGTTCTCTGTCCCTATATCCCTATGTCCTTACGTCCATTTCTATGCTTAAATATTCAAAACTCCGCAACGGATTTTCATGTGGTTTTTAATAGATAGAGTGATTGAAGCGGAAGCTTTACATGTATATAATATCATGGTACAAGCAACTGGTGCGGAATAGAAGTGAAAAATGTTGCAGAAACGAGGTGACGTGGCCGAAGTTGCGCGGGTCAGCTAGTGAATAATATTTCTTAAAAATATCCGTAGGTATCTACTATCTGGATGTCAGGTGGGTGAAGTTTCTTGTAATACATCACTCCTAGATGATTATGTAATGATATTCATGTGAATAGTAGCATTTGTTTGCTCCTCACTCAAGATTCAAGACCCTGCAAGTGAAAAAAGTAACATTAATAATTTCTTGTTGTACTTAACTTATTAAAGGGAGACGCGACGACATTGTGCCCATTGTTCTGGTATAATAAGTTCCATCGAGTGGGTGACTCGATGGAACGTCCACGATCAAATCAAATCAAATTAAATCATTTATTTTTTGCTGAAAACACTGTTACAATGTCGTCAATATAATATAATTTGTTTCAAGTGTTTCGACCTTAGAGTAGGCATGCAAAAATTTTATAAACTGGTACAACTGTGTTACGTCTTAGTCAAATACCATAATAATAATATACTGTCATAGATTAAGTTGTCAAAAAGAAAATGAATGGATTATACAATTATTATAATTACATTTAGCGGTCATTTAGATAATCTCTTATACTATAATAACATTTGTCTGCTAAAAAGCTATATAGTTTCTTCTTAAATATATTTAGGTTTAGTCCCTTTATTTCTTTAGGGAGTTTGTTCTATAGCACAGCAGCCACATGAAACACACTTTTGTGCATCAGAGTAGTGTTGGTCTTACGTATGCACAATCGATATGCATCTCGTTGTGATCGGTTACTATTTTCTGATGCTAATTTAAATAAGTTGGGATTGATTTTAACAAAAAGCGTGACTTCATAGATGTACAGACTAGGCAGAGTTAAAATTTTATGTTTCACAAACAGTGGCCTACAGCTTTCAGTCGTCTGTAGCCCAAACATAGCTCTAATGCATCGTTTCTGCGCCACAAATACATCATCGTCATCAGTAGAATTCCCCCAATAAACCACACCATACCTCAGTACAGAAACCACCAGGCCATGATATGCTGTTAGTAATGTATTCACACTCACAATCTGAGCCAGTTTATGAAGAGCGTAGGCCACTTACCAACGTGTGTTTACAACATCTTTTACAAAGTTAGCGATAATATGCTTTTAATTATTTTGATACTAGTATCAACTACGATTGTAAGAATAGTCGTTGAAACATTCGCCATCATTCAAAATTATGAAATTAGATTCTAATTTTTGTCGGTAAATTTGAATTAGAATATAACTCACTCGGTTTGTCACAATTCTTATACTGTAAGCCAATATAAAATCATCGTTAACTAATTATTAATTAAGATAAGGTGGGCAGTGTGTTTGTGATGCAACCTACTACAAGCTGCAGTTATATCACAGGGAAAGTGATGATGCTTTGTAACTTCATGCACTGACGCGGCAAAGAGTGAATGACAACATAACTGCAAAGTGCTTTGTAACGCATTTCATATTACTAGTAATATGCAGAATAGTAAGTTATAAAGGCGGTAAACTTTGAATGACTACTTACGTGTGCAAATTATATACATGTTTCCGTTTTTACGTATGGAATTGGGGTTGGCAAACACTGGTACCTACGTGCATTATAGTCCTACCAGATTCCTGATAAATTGGTTAAGTTCGTCAATGTTCTAGAAACTTATAAAATAAATAAATGGATACGAGAGTGCGCCACAAGTCTAACTTTTATATAACCTACTAGCTGACCCGCGCAACTTCGCCTGCGTCACCCCGTTTTTGCAACATTTTTCATTCCTGCTCCGCACCTGTTGGTCGTAGCATGATGTTATATACATATAAACCTTCCTCTTTAACCATTCTATCTATTAAAATAAACCGTATCAAAATCCGTTGCATAGTTTTGAAGATTCAAGCATACAAAGGGACAAGAAAAATAGGGACAGAGAACGCGACTTTATTTTATACTATGTAGTGATTACCTAAAAAATATCAATAACGAGTACTATCTATCTACAAACCTACCTATAAGTTAGTCTATTTCCAAAAGGAATTTAAACTCTACGCAATCAAAAAAGGAATGGTACGTACTAACATTACTCTAGTGATAGTGATGAAAACGAATTTCAATCATTCAAAAAAAGTATGGGACAGTCCTGAAATTAACAAACGCATTGTGGCTCCCCTTCTGGGACCTGCATACATTATGTGAATAAAAACCGTAAAAAAAGTATTTACATAATGGAATACTCCACGGCACTCAACAAATCATTTCGCGGCTGGTTGATCTAGTGATGTGACTAAACTCGCTGAAACAACTCGAGCTAATTCAGCGCGATGCTGTTTGATGCGATAACTCGACATGAGTTGACAACTTCGATTGATGCGATTACAACTCGCGTTTATTAAAACTTTAGTGACATTTTTAAATTTTAAAACCTGTAGTGTAAACTAAACTTCAAAGCGGCTTTTAAAATATGTAGAAAAATAAAAAAAACGCTCTATAAAACGTATGTGGAGGTTTTTTTTTAATACCGATACACATACAATACAACACAAACACATAATAGTTCTCTTATAGTTCAATATTAAAAACGAATGTGGGTGTTTTAACAATGTTGCAGCAGAATACTGCATTACCTCCAGTTTTTGGGAGGATTACCTCCTTTGTTTTATACTAAGTAGATGGATTATGATGATATTAATTGCATTTTTCTCTGTTTCCTTACATACACGTTTAAGTAGTATATACTACAGTAAAATTGATGGTAAATTTTTTGCATTAACTTTTTTGTATTAAAACACTGTCGAACAAATAAGGTTCCACAACACTGGATCGTCGTTATCTCCGCCTAAGGTCCCGGTAACTGTTCCCGGCCGTTTCTCCCAAGTTAGTCGAAGCGTGAAGTGATGACCGCAGTTGTGTCGCGAACGATCAAAAACACGTTATCGAGCTCTTTGTTAGGGAAAGGATTATTCAATGTATCGTATATAGGTCACGTGATACCGAGCAGTATATTCTCAGAATATATTATGAGATTTGTTTTACGTTAAAGTAACATCTTGCCCTAATAATTCCTTAAAATTGCATAGTGCCTTAATTGAAAATAAAAATAATTGAAATAAAACTACGTTTACATGGATTCTAGGTTCTGCTACTTTAATACGGCTACTTTTTTTAGGTATCCCCACGGAAACCCCCCTCCCCCCTCCCACCGAAACTGGTTGGGTAGGTTATATCGTTAGTCACCAACATATCCCTGGTACTACGGCAGACCCAGGGCCATCTCTTTCGACTCCGCTCCGGTGTAGGAACCACAGTGTGATCATCTAACCCTCGGCTACGTGGGGTCACACTTTGTGACAAACCCCTTCACCCTTCACTCCCAGTCCTGCACTCATGGAGAACGGACGGAATACTGCGAACAAAAAGTATGGTTGAATTTTAACCTTTCATTACTTTCCCTAATATAGGTATATTTTACTAGCACTGGTTTTCTTGACAAAAATCTTTTCATCCATTAAAAGTTTTCACAGAATTTCCTTATTCAATGAAATCTATTTCTAAGCCTCTGTCATTAGTACTTGTAGGTATTATTCGACAATATCCTTGTGATCCGAATTCAATCGGATACGACCACAGATTGTGCATGAAGAGGAATAACCCACCGTCGCCGCTCGCTGTAAGCCTCTTCATTTGACATGACTTAGTGAAAACACAAAAAAATAAATACGGTATACATATAATTTTTCTAACGTCTTATGTTTTTCTGTGGTTTCTTTACAAGCATCTAATCTACAAGTCCTACCTAATACTTGTCAGAAAAATTGAATTTGTAAGATTTAATGCTCATGTATTAAACATTTCAAGCTCAGTTCCAAATATGTTTTTTTTTTTTTTGCCGAGCTAATGGAAAGTGGTTACCGTGGCCTATGGGCGTTTGCAACACCAGAGACGTCATATTCGTGCTGCCGACTATATAGCGATCTATAAAAGACATCACCATAATTCACACACACAAAAAAGGTCTTTATTTTTATTACCTAACAAATCTACAACTATGTGGACAAAGCATTCTCAGTCTCAGTTCTGGAAATTAACTGAGAATTACCAATTCAAACCTTTCTAATCATTGTCATTTCATCACAGTGTATAGATTTAAGCACTTTATTGAATTTAGTAAAACTATTCGGCCGAGTCGTAGTGTTAGTTCGATGTTCGACGGAACGCCGGCTAGTGAATGTTTTATTCATCGTCACTCGAACTCGAAGGTAAATTGTCTGGCTGTTATTGATGTTTCGTTTGCCGAATGAAATGGCGTGAACTTAACATTTTTTTATGAAACATAATATATTTTCTTGGATATACATATATTA
Source organism: Pelosia muscerda (assembly GCA_963691645.1). Lineage (NCBI taxonomy): Eukaryota > Metazoa > Arthropoda > Insecta > Lepidoptera > Erebidae > Pelosia > Pelosia muscerda. The sequence continues at coordinate 18,665,973 of OY829105.1, read as the reverse complement.
CATATCTTCAGACCAAATCTAAATATAACTTATAATAAGGGAATATCTTTTCCAGTGTACTCGAGGCTCGAGGACACCGCCTCTTGTATTAGATTACAGGCTACATAGTTATCAGAATGTATATTTGCACGATAATAACATCTCATTATCCACTGACAAAACATACATAAACTAAACTCACGCCTATATCCCCTAAGGGGTAGGCAGAGGTGCTAGCACCCACAATTCGCCAGTTTACGTTTAGGTCCCAATGTAATTGGTGGCGAGCCTTTTGCCCCTAACCGGGCACTTATAAACCTGCGATAAATACACACATAACTTCGAAAAGCATCGAAAAGTCATTGGTGTGTGCCATGGTAACCTGGGATCGAACCCGAGACCTCGTCTCAGCAGTCCATTACCCATACCACTAGGCTACCGCGGTTTTCTGACGAAAGCTATCGTAAATAAATCATGGTTGCATGTCTTACGGATGCTTACAATATCTGCGTAAAGTCGTATCTCCGGAGTGTAACTGATGCGCTTACAATTCAGCGCTTTCAGCAATTTGATGCAATTTCACTGAGCGTAGCATGTCACAGTTAATGGTGCGAGGAAAGCAACGTTTGCCTTTTATGTGACATTGTGAACTATAATACTCAATACTATATAAAGGCAACTACGCTGTGTAGTATTCAACAGAATAAATTTAAATATTTATTCGGAGGTACCACTTTTATCGAATGATTGGGTCTTGGATCCTTTCACTCAAAACTTGCGGAGTCAATAAAATTTCCTAGAAAGTAGAATCCTATATCTTGGTTATAGCACCACCTGCCGGTGGCAAAGTATGTATTTACCAGACGGCAGACAATGGAAAGAGCATAGTATAAACATTTCTACCATGACTTCCCTTAGCGGAGCAAGCCAGCAGGAATCGTTTTCTAGGGACCCTTCACCACTACCATTTAGTTTAATAGTGTAAAGGGTGTAGTTTAACAGAGCTTCTGTGCTGTCAGTGCAGAAGACAAAGCAAAGTTTTTTGATCTCCGCACTGACAACACAACACAATACTTCACCAGTGAGTTCTGGCTACCCTACTTACCGTGAGAAACACAACACAAGGTTATTATTAGTAGGGCGGTATTATTCTGTAGGGCAGAGGTACTTCCCCTGTCGGACTGCTCTATTAGGACGGGGATACCGTCATGTCCTACCTCCGTAAGATCAAATATAATATATCAAGTATTGAATTCATTTAGTCTATTTTTTTATAGTTACGTACGAGAATCTTATCGCCATCTGAGATATAAAATGTTTCGTTTAGCTCTAGTACCTTAAGCTGTTTCGTTAGGTTCGCGGTGAGTGATGTTGTAAAGTGCTGTTTAAACAGTGTAACTAACCTAAGAGCAACAAAGTAGTACTCATACTAAGTGCTCAGTACGAATTCAATTGAAATATTTGAGGGTAAAGCTCGTTAATTGTGTACACAATATTGCAATGTTTCACAAATTTTAATTTTGTACTAATACGTGTCCAGTGTTATATTATTTTCAGATTATTTTTATCATGGAATACACTTATTCTATATACAAACTCTATAGATACCGTAATAGCTACTAGAACTACTTTTGGTACGTTTGACATGAACCTATACAGGATAATAACAAAAAGGCTTCCGGAGCTGAATACCTCTAGTAGTACTCCTGGTACATCACATATTGGCATAAAAATATTAATTTTCTCGTCATTTCATCATCCAATATCAAACATTGACAGTTTAGAACAATATGGACATTGGTCTACGCACACATAGCGCGTTTATTCTAACAGTCTTGTAATGTCTTTTGTTAGCAATTCTGTATGTCTTCATCTATTCAGTAGTCAAAGACATGAAAATACTTGCACAGCATGTGAATTTAATTGATTTCCTGAAAACATATTTCTTAGTCATCGGTGTTAAGTCTGCCCCATGCATTTGAGGGGTGCGACTATAAGTACATGTCGACGCTGACCAGTTTTACTTGAGAAATCGCTCACTTTACTGGAACACTAGTCTAACACTAGACTACTGATTGATAAGTGTACAGTCGATCATTCAATTCATTCAATTATTATTAGCCTATCGTAATTCACTGCTGGACTGGGAGGCTACTACTGTTTGTTCCCATACTGATCAGACGGGTTGAAACGCGGTATTCTTTCCAGTTTTCATTGTATCGAAGTTTAGTGTGAGCGGGTCTGTGTGTGTGTGTGCTTTACGCCAAAAGGTATTGCCAACTTTGCCCACTGTACATTTTGACCTTTGCCGACTGTACATTTAATACCCAGTGTAGTAAGTAATAAAGAGAGTCACTTTTATTTTCCTTATTTTCTAAAGTAAATTAATTAACGAAAGACGACAGTGCTACATTACGACATCAATTTGAATTTTGGTAAACTTTTATCTCTCATCTCGTACTCATTTATTAAAGAGACCATTTGTTATTAAGCTACTTAATGGTACATAAACTTTCTGAACAACCAGATGGTAAGCGGTCACCATGGCATATATACACTCACAACTTCCGTATGTTCGATTTGTGGAGGTTTTCTAAATAAAGGGTAAAGACAAACCTTACTTTAGTGAGAGGTTAAAACTTGTTTCATTTCGGCGCTGTCCAGCCTTTCATAGACAGTGGAGTTAAACCACGAATGAATCTCTTATCTGACCAAACAATCTGTTGGTTGGCTGTACGTGCCAGTATTAATCTCCTACCCTTGAAATTGAACAGATCTCATCTCAAACAGACCGCTATACATTCAGTTCTTGTAAACTAAAGTAGATTACTTTTCACTATTGATGAGAGACCGAAAATCCGAATTCATGTTACGAATATTGGAAAACGTACAGTAGAATAACGAGTACAGGTATTGGATTATTTTTAGCAATCAGAATCTGTGGTGAAATTCTATGTCATGATATATTATATCGGAAACGAATTTTCTAAATAACCGACTATAGAGGTATAGTTTACGAAATATATAATATATAAGCTCTATGACCTGAGACTTTCCTTCAGCTTACCATCAGGCGAGGTGAAGTTAAATTGACGTGCCATAAATAAAAAAATTAAAAAATTAAAGTCATTGCCAAGAAGTAAGAGGCCCATCACGTGTAGTCTCGCTCACTTTTTCGAGTTTTAATTCAATTACTGGAGTACCTACGAGTATGTCCGTACAATATGTCACCGTGGAAAGGAAGACGCGAAGGCGATACGGAAATTAATGCAAGAAATCGCGTGAATGGCGCCCTATATTCCTTTATGTGCGGTCAGTTGGTGCCGAACAAAGCGTGGCTGGCGGTTCATAATGGCGCTGGTCCCGACCATAATTTATCGAAGCAAATGTTGAGTATGGCGGTAAAATTGTGAAGTTAAAATTGTACTGACAAAGAGCAAATCAAGGCATCTGAAACCAGGGACACGTGTCAGTGATTTTAGTGAAATTGTATAAAATTGTTGATATGAAATAAATTAATATGTTAGCTAGAATAATGAGAAATTTCAAATCTGATAAAAATGCGGGTGGCTATGTAAAATTAGTTTAATTTTAAATTCGTTAATATATTGTTTGTAAATTTTCTTATATAGTACCATGTACTGCGTATCTATAATTGGGTTATGTACTAGATATAAGTCCATAAAACCTGTTATTTAAGTATGCAATGTAATAAACATAATCTGTTGATGTGTCTAATAAATAAATTAATAAGCTAGAGTTTTTAATTCTTCATCCGGTCCGGAATTTACTACTTCAAATTGCTCATTCCTGGTCACGTATTATTGTAGTACATTCATTAGTACGCATATCATCCTCTACAAAGCACTCCTTCAATCTCCCCCTCTTCTAGAGACTTCGCTGATTAGAAAATGTCAGAAAATAATAAAATAGGCGGTTCACTATTAAATTCATCGGGATATTTACCATGTTTGTCTATTTTGTTGAATAACTATGAATAAAATGTGTAAATGACCATGTCAATCTAAAATCATAAATAGGCGGTTTACACAATAAGGGGGTTTCCTTCAGGTGAAGCCGCAGAAAATTGTATGATTTTATCAATAGATAGACATCAAATGGCAGTAAGTCGTCTATGTGATTTACCTATATTCATAAATAACCATAAATCTTTTGTTTTTACGCACATTCAGTAAAAATCACGCACCCCTTTTTTGCTGTGTCACCGCACAAATGTACTCCACCTGTTACGAACGCTCGCGGTGAATATAATTTATCCCACTGAAGATGACTCTAGGGTTGCCAGTTAAACCAATTTGAAATACCTCGATTTTTTTCTTACTTCTTGACATAGTTGTTAGAATTTTTAAATTAAGAGGTTCCTCTCTCTGGGGCCCTAATCACCCATAGCTTAGTCCCTGTACCCGGTACCGATGAGCTACTATTTTTTATATTATATTTAAATATATTAAGTTTGCATATAGATGTAAGTTTTTAAATTGTAACTCATATAATTATATACTATTATGAATAAAAGGAATAATAAATATTTTTAAAACCACGTTCAAGTTTTATCGAAACATTGAGTATGTTTTTACTTTTACACGGTTTTTACAATCAAAATCAATATTATAAATCTTTATTATTTTAGAATACTATATCTCACTTTCTACCAAACTACTTACTAAATAATTACGGGTAATAAAGGATAATCGCCAATTATTTGGCCATTTCACTCAAACTTTGTTAATGTTTAATTTGAACGATCTAATAAACAGAGTCATTAGACCATGGAGAAATTGTCTGATGTTCCGATTACTGAAATGTAATGAAATTTCACTAACACGGCTTCGACAGCTGGTTACAAAGCCGTAACGATATAACTACTCTTGACTTTACGAGATAGTCGTTTTTATAACCATGGGGGAATAAGGGTGTTAATGCCGTGGATATCGTATTTAATTAAATTACAGTAACTTATCTGGCAGTGTAGTAACGTTAACAAATGATTCAGAAATCATTAGTAATAAATTGTTTTGTTTGTTCAACTGTTAATAATGAGACAGTCGAGTCATACAGTTGGAATACTTTTGTCACTTCTTATCCTATGTGAGAACCCTTTTGGGACTACATTCTAAACGTTATCTCAATTCTTATTTGGAGTTATATGAGTTTCCCTAATACTAACGGCAATAAACGATTTTAATGTATATTCAGACATTAGTATTATTAAATATGCTTATATTATATAGTTTTAAATTGTTGAATGAATACTAACTTTAATGTAATATCGTTAAATGATCTTGAGATGTCTTCTAAGACTTTAGCGATATTTAAAACAATAAGTGGTAGCTTGGTCTCTGTACCCAATACCGGTCGGATAGTATTTTTAAATTATGTTTTAGGATAAATTGAATAATGAATAGTTCATTCATGTTAATATACCGATTATTTCGGAGTTCCAATTGTTAGTAGGTATTTCATTTTTATATTATTAGTAGGTATTTTATTTTGACTATTATTATAAATACACAGGTGTTACTATAGTAACACCTGTGTATTTTGCAGTAACAGTATCACTAGGTTATAAAATATGACGTATATTTTTCACTATAAAATGGTTTTCTATGGTTTTAATTAACGTCTGATTGTAAAAGTAAAATATTTAGAGTCAACTGTAAATAACGTGAAACTGTATGTATGCAAAGCACATTATTCTTTAGTGACATAATATACACACAATCTCAATAATTATATTCAGACTAATAGAATCATTTTCGTTCTCAGCAGTAAAATACCTACGATTTGAATAAGGAATCTTCCAAACAAGACTACACCAACACCTAGTTGAAAAGCTTTACTATACAAATAGTTTAGACTTTAGAACATCATACACCGCTAGATAGAAACAAGGCAGCTGAAATCAATATACTTATACATTCCCACTTTTATACAAGAGCCAGATGCAGCAACGTCCGGAGTTATTGGGATGTAATCTGCCTTTTGCCCTTAACCTGACAATGATAGTTTTTTCAAAAGTATTTTCATCAGATCTTTTAATATCAAGTGCTTAGATTTTTGGAATGTGGAATAATGTAAGTGTATTTAGCGATGTCAAAGATTCTCAGACTATCGTAGCCTGAGTAAGCGTAGCGAGCTAGAATATCCCGTTCAATAAAGTGGCTGATTTTGTCAGTTCCGATCTAGAGGGCATATTTTTTTACTGAAACATCAAAGGACTATGATTTCTCACAGGTACTTGTGAGGTTTACTGTTCCCAGAACTACTAGTATTAGAAAATAAATATATTCTCATTCCAACATATCGGAAACTCAAAATATCACATGGTAAGTATGTGGATAACTCTAATAGTAACCAAATATTTCGTTAGCAATTGTGAATGGTAACGTCTGACTATAACTGGTGGGGTAGGTGTTTGTTGAGTTGAGTGTAATGTACGAAAATATTAGTACTGTACTGTAGAGTACTTCTCCATTCCAAACTAAACTAAAATATGCCACCCACAGTAAAATGCAAACGAGCGAAGTAATTTAGAGAACTGTCAAAAACCATAAAACGTAGGTGCATAAATCTGCAGTTATTTCAGTGGAACAAGAATTTTCGCCTGAATGAGGAACAAGGGACCGGTGCAACTTTTGTGCTTGCAGTCTTGTAAGTTTTAATTGAAGATTCCTAATGTACCTATGAACCTAACTAAATTAATATGAGAGAGAAGAAATAAAAAAATGAGATCCGATGTTCACTTAGAAAAACTACGCTGGTGAAACTAGGTAATGATTTTGAAATTTTTTGCTTGGCTTAGGTCAGAAATTTGAATTCATATAATTTTTTCATTTTATTTCATTTCAAATAATTATTCCAAGACAATCTACACAACGCCACCAAGACCTATGGTAAATCTATGGTAACCTAACGTAACTATAGTTTATGCTATGGGTTCTAGAATGCAGATAAACGTACATATATAATTTTTTTTATACATATTGTTACGAATGTCTTCACTCATGACGTAAACCGTCTATGATTGAAGCATTTGATAATGTCGACTGGGATCACAAAAACCCTTTAATGTGAAAAAGAGGCTCGAACCAGCAACCTCTTGAACGGTAGTCCATCGCTCTACTCATTAGACCAGCACAGTCATCACTCATGACGTAAGCCGTTTATGATTGAAGCATTTGATAATTTCGACTAGAATCTTAATAATATTAAATATAAAAACACCCAGAGAAATATAAATATTTATATTCATGTACAATAGCAGCCGCGTTGATATTTGAGGTGCCAGTAAGCCTCAGAGTTCCCGAAAGTAACTCTAAACTCGTGCACAAATAGAACATCACCAGCAAGTGAACAGCAGTATCATGATCACAATATTACTGGTAATTACTACATCTATTTACATCGTCCACTGTGTATCGGATAAGTTCTGATGCATTACTTTGAGCAAAGGAGTATCGTGGTGCAACTAGTGCGGCTAACCGAACCCGTGCTGTCGGTCAAGTTCGTTGACATGTAGTGAAGTTTCAGCAAGTTTTCCAATATCGCCGAAACTATTTGGCTGATGCAGCTGTTCCCGAGATCACTGCTACATACTAACTAAATGAGATCGTCAACACTGCAGGATTGTATATAACTATGGAAAGTTAGGGGTACTTTATTCGTGCTTTATTTATTTCGAAGCCACCTGGTAGATTCCGACTGCATAATGGCATAAAAGATACTATTTGGTATTTTTAAAAGCCGAATGTAACAATAACTTCAGGAGTGAGTGTGCCCAAAAAAGTACCTTTCACGTGTCTATCCCTCATTGAGGGGTGCGCTTTGCTATTCCTTCCTATGACAATTAGAGATATGTTGCTATTGCTATCGCTAAGATTGTCAAACCGTGGGTGAGTATTGGTTCCTCTTTCTCACCCAATATATTTTCTTATTTCATCATTTTCTGAGAATTTTTCCAGTCCAGTTGTAGTCGGCTGTTCAGTTTAAATGCAAAGCGGCTAAACTTCAATATTTTGGCGGAGCGACACATCTGATATCAGCAACCGCTCCGATATCGAAATTACTTGTGAAACTATTTAACTATTAAAATATATAAAAACAAAGCCTGAGGCTACGTTTTTCTACGACCTCACAGTTTCGATCCACTATCATTCATCCTGTTTTGTACGAGCCTAATAGAGAATTTTACGATTTTGGTAGTAAAAAATGCAATCAGATGCTCTGTTTTGGAAATTAACTTTACCTTTCACGTTAACTGTATTTGTTCGTTAACGAAACGATTTCTACAACACCAGAGGTTTCCAATCTAAACTTAAAGAAAAGTTTGGAAACATTTTGATCAATAACCCAAGCTTTGAACCTTTATATCTAATTAAAAGTTACATAGATGGGATGGTTTACTTCTGCCAAAACAATAAGTTTTGAAATATCACATTCAAAATAATCAAAATAAACCAGTTCCGTCATTTTTCAGTTTTTCTTTCTAATTTTTATTTCATGACGGTCGCTGTGGTTTGACTGCTACTACAAACTCGCAGGTTTAATTTCTGCTCAATGCAAATACCTGCTGTGAATGAATGTGTTGTTTTTTATTTATTTGCACAGGGAAAATCAGTATTACATTAAATCTGTTATGTATATTTGCACAACACATGGCGACATGTACATATTACAAATTAAATAAGTAAAGTTGGAGCTAATCCTTGTGAGTTGGAGGCGGAGTTACTACTATATTATTACTACTATTTACACACATCATAACAATATTTTCTATGTCGTGCTCCAGAGAGCACGTTAAGCTATCGATTCCGCGGTTGCCATACGAACATATTATGTGGCAGTCGTTACGGGTAGTTGGAGCCGCAAAAAGTTCTACAGCCGGTTTAACTACTGAACTTTGATATCACCTTTTGTGGAGGTTAGCTAACAGTCGTTTCGCAGTTTGCAGTTAGACTAGAAAGCCGACCCAGCTGGTTTAGGAAAAAGCTCAGAGAATGGTCATTAGAATATTTTCTACTCAACCAATACCATCAAAAATGTATATTATTGCTGCAATAGGCCATAGGAACCGGATCGCATTAGGTGGACTATGTGCAATAGGTATCTAGCACCTGAATGACATATAAAGAAATTGAGCGCATATTTTTTGTATACACTCCTGTAAACTTGGACTAGCCTACTCACCAACGGTAAAACTATACATTATTAGCACCGGTATTCTGTAGCACCCTAGTTAAACTATTCAATTAAGACGGGAGATACGGCCATTCCCTACCTCCATCAAATATTAGTACAATACTTTATAAAGATATATTATCTGTTCTCATAACAACACAATCTTGTTCTCCTAACATTAAACATTAACTATGTAGCGCACGGATCAGCGCATATTAACATTAAATATTTAGCTCATAGTTAATAATTAGCAGTACACTAGTTTAAGCTAACACAGCAGTGGCGTGGCACACATCATCGCATATATTATGTACCTTCACACACGTACATAAGACACTACAATCGACATTAAAACCAATGTATTATAAATCCCTTATTTACCATTGTGTACATACCTAGCTACTTCATTACCGTTTCATGCATATAGTTTTACAACTTAAGAGGTAACATAATGAAATTTCATAATCCAGAAACATAAATTGAAAATCATGTCATCTAAATATTTGTAATGTTCATAACATAACAAAACTAACTGACCCGGCGAAATTCGTAGCGCCATATTTTTTCGCGTGTATGGATTCAGATTTCGTTACCGCTGCACTTATATTTGCGTATATTTCTGCTACCGATTCACGATACACCTTCTATACTTTTTTTGCATGTATTTCTAATTCCGTTCCCGCTGCACTTTCTTTCCAATCTTTTCGAGGCCCCACCTCCCTCCATCACTAAGTTTATATTGACTTTTACGTGAACAAATGGTAATGGTATGTTTAACATAAATATACCTTTTTAAGGTATTTCTTTTTTAACCGACTTCCAAAAAAGAGGTTCTCTGTTTTTTTATGTATGTAAACCGATTACTCAGACATTTCTGATCCGATTTACGTGATTATTTTTTAGTTAGATGCAAAATAGTTGCCATTTGGTCCCATAAAATTTTATATGTTTCTATATCCAAGTAACTAAACAACCAAGTAATTTAAGGGAATGGTAAAATCACCTCGTAATTTTAAATATCTATTTACAATCTTAACTCACATAACTCTGAACAACTCAAATTTCTATTCAAAATATAAACTCATTATTCGCGTACACCGGAGCTCGCCCTTGTAACAATACCCCTTCTAATTTCGCATTGTCATCGGTACTTGCCGACTGCTCTCAACTTTGGTATTACTTTTTTTATTTATCACATCATGTGTTTTACGGATCACGACTTATAAGACATTTATGTATTTATATTGAGCAGGCAACTTGCAATTTAATTAATATGCTGGTTATGACATCCCTTTTCAGTTCACTGCATAAAGAACACCGGCCAAATTTCCATAGGCGCTGGACTTGACCGTCATTTTCCGTGTACAGGAACCAACTATAGTTGGATTAGTTTATTTTCATGTAGTAAACACCATCGCAAGTGAAAAAATTGTCTAAGAGGCCAAGACACTTTCATTTTATTACTAAAAATATTTTGATGATAGAATAAAAATAAGACGATATAAAGATAGATTAACTTCAGTTTTTTAGAGATCTTCTAGTTTATATTTACGTTATAAACAAAACAACGTGGTGAGGTAAAATAATAGATAGTATTATGAGAAAAACATTTTATTCGTACAGGTACAATAAAGAAGTATATTGGTATTACGTAAACATATACTTGCTATTATTGATGAATTCCACTCGCAGATCATTGAAATCACTCTTGTTCCCAACTCAAAGACATGATGGTGGCGAATTGAGTTAATGCGAATATTGTAATTAACACAAAGCAATCGTAGGGCAGCTTGTGTCGTCGGCATTGTGATTCCTCACAATAGATCGACAAGAAAAATACAAGTCCAAATCACAAGCAAAATCGGTGTCCAAATAACAAAAGCACAGAATAATCGTAATAAACGGTAGTAGGTATCGTCAATCCATAAAACATAGTAAGCTAAAATCGAAAATAAATAAAAAACACACTATTTGAAGTAAACTGGAATTAGCTGAACAGTGCCTGTCAACTGCTGTCAACATAGCCAAAGTGTCAACAGTAGCACTCCGTAAATGACGTTCCATTTTACGAATAAGTGTTAAACTCTTATAACTATAAGTACATAATTATTATTTTATGAAAATAATAATTTGATATAACTAGCTATGATTTATTTGTTGTTTGTTTCACATAATTCATAAATCAAATAACAACAAATAACGAAAAAAACTTACGAGTAATAATCATAAATAATAAATTGATTTTTCATTCATTTTATCAGTGACTTGAAACGTCACTAGGTGCGTTCTGAAGCTATATCAAGTTGATAATTTGCAAATAAATGTAATAAAAATAACACTATTTTTTAACAATTATATTTTTTCCTGGCTTTTTGATGAGATATTAATTGCTGTTTTTATAACACGGAAAAATGACGGATTTTCTTGTAAATATGGTATATCAGTACATGCTCAGGTCCATTTTAGCCGATGTTCTTTGTAACATTGTATAACGAACATTGAATTATTTAATGTTAATTTCACATGTTTTCGTCGTACAGGTATTTTAATATCCTTTCTCACCATCATTATTGTCAATTGATACCATTTCATAGAAGTGCTTAAACTCTCTAGCCTAGGGGAGGTTATATTATCAACGGCAACATGTTCAAATAGGTAATTGCAAACGAGATGACGAGATACCATTTATGTAATTCCAAGAATACAACAGCAGTGGTATAATTACAATTCGCTATACACAAATATTACTTGATTAGAATGTGTTAAGTACGAAATTGAATTAGGTAGATGAAGGTAAGAATATTGCCGTGAAAGAAATCGTTTATGCAAACTGCTAGACGATTTAATTTTGTACTTAAATAAATAATTGTTTATTGCAAAGCTTCAGAAACAGTATGCACCCACAAAATATTAATATTTATAACACGTCCATAATGGTCAGTATTACGATCTTTACAAACACACACACAAATTATTATCTGTGTCTTCTGTAGCAGCTCACGTTCCCTTCTTGCTACAATACCGGGTCCTCTAAGCGGAGCGTGAAAAAGCATCTCATGAAGCTGTTAAGGGCCCAGATCGTGAAAATCACCGAAAAGAGTGTTACGATATTTCATATTTAACTTATTTAGATATGATTGATATCAATGATAATTTGTATATATTACAATCAAAGACCAAAATATATGTTAGTCTTATATTAAATCCTTAAAACCTAATAATTGCTATATAAGAAACGTCAATAAACGCACAAAATTTGACAAAAATGCAAAAACATGCCTTCGTATTCTTCAAATATTACCCAATAAATCAACACAAATTGATAAAAAGAAACACTTTTTGAACACTGAAGAAACCAATACTTAAACCTATGTACTTTTTTTTGTACCTTTACAAACAAAGACTTCCTCTTTTAAAGCCCTAAAATCTAGATATGTTCTACGTAAATTCTCCATAGAAAAATGTATGAAAAATCACGCGCATCCCGATATTATGATTTAGTAACCCGCATCGCTACTGATCGGCAGTACGTTTTTATAGTTCAAGGTGACACCACGCGTGTCGTATGCGCCAGCAATATTACGTGTTGTGAATTTGTGTTTTTTGTGAAAAACTGTAAGTATAACATTTTTATAACTAATTCACTTTTAGTAAGTAGGAAGTACCGATATAATGAATGTCTGGAAGAAAACCATGATGGAACTAGATATAAATCGTAAAAAATACAAAATTATTTAGATAGGTACGTAGTTTGTTGAGGAGGTTATTTTATGAACCTTGTAAAGTAGGTATAAATACCGAGGAAAAAAATTACGAGATTTGTGTGAAAGTGTCATGTAAAAATTCTAGTTTTATTTGAGTGCTTTATCATGTCTAAGTACTAATAATAATATATTCGCATTTGTTGTTGTTGTTGCATGTAAATATTGGTTTGTATTATAAGTAATAAAGTCGATTTCTATAGGAATATTCTTTTATTCTTCTTTTATTACATAATATAGTTAAATATTCGTTTTCATGTTCATCATATTGTCTAAATATCAAATTGTGGAAGTAGGTATGTTTCCTATCTGAAATAGCATGGGCGTACATACTTCGCTGCCGTCAAAGACGCGCGCGGCGCACCGCGCCTAGAGTCTGGTTAGGGTTAGGGTTGTACAAAAATTACAAAATAAATAAAAGTGGATACTATTGATGATTAATATTTCCAGTATTGAAAATAAAGAAAACCTTCAGGCCGAGACTCCGAGCAACACTGCTACGCGCTGTATAGAGGTAAGTTGTTATACGTAATTAGACTTGTTACATAAACAAACAAACCAACTACTTAGTTAGTGATGGGCGAAGACAAAATCTCAGTACCTATAGATTTTTTTCTTGCAATATTTATTATTTTCATTGGGAGACACAAACGAACTACCTAGTTAGTGATGGGCGAAGACAAAATCTCAGTACCTATAGATTTTTTTCTTGCAATATTTATTATTTTCATTGGGAGACACAAACGAACTACCTAGTTAGTGATGGGCGAAGACAAAATCTCAGTACCTATAGATTTTTTTCTTGCAATATTTATTATTTTCATTGGGAGACACAAACGAACTACCTAGTTAGTGATGGGCGAAGGCAAAATCTCAGTACCTATAGATTTTTTTCTTGCAATATTTATTATTTTCATTGGGAGACACAAACGAACTACCTAGTTAGTGATGGGCGAAGACAAAATCTCAGTACCTATAGATTTTTTTCTTGCAATATTTATTATTTTCATTGGGAGACACAAACGAACTACCTAGTTAGTGATGGGCGAAGACAAAATCTCAGTACCTATAGATTTTTTTCTTGCAATATTTATTATTTTCATTGGGAGACACAAACGAACTACCTAGTTAGTGATGGGCGAAGACAAAATCTCAGTACCTATAGATTTTTTTCTTGCAATATTTATTATTTTCATTGGGAGACACAAACGAACTACCTAGTTAGTGATGGGCGAAGACAAAATCTCAGTACCTATAGATTTTTTTCTTGCAATATTTATTATTTTCATTGGGAGACACAAACGAACTACCTAGTTAGTGATGGGCGAAGACAAAATCTCAGTACCTATAGATTTTTTTCTTGCAATATTTATTATTTTCATTGGGAGACACAAACGAACTACCTAGTTAGTGATGGGCGAAGACAAAATCTCAGTACCTATAGATTTTTTTCTTGCAATATTTATTATTTTCATTGGGAGACACAAACGAACTACCTAGTTAGTGATGGGCGAAGACAAAATACCAGTACCTATAGATTTTTTTCTTGCAATATTTATTATTTTCATTGGGTGACAAACACATTAGTACCTAAATAGTTCTCAATTGCTTTCTCAAAAGAAAATTCTCGTTAAAATCCCATATTTTATGTATGTAGGTATAATAAATAATATTTATTTAACCGATTTTGATGATTTTAGAATCATTAGAATTGTCTTCTAAGCCCGAGTGACATAGAGTAGGTGACGTCATAAAAAACCAACACCTATAGCGTAAAGGAAATTTATAATATATGTAGTCAGATTTATTTATTTTTTGACGTGATAATGTCTTATAAATCGATGAACAAAGGCAACATGCACGAAAAAGTGTCACATTATGTCACGTTAGGGTCAAGCAAGAGCATGGAACAAGCGATGGAGAATAATATTATAATGTTATCCCGTAAAATTATTATCCTAAACCGACTTTACATTTTATACAAAACGTTTATGTTTTTGATCTATGTGTTTCAAAGATGTATTCTAAGGGACTTCTTAGCTATGTTTGAAGAAATTTGGCCCATTCTTTATTTATTATTTTTTATAAAAAAACAATCAAGCCATTATCTTTCTTTACAGGAACTAGTAATTGAAAACCGTCAAGAAGGAAAGGTGGTTGAAGTGGAAGTTGGGCGTAGAGTAGCAGATATTTCTTTTTTTTTTAAAGCTGTTCAGGCCATAGGGGACCGCGGTCCAATGGATTGTATCCTCAGTATAATAGGTGAAGTAAAAGTTGGTCGGGACTCAAAACTCATCATGAAATGTATGTGTAATTAGTATGTGTAATATGAAATTTACTGGTGTGTTTGGTTGAAAGGAAGAAGATAGCATGGAAGTGAATCATCAAATTGTATCTGGTATCATATCATCTGGTGGGAGCTACTTTCAGTTAAAAACATTAACTGCCCT
Organism: Pelosia muscerda; assembly: GCA_963691645.1. Classification (NCBI taxonomy): domain Eukaryota; kingdom Metazoa; phylum Arthropoda; class Insecta; order Lepidoptera; family Erebidae; genus Pelosia; species Pelosia muscerda. The sequence continues at coordinate 18,650,585 of OY829105.1, read as the reverse complement.
ACCAATTATGTCACCTTCATTATATAATGAAATTTATAATACGGTTTGCGATTGATGGGAAAAGACAGGAGCACAATCCATGGCAGAAGCTGTCAAGGAAGAAGCAGAGTAAGCAGTGTCAGTGTCAAATTTTGGAAGGAGCAAATGGAGATGAAATTAGTTTGGTTTTATTACGATTGACTACTTCCAGAATTAGTTGATCCTCGGCAGTCACGAAGCGAATTCGTGACGCGCCCAGTTCCAGTATCATAGAGGCTACGAAAGAGAGGAAAGAAAGAACTTTACGTGTTTTGAAAGAGAAGGACGCCTAAGGATTTTGAAATAGACTGAGGTAACTTAACTACCCAGCCGGTCGATTCACGTGCATCCAAAAGTTGTTTTAACTTAGAAATCGCCTTATGGTTTTCTGTTTTAAACGCACTTACTTATCTAGTCTTGGATTGTCATAAATCAATTACTGTACAATTCTTATACAATTTTGAAGAGTTACCTGGTGTAAAGAATCATCAAAATCGGTTTAAAAATACAGCGAATTGAGAATCTTCCTCTTTTTTTAAGTCGGTTAAAAGGGTTTGTTTGCAAAAAAACAAAGTGACATTTTGAAGTCACCACGCTACGGTTTTTATTACGTGAATCGGGCATCTGGTAACATTTTCATTCTGATAGGTTTTTGCAATAGCAATTGATTTTATAATCAAATTAGCAGAAATCAGAATTTATTCAGTAATTTATTTAAACAACTTTAAACATTAGAATTTTGAACTCAAATTTTGTTATTGTTTACTTACTTTTAATTTGTATATTAATAATTTATAAACTTATACTTATACTACTTATAAACAAATTTTTGCACAACCCTAGCACGCTTGGCGACTCATATTTGTTATTGTTTACCTACTTTTAAATTATATGAATCATTTTTATAGTTGTGTTTCATTTATTGATATTTTTTTGTAAAACCCTAGGAGATTTTTAAGATATCAAGGTGATCGTAAACAAATAGTAAGTAATTATTTGAGTTTATCCAATAGGCACATATCCTTGCGTATAGATAAACAGTAGCGAGGAAAGGCTCGATGTTATTTCGACCGTACTTGCTACTGAATTTGCAATTATGTTATTGAATGAATATTTTACGAAATAATAATAAACTGTGGTAGTAAAATTACAAATAAATACATAGTTGGAATTTTAGGTAAGTAGAATACAAAAAGGTGGCTCTCTCTGGGTCATTCACCCGCCCCGGTCGGTTGTTTCAGTAAACAGTAGCGCTGCGGTCGCGCGAAATCGATGTTGCGTCTGGGCAATCTGGGCCCTTAAACCGAGGGTCACCATTGCAACATTAAAAATAACTGTAATAGTAACTGTCTTTTCTGAGACTTTGCCTTCACGGTAAGTCACTCGAGGTGAGCTCAAATTGACGTGTCATAAATAAAAAGCATTTCGATACGTAATTATCGAAGTACGAATCAAGTTATAGTACATATTTTCTACCACCTATTTTATTGTGACTCTTCTTTGTTGAAGGCTAAAATAACATACAAGTAATTAATGCACATAATTTATGCTAAGGTGACTATTAGTAATTAGGGGTCTTCAATTATGGACTTGCATAATTGATCGATCTGTTAGTGAAGTCATGCAGGCAGAAACGTAAACTTAGTAATTATAATTGGTATGTTTTGGTAGATTCGAATATAGAAACTCGTTGCTTCTGGTTAGGTTATTTTTTATACCAATAAGTTAAAATGGAAAGTTCCGACCATATAGAGAAGGGGGAAAGGGGAAGGGGGAGGGGGAGGGGAGAAGATTAAGATAGTGCTGTCAGTATAGAAGACAAAGAAGGGTTTCTTGGTCTACCTATTGACAACGCAAAACCATCATTTTATATCATTTCATATTAAGGACAGCCTAGTTTTTAAAGGGTATCTACATACGTAAATTTTGAGTTACTTATACTTTAATAGTTAAAGACTGTGTAGTATTTGTGTTGTGTCTTCTTCATCCTGCAAACCCGGTCGCAGTCTAATTGCGGGTTTAGATGAACTTAAATATTTTCCGTGCAGTAACTGCCTTCTGACATTGACAACCCACTGGCGATATCGAAGCGTTGCAGTTAGATCAGATTTTTTGGGGCTCCTACTGCCCGTGACGACTGCAATAGATATTTGTATGATAACTGAGAACGATGGCTTAACGTGTTGTCAGTGCAAATAGCCATATTCATTCATACAAATATTTGCATTGCACGGAGATCATACACACGCCCCCTGGGTAGACCGGTCGAATTCATTACTGCTACACACTAGAGGTTGTCGAATGAAAGCTTAAATAGTAGCAGCATTTCGATTGCAGCTAAGTAAAATCCTAGTCTTGTAAAATTACACTTTCAAAGAAAATACTGCAGTATATTAGTAATAGACTTAACAATATACAGGAGTATTAACAAGTCTTTAAACTTTAATATGCAACGAGTTGTACAAAGCTTGTTTAATCTTGTAAATTGATTTAAAACGAGTCACAAACTGCGGACTGCCACAAAGTGAATTATTTTAGTGCTTGCATTTCAGAGATAGACGTTTGGAGTTATTTAATTTAGTAGTCGCTGCTTCGATTCCCTGGTTGGGTCGAACACAAAGTGCACCGGACTGGAGCTTGTAGCAGAGTTGTGAATGAATGGATGTGGTTATAAAAGACAAAAAAATAAAATAAATAACAACTATGATCTTCGGTCAGACGTAATAGGGGGCGAGCCTATTGCCGCCAATCGGGAACTTTATAGGAAAATGGGTATGTTGAAAATAAATTCTTAATCGAAAATGTCAATAAGTCGAAATGTCCTTGCTATGCGGTGTAAATCGCAAGCAAATTAATTACATGCTTAGCCGCACAAGCACTATCAATTAACGACTTGCAGAGTATCAGACTTAACACCTGTTAACCTGTAAATTAGAAAGTATATTAAAATAATTATTTACCCAAAGTTTACATTTTAGGTAAATGCGACTTATAACCTTAGCGATCACGTTTATTTACACAGCTTGTTCTCTAAGGTAAAAATATCAAACACCACTTACGTTCACACATTTCGTAAATTTGGCCACGGTTGATGGCATTCACATTCGCACATAAATACAGAATCGAAAATACAATGGAAACGACTTTTGTTCCATTTCTACCTCAGAAAGGAATTTTTCACAATAGAAATCAAAATATATCCACTCCTTCTTTCCTCTCAGTTTAAATTACATCCGGGGCACACTCAACCAGCAGAGATTTCCAGCGGTCCCGCACGATGTTTATTTGTGTGATAGACTAAAATCTCATTCCTTCACTCACTTTTTGAATTTACTACCGACTTACTGGTACATCAACAGTGTAATAATTCCCTTTTGTTCTTCTTCTTCTTTTCATAAAATGGCTTCTGCAGCAGAATAGCCGCAATTTTGCCAGTCTCTAGTAAATGTAAACGTCTTATAAAATTAATGGCGAGACGCCAATGTCAAGTTTCAAGTTTTAAAAAAGTCTTCCAGAGCCACGTTAGCCACGCTAGTAAATTCGTTTCCGTGTGTCCGCCCCCCACGAAATCAGGTAGACGATCAGGACGTGTGGTTGAATTTTAGGGGGCTACCTTTTGTTCATTGCACAGAAATCATATGAATGAATCTTTTTGAATTGAATGAGACTGTGTTTGTGTCACGTCGGGTGACGTCACAATGTTCCGTGACGTCACTGTCCCGCAACATAATCTGACGTCACTCTTGATGGACGGCGGACAAAGCGAGCCTGTGAGATTATGAGTGATATTGTAGCGTGTAGTTGATAAGTTGCTTTGTCAGTACAACTGGCTTATATTTTTCATCAAACTTTTTAACATTTTGATCTACCTGCAAAATTGTACAACTTTTGGAATTACATTTCTATAAGGTTTGGTGATATAAAAACTGCTATTGAACTTGAAGTGATAGAAAGACAGAGATTGTTATCAAAAAAGAATCTATTGCAATGGAAAAAATATTAAGTATAATTTACCGAAACTACGAGTAGGTAAAATATTTCCCCCTTACCCCCTTAACCTCCTAATTAAGCTAAGCTTGTTACAAGAGGGTTCACGCCAGTAGTGTAATGTAATGGCCAGAATTTACACCTGGGAAATATGTATTGCAAGGCCGATTCATATTCCAATAATCCACTGACGCTTAATATCCTTTTACTTTTGAAATGACACCACTTTATCCCGACGCTTCGGCTATTTTTCAGTTGCCAGTTGTCCCATAGTCGGGTTACTTTTTATGCAGAATGAGCTCACTGTGCCATTAAGGCTTACTATATTTTGCATTTGCTGGTTGAAGTCATCAATGTGTGACGTGCGCGTTAACTTTAGAAAGTATTTATCCTTTAACTTCTCAATACCACAGTTAAATAAGATTACTTCGAAGCAAATGAGATTTTCAGTACGAAAATTTATGATTAATACGAAACCGGTAACAATGCTTATATGATACCATCAACAATATTACGTGCTCGAACATTTTCAGCATAGGAACGAGCAAATTTCAGTTACGGAACGTATTCGGAATGAGGTAACAGGAAATCATTGATGCAGCTTATGTATGAGCGACAGCAGCAAACAAGGTGCAAGCGGTAATACTGTTACAGAACACAATAGTAATGTGCAGTATTTCGGTTTGATTTTGCTATGAACAAATCACAGTATATTCCGTCGTACTAATTATTTATACATATATATAACAGCCTTCAAGAATTGTTTTAGAAGACAGTAGTAGTATTCTATTATAATTTGATATATTAAATCGATAATATGGCACATACAGCGGTATAGTCGGACAGCTAGCGCTATACTGCTCCCATGGTGCACGCGGTATGGTGCGGAGAAGTTTTGACGTCAGATTTCGTCAGTTAGCCAGTCCACCGAGGGTCGCGTCGCCACCAACGTTCACGACGCTGTCTCGCTCGCTCTCGACTCATGTTTTTCTTTCTCTTTCTTTACGTCCCCCTCCCCACACGCCGCACTTTGAGAGCATTGCAGCGCTCGTGGTGTAACTATATCTGGTATAATAGTGATTCTAAACTCAACATTGCAAATAACTGTAATTAATTCGTTGGATCGAACGCTTTTCGCTTGTATTTGTGCCTCACACTCACTATTTGACAAGTTTCATTCAAGCGTTAAGTAACGTGAAACACCTATTTGTTTCTATGCCTAAAGGGTGGTCTCATTACATTATAACTGAGGAATAAAGAAACAAAATTCGATACGGCTGTAAAATAATTAAAAAGAGAACAATAAATCAGTAATAGTAATAATATTATACAAAGACAGGTAATAGTTTAAATCAATTAGTATTTATATCTAGTGAACTTTTCCATTTCAGCAAACCAGTATAGATCGGGGTACCGTATTTAGTCAGAATTTAAGTTACTAAAGACGGAAGAAGCGTATTTCTAATACCCTGATACTTATTAAAGTCAAAAGTACATTTATCATCATGCTTGCACGCAGTACCTATTAACAATATCTGAATGCTTTTTAATAACCATCTTCAAAAGTTATAAAACAATTATGTTACCACGCAAAACAGCCATAAGTGTAATAACATGTAGTAATTAAAATATTAGCTATTGTAGTTCGCGCTAAAATGCCCTTAATTATATGAATAATTATCCATCAACTCAACCTGTAAGCGTTGTTGTTAGGTTTCTGTGCCGTGTGGCGCGAATACTTGATTAATTAGCTAATTCTATTATTTTGAACACGTTCATTTGAGTTCAGAATAATAGAATAATCACTGTAGATTTTACGGTATAGAAATTTATTTTAATGTATGTTCAACTTTAAGTCAAAACAGCAACTAAAAAGTTTTTTAAATAGCACCATTGGTTAGAACTGCTTTGGGCTGACTGAAAACAATTATCAATAAGCTCTTTTCAATACTGATTTGGACCAATTAAATTAAATTCATACCACCAAGGTGTCAGGCAATTACGCGGCCCACCTGATGGAAAGTGGTTCTCGTGGAATACAGACATTTACAACAGCAGGGGCGTCACATTCATGCTGCCAACCATATAGATAGAAGGATGGGGAAAGGGAAGGGGAGGATAGAAGGTTAAGAGAGAGTCTGTACTTTCAGTTCAGAAGACAAAGAAGGGTTCCTTGATCCTCCCACAACAACGTTTTCAGTAAGTTCTGGCTACCCTACTGACCGCTGGAAACACAAAACAAGATTATTATTAGCCGCTATATTCTATAGGGTGGAGGTGCTTCCCCAGTTGGACTGCTCAATTAGGACGGATGATACCGTCCTGTTATACTAGAGCATTTTACTTTCAACAATTTCAAAGTTAAATTCTCACATATTTTTAATGGTAAAGTTATATCTGCTTTACATTCGGTTGAAATTAATTAAAACAATTTATAATTATGTAAGTTTCTTACTGGCGGTAATGCTGTCAAATATGTAAGATACAAATTATTCCGTTCATTTGTCGTCTTGTGAGCGATCAGTGGTGGCGTTGTGCAACTGTAAATCCCGGCAGACATCTGGAGCAGTTGTGCTGTGAACAGATAGTGGTACAAGCTGTGAACGAATTTGTCGCATATACCTATTAATATTCTTCAAATCCCTACTCCCAGTTTTGCATTAATTTGTAATGGGTCATGTCTTTACGTCTAGTCATTAAGGAGATGAAAATATAATAATGCTAATATTGTCAGAAAAAAATTACTTATAGGTACTTGCTGCAAGAAAACCTTTCTCTATGGTAAACAGTATAGACATATAAAAAGATGTTAAACGTTACAATGGCCTCAAATGAACTATATCAAGAAATTCGGATGTCATGCAGCCACCTGTTCTACAATAGATGGCCTCGTAAGGCATTGGGTCTACGTGGCTCACCTTTTTCTAAGTTATTCTATTCCCGTGCGGAAATTCCGACGAATAACACTCCTCCCACCAGAGCCAGAGGATAGTCCCACAACACACCGATCTCGGTCCATTAGTTGCCGTAGATGAGGTAGACTCTGGCATATCCCCCACGTTTCACACATTGCTCTATCGCCGTGAGTAGGGCCGAGAGCGAGAGAACTCTCAACTCTACGGGTCTCACGTCTTTCCAAGCTAGACCCACCCTACTCTCGATAGCAACCATTCATTATATTGCATTATTATCAGTAACCAATAGGTTGCAATATGATGACCGATTGAACACACGCTCACCTCGAACTCGAAAGTTATTCCACTATAGTTGCGTAAAAATATAATTTAAATTAGATTTCGCTCGTTTCTTATCACTTTTCCCTGAGCAGTAAACTCCACGATCTATGTGTCGGTTTCAAACTACTGGTATTAGTTTCAATACAACTTAGGACTGCAGCGTGACGTTAAGTGTTTGTATCTTGCATTCTAAGAGTTATAGTTGTTAAATATTTTGTTCATAAGATTCATGGTAATTAGAATGATGTTTGCGGTAACTAAAGTTATAGGAACTATATTTCAGCATATACCTAGTTCTCATAACTTTTGTTACAAAGAGTGTAAACAAGGAAAGAAAGAAAGCTTAAAATTCTCCTCCTCAGGTCGTCGGTCCAACTGGTTTGTGGACGTCCCATCTTCCGTTTACCTTATCACGCGGGCACTCTAGGACTGGGTTTTGCTCCAACGGCCATTTGTCGTTGACAGATGTGGTCAGCCCACTTATTCTACGAGCTATGTTAGTGGCTTTAGTTCTTTTTTGGATGACTTCATTACGAATTTCATCCTTTAAAGAAACTTTAACCATAGCTGACTACATAGAATGCTGCGCGACTTTAAATTTGTGTACTAATTCTACCGCCTGTGTCCACGTTTCCCTACACCTGAAGGCGGTTATCTCGAAAGAGATGGCCGGGGTCTGCCGGGGTGCGAGGGATATGTTGGTTACTATCTCACCTCCGGCAACTAAGGACCAAAAGACGGCGTGCGTTTTAGTCGGTTCGAGTCCGACATAACCTCCCCAACCGGTTCCATGGGGATGTTTCGCACTGTAAAAAAAAGTGTCCACATTTCGGCACTGTACAGTAAGCTGCAAAATTGCATGGATAGCTTAAGATCGATAATCCTATGAACTTTCAAACCCCAGTTTATAAATAAATAAACTAGATGGCACCAGTGGTTTTACTAGCTACTACTTACTACTAATAAGCTTATGCGTATTAGAAGTAGGTAAGTAGTAGCAAAAATTATTTGGTTAACTTAGAACAAGGATAATACAAATGGGAATGATGTTAGCGAACGAACAAACTAGCAAGTCACCGCGTTTAAGCAGTTATTAAATAAACTGAACTACCCACGTAGTTCATTTAATTATAAATTAAGTTCATCCTCTAAGATTAAAACATTACGTTAAACTAAAAAAATCTAGTAATATCCTATTTCAATGCATGGTTAATTTGTGTTTGTATAAATTGGTAATATAGAAAAAGAAGTTAGTTTTTCTTACATTTAAAAAGTAGCGCGGCGCCATCTAGTGATATAATTGTGATATATACAGATATATTTGTGAAACATTTTACTTCGTCAACAGATGGGGTTAAAGACCGGCGCAAACGATTTAGTTTTTGTAATGTCCATGCACTTTTGCAGCCTACTGTACAAACAACAGCCTAATTATTGCTTGACGATTTTATAGTCAACACACTAGATTTGCAGTTAAAAACTAACTATGATTGATTTTATTACTAACATCTGTCTATTAAATAACATCTGATTGATTTCATCAGATTCTATAATATGACAACTTACATCACCGTGCTATCTATACCCTCGTATACTTGTGCAGACACAATACATGTTACCGATCACGTAGGACTCACACAAGACAAGCGTAACATATTGATTGACTTCACCCGTCAAACGTATAGTATTGAAAATGACAAGAACATGACTATTAATATACGTAACTCGAGTCGATATCTGCCAAACAGACTTTCTCATGATTGTGTTACTAGACTTGGGTGACACTTTTGACCTCGGGATTGTCTATATATTAATCGAAGATTAGTTTCTCTTTTGATGACATAGCATATAGACAACATTATTTTCATTCGTGTAAGCTTTTTAAAAAAAATACTACGTTTTTAAATTTCAAGTTCAAAAATTCAGAACTTTCATTTTATATTTATACGTATATGGATAATGAATTCACATAAACATATCAGAAACGTTGTGAATGAGTGATAAGTACTTATGTAGATTTATTAATTATTATAATTTTCCTCGCGTGACAATAATACGTGTTCTGAGAGTGAAGCCGACTAAAAGATTTAATACAACTACATATTAAGTTAAAAACAATACAATAATTATGTAAAACTATTCGGAGGGGGACACTAAATAATGTAAGTGCATTTTATTTTGTTGGAAAGCGTACAAGTAGGCAAAATTACTAGTTTTTCCGCTAAGCCTCTCACATTATGTCGGTCTCACATTTTTCGGTAGTGTAATACACAGTGTAATACAGGTCAAACTCGAGACTACTAAATCTAGTTCTCTAGATCTCGAGACTTCTTGAAGCTACTGCTTAGTTACCCACTACTCTAGCTTACGATCTCTTAAAGCCCTCAGAACTGTAGAAAGTTCAATTATTTGATACTATATTCAAGTAATTTACAAGTAAGTTGATTACGAAGGTCATTGGCTTCGAGCCAGGACTACTCACACAAACGTATATCTTAGAGAACAATAAGACTTTTCGCATTGAAATAAAGCTTTTCCAAATAATATTTTTTGTCGGAGTATGACAGATGGCTTACAACTAACTTATTTTGGTGCAGATCATCATTCTCTGAACTTATTCCCAACTCAGTTGGGGTCGGCTTTCTAGTCTAACTAAAATGCGGCTGAACTACGTTATTTTCCGTGAAACGACTGCCATCGGACCTCCACAACCAAACTGGTGATATCGAAGTTCTGTAGTTGAGCTAGTCGGGCTTTTGAGAACTTCAACTGAGAACCCGTAACGACTGCCATAGATGTTCGTATGGCAAACGGGACCAACGGCAACGGCTCGTGCTCTCCGAGGCACGACCAGAGCGGTGCAAATAGCCATATAAATGCACACAAATATTTGCATAGAAGTCGCGTTCACTACCGCCACGCCCCAGAGGCCCGTAACCTATACTGGTGCAGATATAGGCATGTTTAGCTATTTAACAAAGTTAAGAGATGAATACGGTAAATAACAGGTACACAGCAAATGGTAGCACTCTTTACATAGCTGACCATTTTGATACTGCTATTATATTTTATATTTATAGGCAGCGCTTATTATAGCAAACACTGAAATACTTGTGTAATGGGAGTTGATTATAAAGAACTAGTAGCTCAAATCCCCAGAAACTGAATAAACACCTCACTTACACACAAAACACAGAGAGATAAAAAACTAAAAAAAAACAAACATAAACATATTGTAAACTGTAATAATAATTTGTCAGGCAGGATATGCAGCAACATAAAATTACTGTAACACCCTGATTTTGTACCATTTGATTAATTAATTAATTTGATACCAATAAATTGCCTGCACGGTTTACGTTTCTATGTCGAGACTGGTTGGCAGTCCCAATAGTCTTGACATAGAATCACACTCTCTAAGTGTACGATTGGCACTCTCCTAGTGTACGAGATTGTTTCAAACTCCAGTCTAGTCCTAAATATTGACAATCAAGTCTGTAATAAATTAAAAGACAGCATGAATGGCACGCAAATTGGCAATCGATGTCATAGTTCAGAGTCCACAGTGCCAATAAGGGTGTCAGAAGCGAGCGTCAAGTATTTAGCCGTGCAATAGTTGCTCGATCCAATACTATTAAAAACTTCCTCGTACCTGAGCGTGGGGCTCTAATCACAGCGATATTATTGTGTTGCGAAATTAGTAATACCATAGGTAATATGCTTAATACTTTCACAAGTAAACGCGAATGTCATTATCTTAATTGTGTTGTAATCAAGTTTGTAAATAATTAGGCATGAATATCTGTTCGCACACAAGTGCCATATCCTAATAGTTGGTGAAATATTGGTGATAAGTCACTTTTAAGGTTAATATATATGAGCATACGCTTCTTAAAAGATTACAGAGACATTTTGAATATAATAACATAACATAAACTCACGCCTATATCCCCGAAGGGGTAGGCAGAGGTGCTAGCACCCACATTTCGCCAGTTTATGTTTATGTCCCAATGTAATAGGTGGCGAGCCTATTGCCATTAACCGGGCACTTATAAACCTACGATAAATACACACATAACTTCGAAAAGTCATTGGTGTATGCCATGGTAAAACTTGGGATCGAACCCGAGACCGATCAGCAGTCCATCACCCAAACCACTAGGCTATCGCGGTATCATTGAATATAATATGGTGACCATAATGTTCAATACTTTTTATTTTGCAATATAGTATCTTATTGACGTCATGAATTCAACATCGGGTAATTTGTATATATTGTATGTTTTTTTGCATAAAACTAAAATTATAAATTTATATTTGTTAGAAAAATTAAATAGAATTTTTAAGCGAGCAAAAAACCCTATTATGTTTTTGGGACCTGAGCCTGTAGGACGAACGACTGTCGAATTCGTAATGTAAAGGTATCGAGAGAATGGAGTATTACGTTTAGCAAGCTTCATTATAGTAGGCAGGCTGACTATCGTAATGCAAAGGTCTCTCGATACCTTTACATTACAAATTCGATAGGTTTTCGTGCAACGAGCAAATATTATAACAGTTTTCATGGCCCCAATGACATAAAACGTTTGAATTCATTAACAGTTTAAGAAACTCGCTGATGGTAACTTCCAATTAGAACTTAAAAGCTATTTTTAATTTTTTATAACTTTGTTTTCCTGAACTTTTCGCGAGGCTCAACTTGTAGTTTTCCACAGGCTAAAGAAACAAATTATTAATAACTTCACCTCCGACAAAACTTCGCCCCACAATGCAAAATGGATGGAGATAAATTTACATCAGTTTTATGAAGAGAATTAACTTCCGAGGCCTTTGCTTACTGACTCTTTTCTGCCCCAAGAACTATCTATCTAGAAACAGTATAGCGTGTAGATTTGATATATGACTGCATTGTGTAGTTAGAAAATACATTTTATAGATAGGAAATAGGTACAGTTAAATAAAATTTCTGAGTTGCAAATTATATCAAAATTCACTTTACACATTCTAGATTTTCAAGTAGAGACGCTACATATGTGATTCTTCTATGCGCCACTTGGCACTCCGCCAACGGATATTCATTGCGCACATGGGTTTCACGGGATGAGGTCAATTACTAGTTATGTAGGTCTAGGTGGCAAGTGTGAACTAACTACAGCAGTAGTACTGTATAATTTTCTTTACTCAATAAATCTTCCGAAATAAAAAAATAAAAAAAGCTCCACAAAAGCACATAATAATGACCGTTAAAATTTTACAAATTTATCGGTAAAATAACTTGTATAAGAATAAAGTAAATAAATCATTTGAAAATGATCCTATCGCTGGTTCTATCACCGGTAGTTTGTTGAATCTGCTGAGAAGATTTCAGCAAGAAACTCCGGTAGATTATCGTTATCCATTATTTTTCTACTTTTTTTACGTCGTTTTGTTTATTTATTATAAATATGTACATGAGCAAGATATTAGGATACCTTTTTATCGTTAAGATATTTGTCTACTTTATAATAACCACTAAATATTTTTTCACTTGTATTTGGTCCCCCTTTACTCTATATAATCGGCAGCACGAGTGTGACGCCTTGGTATTGTAAACGTCCATAGGCCACGGTAACCACTTTCCATCACCGCAGTATACTTGTCTCGTGCGCCTCCTCATATCCGGGGGCTAAATGGGGACACCATGGTTGCCACATTATGGGAAGGGGGTCATCTCAAAGAGATGTCCCCGGGTCTGCCGGGGTGTGAGAGATATGTCTTGTATAATCTCACGTCCGGCAATCAAATACTCATAGACGGCGTGCGTTTTAGTCGGTTCGAGTCCGACATAATCACCTCTACCGACTTTTGGTGGAGATGGTATCCGTGGGCATTATGCGCACGGAAAAAACAAGTATACTTGTTTGATGCCTAAGTTGTATAAAAAAAACTTATCTAGTGACATGTCAACGAAATCATAAGGATTTTATTGAATATTTATATGCAAGCCTGTAAATGGATTGTCAATTTCACGAAGTTTTGGTACTCTGAAATTAGCTGTCGAATGATGTACCGTTCGCCAAGTCACACAGATATAATATATATAACTAGTACCTATCTAAATGTCGAGATGTAATCTATCAAGAGACTCCATCAATCATTCAATGTAAAATAATATAATGTGCCTTATGATATCCTGAGCGTTGAGCATCCGTTGGGAATAATCTTAAGTGCTCAGCGCATTCAGCGCCAGCGACCCGCGCGTGTGGCTTGGCACTCCGCCAGTACCTTTAGACTTTTCTATCGAAACACTTACGTGGAACGATGTAAAACCTAACACGAATAAGAAAATTTTATACAAACGAACAGAAAAAGTTTTTCAATGAATTTCACTCTCCACACGCTTATACTGTGGCGTGATCGCCTTACGGTGGTTTTTCCAAGCGACTATAATATGAAGTTCTTTAAACTGGGCATCAGAAGGTTCTCAGGAAGCCCTTGGTCACATGTCAATGGTGCACAGCCTGCACAGATAATAATATTATGCCACGATAACCCCTTACTATAACACTTACCCCGATTCTACTAATTGTTAATTATAACATAACACGACTGAGATTACAAAAACTGCCATGTAATTTTCGGCTTTATTTACATAGCACTAAAGTTCTATATTAAATGAAGAACACATTAATAAATCGTTTTATTCACTCTACACAATCTCATTTAATTTTGGAATTTCGTCATGTAAGAATAGGGAAAAAATTAAAGGGCACTTTTTGTTGTCTCAGTGCCACACAATTGTTAGGATTGAGATGATTCACAATTAGTAGAATCGAGACCCTGGTGAATAGTGTGTTTGTTTGCCTCCTAAAAATAATATATAACCTAAAAAAAGTTTTATGAAACTATTTGAATAAAGAAATGGTGTGTTACCAAACAAGGATCTCAATCCAAGTAATATATCACATGCGTAGTACAATTCAATCACCTGATTGACATATTGTCCCTACATCGCGCATACATCGTGTTAACTAATTGATCGAGCAATACAAATTGAATCTGGATTACGTGATACATTTCAAGTGGTGATTAGTTAAGATATACTAGGGTCCCTAAATGTGGCATTGGAATTTGAAGTAAGTACATACTAATATTACATACTACTATTGATGTTCCAGTACAAACTTCTTCTCTAAATATTCCAAAATTTTGCACAAACAATTGCAAATAAAACCAACATAATTCAAAAGCTATTCTCATACAATACATAGTCAAAGTCGCGGGTACCCGTTCGATGCAGACCGCCTCAAACCAGTCGAATTGGAGGTCGATGGGGCCTATGTTTAGTAGTGCACGTCCTGTAGCTCAAATGATGATGAGGTTTGCGGTACAAAACTCGTGTTCGTGTTAGAACCGTTGTACGAGTCTACAACATAAAATAATGTGGCAGCTCCTTCAATAGACTTCTGCGGCCATATACGCTTGATAGTGGATTTTACGAGCAGAGTTTTTAAATTATAGGTTCTATTTCGCAGTAGAGATACCCCTGTTCTAGAAAATATTCTTGAAGATAGCTCTGGTACAATATTTAGCAGTTGTTATTAAAAAAGGTAATTAATATTTTCTTAAATAACAACTATTACAATTAAAATGTCAAAATTATACAATTAATACAAGTCTAAATTAATACAAAAATACACAGACTATTATGTAGTGCCGAATAACGATGCAACGAGGCAATGCGACCAGCACCTTTGTGCCCATGATGCTGGCCATCTGGCTATGGCTAATGGCTGGCCATCAGAGCTATGGATATCATGACTCGGAGTGGGAGTCACCGCCCTGAATTATAAATTAAAATGGAATTGATGAAATCAAATTATACAAAATAAGTACCTACCTAGATACTTCAAACCTTCGCTTTAGCCGATATTCAAGATATTACTTTTCTTTTGCCTCTTAGTTAGTTACTTTCGTGATTTAATAATTCAATAAAATATATTTTCAACATTGTATTGACTTAATCAGTCTGATGCCCTACCCAGATCTCTTGTTACGTAACGCCTGTAACGTTTCTTCCAAATGATCTCTCCAAGCCCAAGATTTACCAAGAAGTTGGCCGTTAGCTTAGTAGAATTGACTTAATCTCGTCTCGTGTGGATTGTTTCAACCCTCTAGCAACAAAATATGCAAATTGTTGGGAGAGAGGAGCCTATTCTCTAGAGATGTTAGTTTAATTGTATAATATCAAATGAGGGGTTTGGTTAATATTTTGAAACTGTTACTGTCCATGAAAAGTACTTCTGGTGTTAAGTTACATTGCTCTGAAATTCGCCCAAAATTTGTAGTTAGTCAACGATGCATCCTAAAATATTGCAGAAATGTTGTTAATATGATTGTCAATAATTATTATTCTCAAGAAAGCGATTTACAACGACACTATTCTATGTAACACTGTTAAATAATAGCCGCTACGCTGCAAAATGTTTGTGCACTACAGAGCACATTGATCTAGCTTTT
This sequence comes from Pelosia muscerda, assembly GCA_963691645.1. Taxonomy (NCBI): domain Eukaryota; kingdom Metazoa; phylum Arthropoda; class Insecta; order Lepidoptera; family Erebidae; genus Pelosia; species Pelosia muscerda. The sequence continues at coordinate 18,634,845 of OY829105.1, read as the reverse complement.
GTCTAAGAATTTTGTGAAAGCTCGACAGATTAATTTCCCGTTGCAGTGAGCAGTGTCTGTTTTCGTCTGAGCTCACCTCGACGAATTCAACGGGCTATAAATTTTGGTACGTGATATAAGCTGATCGCGATTTTATGAGTTTGGGCAGTAAATTTAAGAATTTAGTGTGTATTTGCTTATGCACCATATAGAAGTATATAAAAAGCAGAACCTAATCATAGAGTTTTAGGTTAAGTAGATACTTGAAGTATTTTTATGAAATCGGATTAAATGAGATTAGATCGAAGGTAGAGAATGCCAAGGAGGAGGGGAGAAGTTATAGAGTAATATAATAAATATCAAGACAAAAACTTAATAAATCTATAGGTACTTTAGAATATGACTGCTCTACTTAGTTTCTTTTACTTAGGTCGTCAATCGCTTAAAGGACCTAAGATTGTAGGATAAGGAAATACGTGTGCTGGTGGAGGACTTAATGGTGCGACATAAAAGAGAGTCACCGAACCGCTTAGTCCTTGATGGAATTGTTTGTACCGTATGTTGGTGACCTCTAAGCTCTGCACGCGTTGTCCTATATTGAAAAGCAGAAGTTGGAACCAGTTGGACGAGTGTTCATCAGAAGTGTAGTAGTATAACTGTAATCATAATATGTATAATAAAAAATTGATTTCGTTAATTCGCTCTCCGTTTATAGCTTGTCCTGAAATTTAACTAAAATCAATTTAGTGCTCAACGCGCGCGGGCGCATCGCCCTGAATCGATTACAAGGACTGTTGGTCCGGTAATGGACCTCCGAGATATAACTCATTTGTCTTTGTCTCTCAATCACAAACTTTGTTTTGTAAAGAACACAAATGGTGTGGAATTTATATTACCTATTTATTATAATACTCATTTACATTAGGTACTCATGTTGTTTTGTAAGTAAAGATGAAAGAAGTATCGTTGGATATCTCAGCGTTACTAACGTAACTAACTTATTTACCAAATACTCCTATAAAACCGGTTGTTTAAGATTATATTAACTAATAAATACTGTATTTGTTTTTACCTATTTTTTGAAGTACAAGTACTTCAAAAAACTATGCATACTGTAGATGGATGGCACTTAGTGGAACTTATGTTGTGCACATTTATACTTTTCCACAATACTTATATTATTGAACTGAACTGGATTCGCCTTGCGGCATTTTCAATGACTTACATTGACAGTTTTATAAATTTTAGTTCCTATGTACTAAGATATTTAACCATAAGTACAAGTATATATAACTATTAACTTAATTATTAAAAAAACAGATAAAAATCCTTTAAAAATATATGACACTTTAATTTCGTCATTAACAAAGTGTTTTCAAATGTAATTGATATGCAAATTACTGTAGCGATATCGTAAACGAACGAGACAAGTGTAATGCACTAAGGTATTGAACCAAATGATACAATTATTAATGCAGTATGAGCATTGAGAGTGTTCTACTTTTTCCAATCTAAATTGATTCGAATAGAACGCTTGAATATTTCATAAAAATCCGAGCTGTTGCTGATCATGATTTTCGTTCTATTAGATATATGATAAACACTATTTGCTAAAAATCAAACACACACACATCTCTTTTATTTTTATAGCAAATAATATCCATAAATTAGATAAGTCATGACAGGCAATAGCCCAAACTTTCATAAAACATTTTTATCACCTAGCCAAAACTTATACCGAATCCATAAAAATGAGTGAGATCAAAACCGTGAATATGAATAGCAGTTAATACCTCCCAATTCTCAATTTTATCTATTTTAAATATTTTATACATCAACCCAACGGTCATTTCTTTCATTTTCCTTTTGACATGGATAGATCGTTAAAAGAGCTAGCACGCCCTCTACATGACCATTGAGTACAATGTATTAGAGTGTAGAGAGAGGCCGGACGTGTTAACACTGGTGAAAAATATAGGATACGGGTCAGTTGCCTCGAGGCGAAAGATGGAGGCAGTTTAGTCACGAACAAGCACACGTAGCAATAAGAAAAGAGTTCGTTGTAGAGTCCTGTAAGCGCTATGTAAGTTACGAGTTACTACATTGGCATTAGAACATCTCCACAAGTCGCGTTGTTAGTTTTTTATTTGTAACTAGGCTCTGTTCATATGGGCAATCAGTTATCGTGACAATTAGTCATTGTCCAGAGCTCATTGGATAGGTGTTGTGTTGTTAGTGAGAAAACAGAAAAACTTTTCTTCATTTTCTGCACTGACAGTACAGAAACTCTCTTAACCTTCACCCCTCTTCCCCTCTCTATTGAAAATTTTATGATATTCGATCTAAATTTAAATGCGTGGTCATATTTTCTAATAAGGTTTACCTTCTTTAAAAGAACCGATTAAATATGATATAACAATTTTATAACATAGCATTGTTCGAATGACGTTATATTACTAATGAAATGCTGGAACAAGCTGCTTTAAATCAAATCGGATTCTTAATTCGGTATATCGATCGCATCATAATATATTCAAACATAACGTACAGTGACAATGGGCCTTTATTAGATGAATACTTTATCATTAATTTTCTTCTTTTCTTGTAATAATTATACTTTTTTATTTTAATATACATATAATTCATTGTATTATATACAAACCAATGTAAATATAGTCAATAAAAGTACTTAAGTATTTCCTTCTTAAATTAAGTTGGGAAACTTCTATTCTCAATAATTTATCGGTTCTTTTATTTAACAGAATATTAATAACTATATAAGTATACAAAATATATTCAAACCTATACATACTAATTATAATACATGTATATACAGAAATAAATTAGGAAACTAAAACAATTTTTCAATAGTAGTAGTCGGTCTTGGTATACTACAGTTAGATTAAGTATGTAGTAGTTACCTGAGCGTACTTTTTACACATTTTCATGAATATTTGAAGGAGTGAAGTGATAAAAAAATATTGCTTCCTCGATTGGGCTGCCGGCGCCAAGGCCACCGACCTAAGCAGCCGAATCGTTTCTTTCAGATATGCCAGCAGAATCCTTTATTTTTCATTGAACGAAGAGGAACACTCATATTTTGTAGTTAAGAAAAATTTAAAATTTTTAGTCAAACATTTCATTACCATGATTAATTTTATTATTAGACATTATGCCAATACGTTGATGCTTACTATCAGGACCCTAATTCTAATAATTATTAACCATTGTCAAAACACTAAGTTTCCAAAAACTGCCATGAAGTCGGCTTTAAAGTCATTGACTTAGTTTAAAATTAAAAAAAGAGTTATGATAATAAATGTAACCGGGAATTAACGCGTTAATTCTGACGCAATGGTGACCCTCTTTCCTGAGACTTCCTCTTTAGCCTACTGTTAGGCTAGGTGAAATCATATTATGCCTACCCTATATAAAAAAATGAACTTGGTCACTTTAAATTAAAGATTGGGAAAACAAAAACACTGTAGGTACGTTTAGCACACCATAGCTCAAGCTTGGATACTCTCAATATTCATACTTCGTCCATTAACAACTGTCTTGTATCGGCTTGCTTATCCCAGAAGCGTACCTGACGACGCTTCGTGTAAAGGCGAAAGATGTATCGAAGTTTAACTTTGTAACCGCAGAGACTACACCTTAATGGTTTGGAAGTACTTGCCGGTGCTGGTTAACTAACTAGTACTAATATTTTGAAGAGTTCAGTTTGACAGCTCTTCCTATTATAACTTGACGTAGGTAGATACTATTTATTGCTCATCAAATATAGGATGAAATTAAGTTATAAACTAAATTCCGGCCCCTGGAATATCACGCTATGAAAGCCATTGAACAATAAAATATCAAGATAGTTATATTGCTTTGTAACTGTAAGTAGCAACTACTACATAATTATTGCCTTGTTTTATACTTTTTAGTTCTTGACTTATGTTTCATTTTTATTATTTTTGTGTAAGCAATAGCTAATAATTCATACATAATTCAAATGTACTAATTAAGTCATTTGATACCATACACCGCATATTCATCTCAATTTTTTTTTACACATAACTATTTGGCCAGGTGAGGGCACCATATTAGACTTAGTAAGACGTCATTTCCTGTATATATGACGTTATATCATAAAAGCAGCGGACGATCAAAACGCTTCTAACATTATCTCATACATACATAGATAGCCTGTCGGGTAAAAACCCAAGGTATCAAATGAAAGATAGCTGTCAATGGGCGGTCTTATCGCAATCTGCTATTCCTCCAGACAACCTTTGGTTATCATTGGGTGAACTGACAGACAGAGTGTGTATAGCAAATTCATTTAGTGAGCAAAATTATAATAACGAAACCCAAAATGGAAAACCAGACATAACTTATTTCTATGAAACTTAAAAGTCGTCACAAGTGTTTTTCTAAAATGTGGAACACCACATAACAGCGACGACGTTAAAATATTGTTTCAAATCGACATCGTCGTGTCGCAATGTACGGCGCGGCGTACACATTTTATAGTGGTACTAAGTTTCGTACCTGCCGGTGTAGCGTTACCAAAAAAATATTGCGTTGTTGTAAATATTTTTGGGACATTGGACTAAATATTTTATCAAATTATTCACAGATTATACTAAACTAATCACAGGCTCAAAGGCTTCGTGTCATTGGTTGATTAGTCTATTTATTCGTTCTTTGATTGGTCAGTTACTGCACATGCGTGAATCGTAATTTGCCGATAACTGTAAACATCTAATAATGATTAATCGATTAAGAATTAGAAAAGATAATGTCTTACAGGGAGTAGACTCTGAACATTCAGCTACCACACCTAACGTATTCGCAATTTTCTTTACGTATTAGAGGGCAATGTTGGAGCCATCTGTCGACAATCCTACGAAAACAATGTACGACTTTTCAACAAATTTTAAACATTGTTTGTAGAAATTACACCACCCAATTAATTTAATAAGATTTTGAGGCACTGATAATCTAACTTTTTCAAATTGATTTATAATATCAATAAAAAATAGATTAAATTTAAATAATACACATGACTATTAAAAATTGGACTGTTACTCAGTTTCTAAAAGTGTAGTGAAATTCTTTTTCGAAACGCATTTCACTCCCTCTTATTTGTAATGTTTAGAAAAGTATTAAATACATATTGATAACTCACTTGTACTTCTCCACGATATTTATTATTGAATCAAACCATCGCAACTTGCCATATCTATGTGAGCCTTTGAATTCGCTGCAAGGCGAAATCAGCCTTATCATATCAACAATAGGTATAGTAAGTAAACACTGCCTAATTTCATTCATAATAATTTTCGTTTTTTTTCTGACTGTACATACTTGCCCTCAATGGCTACGTAGCTTGCACCTTCTTATTTCTATTTTTGGTTCTGGTCCAGAAGCAGACGGTCGTCATTTATTTGGTTTTCTTGATAAATCACTTGACTTTTAAATATTTTTAAAGTATTACATTTATACGTACCTAACTGCTATCCTAAAAAGCTTAAGCTTGTCAGTCAGTATTCTCAAAACTTGTTTCGTCAGGAATGACTACAGGGTAGTCAAAGGTTTTAACACTTTTAATTAGTAGGTCCTTGACAACATGATGAATTAAATAGGGGGGTATGCTTAAGGGACTTACGCGAGGGGATGAGGTATGATTTGATGATTTGATGTCACCCCCTCCCCCGTCTTCTCACCCGTATCTGTCGACGCGTTTTTGTAAAAAGTCCGATTATTGTAAAATCTCCGTCATTTAATATATTTTTTTTTTATACTATCACGCCTATATCCCCGAAGGGGTAGGCAGAGGTGCTAGCACCCACATTTCGCCAGTGTATATTTAGGTCCCAATGTAATAGGGGGCGAGCCTATTGCCATCAACCGGGCACTTATAAACCTGCGATAAATACACACATAACTTCGAAAAGCATCGTAGTCATTGGTGTGTGCCATGGTAAACTTGGGATCGAACCCGAGACCTCGTCTCAGCAGTCCACCACCCATACCACTAGGTTAATATATAATTTTAATATTCAGTCCTCCATGATTAAACCACACACTTTTCTAACAATCAGTCACATAGGTAATATCCTCACATTCATTTATATCTTATCTAATCCAAGGTAATCTTTCTCGCTTTATTCCCTAATGTTACCCAAGACAGGTAATTCTCATCCAAAATAAAGTCAAGACACGCAATCGCATACGAACGAACATTCTCGTGATTACATATACTCGGTACTCGGTAATGAACCATACGGTTTAATGTTCGTATAACAGCGACACTCAGCAATAACTGTGCAGTTGAAGCACAGAGGTGAAGTAACATCGACGCAGTCGTTAGCACGATTGCACTTGAAGTTAGCGCGTTGCTTAATAACAGTTTACATTTTGTAAACGTCAGTGTCAGTTATTTATTTCTATTCGGTTTTTCATTCCATTTCGGTTGGTTAGCTTGGCACTGTGTAACATAATTGAACGTGTTTGCAATGGTGACCCTCTTTCATGAGACTTTGCCTTCAGCTTAACATCAGGCGAGGTGAAGTCAAATTGACGTGCCATAAATAAAAAAAAAATACTTGGCATATGTAAATGTTATATTATATTGATACCCTTTCTTTTTTATGGGTAGGTACCTCGAAGTGATTACCTTACAATTAGACCTATTAAAATCTTTTTTTGAATTTTTTTTTGTGAGATCTATTTTAGTTAAGTTAAATACGTTGACATTCATTTTATTTGAGTGACATTAGTTACTTGCTTTAATTTTTTAATTGTCTGACATCTAAAGTCTTATGTGTATGAAAAAACGTATAGTTATTGTGATCCACTAAATAAAAAAAAAGTTGCCTGAAATACTGACATAGCGTATAGATCTTTTTACTAATAAGCTATGGATGTTAAATCTGAATTAAAGTATAATCAAATTAAATAATTAAATAAAATTAAAACCCTATGATTTCTCGTAACGTGGAATAAAATTTTGATGAAATAAATTTGAAATTTCTTCATGAAGCAGAATAATCTTTCGCACTGTACAAATTATAACAGAGTTTCTCCATAAGAGATATAAAAAAGAGATATTACTTTTATAAACCAGAATGCGCGTGACTTTTTTAAATTTAGAATTCCAGCAAAATCTTACCTCATGTTATTTATCAAGAAGTACTGATATATGAGTGAATCTGACTAGCTTGTCTAGTGATCCAACAATTCGTAGTCGAGTGTGTTGATTCACTGATTGTCTGCTCTCTCGATATTCCAGTAAATCAGTCGTTTACATTGCGGACTGACATCTGCCAGGTCACGATGTATTGGGTTTACTGTACTTTTTATCCTCTACTTCGCGACGTCATAAAATATTTATATTTTATCGCAACAAATAAAATATTTATGCTGAAAACTTACCTGGAAAATAAATAAGAATATTGTCATCATACTAATGCAAAATTATGATGCTTATTGATAAAATAATAATAAAATCGAATACTATTGGTTCAAGTAAAATCAATGGTTGTTGTAAAAAAGGCAGCTATGACAAGGTAGAAAGCTCTAGTTTTAAATTTGTTACTGTTATCGACAATTTTGCTGTCATCCAAGCAAGTAATGTTTATATAACACCTTGACAGGCTAGACTAGTGTTAATTGATAAATATTGTATGTTAACTGAATATTCTTTAATTTTTTATTTTAATATACCTAATAGTAATAGCAAAATAAACAGACTAAAATAAGTGTAGGCTATGTGTGCGAATAAGTGCAACTAAATATCGTTTATAGACAAATATGTAACAATTTTGGAGAAGATACATAATGCTTAAGTTAGTCATGATAGACTCACACCTGTATATTTATACTCACAAACATTGTGCTCATCAGATGGAAAGCTGTTACCGCAGCCTATGGATATGTGCAACGCCAAAATCGAAACTCTCGCTGTCGTCCCTATTAAAAAAATATAAGAAAGAAAGAAAGAAATACGTTTGTACGATACAAACAAAAACAAAATAAACTACAACCAACTACAAACATTCTAGAATTTCATTGAGTGAAAAAATATGGTTTAATGGTCACATTTTTACTGCTATGCTGAATACATGAAATTAATCACATCTAAATCTACTAATTACGCACATCACATGGCGGTAAAAGTTCATTGATGGCAGCACACTTACCGGGTGCCGAACAATCTCATTTGTAAGGAACGGTGATTGGGAGTCCAGCTATAAAGGGAAGTAATAAGACTGGACGGTTTCGGAGTACGGGCACTTAATTGTTGGCCTGATTGGACAGACGAACAGAAGGACAAATGTTATTATACTCCTTGCAGTGCACTGCTAGAGGTTGCATTACCATTATTTTTATATTTTTGTGATTTTTTGATGGCCTAACCTAAATAATAATTTCGTCTTTTAATCTTTTGTATTGAAGAATAACAATCTTAGTAGACTGTATTGTTTGTTGTTATTTATTCACTGCTTGACTCTAAATTTGAGAAAAAAATCCAGAAATCTCAAACCATGTCAATAAAAAAAAACGAAAAAGTGGCAAATAGAACTGTGTCCAAGTAAAATGATTTAATGCAATACTTTAGCAAATTGGTTTCGGAAATGTCCTAAAACGTGTTTTATTGATACGCAAATAAAGTTTATGTTTCATTAGGCCATAAATATTTTATTGGATTGTAAAACGGTTGCTTGGGAGGCGTCACATCTGTAAACGAACGCCCGCAATCGAGGCGATGAGTTCCGTCCACTAAAAGAATACGGTACTGAGTTATTGCACTGTCGGCAAATTAATCAACTTCTCTTTTCTTTTTTTATATATTATTTTATTTTATTTTTATGTGCTGTACTTATGTGGGTCGGCGAAACTTGTTATCGAAAGTAAAGAAAACATATTGATACAAATATTTTTTTACAAGGAACTAACCTGACCCCTTCAGCTAAGCAAAATTCTAAATAAATAGTAGGGGGGGGGGGGTAGTGGGGTTACGTCGGTAGTGTAATGACTATGCCCATTGTAATGATGTCTATTCGATGTTTGTCTTAATAAACTTTTATAACTGAGTTTAGATTCAATTATATTGACTTATTTGAGTTACCGCGGTAGCCTAGTGGTATGGGTAATGGACTGCTGAGACGAGGTCTCGACTTCGATCCCAGGTTTACCATGGCACACACCAATGACTTTTCGATGCTTTTCGAAGTTATGTGTGTATTTATCGCAGGTTTATAAGTGCCTTGGAGAGCACGTTAAGCCGTCGGTCCCGGTTGCCATACAAACATCTATGGCAGTCGTTACGGGTAGTTGGAGCCCTCAAAAGTCCAACCAGCCTAACTTGGAACTTCGATATCGCCATTGGTCATTAGACCATTGGTTGTGGAGGTCAGATGGCAGTCGCTTCACGGAAAATATCGAAGTTCAGCCGCATCACAGTTAGACTGGAAAGCCGACCCCAACTGAGTTGGGAAAAAGGTTCAGGGAATGCTGATATATTGACTTATTTATGTGACTATTGTTAAAATGTATCACACTTATATAAAATGAAATAATGTTAAGAAACGATTCTTGACAAATAGATTTAAACACATTTGCTTTGACTTGTATTACGAAAGAACGTACTTATTTTCCTATTGTCAGTGAAGTGCTCGTGATCTTTAACTCTTATCATAGTTATAATAAATCTGGCTCAACTTCTTCGTGTCTAATAACACTACAAATGTGAAGTCGCAGAGCTCTGCGGCTAGATTGCGAACTTGGCCCCGGGGCTCTGTAGTCCTTCATGTTAAATTGTTCTTGTATGATACCAAATAGCATATTTATTCTAATGAATAGGTACTTTTACATAAACACAAGCTACGGTGCCGAAACGTGTACACGAACGGTGGGACTAATCCACGAATTGAATGTCGCATAGCGGGCTATGGAGCGAGCTATACTTGCAGTCTGTTTGAAAGATAGAAGGCTTTTCTCTCAGGATTAGATCCGATCACTACTTGGAATAGGGGAATGGGGGTCGAATGAAGAAGACAATTTATATCGTCCAGATATTATCCCAATTTCCCAAAAATGTACTTACACTTGTATTTATATTCTACTAACACTGAAAATACTATATTGATTAGTTATTGAAAGTGACAGTCAGTAAGTTAAATAAGTAGGTATTCATGACATTACTTTGAAGATATATTATTTCCATATATTATTACATATAATTCGCGCACGCTAGGTCCAAGATCGGTGTCGATAGGTATACTACACACATTACAGTATGACGAGTACTATCACAGTACAGTAAGTGAATAGTTTTGATAGATAGTGAAATAAGTTTTACAGCGATATCTAGACCTAAAATATAAATAGCTTGTGTTAAGGGTTCTAAAGTGCGGATTAACATACTTAGATACTTATATTTTTTGTAAATGCATACAGTTCATACATATAAATACTCAAACCAATTCAAATATTCATTCTCACGCAAGATATATGTACAATGAGCGGAAATCAAACCCACACTCCCTGCAAAGCAGTCATGTTCACTACCGCTACACCACAGGGCTTCACAGAGCTCTCAAAATCTCTGCATTAGATTTAATGTAGAAAGACCCAGTGCTTGAATAACGTGCACACGCGCTATAAATTCAGCAGCTCAAGTTCTCTCTTGTTGTTTGTTGTTGTGGAACGAGTAGTGGAATGTGGGAGCTTTTGGCATTTGATAATATTGCACTCTTTCGAAACTATTCACCTGAATTACATTTCTTACTTAGCTACCTGCACTTGTTGTACTTTACAGTAGTACTTACATTGCAGACTTCTGAACATATTGTTGACTTAGAAACAAAAGCTGTTGCGAAATAAATAACATGCTATATAAAATTCTATCGTATTCTATATAAATATATTCTAGGTTCGATCCCAGGTTACCGTGGCACACACCAATGACTTTTCGATGCTTTTCGAAGTTATGGGTGTATTTATCGCAGGTTTATAAGTGCTCGGTTAATGACAATAGAGTCGCCACATTGGGACCTAAACATGAACTGGTGAAATGTGGGTGGTGTAAACCACAGAACAATGAAGTATATTTATACCGTGGTATAAACATATTAAAACTAATAGTACAGTAACAAAACTTGCAAAAGCATAAAATGGAAGCGACCTCACATTTATCTCCGCACGTCTCATAAAAAGTAGTATCATTAAGTTACTTTAAAATAAATTAACCAGTCTTCGCTTCGCTCCACCAATCTCTACTTGATTGCGGAGTGTCTAAGATGTTTCAACTTTTAGTTATTTCTTGTTTGCTTGACGAAATAAACTCTCATCTATATGAAGAGCAATTTCTCTAAAATGAAATAATGTATACGCTACTTTGATGTTGATTATAGTTTTGAAATTATTTGATAGTAGATTTGTCTATCCTACTCATTATTTTAAACTAGGTACTCTTTTGAAACAAAAGGAAAGAAAAAAGTTATTAAAAAAAACTACCTAGAGCTTAAAAAAATATCTCCTGTGTTACCTTCATATTCACGTTCCCATATGTTCCCAAGGTAGGATCCAAGGAATAGCGCAGCATTTTACTTGATATGTCATTAACTCAGTACACACCCATTGATTCTACGCCCAAAGCACCACAGCAACCATCAATCATTTAAATTATTGCAGTCCACTGCTAGGCTGCATAGGATGCATAGCTTTTCGATTAACTTTCTTTTATTCTCAAAAAAACTCTAAAGCTAGTTCTAAATATGTATCATCTTATTTGCCTAGAAAATCTCCTTATTCATTCAGTTTTAATTTATACAACCGGTTCCAACCAGCTGCCTCAATACTCAAAACAAGGCGAAACGGAATTCAATTCATCCTCAATACAAATATTTTAGTTTATTTTAATTAAATCTGAAACCTCAGGGTAGGATCGTCCGGGTGCTTTTTCAGTCTTTTCGTAGACCCGAAGGTCTGCTGCGTACATAAATAATAGAAGGACTGTCAAAACTGTTCACAAAACCATTTTGTTCGTGAATATATAATTAAAATTATTGGGGCGGCAGTCATTTGAATGTACTATTTATTAATTTTCAATTAGGTACTGATTTGGAATGGATACCGATTACCTTAGTTTGTTAACCAACATTTGATAAGTATTCGATTAAGAAATTTTGAATGAGGAGACGTCCGCTTTCCTACACAGGACAAAACGTGCAGGGCTTAGATGTCCATGAATATTCCATCAAGAACCAAGCGGTTCGGCGAGTCGTCCCTCTGCCGCACCATCAAGTCTTGGAATTCCTTACCGGCGCACGTGTTTCCTTCTTTCTACAGTTCCGGGTCCTTTAAGCGGGGCGTGAAAAAGCATCTGATGAGGCCGTCAAGCTGAGCCCCACCATTGTAGCACTGTACGTGTTTGCAATGGTGACCCTCTTTTATGAGACTTTGCCTTCAGCTTAACATCAGACGAAGTCAAATTGAGGTGCCATAAATAAAAAAATTTTTGAAATTGTCCGGTAACCTGTTTATGGAGGACAGTGTTATCCCAAAGAAGTGGAATAGAATGTTTTCTTAGTTATAATAGGAGGTTGTACGTGACGGTACCGCCCGCCTTAATTGAGCAGTCCGACTGAGGAAGTAACTCCGCCCTAAAATAACGTGGATAAAAATAACATTGTGTTGTGTTCCCAGCGGTGAGATGGGTAGCCAGAGCTCAGTGAAGATGTCTTATGTTCCCGGTAAGATGACCGAGGCTTAATTGATACTGCTATGTAATGGTATGAAACTGCTTTGTCTTTTGCACTGACAGCACAGAAACTCGTAACCAATTATAATTTCCAATATTAATATCGCTCTTCCAGGAGAACGCGGTGGTTAGGGATTTAAAACAAGCATGTTTCACGAAACGATACCGTTGAATCAATTTAAATATTAGAATTGAATTGATTTGAATTTATAAATTATTAACAATTTTCCGGTTCTATTTCCGAGTTCGTACCGGTTGGTGTGTTGAGAGGGTGCTTGTATACTATATTATATCCTTTGATGTAAATAAATAAATTTTAATAAATACAAATATTACCTACTACGCTACGTATAAAAAAATATCTACTTTGTACTGGTAGTAATAGTCATTTATAGTTATTTTTTAAGTTTTTTATTTCCCAATAATGATATCCCAAATATTTTTTTATACAACTTGGGTGACAGACACGCACACAGCCCACCTGATGGAAAGTAATTGCCGTACCTTATGGATGTATGTAACATTAAGGGTGTTATAGTCGTAGTCTTTTTTTAAACCTTCTAATGCCCTTCTTGAAGAACTTCATATTGTAGTGGTTTGGGAAAATTCTTACGCTATAGTTGCAGTATCATCGTATTTATATAAACAAGGGAATCTGATTTGCATCTCGCCATACAACCTGTCCGAATATAAAGTGATTGCAAAATCGAATGAAAGCGTATCAGTTCTGAACGCCACACAGTGCTGCCATTGATAATAATCACAGTGGAGCAATTTTGCATCCCGATGCTGCAGTGTTTCGCTCGGTATCCAGCGGGAATTCATTTACCTCACATTATAGTGATGCAGATGCAACACTGTTAGCTATCGAGAGGGTTAAGTGGGAAGTGCTTCGATCAGTTGAAATAAAAACAAAATTTGTAGAAAATGCGCACATTTTTTTTAAAACCAGCACAGACAGAGTTCATGTGAAGAAATGACCCCACGAAGAATAATATTAAGCTCGAGGTAATGACGCTGGTGCATCCTAATTGGAAGTATGCCATAGTATTTAAGATAAACAGATAAGTCTTTATTGTACAGCGGAAAAGAAATTACAGTTTTTTTTTTATAGTATTCAACATAGTAATAAGTACACAGGCCTATAATATGCCAGGTCCAAGCCGCCGTAAAGCCAATGCTCGTGCCTTTTAGACGAAGGTTTAACTTCACAAAAGCCAACTGGGGAAGCTACACTGAGGATGTTGACCGTGAACTTGCGTGCCTGGACCCCGTACCGGCAAATTACGAACAGTTAGTAAACATCATTTGGAGGGCATCGCGACGTAATATCCCGAGAGGCTGCCGCAGTTCGTATATTCCGGGGCTGGACCAGGACTCAGCATCTTTACTGGCTGAATATGAAAAGGCTTACGATACCGATCCATTCTCCGAGGGGACCATTGCAGCAGGCGAGCAGCTGCTACACACCATTTCAAAAAACAGGAGACATAAATGGATGTCGACCATATCCAGTATAGATATGACACACAATAGCAAGAAAGCCTGGCAAACCGTTAAAAAGCTCACCGGCGAGTCACCCGCACCAACGAATCCAGGTCAAATAACCGCCAATCAGATTGCTCACCAGCTTATTTTGAACGGGAAGCCGGCGAAACGTATTGCAAAAGCAACGCGTCGCATCGCTACTACCCCTAAGACACCTAATACTATCTGCCAACCGTTCTCTTTGACAGAATTAGTGCTCGGCATACGGTCTCTCAAGTGCGGGAAAGCTTCTGGGGTTGATGATATAACGGTAGAACAAATCCAACACCTAGGTCCTATAGCGGTATCTTGGCTCCTGGCATTATTTAACACCTGCTTAGAGAAAATAAAAATTCCTAAGCTCTGGAGAAAAGCCAAGGTTATTGCACTCCTTAAGCCAGGAAAACTTCCAAGTGACCCTAAAAGTTATAGGCCTATATCACTGTTGTGTCACACCTACAAGCTATTCGAGAGGCTATTACTCAACCGCCTCATGCCCATAATTGATAGCGCACTGATCCCGGAACAAGCTGGGTTCCGTCCAGGCAAGTCTTGCTCCAGCCAAATCCTAAACCTGACTCAATACATTGAAGATGGATTTGAGCTGGGCCACGTCACAGGCGTATGTCTTGTCGATCTCTCAGCGGCATACGATACTGTGAACATAAGACGGCTCCTTACAAAAGTGGACACTATGACCGGAGACACAAAGCTGGTAAACGTACTGGGAGAACTACTGTACAATCGCCGGTTTCAGGTCTGTATGTCAGCAGATAAAAGCAGATGGCGCATTCAGAAAAATGGTCTCCCCCAGGGTAGCGTCCTCGCTCCGGTTCTATTTAACATCTTCACCAACGACCAGCCTCATGCTCCTAATACAAAGAGGTTCCTGTACGCGGATGACCTGGCACTGGCGACACAAACTCAGACGTTTGAAGAAGCTGAGGCACATCTCAGTTCGGCTCTGATATCGTTGGAAAGCTATTATACAGCAAATGGCCTACAACCCAACGCATCAAAAACACAAGTGTGCGCCTTTCATCTGCGCAACCGGGATGCTGCACGCCAGCTCAAGGTTGCCTGGCTGGGATCTCCACTGGAGCACTGCTTTCAGCCGAAGTATTTGGGTGTTACTCTGGATAGGACTCTGAGCTTTAAAACTCACTGTGCCAATACTAAGGCCAAAGTAAGCGCCCGAAACCACCTGCTGCGCCGCCTCACAAGTACGACCTGGGGAGCAGAACCAAACATCCTTCGTACCACTGCATTGGCTTTATGTTTTACAGCGGGTGAATTTTCATGTCCCGTATGGCACCGATCAGCACATGCCGGGCAGGTGGATACCGCCCTGAACGATACCTGCCGCTCTATTACTGGTTGCCTTAAGCCCACTCCTCTTAGCATGCTCTACCCGCTGGCAGGTATCGCACCACCTGGTATCCGACGAGCCATTGCGTGCAGACTCGAGAAGGCGACACAGGAAACGGACCCCCGACACTGCCTATACGGACATGAACCACCTAATACCCGCTTGAAGAGTCGTAAGAGCTTCATTAAAAACACGATTGCCGCAAATGAACTCCCTGCAGCTATGAGAGTGTCCCTATGGAAAGAGGAACTACCACCACCCTCCGACTTCCTACCTCCCCAGGAGAAACTGGCTCCAGGGCACAACCTCCCATGGCCGGTATGGCGGTCTCTGAACCGTCTCCGTACACTGGTCGGTCGGTCGAGGCAAAATCTATGCAGGTGGGGAATGCGAGACCCGGGCCTAGCCGCATGCGACTGCGGTGCCCTTGTTCAGTCCATGGCGCACTTAGTTTCGTGCCCCTTATGCCCTGCCTCCTGCACTAAAGACGACCTGAACGGAGCTACTAACGGTGCAATCGATATGGCAAGGTTTTATTCTGGAGTGGTCTAAGCATTGGTGGATTGTTGACACGAAAGAAGAAGAAGAAGTACACGTAAACAATTGTATGTAGAATTGGGTGGTTTTATCGCTAGAAGCGATCTCTTCCAGCCAACCTCATTTTATGTAGATATGTATGTAGGTATTATTTTACAAAAAGGAAAAACAAGAAATGAGAAAGCAGCCCTTTTCATGATATGTGAAAGATCAAAAGTTAAAATAAAAGTAATTTGCTTAGGTTTCAATAACTGTCATCTATCAAACTCAATATTTTATAGTACTATTTTTGACTATCTTCGCGGAGGCGCGTCGTGGCAGTGTATAGGATTGCTACGCAGGAGGCGTTTGATTCCCGCTCAGTGCATGAATATGAATTAGATAAAAGTGCCTAAGTTTGTTTATCAGCATTCTAGAACCCATGACACCAAGCTAGTTAAACTATGCTTACCATGGATCTAGGTGGCGTTGTGTAGAATATCCTAGAATATTTTACTTTATTAAGTTTTTTATTCCATTGTGATAACATTATCGAATAAATTTATGTACAAAATTGTTCAATAAAATTTGTATTAAATTAGTGAGAAAAGTTTGTCATACAAAGTTTGAACTACGAGTAAATTACATCCACAAACATTGTGACGGGGCAAATGTTGTTGGATCGTATATACGTTTGTTGCTCTGCTGTTGTATAAATCATACTCGTAATTGTTTCGAGTACTTTGATAGCAGTATAATAGAAACATATCGTCAAGTCGGTTTAAACAATTTGAATTAGGTTAAGTTTATAAAAAATAGTTACTATTCTTAATTTTGTACTTACAATATATTCGATATACTTTAAAATATTATATTTATTATTGTAAGTCTAAAGTTAACCCAGATAATCCTGAAACTATTGTTCGTCACAGAAATTTATAATATTTTAATATGTTTTTATTTAGGGACCTATAGTTACAGAAAAAATAAAAAAAAAATTCAGTAGCACCTGGGAAAGCTGGAAAATGGGCGGTGTTATAACACCTGGTAGGATTATGCACTACTATTCCATGTAGGTATTGTAGGTACTCTGAAGTACATTAGTATTGAATAAAAAAATGTAAATAGGATGAAATAGTTAGTTTGACTAATATAATATTTAAGGTCAAAAACAATTCTTCGGATGTGAATAAAAAACACACTTCTTACATATGAAAATTCATACAATTTTTTTTCAGTATTACTTTTCTATTGTAGAATTTGCAAATTAATTGTTTTTCGTTACATTCGAAGAAATCGCCAAGCCTGCCAAGTCCAAAACCCTGTGAACCGTGGGCATGGGGGAAATTTCACGCTTATAATCATCATTATCTTTGCCTTAGACCTGGTCGCATCCGAGAGCCTCGGACTTCGGGGACCGCTATCCGGCTTTTACTGCTCCACTATGAGTAGTCTTGAGTATCTGTGGTAGTGAGATCATTGGCTTGTATGTCATCACTTATAACGCCAAGTCAGTACGTTGTGGTGGACCAAAGTAGCATCGCCAGATAATTGTTACCCACGTAACATGGCCGCACCAGCGAAATGCATTTTAGCTGTCATGTCACGGACATGCTAGAGTTCCTCTCGGGAAGAACCGTATACTCCATAAATATTATCCACTTAATCTGAAAGAGACTCGCTCTAATCGTTGTCAACATAAACTCTTGGCTGCGATTCTGGATGATTGTGTAAGTTCAAAATATTTGCGTGACCCAAATCTTTATCTGTTATGTTAGCACTAGCATTTTCTGGCGGTAAAAGAGCGGTAGCACTAGGCAAAGTATTATAATCACTAGCTTACTCCAGTTCCACTATTATTTCGGTGAGCTACAAAGCTTTCTTTGATAGTAATGTAAAATTACAAACAAAATATGATCGACGTGGATATACCTACCAGCTGTTATAACACCCGTGCTATTCGCAAAGACAAAACATACAATAATATTGCAAAGATACTATTATTTTATTTTTATTTGGGTACCTAACAGTTATACTATAAATAAAAATATGTCAATACAGTAGCAAAATACATTATTGATTATAATAAGTCACCTTGTTTCTGACGTAATATATGTAAATGAAACTGCCACTACAAAATACATTTTACACTGAAAAATAATTGCGATTTGTTTACTACAACTGAATCATAGCCAACTACCATAGGCATGTAATGAGATAACTACAGAAAATTGATACAAATATAAATTCTTAAATAATAAATTTGAGGGTAAGTTTCAATCTATTTGAGCGGTGTTGTAACACCTGGTCGGGTCATCTGGGTTAACAATCTTAACAGTGTAACTTGAAACTTCGATATCGCCATTCGTCATCGGACCATTGGTTGTGGAGGTCAAATGGCAGATCCCAACTGAATTCGGAAAAAAGTTCAGAGAAGATTGTAAGTCTTCAAAGTGTAGAACTATCATAACAAGAATTTATGTTTTATGTTAGAGATAAGTACTAAAATATTAATTTTGTAGGCATGTGTGTAACTAAAATAACATAAGCCTAGTCAAAACCAAAGTCCAGTTCAATAAATAGACGATGTATAGTAATTTCAAAAATATTATATTTTATATAGGTATGCTTACGATATAATTCCTACTAAAAGAGCTAAAATATTTGAAACAGCTGCTAACTACAATTAAACAAGCAGCGATAACATTTCTGAAAGTTATGATCATCATTACATTTTATTCTCATGAATTTGATCAACAAATCAATTTACTTTGCTACAATTAGCTTCAAGTAACCAGTCAACAATTTGTAGCTATTGGTTTGAATATTTCCAGAACGAATTAATCAGAATGATAAGATCTACTTTTAGGTATATTTAACTGTTTACATTCAAAACAAATTGGTGCCTTAAAGTTAGTTAAGTCGTTTGTTTTAATTGATTACTTTATACCTATCTACATAGCATAACATCAACTCACGCCTATATCCCAGAAGGGGTAGGCAGAGGTGCTAGCACCCACATTTCGCCAGTGTATGTTTAGGTGCCATGTAATAGGTGGCGAGCCTATTGCCATTAACCGGGCACTTATAAAACCGCGATAAATACACACATAACTTCGAAAAGCATCGAAAAGTCATTGGTGTGTGCCATGTTAAAACCTGAGATCGAACCTTGGACCTCGTCTCAGCAGTCCATTACCCATACCACTAGGCTACCGCGTATCTGTTGTTATAATATTGCGTATTCAATTGATTTTATGTCTCTTTCTATTGTACCTTTTATTCATCAGGAGCCATTTAAGTTTTGTTTATTGAAAAATGAGTATTGCAATCACTCAAGAAACTGTTGAAATGTGTAAATTCGTATCTAGTATTAACATGGGTCACACATTATTAGTATTAGAAATATATAACTCCCGTTGGGTAACAAAATAACACCCGCCTACCGGAGAAGAAAAAAGAAAATTGTCCCATATTGATAGTATACGGTATGACTTAAAGCTGCCAATTCAATAGTTCTAAGAGTTATTGCACTATATGTATATTACATGATAATAAATTCGTAATATTTGAGTACCGTTCTCCAGTACATTAATTTATCGCATAGACCAAAGTTATCAAAAGTGAACGCGATTGTACATCAAGTGTATTGACGTTTGGCGGCCACTGTTTCGATAACGGACATGACTGTACGTCAACTTTTCCAGCGCATGCCGCATGGTTTGTGTAGCCAAATTGCATTTCACAGTGTGTTCACCATTTTGACGGTTCTTTGTTGTGAAAGGGCGTATGTTTATTGTGTACAGTTGGATATAGAGTTATATTTATTCATATGTTATATCACTTTCGGCATTCGTATCAGCTTTACATAGTATTTAATTGATAGATGATTAATATTACATGTGTAATTTTAATGAAACTATTCTACGAGTAAAGCCTGGTATCACCCGAAAATTCATTAACAAATTCTGGTTAATGTAGAATAGTATGAATTTTTAAGCACAGTAAAATGGGGTGAACGGTGATAAAGTGGTCAATGGAATATTTTTAAATAATTCCTTCTACTAGATTTTAACTAAGCCTATTATCAGATATTTGATGATTCTGTTATTACAATGAACTAGTCCAATGTTTCGCTTGAAAGAAAATACTACACGAATTTAACTGACCATTTTATCCCTATTCACCCCGTTTTACTGTACCTATTAGAAGTGTGATTAATGGCATAATAATATTGATGCTATTATATTAAGATTAAAGTCTACAACCACATCTCAACATGACATAGTTAGATGAACTGTTAAACGCGACCAACCCTGTACTTATCACTAAGCCGAGGGAGGCCCGACGAGGTGGGCCGAGGTAGGCTCGAGGTGCACGCGAGATAAGCCTGTGGGAGATACGGACACGTCTTCTATGAATTAACCTTAAAGGGTAAGTCTCCATACACAATTAATAAATGTCATCATCATTCTCTGAGCCTCACTTAACTCAGTTAGGGTCGGCTTTCTAGTCTAACTAAGATGACAGTTCGAGTTCGACATAACCTACCCAGCTGACTCTGGTGGGCGACAGCCGTGGGGATTTTTATAACGATTAAAAACAGACTGTCTATAATGAAATTTATAACATGTCTACCTAAAGAAAATAATGTGAAATACCAATATTTTCTTAACAAGGTAACATATAGATGTGTAAAATGTAAAATGTATGAGTCGATAAATTGTAACTAAGTAATTGAAGTTGTTAATAAACATTTTTCTTTCTTCCTTCTTTCTTTCTTTCAGATGCGATGACACGGTGAAATAAGCCAAGAGTAAAAGCTAGTCACAAATTTTGTAAGATTCAGAACTTCCCCTTAAGAGCAACTTTGTGTAAGACCTTTCACGCATAGCGCATAACTTTGTATTAGTTGTAAGTTTAAACCCATAATTACAAGAACGATAATACGATATAATGTACATTGAAAATAATATTTTAGGAGGTGTGTGAATTTTATAAAGGACGCTCTGAGCACTTCATGCATATAAATATATTTTTCAGTAATCAAATGTTTAAGTATTTCTGTGATTTTTTAATCCGATTATAGTCTGTTTCAGTGACTAATACGACCACCTGCTCCTAAAACCTTCTTCGAAAAATAAGTCTAGAGCAATCTACACAACACCATCTAGACCCATTGTAGACATAACTTAACTAGCTTGTGTTATGAGTTGTAGAATGTAGAAAAACAAATAAGATTTTTTTTGTAAAAACATAAATATTATAGAAACACTCAGACCTATTTTTGCACTAAGCAGGAATCGTACCCGTGCTTCCTGCGTAGCATATCGTATCGTATCGTGTATCAACTAACTCTACAGTATTAGGTTCATAGATAATTCCACTGTTCCATATCTAATTTTTGATGATAAAAAGAAAAAGCTCATTCCTCTAACTTCCCTCAGAACCTCAAACTTGTGTGCAGGTTGTAACAGTAAGGTAACAAATGGTAATAATATGGTATAAGTTGTTCGCCTGGCGTTGTCGCAATACAGAACTGTTGTTGTGGAATTAATCCCTTCTAAGCATTGCTGCAGTTGAGAGTTCTGTGCGGAGTTTGTCTACAATGAAATTGCAGAGCTTTGTGTATTTGTATTGTTATCACATTTGGTCATTCGCATATCCAATCGTTGTATTAATTGGAATGTCTGATAAAGTGTTGAAACATTGTAGACTATTAAACTAATTCTGTGAAATATACCTCTTATGTCCAGCTTCTCTTCTTCTGCGTGGGTACTATCAAGTTATTACAGGATGTACAGGATAAATTGACGCATTATATATACACCCACTGTCTTCACATACTGGTGGTGGCAAGGGATTATTGAACGCCTTTAAGGGAAATAATATGTAAGCAGCAGCTCGGACTTAGGTTTACGAAGTTTTGGATAAAAGACAGTCATAACTTTTAATCAAAAGTTTATGCGGTTACGCCACAAAGTTTTGTCAATGTGAGCCAAATATACTTATTTAGTTACATTTGATGTTCTGTGAAGTAAGTGAGTGTAGTTATTATTAATATAATGATTTATAGCAATATCAGAATGAGTAAGTACTAGTTCAAATGTTCGTCCTTGGGGGTGACGGGTGGAGTTGCCTGTCGCCCTAGCAGAAGCAAACTGCAGCGGCAGTGCAACGTTCGTCTGAGGCTCCCTCCCCCATACCCAGAGGCTAAATAGGGGCACCATGGTTCCCACATCATAGGAAGGGGGTTATCTCAAGATGTCCCCGGGTCTACGAGGGTGCGAGAGATATGTCTTGTACAATCTCCGGCAATCAAGGACACATAGACGTTGTGCATTTAGACGGTTCGAGTCTGAAATAATCACCTTCACCGATTTTAGCAGAGGTGGTAATTTTGCGCACGATAAAAAATAAGTTCCACTGTTCGTCGAAGGTTTTTCATAAAAGTTATCACTGGCCTTAGTAGTGCACCGCTCACTCACTCACTTACTGTTCAAATTCGCACCGTGAATGATTATATATCGATAACAAATGAAGTAAGTAGCTATCACTCATCGCAGTTGCATTAAATTCATTAAGGTATTTTACATAAACAGTATTTAAGCTTCAAATTGATCACGGAGTGGTTCAGCCAATAATTTCATTCCCATTTTGTTTGTCATTACTGCATTTATTTAAATGAAAATACATTAGTACTTCATATTGACAGGGTTTGTTACTTTGCCTGAGTTATTTCTTTACACTGTTTAATACAGATATAATATTAATAATGACAAAATTTAAATTATTGGTAAATTTGAAACCCCTCAGGATTTGCTAGAGACTTTACAGAGATATGTTGAAAGCATTTATTATTTTTCTTGAAAGATATTTTTTCCATGGACTCCTCCTTCAATGAAGATAAGTCAGCCTAGAATACGTAGAATATTTGGTATTTTTTGGTAGAATTTTGGTAATACAGTTGGCCAAAGTTTGCTAGGATACCTTGATTTGTTCCTAGCATAGACATTAATATTACTAGTGTAAATCGACCCACATTACCACGTAATCGGATTTAAAATGTCTGTAGTAGTGACTTTTTACTTTTACTGTAGAACATTGTCGTCGCTGCCAATTACACTTCTATTAAAGTTATCAACTTGTTATATAAACTCTGAGGTGTGGCGGTAGTGCACGCGACTGCTACGCACGGGCACGGGTTCGATCACCGCTGAGTGCAAAAAGTTGTATGCATGAATATGATTGTTCGCACTGGTCTGATCGTGCCTCGAAGAGCACGTTAAGCCGTCGGTTCCGGTTGTCATACAAACATCTATGGCAGTCGTTACGGGTAGTTGGAGCCCTCAAAAGTTCAACCAGTCTAACTTTGAACTTCGAAATCACCATTGTTCATTGTGGCAGCCGCATCACAATTAGACTGGAAAAAAAACGTTTCAAGGTTCAAATATTTTCTCACACTTTCTCACACCTACTTTGTTCCTCTAAGAATCATTTTATGCTTTTTTAGATAAATAAGATTTTTTTTAATACCACTTAGGTGGGAGACCCCCCGTAGCCTGCCTGATGGAAACTGGTTACCATGGCCTACCGACATTTACTACACTATGGGCGTCACATTCGTGCTGCCGACCATACAAAGAAGAGAGGGAAAGCGAAGGGGGGAGGAGAAGTTCATGAGGGTCTCTGTGCTGTCAATGCAGAAGACAAAGCAGGGTTTCCCGGTCTTCCCACAAATAAAACCGCTCCAATGAGCTCCGGCTACCCTACTCATCGTTTTTACTTCAGCAACTCGCTTTATCATACGTTAAGTTTTATAAAAACTTAAAAGTTTATAAAATATTACGTGGTTATCGCAACGAACATTCTATTAATTTTTATACATCACCTAAACATCTCATCTTGCCTACATAACTCGACCCCATTTTATCCGATTTCCATATTAAACGAAAGTTATATTTCATGTTGTTGATATCGGCTTGAGTGTATTAATTGAGGATGAATTTTGTATGTGCTGACTGACAAAAGCAATAACATAAATTGACGTATTAAAATTTCATAGGAACATTCTGTCATTTGTACACACGGATATAGTTCCGTTACCACATTTATTTTAATACCACTGTGTTTTTTTAGCCTCATACAAAAAAGTTCAATATTCATTCTCAAATCAAATCAAATCATTTATTTAGGAGACCAGGATCCATATCTGGGTAAGTAACAAAAGTAACTTAAACGCTAGTGTTAGAAATCAAATTTATATTTTCAAATTATAATAAATATTTCCATACATATAAAAGCATAAAATAGATTATACTATCGATTAAATTGGATTCTGATTAAATCGCATTATTTACTAAATCAAATTAAATAAAAACAATTAAAATAAACATGAATAAAATATTGACTAGGTATGTTTTAAAATATTTAGTGTACCCAATAAAAAAAATTCAACTAAATTATAGCATAACTATTCTTATATTTTACTTACCGTGCCATAATTTTATTTAAAATTTATATAAGTACAGCACGTCTATAAAATTCTATTGATATTTTATAGAAAAGTGACTCTGACCATGAAAATTTCTGATTTTAACATAAGAGCACAAAAAATGGGCAAGTTAACAAAGTAATTCTCCTCGTAGACATGTCAGGCTGATTTATGAGCCACGAGATACTCTTGTAAATTGAAGAATTTCTGAAGGACATTTTAATCTTTGGTTTAGTAAAGTTTATGAGTCTTATTTTAGACGTTTTATTAAAATTCTGTGTGCTGAAACACAGTCGACCATGTGGAAAACGATTTGAAAAATTTTTCTATACCGCAACGTACTACGCACGTTTGCACATGTGCGCTCTATGGAAGTATGTATTATTGCCAAAAATTTTGATATTATTTGTACTGTTTATCGTCATTTAATTATTAATTTCAAACATTCCAAATAAAATACTCAAAATAATACACAATGTATAGGTACAAACTTGTCGATACAGACGTCAAATTTATTTATGAAAAGTATATTGTCTACGAAATTTATTTTTATAAGTCAGCTGTAGGTATATCTATTTCATACCACTCCGTACACATTAATTCCTTATGAACGAGTCAGAATGATCACATGGGCACGACATGAGAAAGGTATCGACACAAGAAATTTTAAGCTTGTCAGTCTTTTGTTGTTCGTAACAAAGGAAAGCCTATTAAAGGAAATTATATTATGATAATAATTATTATATATCTAAAGGGAAGTATTATTATTAAATAAGGATACCAAAGCCGTGCAGGAGTTATAATCAAGGGTGCGAGAGATGACACTTTCACTGTCATGTGTCTTAAATCCAAATTAATGAAGGGTAACTTGGTAAGAAATATTGTATTACTATACTCATAGACAAAAGTTTCAGTTAGATTATTCGGACCTATTTATGTTACTTGGCAAATGATAGAAATTCAAAATTGTGAATAATTGTTCTTAAGGGTTATTTTTGTAAAATAATGAGGGATTATACAATTCTGGCTTAATACAATACACCTTTTGATTTGCTTGACGTGTCGGCCAGGTTGTACTAGCCGTGGTCACAAGCTGACTATGATCGCGTTAATACTCGGGTTTCGCTAACCATATATCATGAAACGCGAAAGTTTAAAAGTGAGTAGGTATACCCCCATAGTAGTTCCTTCAGATTACTAGATGATTATAATATCATTAGACGCGTCTTTCATGAAAGAGCACGAAATGGCTAGGTTTGCTGTTCAGCTGAAAACCAGGGCCCATATTCATATGTGATTCTACTAATTATTAACTATGAATAAAACACTGAGATTACAAAAAACGGTATTGAATTTTATATCAAAATCAAATACCACTACGTACCTAAGTGAATAAACTCTTCTATTTTTAAATTTAAACATAAGCCTGTGTTTTTTTTTTTTTTTTTTTTTTTTTATCTATGGCACGTCAATTTGACTTCACCTCGCCTGATGTTAAGCTGAAGGCAAAGTCCCATGAAAGAGGGTCACCATTGCAAACACGTTCAGTGCTACAATGGTGGCGCTCAGCTTGACGGCCTCATCAGATGCTTTTTCACGCCCCGCTTAAAGGACCCGGGACTGTAGGAAGAAGGAAACACGTGCGCCGGCAAGGAATTCCAGGACTTAATGGTACGGCAGAGAAAAGACTCACCGAACCGCTTGGTTCTTGATGGAATATTCTGTACCGTATGCGAGTGACACCTAAGCCCTGCACGCGTTGTCCTGTGTAGGAAAGGGGAGGGTGGGATTAGTTGGAAGAGCTCATCAGAACATTCACCATGGTAGAGACGGTAAAATACTGCCAAGGACGCAACATCTCTACGCATCTGCAAAGGCTCGAGGGACTCTGTGACCTCGGGACTCCCAATAATGCGGACCGCACGTCGCTGCAACCTGTCGAGAGCATCTAATAAGTACTTTGCGGAGCCATCCCAGAGATGCGAGCAGTATTCCACGCAGGAGCGAATTTGTGTCTTATGAAGAAGACACCGCTGCTCCGGCGTGAAAAAACGTCTCACTCTGTTCAGGACTCCGAGTTTACGCGAAGCTGTTTTGATGATGCTCTCGATATAGTTCTTGTTGTTCAGTTTGCAGCGCACGTCCATACCGAGTATATTGAGGTTATCCTGTAATGGCAGTGGTGTGCTCTGAAGAGTGGGAGGAGGAAGGAAAGGAGATGTCTTTGCTGAAAACGCGCATGCCTGCGTCTTCTTGGCATTGAACTCGACCAGGTTCTCAGATCCCCATTGGGAAACGTGATTGAGGATCCGGTCAAGCCCAGTGACAAGAAGTCGCCTCTTTTCCGCTATATCGGACTGCTTGGCCGCAGAATGTCCGTGGTAGCTCCCGTGTACAGTGCTATCGTCTGCATAGCAGTGGATGCTGCCGGTGGACAGCATGTCATTGATATGCAGAAGAAAGAGAGTGGGTGATAAGACGGACCCCTGCGGCACACCAGCATTTACCTGCAGGAACTCCGATGCTCGTCCATCACAGAGAACGCGAATACGGCGCCCCTGCAGGAAGCTAGCAACCCAATTGCACAGTCTAAGAGGCAGACCGAAGGCTGGTAGTTTGGAAAGAAGCGATTTGTGCCAGACTCTATCGAACGCTTTGGCGATGTCTAGGCTAATAGCCAGTGACTCACCATGCTTGTCCATAGCCTCACCCCAAAGATGGGTAACATACGCCAGAAGATCACCCGTTGACCGTTTCGGCCTGAAACCATATTGTCGGTCATTAATTAGGGAGTGATCCTCTAGGTGGCGCATGAGCTGTGTGTTGATAAGGTGCTCGAAGACCTTGCACAGCACTGAGGTGACGGCTATGGGCCGATAGTTGGCTGGGTCTGAGCGATCTCCCTTCTTGGGAATCGGCTGTACATTCGCCTCTTTCCACGCCGTCGGCACTGTACCCGAAATGTAGGAAAGTCGGTACAGCCGCGTGAGTATTGGAGACAACTCCGCTGCACATTATTGAAGAACCACCGCTGGTATACCATCCGGACCACTGGCTTTCCGGACATCGAGTGACTGCAGTACTGCGCGGACATCGCGTTGCCTGATACGAATATCAGGCATTGCGTGGTCACTATTGGGTAGAGTCGGTGGCTGCATACCACAGTCGTCGATTCGGGAGTTGGCCGCAAAGAGATTAACCAGCAAATTTGCTTTCTCTTGCGGCTCATGTGCCAGGGATCCATCAGGGTTACGCAGGGGGGGGCAGCGAAGGCTGGCAGAAGTTAGCTTGCACGGCTTTGGCCAGTCGCCAGTAGCCACGGCTGCCCGTGGGATGCGCTACTAGTTCTTGACCAACCCGTGCTATGCGCTGAGCATCTGCTCTGACAAAAGCCCTCTTGCAGACCCTAGTGGCTTTGTTGTACGCTGCCTTAAAGTACCCGATGTTGGAATCGTGCGTAGCGCGCGCCCTTACCCAAGCGCGATACGCAGACTGTTTATGCTGAACAGCCTCTGCGCATTCGCGCCCAAACCAAGGGCGCACTCCGCGGGCACCGGTGACATCAGTGTATGGGATATAGTACTCCATACCCAGACTGATCTCACCGACGACAGCAGTTGCACTATCCGATGGGTCCTTACCTTCAAAGCAGCGCTCAACCCACGGGATGGACGCAAAATAGTCACGCAGTCCATCCCAGTCAGCTGACGAGTAGTGCCAGAGACGCCGTTTTCCCTGCACTGGTCGTGAGGGCGCTATGATAGGCACCTTGGAACAGACCAGACAATGGTCGGAGTTGCCCAAAGCGGCTCGCACCGAGACATTGTACTGGTCTGGGTGGCTCGTCAGCTGAAGGTCTAGCAGGGAGGGTGCTAGGCCCGGCCCCCTTGGTATCCTAGTGACCTCGTGTACCAGTTGGGTCAGGCCGTGAGCCAGAGCAAACGCGTGGGCGGCTCTTCCCGCATGGTCTGTTTTGGAGGAGCCCAACCAGATTTCATGGTGGGCGTTAAAGTCCCCCAAAAATACCATTTCAGCGTTTGGAAACCGCTCCTGCGCATCATCTGCCGCCTGACTCAGATATTCAAAGAGTCGGGTTGTCTCGGCATCTCCAGTATGGGAACGGTAAAGGCACACATAGATTTGACTAGTACAGCCATGGTCTACGTGTACCCACAGGACAGAAAAGGATGGGTCCTCAAGGCAGCGCAAACGGCGACAACAAACATCCGCCCTAACAAACACGCATACCCCGGCTTTGGCACGGAAATTTTCCTCTAGAACATAGCCGGGGTAGAGCAGGTAGGTCGTGTCGTCAGGGCGGCATATTTGTGTCTCCGTCAGAAAGAGCATGGCTGGTTTCGCCGTCTCAAGATGTTGGTGGACGGCGTTGAGGTTTGCATGGAGCCCACAGATGTTAGTGGACTCCACCTCAAAAAGCGAGCTAGTGGGAACATGAAGAGCCGCTGTGTTGCCATAATCTCTAATATGCACTGCCATGGTAGAGGGTAAGAGAAGGCGTGAAAAAAGAGGTGATTGTCGTCGCAGCACCGCGTGACAAAGCGCGGGAGATTGGTTTTATCTGTGATTGTGAGGCATGGTGAGAGCCGATGCGCCGAACGGAAGGGCCCCCGTACCCCCCCGAATATGGTCGCCGGGGTCCCGTCCGGTCACCAACCGGCACGACGAACCATATCGGGATTATGCGCGGCCTGGTGAGGCAGCCTCCCAGGGTGGTTAGCCCCAGTTGGGCCCCTGTACTATGCCGCGGGCGGCCAGCGGCACCACCGTTTCTACGGGTCTCCCTGCTCGGCGGGTCGCCCCGCGCCATACCCACCAGACTACGCCAAGACCCACTGGTCCCACTAATGCTGCGACTACCACCACCTCTGCCCGGCTATGCACTTGCTGACCCCTGAACGCAATCCAACCGAGGTTGGATTACTATGGAGGGTTTTCCGCACATGTGCACGGTGGTACCCACCCGGTCGAAATTTATGACAAATTTGTGCCATCAAATTTCTACCACCAGTGGTACAAATATATAGGTACAAATTTGTCGATACAGACGTCAAAAATTTATTTATGAAAAGTATATTGTCTACGAAATTTATTTTTAGAAGTCAGCTGTAGGTATATCTATTTCATACTGTAACGGCGTAAAAAGCTTTTGTAATTGGTTTTATACTGAAAATGAATTTATGTTAGAAGTGACACTATATGCACTGTAATAAGTAAATTTAAATTAAAGGTTAAATTGCTGGCTAGCTGAACAAGAGATAAATAAAATTAGGATTGCAATTAATAACATTATAATCCTGTTAAAATTGTCGTTACATTAATTTATATGAAGGTAAGTAAATCTCAAGGCGGGATTCGCATAGTATAATCTGTCGTGGCGTTGCTTGGTCCGTGTGCAAGATGGTCGATGCACTTAGCTGGGTTGACTCCGGGGCTGATGATGACCGGCGTTCCAGGGACTCCGCTGGGCGTGCCTCGCAACCATTATACCGGCGCGAAGCCCGGTGCGAAGACCCTGGAATTAGAAAGAAGTGCGGGTCAGTACGTCACTAGATAATGATATCTTTGTGACCCGCTGAAAAATAGCAGGTGAAGAATAATCTCCCCAGCGGCTAGACAGCATAGCTAAAAGCTAAATAAAATAAAAATATATAATGAGCGAAAGTGAGGTTTGTGACCTCTGTCCGTAGGGGTCATCGGCCTCGTAGAAATACGCCGTAGGTAGGGTAGGCTGAAATGTGCACATAAAATAATAAATTAATAAATAAGGCCATGCATAATGGCAGGCAATAAGCTGCACCGCTGAGAAGTCTTCACCTGTAGAAAGAAGAGGAAATGTTGATCTCAAAACTCACCCGGAGACGACGGCAAGGTAGCCCGGGGTCAAAGCGACCTTCCTCGGCGAAGGATGCCGAGAAAAGGGAAGGTGTCAGGGCAGATATTGAGCACCTGCACTAGTGATGTGCAATTTCGTTCACTCACCCACAGATTAAATAAGTTGAAGAATCGATACTGCACTAAAATATCGATTAAATTACAAAAAATATTTAATTTAAAATAACGTAAAATCCACAACGTTACAATACCCCCCCAATTAGTTCTGGGTTTTTGTTACCCAAAAACCCGATACTGGACTGCTCGAAAACATGCTTGATTTACGCTTACACATACATACTTCCTTTCATACCTCCCCAATCATGTACATTCATACTTTGCGGTTACCATTCCTTAATGTGGCACACGCGTTCCTTTCAAAGCGAGGTTCCAGGATGATAGGCGCTGGAAACTCAGACGTAAATCTAACAGATGGAAAATTTGAAATGTCACAGACAACAATTTCAATACGAAGAAAAGAGCAATAAATACCACTGTATATTTTCAACTTTAAAGAGAGAAGGTGTTATGTTTTTAGTATAGGGCTTATTTTAGATGTATACATTACCGCATCTGCAATAAGGCTTATTTCACGAGTTTGCAAACCGCTCGGAAGAAGACATAACCAAAGAAATGCAATAGGCTTATTTTTGGAACTGAGTTTGCAAGACCGCTCAGCTATAATAATGGTATAAAACCATAAAAAAAACTCCCGGTGACTGGTTTAGTATCCCAGCACCAAGATAAGGAACCCGTTGGTTTAAAACGCCAACGGACCCGAAAACAACATCAGTTGGTTTAAAACGCCAACTGATGCAACAACCATTACTAGGCAACGCCTAATAATAAAAGAAAACGAACATAAAGTTCAAAGTTCCAACTCAAAAGAGAGGAGAAAAGAAGAAGAAAATATATAGCAGTGGTAGGGTTATATAATTATAAATAATTGTACTAAGACATTTAATAATTGTTGTCAAATATGAACAACAAAATTTTATAAGATACAACTTTTAAAGGTTATATTATTATGACCAAGTCAAAATTATTATCAAAAGAGTTATTATTTAAAGTAAAAATAGTTATTATATTATGTTTTGACCCACATAAAGTGAGTATATATGTAGAATCAGTAGCAATTAGAACAAGTAGTGTTCAAAAAAAATTTATGAAAAATTAAAAATTTTTGAAAAATATCAAGTTGAAAAAATTTATGAACCCAAGGTTCTAAAGTAAGTAGGTACCAAAAATGTTTTGCATTGCATTTGTTTTGTTTATCGTGGAAAATTATCCAAAAAAATTTTTAAACGATCAAAACTTTTGAAAAATTTCCATAAAAAATCTAAGTTCTAAAGAACAGACTTAACCAAAAGGTTAAAAAATATTTTATTTATTATTTAAAAGTAACAATTTCAAAATTAATTTTCATTCACCAATAAAACGGTGAAAAAATTCGAATATAAAAACGAGGCAACGAAAATGACACAGTCATCCCAGGAAAAGTCAGGACAATAAGAAAAGCATAAGTCCAAAAGTTGTTATTCTTCACTGAATTTTATTTTGTTTTTAAAAAACAAAGTAATTTTAGGGACAAATTAGTGGTAATTTAAATTATCAACTGGCAACACTTTTAGATGTCAACCTCTTAATTATGACGTTCGACAGTTCTCATTATATTTTCATTTCAGAATTCAAAACATTTGAATTAATAATGTTCATTTAATAGAACTAAATAAGTAAAACAACTGAAATATAGTTACAATATTATGCAAGACGACATGATTAACCTGTGATCGAGATTAACAAAGTTGTAAAAAGTTTTCGCATTATTCGTACAAAGTCGGGTATATTGAATTTGAAGTTTTAAGTGCTGACCTTTCCATTAGGTAAAAGAATATAATTACGACCCTTGGAATATTGTGATATAGGTGGTGTATTACCACAGTGCAACGACAAAGAATACGACGGTGAATTAATAATTTCCATTAGTAGTTAGGTACTTGAAATAATGTACGAACTTATATAGGTAGTTGTTTGCCACAGTAGTGTATAATAATTGTTTTAGTTTAATGCAATTCAATTAGAATTAACGTACCAAGATCCGTTATTTAGAACAAAAAGTGTTTTTCATAATTTAATTAGTTAAGTTAATAGGTACAAGAACTTAATTTTGTTAATTTAAAAGGTGAGGTTAATTATTTGTTGTTGATTAAAAGTTTATGAAGACATTTTTATTGATTTATATGGCACTGCTACATATTTGAATTTAAGGGTGCATTTATTTCAGATGTTGACTTTGAATGGTCAACTATAAGAACGGTAATGATTTAAATGCCTTGACTATACCAGACACCACAATCCAAAATACTGAACAAGACGAAGCCTATCTAATTGAATATATTTTTATCTTTGTTGTTCTTTTCAAAGATATTATGTTTAGTATGGAGATCTTTTGAAATTACCTTCGATTATTTTTTTTCGAAGAATTTGTTTTATTTTCTTTTTGTTTACAAAACTAGCTAAATGGAAATCCGACAATAACAAGACTACAAAACAGTCAATTCTAGAATTTAATGGTAACCCAAAGTTAAGTATCTAAACAAAAGTTATGGTGCGGTGAACGGATTTGACACAAATATTAGGAATTTATTAAGAAGGTAACTAGGCCTATGTAATTACAGGGTTAGTTAGGTAATAGGTAACCTGTCAGTGAACAAGAGAACAGTGAACAACAGAGTACACCAAAATAGTGTTATAATATAAAATATAAAGAAACTTTCAACTGCAATAGTTGATATAATAACTATAAGTTATTATTGTGCAAATATATGCACATAAAGGTAAGTAAATAACAAGACTTTCAACCGCAATGGCTGATATAATAACAATTAAGTTATTATTGTGCAATATGCACATAAAAGTAAGTAACATAACTTCACTGACGGGTAAGTTAATCGGTAGTGAGATGAACAAATGTGAGATCAACACTTCCAATAAGTAAGAGAAATAGATAATCTTTCTTTCCAGTGGGTATAAAGTAATGATATACAGTTTAAAACAACTGCAAAATGTAATCCAACTTGTCTAGGTAACTAGAACAAGTTGTCATCAATCCATAAGAATTAATGCAATAAAAGTATAAAAATGCTGATATTATTATTGTGAAAACATTGTCACACAGGTATTATGGTAAAAAGTAAGTATTATGACTGAAATAATAGCATATAAATGATTATTATTTAGTATAAAAGTTGAATTTAAGATGAAATTGAAATTTATTTTCAAGTACCCACATTTATTAATATTTGAAAAAATTATTAAAATAGGTGAAAAATTCACCACACTGGTAAAGAAAAGATTAGAAAAATAAGAACTAAGTACTTACGAACCAAACACTCAATACCAACGACAGATTACTTCCTTGTTAGGCGCCAATGTAACGGCGTAAA
This sequence comes from Pelosia muscerda, assembly GCA_963691645.1. Taxonomy (NCBI): domain Eukaryota; kingdom Metazoa; phylum Arthropoda; class Insecta; order Lepidoptera; family Erebidae; genus Pelosia; species Pelosia muscerda. The sequence goes on along the minus strand of OY829105.1, from coordinate 18,600,859 downwards.
AAGCTTTTGTAATTGGTTTTATACTGAAAATGAATTTATGTTAGAAGTGACACTATATGCACTGTAATAAGTAACTTTAAATTAAAGGTTAAATTGCTGGCTAGCTGAACAAGAGATAAATAAAATTAGGATTGCAATTAATAACATTATAATCCTGTTAAAATTGTCGTTACATTAATTTATATGAAGGTAAGTAAATCTCAAGGCGGGATTCGCATAGTATAATCTGTCGTGGCGTTGCTTGGTCCGTGTGCAAGATGGTCGATGCACTTAGCTGGGTTGACTCCGGGGCTGATGATGACCGGCGTTCCAGGGACTCCGCTGGGCGTGCCTCGCAACCATTATACCGGCGCGAAGCCCGGTGCGAAGACCCTGGAATTAGAAAGAAGTGCGGGTCAGTACGTCACTAGATAATGATATCTTTGTGACCCGCTGAAAAATAGCAGGTGAAGAATAATCTCCCCAGCGGCTAGACAGCATAGCTAAAAGCTAAATAAAATAAAAATATATAATGAGCGAAAGTGAGGTTTGTGACCTCTGTCCGTAGGGGTCATCGGCCTCGTAGAAATACGCCGTAGGTAGGGTAGGCTGAAATGTGCACATAAAATAATAAATTAATAAATAAGGCCATGCATAATGGCAGGCAATAAGCTGCACCGCTGAGAAGTCTTCACCTGTAGAAAGAAGAGGAAATGTTGATCTCAAAACTCACCCGGAGACGACGGCAAGGTAGCCCGGGGTCAAAGCGACCTTCCTCGGCGAAGGATGCCGAGAAAAGGGAAGGTGTCAGGGCAGATATTGAGCACCTGCACTAGTGATGTGCAATTTCGTTCACTCACCCACAGATTAAATAAGTTGAAGAATCGATACTGCACTAAAATATCGATTAAATTACAAAAAATATTTAATTTAAAATAACGTAAAATCCACAACGTTACAATACCACTCTGTACACATTAATTCCTTATGAACGAGTCAGAATGATCACATGGGCACGACATGAGAAAGGTATCGACACAAGAAATTTTAAGCTTGTCAGTCTTTTGTTGTTCGTAACAAAGGAAAGCCTATTAAAGGAAATTATATTATGATAATAATTATTATATATCTAAAGGGAAGTATTATTATTAAATAAGGATACCAAAGCCGTGCCGGAGTTATAATCAAGGGTGCGAGAGATGACACTTTCACTGTCATGTGTCTTAAATGAAAATTAATGAAGGGTAACGTGGTAAGAAATATTGTATTACTATACTCATAGACAAAAGTTTCAGTAAGATTATTCGGACCTATTTATGTTACTTGGCAAATGATAGAAATTCAAAATTGTGAATAATTGTTCTTAAGGGTTATTTTTGTAAAATAATGAGGGATTATACAATTCTGGCTTAATACAATACACCTTTTGATTTGCTTGACGTGTCGGCCAGGTTGTACTAGCCGTGGTCACAAGCTGACTATGATCGCGTTAATACTCGGGTTTCGCTAACCATATATCATGAAACGCGAAAGTTTAAAAGTGAGTAGGTATACCCCCATAGTAGTTCCTTCAGATTACTAGATGATTATAATATCATTAGACGCGTCTTTCATGAAAGAGCACGAAATGGCTAGGTTTGCTGTTCAGCTGAAAACCAGGGCCCATATTCATATGTGATTCTACTAATTATTAACTATGAATAAAACACTGAGATTACAAAAAACGGTATTGAATTTTATATCAAAATCAAATACCACTACGTACCTAAGTGAATAAACTCTTCTATATTTAAATTTAAACATAAGCCTGTGTGAATAAAGTCGAAAATTAAATGGCAGTTTTTGTAATCTCAGTGGTTTGACAATCTTTAACAATTAGTGGAATTGGCCCTGGTGGTAGTATCGAAAAATCTATGATAAAATCGGTAAAAAATCGTAATCTTAAATGATCAAACCAGAAAAATCTAGGCTCATAATGAAAGATCATCAATTTCTGTGTATAAACTGCTACTGTTACCATTTGTAAATTGTAACGAAAGTGATGATGGCAGCAGTAATTTTATGTCACAATAAAGGTGCATAATTGTTAACGATAGTATGTAGTTTGCACTTTGTTTCAAGATAGCAAGTAAAAGTTATGCAATGTACACAATCATCTTTAATATGAACTGACTGCTTTTTGTTTACTGTGATTCCAAATTTTGAATTTTGATTTGAATGACTTATTTCACATCCGCAACAGTAGATTATAACTTATTTAGAATATTCGAAATGTTAGCTACATTTGATATAATTTTCAGAGCTCTCAACTCATAACTCGCTATGTGTTAACTTTTGGCAAATTAATTAAAGATCTTTCAACCTTTTCCAACTAAATTAAATGAGTTAATTGTTGTACAATACCATTAAATAAACATTCAATGGTTTAATGAAAGATAAAGGGAGTACATTAAATAATTATGCGAACAATAGATCGATAGATAGATAAATCTTTATTGTAGGTGCAAAAACATAACAAAACAAAAAATAAATACAAAAAAAAAACCAAGGACAAGTAGTAGTGAGAGTTACAGTTGTTCTAATGCACAATGGGCGGCCTCGTCGTTGGAAGAGATCTCTTCCAGGCAACTTTGGGATGGACAGTAGCGTGACATATCAATATGTTGGTCGCAATATCACTGCAAGAGAAGGAAAAATATAAATAAAACCCGTGGTGTCGATCTGTTTGGCCAACGTGGAAACAGTGGAACAAAGCCTTCCAACATTGGGTTAGGCCCAGCAACGGACTGAGATAAACAGTGATGGATTAATTAATATAATATTACGGTTTCTGTCCTAATTGGTAGTATATATAATTTTTCAATACTACCTAATCATCGTCTGTCTGTGTTAAAAAGAAGAGTAAAAAGTACAATGTACGAAGAGAATTATAGTTAATATAATAGATAGTAGTTAAGATATTAGAGTAAGAACATTAAAAAATAATAAAATAAAGTCTCTCACCAACATTAATGTTTCGTATACTGGTATTTAAAGTCAATGGTCTGCAATGCTATGGGATTAGAAAAACTATTATGAGAGATCAGAGATTAAAATTACTAGCATTTGAAATAACAGTCTTATATCACTATCTACCAATAAATAAAAAAAATTAACGTATACTTTATCGAAACTATATGCAAGACTTTGTGGAAGAGTGAAAGCGGACCTAGGACTTCGAGGTGAAAGTTGCGACCGGGACTAAAGCAAGGATTATGATGATGATTTGATGAAACTGTACTAATATAGACTTGATATCATATTCAAATTATTATCTACTTTGCGAAAGCTTATTTTTAAATCCAAAAGTTTGTGAACAATCCCCAACATGAAACCGCTCCGCCATTTAGCATCTCGCACAATTTAGCTGACAATAGCATCCCTTGATTAAAAGGAGAGGGATTAAACTGCTCCAAGTCTTTTGATTTCCAGATTATGCAGATGAGGAGCATTTAGTTGAGACGAAATCTCTGTATTATGGATGGAAGCTTATTGTCCAAAGTCACAAATTGAACAATAATGGATTGGCACTGTCTTATCTCTCTTGCATCAGTAACAAAGATGTTAATTTTCTTACGATGATGATATAATTTAGAATTTATGTACATAATTGTACGTTAATTGTAAACCTACCTACTAACTGCATTCCACAATTTCATAATGAGTAGGTTAGTTTTGAATTAACTGAATTTCACAATTTTTTTTTCACACATACACATAATTTTATATCAATTAGTAGGTTAGTTTTCTTCTGAAGACATCACTATCACAGTAACAAACTTATAAAATCTTCTCAACTTTTGTATCGGATGTTAGAATAATTATTATCAAGGGGCTGTGTTGTGCGGGTTCTTTGTGAAGTTACGGTGAAGTATTTTCGGCTACAATGAAGATTACGGGTTCAATACCCTCTTAGTATAAATAATGAAGATAGACAGAGGAATACAGAGATTTGAGAAAGGTGTGCCTGAAAGGTTTAATGACAGTGGAAGAAGCTCGTGAAGTGTTAGTAATGGTGACCCTTTCCAAAAACTTTGTATTTGTAACCTGATCGAAACGTCAGACATTCCAATGTATATATCTATACCATGATCGCGTTGATTCCCGTTTACATATTATTATAATCATGGAACACGGAAGTTTAAAAGTTAAAACTTTGTATAAAGTTTACAATCAGGCGAGATGAAGTCAAATTGACGTGCCATAAATAAAAATAAAGTATGTAAAGATAGAGCAAAATGACGGGCTGTTGTCACTGTATGGAGGGATATAGTCGCGAGCATATGTGTGTATGTATTTATTTATGTATAAATGATGGATGTATACAATATCTAAGCTATATAATAAGTTTTACTATCCGCATTTGAAAATGTATCTTTGCTTCCATAATGGCTGAATCTAAATAGTGCTGTGTGTGATATCCCTGAACTTGCCACGTGCCATCTCTATATTACATACTCATATAGTTCGAACACATTCCAACGAGTAATTTAAACAGGAGTAGTTTAATAGATGGAATAACCAATTTACTCCAAGTACCTCATATATCCCGCCAAACATCTGGCCCTCTGAATCCAACCCTAATTAAATCCAACGAAACCGTCAAGTTAGTAACCATAGAGGACTTTGACATCAAAAACTTTATAATGACGCTGTTGGGAGTAAAATATGCCTGTGGCCGATTCATTAACCCTTCAAATAACGGAGCAGTTATGAACACTAGAATTTTCATATACACTCGACAAAGAAGACAAATAAACACTTTTTTATATTAAGTTATATGTAAAGGTTTACTTATCCACTTTGCCGACTGTACATTCATTTTCTGGTTTTTAAAACAGTGGATACTGTCAGCAAGTGAAAAAAGCAAGGTTAAATATAAATGATTAATGAGTCCGTAGTGACTTCTCTTTTTATTATCTGTCAGTGTGCCTTCGCTCCTTTTCCGCCTTTGCTTAAAAGGAAGTGGCATTATTACTTTTGATTCTACAGTTCTCGGCGGATGCCAGTTCAATTTTACTTTCTTTAGGTCTCGACAACGACATACTTGATTGTTTAGAAAATTTATATTTAGTGCATCTTTGTGACTAAAGTAATAGTGACGATGATATACTAGTACACCTCCCCAGTTGTTAGAACGCTAGTACCCCGAGGATTAAAAACTATCCAATTCGTAATGTAAAGGTTCAACTGATAATTTGGATAGGCCTGTATACTGTGAACCTCTCACGATACCTTTACGTTACGAATTCGATTGTATTTAGTGCTCGGGATATAGAACTTTTCTACTTTCCAAAGGACCAGTGATAATTTAAAAAAAAACAGGTTCAACAACAGGGTCAACAACAGTGCCTGGAATACCGCTATAGGCTCATTTTGCTAGCGTTTCGGTTCTTGGTAAAATGAGGTGAGGTAATAAGTGTGAGAATACATAAGCTCATTAATTATAATTATCATAATCCGCATCAAGTACATTCGGCTCCGAAAGTTGAAATAAAAGATTTACTTAAGTTCTTTCTTGATTTCTGTTATCTTCTTTAGTGAATGATACTTTAGTAATCTTCACCTTTACCAGTAAAGTTTAAAACGATAAATTCGGAACTGTTCCACAGTTCTCTCGACGAATGGAAAAAGTGTTCAATGCTGATTCAGCATAAGAACACCTTGAGAACATTAATCTTTTTTTTTCGGCGTCGTCTATTTGACAAGTGGATAATGTTTTACTGAATAGCGGTCAAGAGTTTTGCACTTTATATCTTGTGAGCTTGTAATATTTTTGTAACAATTTATTTCTTTTGTATTCATTTTATTTCGACAACTTGTACTGCTGTTAAGCTTCGATCAAAAAAGAGTAATAAAATATTACAAACATAATGTTCAGATATATTTATTTTCAGGTGAACCTCTAAACGTACCGTTTTCCTTTAATACCGAACTACCGTGATTGTCATGCGAAGTCCTGAACAACACCGCTGTTGTCTCCAAAAACAGCATCAACCAACATATTCGATTCTAAGCAAGCAAAACATCTTGAACATTTTCCTGAGTCTGTATTATAAGTACATCTTATAGAAAACTAACTCAGCAATTTTTTTTGAAAATTCTTTTTTCATTTTTTTTTCTTTTTTATACCATTTAACTTGCGTTATTCACTCTCCACCGTATTAGTAGAGCTGAATGAAACTAAAATTTCACGAAAAAACATGAACTCGCCAGATGAAACCACTTGATTTTTTTGCAGTGACGTTTTTTTATGATATTTTCGATTCATTTAGCTTTACTGATACGATGGAGAGTAAACAACGCGAAAAAAAACATAAAAAAATTGATTTGCCGTAATTTTTTTCATGCCAAAATTTGTGTACCATAGGTACTACCAGGGGCCTTTGGCTTCGGGAGTGTTCCCCTTACACCCTGTATATTTTATGGACATCCATTTCACCACCTACAAATTTTTAAATAATAGAGACATGCAAAGAGATTACAACACACAATTTTCCGCTTTATTAAATCAAGATAAATTCTTCCTAAGTTACTCGTTGTTGTTAAAAGGACACAATATGACGTTGGTTTTCAACACGTTTTTACATTTTTATATTTCACCCTTTTAGCGTAACGACTCTGTTACGTGACTAGGAACTTTTATTATTTCAGTTTGTTAGATAAATGTATTTCAGTATCGTATATTCAAATTTTGAAAACGAAGTTAGTAATCAGTGTTGATAAGTTATTCTACTTCCAGGTTTCATTTTTGAATTGACTAGATTGGTGGTGGTGGATAGATGAGTGAAATATATATTTGCCTTGAATTTACATTACTGATTGACAGAAAAATGGCGGTAATTTTAATAATATACAAAATTTGTATTTCAGAAGAATGCCATGGAAGAGAATAAAATATACCGCCTCATTAGTCAATCTAATTCTTTTTTTGAGACCCACGGAATCCTATTATGTGTATAAAAGGTTGTCTATCACTATCACTATCACTACATAGTATAAAATAAAGTCGCGTTTTCTGTCCCTATTTTTCTTGTCCCTTTGTTTACTTAAATCTTTAGAACTACGCAACGGATTTTAATGCGGTTTGTTTCAATAGATAGAATGGTTAAAGAGGAAGGTTTATATGTATATAACACCTTGCTACGACTAACAGGTGCGGAGCAGGAATGAAAAATGTTGCAAAAACGGGGTGACGGAGACGAAGTCGCGCGGGTCAGCTAGTATGTTATAAATAGAAAAGGAAGTAACTAAATCAATAAATAAAATAAATAATTATTCTAGTCAACTTTGATGCGTAGAGATGTTGCGTCCTTGGCAGTATTTTACCGTCTCTACCATGGTGAATGTTCTGATGAGCTCTTCCAACTAATCCCACCCTCCCCTTTCCTACACAGGACAACGCGTGCAGGGCTTAGGTGTCACTCGCATACGGTACAGAATATTCCATCAAGAACCAAGCGGTTCGGTGAGTCTTTTCTCTGCCGTACCATTAAGTCCTGGAATTCCTTGCCGGCGCACGTGTTTCCTTCTTCCTACAGTCCCGGGTCCTTTAAGCGGGGCGTGAAAAAGCATCTGATGAGGCCGTCAAGCTGAGCGCCACCATTGCAGCACTGAACGTGTTTGCAATGGTGACCCTCTTTCATGGGACTTTGCCTTCAGCTTAACATCAGGCGAGGTGAAGTCAAATTGACGTGCCATAGATAAAAATAAAAAAAAAAAAAAAAAATCCGTGTTGTGATGGAGAAAGGGATCCCCCCTGTCTAATCTAAAGGGAGTCGTAAGAGGCGACAAACGGAATAATACGCAATCAATATCACTGCATGAGAAGGAAACCTCGCATGACTACCCTGTACTAAACCATCTGGCCATAACGGAAACAGTAGGGTAAAGTCTCACATTGATATATTATTATGTTATTCAAGACAATCATCCATCCCTATACTTGATTCTTCCTGATTCTTCTTTGACTATTTTCCTGAAATATCAAACGCATGAATGAATAACAAATATCTAAACTATTTCAATTTTTTTTACATTCAAATTATATCTGCTTTTTTTATTTAAGGCACGCCAATTAGACTTTGTCCTGCCTGATGGTAAGCTTAGGAAAGAGGGTCACCATTACAAACACGTAGAGTGTTACAATGGTGGCGCTCAGCTTGACGATCTCATGAGATGCATTTCCACGCCCCACTAAAGGGACCGTAGGAAGAAGGAAACAAGTGAGCTGGTAAGGAATTCCAAGACTTAATGGTGCGGCAGAAGATAGACTCACTGAACCATATGCGAGTGACATTTAAGCCCTGGAAGTATTGTCCTGTGTCGGAATAGAAAGGGGAGGAATAATTAGAAGAGCACATCAGAGCATTCACCATGGCAGAGACGGTAAAATACTGCCAAGGACCCAACATCTTTACGCATCTGCAAAGGCTCGAGGGTATTCGTGACCCTAACGCATACCTACAAAAAAAGATACAATTAATGATAAAGGATTTCAAAAATAAATTTCACCAAATTGGGACTTATTGTGTGCAAAATTAAAGTTTAACGTATTATTCTCATGCGGTTAACTAAAATGAGGATGAATGGCTCAGATAACGTCGACCTGCAGTTATTATAGTGTTCCCTAACAAAAGGGGCTTAATTACTCAGCGGTGAGAGTGGATCCTCTTAAAAATGTTGGGAGATGAGTCGGGATCTTTATGATTTCATAATAGCCCGTAATTACGTTTTTTTTTTAAATAAATATAGAGGAAAGAGTTATACGAGGTGAAAGGAACATTAAACTGCGTTATTAAGTACTTAAATCCACTTCACTTATTATGAGAATTTTTCGTTTTAAATTTTCACCCGGAATTATTTCACACAGAATGATACTCTTGTTCTAGTTCTTTATCTTTATTACTATCTACATTAAGTATTATACATACATGCATATGCTCACGCCTGTAATCCTCGAAGGGGTAGGTATTAAACACCCACATTTCGTCAACTATGATTTACGGTCCCACGTAATAGGGGGCGAACCTATTGCCGCCAATCGCCAACTTTGTAAAAAATGGGTATGCCGAAATATTACAGTTAATGGAAAAATCTTTTTGATCCGATTCCTTTGTATGCGGTCCATACATTAATGTAAAATTTTAATTTACACTGTCTCTGATAGTTCAACGCTGGAATTTAATGATAATATGGAGTAGTAAAACCTTCGACTATTACTTATTCGAGTCTCCATTTGCAATAATGAAGTTATTTACACGATTGCATCGTTATAAATTTCTATACATTTTAAAACCAAACCAAACCAGCTTTGCTTTAGCAATTTGTAGTATCTTCTAGAATACTTATTTCATTAGCCAAGGCTTTACCTGTGATTGTACATAGACATAACATTATGTTTATATACTTATAACTCTGTGTTAAATTGACATCTCAAATTAAATAGTTCTTATGAACATAGATCTTATTTGGCATCACTAGGTTTTCAAAATATTTCTTCAAAGTACTAATGTTTTCAAGGCTTGTTTTAAGAATTTTCGAGACATAATAAAAATGATAATACCCTGTCAATAATATTAGTCTGTGGTTAAAACAAGTCAAATATGAGCTTATTGTAAATCCATCTGAAGACAAATGAATCAGGGAATTTGATCGAGAAGGGGATGCGTGGCAAGCGTCCATGGGCCACGGTAACTACTACTGCCTATCTGGTGGGACATTTTACTTGTTTACCACCAAAATGGTTTAAAAAAGGAGATCAGAGAAGAGAGTCAGATCAACAAAACAACACACTACTTTCAACAACGCAATATTGTATTTGTATTCATGATATTATGATATTCCATTATGATAAAATGGTTCGTTTATATTTCTGTGACTTAGGGCTCCACTTCAAAGAACTCCATCTACAAGTCGTGCTGTAAACATGACTCTCTCAGTGAGTTAGTTATTGGCAGACATTTCCATATTTCTTTCCATTTTTATTATCACACAGACAGTTGGTTTGTTTTCTAACGAGTACTTTGTGGCGGAGTGACATGAAATATGATAATAAAACGCTCGTAATTTTTGTTTATGTGTCTTTGGAAATGTATATAAAGCACTAATAAAGTTTTTTAATGTCTAGTGTTATGGAGTCTGATACAGATTTTAATAAGATATTATAAGAATTAATTAGGAATGTATGTTGTTACTTAAGATAGTTTTCACTTTATTCTTGTATACTGTCGGGAGTCAATCAATTAACCTATCGTAGTCCACTGCTGGAAAAAAACCTTTCCTAATGTTGGAACGCTTTGGCCTGCTATCTCCGCGCTGGTCAGATGGGTTAGTACAGAGTGCCGTTTATATTTCGAGTTTTCCTTCGATTGCAGTGGTATGCATGGTTTCCGTCATTTGTATCTTACGACACCCTTCGTATGAGATGAGGTGGTGAGTATTCTTTCCCGTCACCAGGTAAATGTCAGGTAGTAAATACTTGTAAATCTATGAGTAGTGAATACGGCTTATCGACCTTGTAATAGCACTTTTGTCTTTGTTGAAACATTCTAGAATGTAATTCTATGGAAATTCATCGTAAATAGTACAATCCACAATACAAGCTGTGAAGTATTTTGGTTGAACATAAATAATAACTATAGAAGTGTTTAAAGTAAAATATATTAATAAGTCACTGATATTTCTTGAACTTATAAAGATAAAGTAGGTGAAGGTTAAAGAGTACAATTCGTGACAATAACACCACATTTAACATTATTAAAAATTTACGAACCTTACATACCTTCAGACTCTTTAAAAGAATAAAAATTCTAAATTATACGCTTAATGTGAACAATGCCCTCCTTTCTGAATTTGACGGAGGACACAAATTAGCCTTTTTACCTTGGGAACTTTATATTTTCTTATCAGAGTAATACAGACATCGCTGCTCGGTCACAGGTGTTTTTGTATCTTTTTGCCTTATTTTAGTTAAGCATTTCTTTGTCCTTGTATAAAAGTGTTGTTATTTTTATTATAGTATAATTTCAGGTAACCAGCAAGCTGGCATAAAACATGTATTATTATTTTGCACTAATCGATCTATAACTTGGCAAATTCGTATGTGAGACTCACATGGACCGCACTAAGTTCTTGGAATACTTCGTCAGCCACCTGGTGCACCGGCTAATGTATGATCGCGGCTTAATCGCAGGCTCTTCTTATCTTGACTTCTCTGCAAACAGTGTTGGATGCCACCGAAACTAATCACGCTGTGATCATGACAGCAATACATAATGGCCTATTGTCACCAGAGAATGATCTAGATATCATTCGAACTAATACAAAACCCAAAAAGCCAACGAGACACCAACGCTTCGTTTCAATTATAGCCACAAGGTAATAACGTAAATAAAACTATGTAACTATTGTTTTTTATGTAACTATCGCTCTGTAGTTCAAAATTCATTTATTTCTAGGCAACACAATATAAATAAATAATAAACTTTTGTAACAAAGTCTGTTGCCAAAATAAACGATAGTTTAGCTCGCAAACAAAATAAACTATAGTTTGACTATTATTTGTTGGCCAAGGCTCTTAGAATAGACTTAATTACTTATCGTTAACAAACGCTGTCTGTATTTTATCTTCATAGTTGTTAATAATTATTATTCGTTTATCTAAATGTTACCTAATTCCTAATTCCTTTGATATCTGCCGTCCTCGCCCTCAGCCGTTACTTCGCGCGGGTCTGTAATTGTCTCCAATAATTAATAAGTTCTGTAAATTGGCACTTGATATGTAGATACCAATTAGAAATTGTTCCTTTGTTCGACTCTGGAAAGTAATAAAGTGACTACGACTATACTATTTTACAGGTTTCCTTTTCAATTCTTGTTTATATTTCGTGATTCAGTAAATTTTATGAAATAAGTACCTACTATACATTATGATTACAATAGTACCAATATAATATTCAAATTCAAATTCAATCATTTTTATACTGTTTCCTGGAGACACACAATTAATTTCACTATGAATTTACACTAAATTAAATATATAGCAACCAATTAACTCAAAAAAACAAGATCTAAGTAAGAAACGTGTCAGTTTGCAGGAGTTGCCGAAGCTATCATTCTAGATACAGCTATGCCATGAGTTTTTATTTCGGTAAGTAAAAAAAAAATCATGTACTTGCATCGTCAGCGTTCCAAAACTCTAATTAAATGATGAAGTCTAAATAATTGAACAAAAATTTTCGGCTTAATAATTTCGTTAAATACTTTCAATGCTATCATTTTAATCAGAATTCCAAGGAATATTTACCCCAGATGCAATTCTAGTGTTAACGCCACTTCTGCAAGCTTAGGTACAAAACGAAAAGGGGATAACGAAAACCCTTCTGATATATATTTTTTGAACAATAGAGAAAAATTACAGTGATTTGATTAAATGTAGGTATATTAGTAAACTGAGCTTTATTTACAGTGCTGAAAAGCCTTGGATTAGTGGGTGAGTAATGTTCAAAGCTTCAGGTGAATAATGGGGAAGTGTTTTAATTATTAAACGACTCATTTAGTGTTCGTCAAAAAGGTTTCTTTTATTTATTTATGTAACATTGCAAGATAATAATATATATTATGTTGGAAGTGAATAATTAGCTAGGTACTGATGTGTTATTAAGATTAATAATACCGCGTCCGCATTTACGTAACATCTTACCGTGATCGTGTCAGAAGTGTGTGTCCGTCGCGTATTCAGCTGCGTGATAGCTAAGCTTAAATGAAACCATCGATCGGCCCACTGGAGGCCGTGTCAGCACAACTCTAGTGTGACCAAAAGTTGTTACTACACTCCACACTCAATGTCATGTCTAAATGACACGCTGTCCGGTCCGCTGTTCATGTCACAAATCTGGACGCACCTTTACATGTGTTTTTTTATACTATTGAGGAGAATGAAGCGACAACAATATGGGTTTTTTAAAAAGGTCATTAAAGGATTCCTGTGCGGTTATCAGTACATGTGTGACGCCTCTAGTATTGCAACTGTCCATAGGCCACGGTGAACGCTTCCCGCCCGTTGAACAGTCTGCTTGTCTGCCACCAAAGGTAAAGTGGTATAAAACATGTTGCAACTCTTTGAAAGTAGATCTTTTCAAACAAATTCTCTGGAATTAATATTTACATAAACTAAAGTGCAACAACATTTCGTAAGGGAATTTCAGTACAAATTACATAGAGGATGAAGGAAAACACAAACGATGTCGACATAAATGTTAAACAATATTATGTTCAGCAACTCAACATTTCCTACTTTATTCGTACTTGAAGCGCCATGGAATGAAGTGATGAGACACAATTGTGGCCCCATATGCTACTTCGTGAATGGAATGTTCTGGTTTCTTCTGTTTTAAATTGAGGAAGCTTTTAGCAAAGAACTCGCTTCGAGGGAAACGGTAAGAGATATATTTATCATAGTTGTACAGATATTTTTTTTTTGGTGTTGATATAGGTAGGTGTAAAAGTTAATGTGGCAGAGGCGTGCTCTGAAGAGTAGAGGAGAGGGGGAGAAGGTTAAGAGAGTCTGTGTCTTCCCACTGACAAAACAAAACCTCTCCAATAAGCTCTGGCTTTCTGCCTCATTCTTTTTTTCTAAAACGCTGATCATCAAAATTTCTTTCGTCTCACCATTGAGACGTAACATTTCACATTCAAAACACCCCAGCATACACTCAGTTACAAAATTTGTTGAAAACCCAGGCTACACTTATTGGCAATTTAATATAAGTCAATACAATTGCTAGTGTATTGAATAAGCTCTTCGTTTCACAAAACAATGGAACAAATGGTCGATGTAAACGAAGTTAAGCTTATGTCTGAATGTATTTGTTATTCATACGATCACACACAGGTTTGTAAATACAAAGTGACAGTGCAAAAGTAGCCAAATAAGTGCTCGACTGTCAAGGATACAAATTACTTATGCACAAAGGAAAACTGCGGCGCCTGTGATTCTAAATTGAATATAAGTGCTCTTATTTTGCACTGTGAGCTAAAATAGGGTTATTTCAATATTGTAGCGCGAGAACCACTGAGCTTTTCTAAGAAGAATTTCTTGAGTTCGTAATAAATTCTTCACTTTATTGTTTTCTGGAATCACTTTCAGCTATTCTTATTGTTTGCGCTTTTATATTCATAATGAAAATATATAATATATGTGACTACATTCTTTTATAATAATATACTTATTAACGCTACATATAGGAATAAAGTTAGTTATATATTTATTGTGTAACATAATAATCACGAATGCGTTTAATTGTTGACGAGATTGTGACTTGCACAGAGAAAAGTAACTCTGAAAAGGGTACTAAAAACCTTCTTGAATTAGGTCTTTCTGGATTCATTTTAAAGAGTCCCGTAGTAGCAAGCTAGAAATAAATCTTAAACATGGGTACGGGGAATTTACTTTAGTATAGTCAAATGACGGTTAACATTAATAATGTATAAATATTCTAGGATAATATACAAACTAATCAATGGTAAGCATAGCTTAACTAACTTGTATTATGGGTTCTAGAATGCGAATAAACATACATAGATTTTTTTCTTGTAAATACATACATATTATACATAAAACACTCAGACCAAATCAAAAAATCATATTTATGCACATATATGTGTATATTTGCACCGAGCGGGCAATGAATCCTAAGCTCCTGCGTAGCACTCGCATTCTCTGCTGCTACGCCGTAGAGGTTGTTAATGAAAGGTCAGCGTCCGAGAAAAAAAATGGCCGTAATATCCAGAAAAGTTCCAATGTAAGCAGTATCCTTTAATAATGGAAAAGTTTTTGAGATAATATCCCGTTCAGTGTTTAACTGAGAATTTAAAGTGCCTTTTTGTGTTCTGTTTCCGGTGGATCGAATGCTTTACATCTCTTAATAATTATATGTTACAGTTACTGTAGGAAAAGCCTTATTTGACATTAACACATAATCATATATATTACGAGATGTATGTTGATAGTATAATAAATAAAGATAATGAGATGAAATGAGAATGAAATGTGGGTGTTAATTCACCTCTGCCTATCTGGGAGGGATATAGGCATGAGCATAATTGTGTATGTAAGATATTATGATGATCAATACATTGCGAAATATATGTATTGGATGCTGAAGGTGTTAGCGTTACCATAATGGTGATATGGGAGAGGGGAATATGAAATAAAGAAAATTAATAATGGCCTCCGGCACTCTCGTGGGCTGTGAAGAATTGTTGACGTTGATATGAAATAGCATTTTACGATATTCATAAAGATAGGGTTTAATTGTAATATCAATAGAATTTTTATGTAATTATTGATTTATTTATCAACCAACTTATACCTACATGCTGTATTTACATTTACAGATTTGTACAAAATTGTCATGATGAAAGAAATAATTCATCATCACTGGATTAATTAACACAAAATACCTATTCAATTCGATCATTAATACTTCTTAAGAAATAGAAGTAACAATAGGGATGATGATTACTTTAAACAGTGAAAATGATCAGTTTATAACAATATAATGAACTGCAGGAGTAAATTTTTCCTACTCTACCTACTTATTTTGAGAATTAAATTTCTTGAACCGGTTGCAAACGCTTTAACCATATCGGTAGAAAAGAGTGACGTCATGCCTTCTTAGCGCGTAGTACAAATACATGAAGCGCAAAAGAATGTATGCATGTATAAGTTACGTTTACAATTCTGTACTCATGTGTTTTCGTGTGGAATCAATCAATCAATTGGTTTACAACAAAACGTTTTAAATTTGGATTCAATTCCACTGTTTATATTTATATAATAAACAATCAAATTGAGTCCTTTGAGAACCAAAGATAATGAAAAGTTTCAGTTTAGGTATACAATAATTTATTTAACAGTGCATATTTTTAAGATTAATAAATGATGCAGATTTAGGTGGAATTGGACGACCTTGTGATTATACCTATTGTGCTCCCCTTATACACCATTTGTGTCGAGAGATATCAATGCCTGAAGAACTAGCAATGTGGTGAACTCTATCACCAGGAAATAATACCATTTATGGTTCTTTACCACTCTTAAGTCTGACAAGAAAACTTTTCTAGTTTACGAAGTTTTAATAAATTTTTACTTCAATTTTTCCTGAGCATCCTTGCACCGGGTATCCTAAATAAGCGCCTTAGCTCACTCTGGGAAACAATGAAAATTCGTGATATTTTGTGTGGTTATATTACTACATAGTATAAAATAAAGTCCCGTTCTCTGTCCCTATGTCCCTTTGTATGTTTAAATCTTTAAAACTACACAACGGATTTCGATGCGATTCTTTTAATAGATAAAGTGATTAAAGAGGAAGGTTTATATGTATATAACATCATGCTACAACCAACTGGTGCGGCGCAGAAGTGAAAAATGTTGCAAGAACGGGGTGACGCAGACGAAGTTGCGCGGGTCAGTTAGTTTAATATATTATTATTACAAAAACTTCATGAAATAAACTTGGCATTTAACATTGTCTTTAACGTAGCTTTAGATTGCTATGCAGGTGATACAGGTTAGATTTCCGCCGAAATATTTGTATGCATGAATATGGCTATTTGCACTGTTCCGGTTGAGCCTCGGAGAACACGTTTTAGGTTAGCATGAACCCTAGATAATCTGTAGGGGTCTCAAATACCTATATGAGATTCAAACATCCACTCATCATTCAAAGAAGTAATGGCACAGATTACCTCGGTTATGGTTATTTCAATGTTTTTTCCTCAATTTACTTGGCCAAATATTATATTCATTATTCAAAATTCAAAATATTAGCATTATAACTGATATAATAATTCAAAACAGTTCCGAGAAATAGTTCGTAATGTACAAAAAAGTCCCCGATATTTTATTGTAAATCAACAAGCATGCTCACTTATAAACAAGCTTATGATAAAAATATACCTGAAAAAATGTTGATTTTATTTTGCCTTCATACAATTCTCTTCGGTATTTAAAAATAAAAGTATACTTAAGAGGCTTATGTCTTGTTATTCGCTCGGCACAGAGCGAACACTTAACATAACTAAACATTGTCTAGACTCCTCGATGCTGAATATAAAATTTACACCGAAGCCGCGAACTGGTAATCGATCGATGGAAAATTCAGAGCAGCACTTAAAAATACTACGTACCAGCACAACTAAAGTTTCCATCCTCTCATAAAAATACATGATCGACCTCTTTTAAGTCCTTTTAGACCCCCTTCTAAAAGAAAATAATATTTAAACTAAAAAAAAAATTATTAAAATAATTATTATAATATAAACTAATATTTAAGAGGAAAGTTTGTATTTTTGTTTTGTTATGTTATACTACTGAAGCAATTTCAAATAAATCTTCTCAATGTAGCTTAGCTGTAGATGGAATAACTTGGTACTTGAAGTTCCATTCAAACACAACCATAATACACATACAAAGCCGCGGTAGCCTAGTGGTATGAGTAATGGACTGCTGAGACGAGGTCTCGGGCTCGATCTTCGGTTTTACCATGGCACACACCAATGACTTTTCGATGCTTTACGAAGTTATGTGTGTATTAGGTGGCGTTTACCACCTATATACATGTGATGATATATACTATGTGATGTAGTCGTGACTATGAACGTTTGCAACACGATAGGCGTCACACTCGTACTCACGACCCTGTAAAAACCTTCTAATGTTTGCAGAACCCCATATTGTAGTAGCTTGGAAAAATACCAAAATATTGACCGAAGAAACATTCAGACTAATCCAAAAAAAAGTAATATATTTACACAAAATATCAATAACAATAATCGGCATTCATGAATTACATTTAGTGCTGAACTACTTAAGTTCCAAATTAAAATCTTGAGTAAAAAGTTGTCAGCGGAAGTTTCTCGTCTGTTGGAGAGTTAATTGAATCAGGACGAGTGACATTAACGGAACGCTTTGATATCGTAACTCCTTTACGAAACCTTGACCCCGAAAAGAATTGAAAGGAACAATAATGAAAAAAATACATTAAAGGAGATTGTAATAAATGCTAGATATTCCTTTCAATTCGAGTCTATTATTATCTGCTTGCTACAATTTGTTACTAAAAATAATTTTACTCAAATGATGGTAACATAAAAATAGAAGAATTTTAAATCAATGATTGATAAATTATTGTGATTATTTTCTCCCAGACTTCGTGACATTGGCGAATGTCTCATACATATTGAAGAGATGGGTAGTTCAACGTGCCTAATATTTCAAAATATTATTTACTGGATACATTTTTAAGTGAAATAATTATGTGTACTTGACACAAATGTCCCGTAAGCCCATAATTGAAAGACATAATATCATCATCATTCTCTGAACCTTTTCCCAACTCGGTTGAGGTTGGCTTTCCAGTCTAACTGTGATGCGGCTGAACTTCAATATTTTCCATGAAGCGACTGCCACCTGACCTCCACAACCAATAGTCCAATGACCAATGGCGATATCGAAGTTCCAAGTTAGACTGGTTGGACTTTTGAGGGCTCCAACTACACGTAACCGACGACTTAACATGCTCTCCGAGGCACGAGCAGACCAGTGCAAACAGACATATTCATGCATTCAACTTTTTGCACTGAGCGGGGATCGAATAAGCGCCCCGTGCATAGCAGTCGAGTGCACTACCTAATATTTCTGTGTGTACGTACGTGTGGCTGTGAGAAAAAGTGTTTAAAATACCTTTCTGTCAATATACAAATATGAGTGTGTTGGTATGAACGATGAACGTGTAATGTGTATCTTTCTTTTGAAATTCGAGATCAATTTAGTAAGTACAATAGAATATAGAAGAATCCTGAGAATTTTCAGATAATAGATAACGGAATTTCATTTACATGGCTGAAAGGAGTGTAATATTCATTTTCATCTCATTCACAATGAAAACGCGTTACCGGAGCGTGTGCGATACCCCGTCAGTTCGACGGCAGCTGGAGCTAACGGTTTTCATATTCAGGAACTAATACTGCTTAATTACCCATTTATGGGTAATGACGTCTATAGCTATGTCAGATCGCGTATAAAATGGAGATAACTGACTTGTATGACTCTTAAGATTGACATGGTCTTTGACATTAATACGGTGACACTTACTTATATTCACCAGGTTTCTTAATGGTTTTGACGGATGGACTCACCTGTCACCCTAGCAAGAGCAGGCTGTGGTGGCGGCTCAAAGTACGCCACCCCATACCCGAGGGCTAAACGGGGACATTGTGGTCCCTATACCCGAAGGGGGTCATCTCGAAAGAGAGGACTCCGGGACTCCGGGGTGCGAGGGATATGTTCGCTACTATCTCACCTCCGGCAACTAAAGACCCGTGAGAAGACAGCGTGCGTTTTAGTCGGTTCGAATCCGATATTACCTCTCTCATCGGCTCCGTTGGGATTGGTATCCGTGGGGATTTCGCGCACAAAAAAAAGATATCTTATTGATTCCAATACTTATAAGCGCCATGAACACAGTTTACTGACAACCGAGCTAGTTGTCATTAGGCAGACTGTATCGGTCTACCCTCTTCTACTATTGTCCATGATCTCGCACTGCACTCGATCAAGGTCGCGACCAAGATAAGACGTGGAAAATATCTGTTAAGTGTTACACTATTCACTATCTCAGTTAATGGTATTTTAAATTCTGTTGTTTTTTGGTTTTTCCAGGTTTTAAGGAGCACCAAAGATTGTTTTGCTCAACACTTACTGAGGACAAAAATCAGGAGTGAAAATCTTTATAGCGTTCACATGTCTGTTCTAGACAACAACAGTTATTTTATGACTCGTCATAAAACTCTGTATGAGCAAAACAAAATTTCATTAACTATGAAATATAATTAATGTAATACATGTCGTATGACCCCTGGCATAGATATGAGCTTAGTTACAACAAATACCTAGTAAGGGTTCTAAATGTGGCCAAAGTTAGATAGGCATGGTTTTTTGTGGTTGTGAATCGATAAACTTACAAACACTATTACAAATGTAAATTTGTACTGTGTGAGGATTGAATCCACGAACTCTGACTGAGTAGTCGCTCGCACTATTATACAGAGGTCTTCCATTTTGAGATGATTTCTACAATCATTTTTGTGATTTATTCGAGAATCAATCAATCAATCAGCCTATCGCAGTCAGTGGACTGCGATAGGCTGATTGATTGTGGTTGGCCAACAGTGGTTGGCCATAGGCCTCTCCCAATGTGCACCACTGCTCCCTATCCTCCAAACGCTCAATAAACAAACATACAATCCTATTCAACAAACGCACAGGCAATTACAATTTTCATCATTCGGTCATTCTACTTGAAATGTGTCTAGGCAATAAAGATCATTTAAGTAAAAGTAGTAAATAGCGAGTTTTATCGATTTCCATTGGTTACTAGTCCGATGTAGTCCAATCATAGGAAACACCGCACGAGTGTCGCCGCACGTGACCGCATCTCGTAGGATTGTGACTTGCATCCACTAGCTCTTACATGTGCACTTTACTGGCTAACATTAACTTGTACCGTTTCCTGGCAAAAGCTATGCAATTAGTACACTTAAAATATTATGATGTAATGTTTCTAAATTGATGCACAAGTCCCTTAAAATACCAGTGTTTTGAGAGCGGTTGAGGGACAGAGCAGGCACGCAGGAAATGTGTCGCGAACACGCCGCAGACATATTCTTAACGATAGCAATTTTTTGACGTCTAATTACAAACAATATACTCGGTAACAATATGGATTCTGACATGGATTTGTTAATATGACGACGCCAGAGACGAAAATAAAAGCAGTTATGAATCTGAAAAGATCCGATATCAATTAATCGAATGGAAGAGAGCGACTACTTTGTCTTATTTTGCAAACGAATAAAAAATAATCCGAACCAATTTTGTTCGTGCCAGCAATTGTCGTAACCTTTGTTTAGTAAGACCTTCTGGTGTTGCAAACATTCTTAGGCCACAGTGACCACTCTTTTTTTTTCTTTTTTCGTGCGCAAAATTCCCACGGGTACCACCTCGCCACTTAAGTGATATAAAAATAAGATCTAATTTCAATCAATCTAATTAACTTACTTCAGTCCACTAGTGCAATGAGTTTTTTTATACGGTGAAATAATTTATATATTTTAACATTCTGAACGTTTATTATATACTTATTGATATTTCATTGCTTAATCTTATCTCATTATATCTAATCTTATTATCAAATTTCTACTGAATGAGGCTTAAATTAGAATCGTTAGTGCTGAAATATTCCATAGTCTAACTACTTTGCCGATGCGTCGGATCTCATTTATAGTTCAGAATACTCCAAAACGCCAATAACTCTTACCCAACATGGAAGACTTATAATTTCGGCATATGCCACAAACTTACCCATTATTTTCATGAGTGAAAACTTCAGAGCAGAACTTCATCACGCTGTAATGACTGAATATTGTAAGTACATGAGTAGATTATAGTATGCCATTTCATAGTCTTTAAATAAATAGACTATTTTTATCCTAGGAATTGGATCTAATGAAAATAGCACATTTTTACTTTCATAATTTTGTTTCTGTGTCACTCTGGTGAGTCTTTTGGACCCTTCTATCTTCTCCCCCTTCCTCTCTATAGGGCTGGCAGCACGTGTGTTATCCTTGGTATTGCAAACTTCCATAGGTGCACGGGGAAAAAACAGCAATTGTAAATTCGGTTGCTAATATTCTTTAAAAAAAATCGAAAGAGAGAGTATAAAAATTAAAGTTAAAAAATCAAGTCGATAAAAGTAATTAGGTTCTAAAATTTAAATATTTGAATCGATCATCATTATCTTACTCATCCCTTATTACATACCGCTTATACGTACGAATATAACCTAAGAATGTTTTAGTCGGAAATTGAATTGTCTGTCGCAGCGTGCATTTGCGACGTATTACCGGTGATGCAGCTGAGTAGACCCCACAACGTAATCATTTATCGCAAACCGTGCTTCGCATACACCTGTAATGGAAAATAAACTAGAAATTGATACTTAGAATTGAGCTATCCTTTACTTGCGTCTTCGCCCACGAGACAGAATTATCCTATTCCTGTATTTATCTTCGTATCTTATGCATCATACGTCACGGGGTAGAATACTGAGTAATCAGGATATCATGAACAAAACATTAACAGGCACAGGGCTCGCATCATGAATTACTCTTAAACCAGATGAATAAATTTATTTCTGCACGATAATACACGAAACGTCATCCAATCACCACCAAAATAAAAGGATGTCAGTCCCGCAATTCGTTCATTTGTTTATATCTACACAATTTAAATTTTTCATATCCATTACTTGATAGAATTCGATATGTGTCGACATACCATTGATGAGCCAGAGTAAGGAATTAAAACCATTTTATCACACTCGCCTATTTCCCAGTATTATCAGGCTGTATACGACATTTTTCGTCAGCTACAGAATCATACCTTGAGCCGTAGTGAGTGCCACATGACAAACTGGGAACTATACACTTACGATCCTTTTTCACTGAGTTGACAGTTTGTGCTTTCAGACATATCTTTTTGGAAGCATATTTATTTGATAAATTATACACAATACCCCGAAGGTGACGTGTTTGTTGTGAGTACAAGAGGTTAACATAATATTAGTAGTGTTTCTATGCTACTTTAAGCAGTTTCTATGCTACTTCAAGCAGTACAATGATTTACATAAAAAGGTTACATACTCAATCTGTGATATAAGATAGGTACTATTAAATAAATAGTAACGAGTCTGTCAGTTATCGCTATGATGAGGATAAATATATTCTTAAGATGTTTAAGGCAACCTCAAATAATAGAGGTGCACCCTCTGCAGTATGACAGATGAGGAGGTTCTCGTGAAGTTTTTCTTTTCAATATTGGAACGGCAAGCGTTAGTCGTTCCCATAAAAACCAAAATACAACATAGGTAGGGACAGAACTTCATAATTTCATTAAAATTAATTGGACATAATTTTAGTAAAAATCATAAGACATAGTATCTCTGTCATCTCAATTACATTACAGAGCCTAACAGAGTGGTTTGTACAGATTTAGTAAACAGTACAATAACTAGTTAGTTATATTTGACTGAGTCCGTCCTACGCAGTGTGTCAGTTTAATTATGGTAACAAAACAGTCAGTCAGTCGTTAAATCAAACAGAGACTTTGTTAACAACTCCGCCTCACGCTTAGCCACTCACTGTGATTGCCACCCGAAGGTATAAAAGTAATCCCAGATATTTGAAAGGAAATTTAATAAAGACGTATTGCCATTAGGACGTATTTCGCAATTAGACTAGAAAGATATCAGTCTGTAAGTACCTACTGAATTTAATTTATTTCAAATATGTACACAAACTTTTCTGTAAGTAAAAAAGGGGAGATTTTTTTTTCTGAGTTCCTATTTGAATGCTGGTAAATAATGTATTTAGGTCTTTTCCGCTGAATATGATTGCTAGGAACGAATCGTTTATAAAGTTCAGCTAAAACGTGCTGTGAAAATTGAATGCTGAATTTCATTTTAGCAAATAAATTATGTAAATTTCTATCACGGCGTGGTCAATATGTATTGGGCGTTAGGTCAAAAATGCGCAGTGTTTAGATCAATGACTGCAATGAGGTAAAGCTTTATAAAATACATTGTTAACGCTGAAACTAACATACATTATGTTTAATGTTATTTGTTATATATGAAACGTATTATGTGTTAGCATTCATTACGTCATATTACACTGCTAAATGAGTGTTGATTAAATTGTATAACAATTGGGACAAGAGCGCCTACTCTTGTTATGATATTTCTGAGATACGTAATAAAATGTTGTATTCATGATAATTCAATTCAATCGCTAATGTATTTATTAATTTTTGTTTTAATTTTTTCCCGAGCTGGTTGTATAGTGATTGTATCTATATATTGTTGTGTAATATTATATCCTACAACATTTATATAATTCAAATCAACGCCTGAGTGGGGCTGTGTCTCAGGATATTTTGAAATCAAGCATTCTAAAGGGAGATAATCGTGGTATATCTTGGTGAGTGCTTCGCAGAATCCCCATGCTTAGCTTCTTTAATCTGTTTATACAGCGAAAATATTTACAAAATTCTAAGTGTTATTCAGCTAAACTTCTTCAAGAACAGAGGTCAAAGCAACATTATGTGCAACGAAAGATGATCCGCGGATTCTGTTCCCGCATAATCGTATGCAAAGAAACGTCTTTGTACTGTAAATCCCTTAAA
This sequence comes from Pelosia muscerda, assembly GCA_963691645.1. Lineage (NCBI taxonomy): Eukaryota > Metazoa > Arthropoda > Insecta > Lepidoptera > Erebidae > Pelosia > Pelosia muscerda. The sequence goes on along the minus strand of OY829105.1, from coordinate 18,576,531 downwards.
ATCGTTACAGTCCTCGTGGAAATTCTAGAAGATTTTTAGGGTAAACAAATAAGGTCACAGTGAAAGTAGATAAGGTAAGTCATTACGATAAGGGTGAGCATAGGATGGCAACACAAACAAATGTCGTTCAGCTGGATTTTAGAAAATTATTGTAATTTGATAAATATTTTTAGATTTGAAAACAACCGTCTAACCAATGCCTGCCTGCCACTCTGGTTAAGAGTTTCTGTGCTGTCTTTTTTTTTTATACCACGTAGGTGGCAGACAAGCACACGGCCCACCTGATGGAAAGCGGCCACCGTGGCCTATGAACGTGTGCAACACTAAAGGTGGTCCGTCATAGGTATGGAATATGTTTGAGAGAGCTCACAATAATATTGTACAGACTCTTAAGTACCTATCACAGAAATGACTGCTGTCAGTTTTTATTTTTCAAGTTGGTTATGAAATATTCAAATCAATTTCATTTCATGTAGACATAACACGGTTCTAAACGCATACTAAGTTCTTTTTAATAACACTGTTTTATAGCAAATGAAAAATAATGGAATGTCTAACATTAATGAATTGAAAATCTATACTGAATATTTGATTCATCTTACTGTTAATACTTTATCTTCAGCATAAAAGTAACTTGTTTTATGAGTTCTTTCTTAGAGACATTATTGTTGCATTTATCCATTTTATACATGAACCATGCCTTCTAAATATTATAGAGTTACACGAGGTTAAAGCTCTGAGTGCATCTACCAAGAGCTGCAGAATGTTTTAACCAAAATTACAATAAACTTTGAACATATCGGCACATAAGTCACAAGGACTTACGACCTAAATAACTTAACTACAGATAAACATCTTGGAAGGCGGCCAAAGTCGCAAGGAAACCACATGCTGCCTTAAGTGTTTTACTTGAACTGTGGAACCAACCGTGTCACGTCTGTTCCTTGCTAAATCTATGCTGCTATATTTTTATTTTTGTTTTAAATATCATATTTTATATACCATTTAGGTGGTAGATAAACCTACGGTAGACCCCGACCTCAAGAGGAAGACTGCCCTTACTTCAAATTGTTGACTCACTTCACCCGAGTGAAAGTTTAAATGATATTTGTTGGAAGTATTTTTCTCTGTGTGAAAATACAAATGAAAACAAAATGATCAAACGTTATTACATTTTATTCAATTTCTACAAACGAGCATATCAATTTGCTACGAGTTCAACGTAGATACATAGTGTGTTGTATTATAGTTTAGACTAGTGACCGCACTGTGTTAATGATACACTATTACTATTAAATGTGTTAATGTAATGTTTAAATTTCTAAAACTTGGAATAAATGAATTTTGTATGAAGACAACACCTCTTCATTGCATTAATATGCACGATATAACCATCTGCACCCAGAAACCAAAGAAGTGCTGGGTTCGCGCCGTAGTGAGGTGTGTAAGTAGATGCTAAGTAGTTATAAAAGAAAATATAGATATAGATATAGGTTGATTGTACGTCGACAATGTATTACATTTAAGGATTAGTAATAAACGGGCTTCTTTACGGTAAAAAAGATGACATGTGTGGCAATGGTTGCACTTCTAAGCGTTTGGACACGAGCATATAAGCCGGATAGCGGACCCATACTTTGAGGCGAGGGCTTCGAAAGCATCATGAATGCAAAAGGATGACGTTGATTGTAATAACATGTGAATATCCTGACATATTATCTCTACTTCTCACTTAAATAATAAAGAGGCAAAGGGGAAGGTGGTTTTGTATGTACTTTTGTTACTTATTCATCTTTAATACAAGTACTAGGAAGGTTTCGAGATCGTTCAGAACGGAACATAATTGAATCATAAATACGTGTAATATAAGTAAGTTATTAACTCTACTCAAGCAGCTCCATTTTCTTAGAAATTGTATCGTTAAGAAATTGAACGACATTTAATCAAGTTAATGGGAGTATTCGTAAATTGGCAATTTATATTGTAGTACGTAGAGGCTACAGTAGCCTGAAGGGTGCCAGCTAATTAACTGTGCAGCCATAACTTGACTGAGCGTACTTAATATTTCCTTGAATCTGTGTCCCATACAAGGAAATATTAAGTGCGCTCAGTTAAGTACTACTACGTACACGCACTATACACGTACACTACACTATTATAGTAACAATATATTTAATATATTTATATAATATATATTTAATATATATAAATATATCATATATATTATATATATATATATATATATATATATATATATATATATATATATATATATATATATATATATATATATATATATATATATATATATATATATATGTATATGTATATGTATATGTAATATAATATAATCCGTCCGGTTGGAGGCGGTCTGCTCTACTCTGACTATGTCGTCCGTCCACTTCGCAGTAGGCTGTCCCACGCTTCGTTTACCGGTACGCGGTCTCCATTCGAGAACCTTTCGGCGCCAACGGCCATCTGTTCTTCTTGTTACGTACCTCACCTATTCTTATGAGGCCCATAGTGATAGTCCACGTCTCGGAGCCATAAGTCATCATTGGCAACACGCACTGATTAAAGACTTTTGTCTTTAAGCACTGAGGTATTTTGGACGAGAAGACGCTGTGTAACTTCTCGAACGCTGCCCAGCTGAGTTGAATTCGACGATTGAACTTCGTTTGATTCTGATTCTTCTTAAGTTGGATTCAGACGCAATTAGACTTACCTTTTCATTGTATAACTGTCATTATACAATCTATATAATATATAAAAATGAAATGCTGTTCGTTAGTTTAGAACGGCCTGACCGATTTGGCTAATTTTGGTCTTGAATTATTTGTCGAAGTCCAGAGAAGGTTTAAAAGGTGAATAAATATGACAATGCTCGTCAGCGGGAACAGAAGAAGAGCCGCGGGGAACAGCTAGTATACAATATATATGTATATTATAGAGGTAGCTAATAAAAGTGCCATTTCAAACCGAGTTACTCACGGTCCTGTTGCTTAGTGGCCTACAATAGCCTTCCTGTCACCATGTGTTTCCCCTTTCTATTTATTGTTACTTATTGTGAGAGCCTTCCTTTGGGCTCAATATAATGTAACAAGACCTGTTGCTACATCAGTACAATAGAAACAACTTTTAGTTCTACAATCATGATGCCGAATGTTTTACCTTGACGTTTGTTTGATATTATAAACATAGACTTATTAGTAATGGAGACAAAGTATGTGAGTGATATAGGTATCTTACGCAAAGCAGTATATGAACCGCGAAACGTATGTTCATAAAATACAATACATGGTTAAACCGTACTACAACTGTAATGGTGGTATGGTTGCAGGAAGGAAAAAAAAACAAGTGTTTGCTGTTTGACACTCTGATTATATTCTGTAAGAAAATTATTCAAAAGACAATTAAGTACCTAATAGAATGAATAATCGAGTGAGCAAGTGATTTAATTTATCAAGGGGATTAACTGATAAGTGTTACCATATTAAATATTTTTGTAATATTTCAGCAAGAATCATTTCTGTACCATTATGTATTTATGACAAAACGGGCCTAAATCCTGATCTACAATTAAGGTATTTCGGACGTGAGCCAGTCTCAAGACCATGAACGTGACGTCACACCCAAAACACCTTACTTGTAGTTAGTAATAGTAAATTACTAGTAAGGTGTTTTGAATGTGTCCTCACGTCCATGATCTAATGACATAATAAAACTTCATCTTATATCAAAATCATGTGTGAAAATATTATGTTTAAACCAATATATATAATTTACTAAATCAGATTTCTGAATGAGCGTAAGCTAGGACTGAAAGCCTTTTTGTAAGAAAAAACAATTGAACGGTGTCATTGTTTTGTGTTCTAATTCTTTATTTTTAAATAAAGAATCTAAAAAGAAGAAAAAATCATAATATAATCTACAGTAACAAAAAAGATTTCAGTTTTTCAAAGTGATCGCAAACTTTTTTGATGTGTATATTTCTTTATGTGCATCATTGAGAGCTTTTTATAGAATCATCCACTTCTATTTGGACTTTTTGGAATATTTTTCTCGTTACAGTGTAGTACCCGCATAGCTGCGGTAGCCTAGAGGTATGGGTTTGGGTTCGATCTCAGGTTTTACCATGGCACACATCAATGACTTTTCGATGCTTTTTAAAGTTTTGTATGTATTAATTGCAGGTTTATAAGTGCCCGGTTAATGGCAATAGCTTCGCCACCTATTACATTGGGACCTAAACATAAACTGGTAAAATGTGGGTGCTAGCACCTGTGCCTACCCCTTCGGGGGTATAGGCGTGAGCTTATACTATGTGATGTAGTTAGTGTATTGCGCTCATGTTTCAGTACATAGCACATAAACGTCGTCTACACAAATCAATCGCAGTTCAACTGATCGATCACCATTACTTCTGCGACTGTAAAACTGAGTACCTATGCTACGAAACTCTATTACGGGTGGGTTTAAAATTCCTTGAAATTCTATTATGTAGATGTGGTACTACGTCCACGATGAAATAGAACGAAGCTCGTAATAAAAGTGAACTCGTACTAGTTGACTTGGAAGTTTCAGTGTTACAGTCGGAAGATTTTCGTATTTACCTCATTTGCATTAAAGATGTGCTATTTGATCGTGTTATTTTTTAATCGTATGGTTGTAGTAATTTTTAATAAATATTAAGTACTAGTCTTTTTACACAACCTCGACACACAGAAATGTACACCTCAAAGATCATTCCTAGGTACTTCACTTTAAAAAAGGATACAAGTTATTTCCGTTTCTAATGTTCCCCTTGTACCTTTGAACAAGATCCATTCAGCCCTTAAGAACGGTTGAGTAACAAAAACACAAACATTAAAACATCTGCACCAACTTTCACATTTATAATATTAGTAGGAAGTAGAATAATTGTACATAAATACGTGAGATTTCTTAACTTAATCCTATTACCTCACCCCACCCGGTACCAGGTTATGATAACCCAACTCGGTACTAGGTGGGGTTAAGATGGGGTCAACTTTGGAATAAACATTTTATATTAAGGAAATAAGTGTTTTAAATTTGAACTGCTATAAAATCATTTTAAACTTTAGTTCTCAAAATAATTAAATTAAATTAAGGCGCCCAAGAAGATAAAGCCGTGGAAACACTTACAACTTAAATACTTTTAGTAATAACGTTAGTTAAGTTTACCTACCAAGTTTTTGCAAAAAAAGAGTTTATCATTAACATACCTTACGAACTTAAACTTGCGAGCTTGTCGAGTGAAAATTTTGCAACATTCCTTTAAAATAATTGCTTAAACTGTGGAATGGAGGCATTATCATTTAAAATTTTACTCGTACATAATAATTACTAGTTAAATTCTTATATACTTTCCAAGGGACATCTATTGTCTATAACCTTTTAAGCATACCTACATAATCTTAGTTTATTAGCACAATCGATCATACAAAAGAAAAGTTCTCAAGAATGTACGGATGTAGCCTTCAAACCATAGAAACTTTATCTGTCATATTCCATAAAAGTTATTCGAGTCAACGCAAAACGAGTAATATAGCTCCTGTGCGCCCGTTGCGGGCAAATGCTGTTTATTTTATTATACAGTAAAAGTACGATATATTTGCCTGCAGTTTGGCGAAGGTGACTCAACTCTTGCAAATGAAATGTTATAGTTTCGAATTTCGTTCAGTATGCCACTAATGTGCCCTCGTTTATAACTTTTGGGTGTATTGAATTTCTGACTGATGTAATAAGACTAACTATGATAAGTACCTCTGTGTGCTATTTTGGATAATTTCCAATAAAGTGAACAAAACAGATTCATTCATGACATTTGATATAGAGTTTCAGGATAAGTTTATTTAGGATCAGGTTATTTTCCATTTTAAATATAATAATATATGTTCACGCAACTTGTTTAAGCTGGGTTGAAATGTTTAAAAATGTTGAATTGAAAATAAATTTAATATTTTATTGGATGACACCAGAATTTAGAAAATGAACCGATTCATCGCTGATGTATCTTTTCAATTGTGAGTTTCAATCGGCAGCAGCCTCAGCATGGCGGACGTTGACAGATTCGAGATATCGCTTTGAACAATAAAATCGTTGAAAAACGATGTCAAATAATCAAAACGTCATGATTTATATATTATTTCTCTTCACCATGCTAACCCCGCAAATAATAAAATGAACAAAAAGAGAACTTCTGATATTAGGTTTATACTTGGAGTTAGATGTACTAGTTGAATCGTCAGTTTCGTTTATTATAATGCAGCCAGCAGCAACGCTGAAATAATATAATATAAGTATATTAACCTACTGAAAGACAGTTGGCTAGCTAATGCTACTGAATAAATTCTACTTAATATATTTTCCCTTTTTGGGGACTGTCTCACTTATTTATAATGACAATACAGAATAGTGGAGTGTTAATTTAAAAACAGAGTCATCATAAGACTTTTTAATGCCGTCAGGGACAAGCAGAGGCGTTCCTATTAATACAAACATTTCACCAATTACGATATTCTTTTCCTCGTAAGGGGCGACCCTATTGCATTTAAACGGACTTTAAGGGATTTTAAGAGTGTCGGTAATTTCTTAATTAAATAGATTGATTCAGACAGTAATTTTTTTTAATGTGTCTGTCAATTTGACTTCACCTCGCCTGATGGTAAACTGACGGCAAATATCAGTAAAGAGGGTCACCTTTACAAACATGTGCAATGTAACAATGGTACGCTTAGCTTGCCAGCCTCATCGCATAAAGGACCCGGCACTGTGGGAAGAAAAATATCGTATTCTCAAGATTAGATAATAAAGTATGTATCGAGAGATTAGTTACATACTACACAAAGAACCAATCGCGCTGTGCCACGAGCGCTGAAGCAACAAAGAAGCTTTGCTAAATTTATAAGCAAATTGTGATGTCAGGACAGTTGAAATACTGCCTTCCATCTTTATACATGTCCCTATTCACATAATACTGAGGAAGAAGCTATATACGCGACAAAATTGAATTCGAAACAATAAATTAGTCTTTGTGGAATCTGATATTCAGTCAAACAGGATATCTTTTGCAGTTACGTATAATTCTATTGGAGGTAAATGAAAATACCATAAATAACTTTCAGAGCTCTAATTGATATAACAATGCAATAGCAATGTTAAATAACAGATCTTATATACTATTTTTATAGTGCGAAAACTACCCACGAATACCCGCACCAGATCCGGTTGGGGGGGTTATGTCGGACTCGAACGGACTTAAACGCACGCCATCTTTGGATCCTTAGTTGCGATAGTCACCAACATATTTCTCGTACCTTGGCAAACCTCGGTCATCTCTTTCGAGATGACCCCTTCAGTTGTAGGGACCACGGTGTCCCAGTATAGCCGCTGAATGTAGGCATGAATATGGCTATTTGCACTGGGTTAAGCCGTCGCTACTGGTTGAAATACGACATCTATGGCAGTCGTTACGGGTAATGAAGCCCTTAAAAGTTCGACTAGACTAACTACAGAATTTCGATATCGCTATTTTGGTTGTGGAGGTTCGATGGCAGTTGCTTCATGTAAAAGTGAAGTTCAACCGCATCCTAGCAAGACTAGAAAGTCGACCCCAACTAAGTTGCGAAAATAGCCTCAGGGAATGGACATCAATCATTAAATGACATCATATTTAATTGTTATATCACTTTACTGTCAATTGCGAAGTTGCCTAGAAGAGATAGCTTACAGCGATAAGGCCGCCCATTGAACATACAATTGTTTCCATGTACATACCTATTATTATGTTCGTACTGTGATTTCTTTTTTGGTCTACAGTAAAGAGTTATTTATTCATATATCTATTCATACCAAGCATGATAATATTGTTCTGTAGTGGTATTATTATATTCTGGGGAGTTGGGTGGAAATGAAGGAAGTTCTTGAATCTTTTTGGTATTGAAGTCGATCGAAACAGCTACAAAGTTACATATTACTGCGAATACAGTAGGTAGCTCTAAAATGAAGTGTTTGTTTTACACGGGTGTGTCTATACTATATGTTCGTGAATCTTGGGCTCTAAAACAAACAATGAATGCTATTCCAATTAACGTGCTAATAATAGTCTTTGTTCACATAAAACTATTACGAAAATTCAGATGAAGTTTGTTAAGTTTTCTTAAATTAATTGAATCTAAAGTATTTTAAGTAACAGTAATAAGTATTTTATTTAATTTACTTTACTTAAAATGTTGATAAAGCTGTTGAGCTGAGGACTACTTTTGTTATATTGTTGGTATCTGTAAAGGAGAAGAAACTCTTATCTGAGATTTTAATTTCATTTTATCATTAGGTGAAGTGATTTTATCTGAAAAACTTTTTTAAAGCAATTAGTATTCTGTTACTAACTGTTTCAAATCAATGTAAATAGGATTTTATATGTACATAGGATTGAAATCGAAGTCATTTTATATTGACGTGATCATAAAAAAAAGTTAGTTACTTGAAGAAATTTCTCATGTTCTTTTGCACTAAGGAAACGGCTACTAACTATTTCCACCTGTGTTTTCATCTAGTACGATTCTTCTAACTCACTAACCAACCCGTTCACCCTACAAGCTGATATATACAGGGCGTAAGGGGAACACTTACGAAACTGAAGGCCCCTGCTAGTACTCCTGGTACACAACATATAAAAAAATGTTTTGGATTTTTGTGAATATTTTTATACCGTTTAGCCAGTTTCACTCTCCATCGTATTATTAAAGCTGAATAAAACTAAAATTAAAAAAAAAACCACGAATTTGTCGCCATTAATATGCCATGATGGTGCAAAAACGTCGCTGCAAATATACAGCGACATTTTTATGAAATTACCATTTTATTTAGCTTTACTAATCATCATTCCCTGAACCTTTTTCCCAACTCAGTTGGGGTCGGCTTTCCAGTCTAACTGTGATGCGGCTGAACTTCTGACTGCCATAGATGTTTGTATGGCAACCGGGACCGACGGCTTAACGTGCTCTCCGAGGCACTTATAAACCTGCGATAAATACACACATAACTTCGAAAAGCATCGAAAAGTCATTGGTGTGTGCCATGGTAACCTGAGATCGAACTCGAGACCTTTTTATTTTTACTTTTTTATTTTATTTATTTTATTTTTTTATTTATTATTTTATTATTTAGCTTTGCTAATATGATAGAATAAATAATACTGAAAATAAAAATTGCCAGATTTTTATCCCAACATGTTATGTACCAGGAATACTACCAAGCCTTCGGCTATTGGAGTGTTCACCTTACACCCAGTATATACAAAAATGGGTGAGCGACTCAATAATTTATTTAAAGTACTAGCTGTCATCCGTGACCTCGATAGCGGAAGGTAATGCATGACTGTGTAAAGGGTATTCTTCATCCCTAAGTAACAGTACATTTCATGCAGATAAAAAACCTGGGTGCTTTTTTGTACCGCTGATAACGTGTTTGCATAATATCTTGACGGTGTCGAGTTTATCTATGTAAATAACAAATAATCCCGAAATATGTTATTAATCGCAACACTCAAAGACTGTTGAAAGAATGAAAATAAATAATAATTATCAGTGTCATAAGTATTTATCAATAAGATTAAGGGCCCAGATTGCCCAGACGCAACATCGATTTCGCGCGACCGCAGCGCTACTGTTTACTGAAACAACCGACCGGGGCGGGTGAATGACCCAGAGAGAGCCACCTTTTTGTATTCTACTTACCTAAAATTCCAACTATGTATTTATTTGTAATTTTACTACCACAGTTTATTCTTATTTCGTAAAATATTCATTCAATAACATAATTGCAAGTACGGTCGAAATAACATCGAGCCTTTCCTCGCTACTGTTTATCTATACGCAAGGATATGTGCCTATTGGATAAACTCAAATAATTACTTACTATTTGTTTACGATCACCTTGATATCTTAAAAATCTCCTAGGGTTTTACAAAAAATATCAATAAATGAAACACAAGTATAAAAATGATTCATATAATTTAAAAGTAGGTAAACAATAACAAATATGAGTCGCCAAGCGTGCTAGGGTTGTGCAAAAATTTGTAAAACAAGTTTATAAATTATTAATATACAAATTAAAAGTAAGTAAACAATAACAAAATATGAGTTCAAAATTCTAATGTTTAAAGTTGTTTAAATAAATTACTGAATAAATTCTGATTTCTGCTAATTTGATTATAAAATCAATTGCTATTGCAAAACCTATCAGAATGAAAATGTTACCAGATGCCCGATTCACGTAATAAAAACCGTAGCGTGGTGACTTCAAAATGTCACTTTGTTTTTTTGCAAACAAACCCTTTTAACCGACTTAAAAAAAGAGGAAGATTCTCAATTCGCTGTATTTTTAAACCGATTTTGATGATTCTTTACACCAGGTAACTCTTCAAAATTGTATAAGAATTGTACAGTAATTGATTTATGACAATCCAAGACTAGATAAGTAAGTGCGTTTAAAACAGAAAACCATAAGGCGATTTCTAAGTTAAAACAACTTTTGGATGCACGTGAATCGACCGGCTGGGTAGTTAAGTTACCTCAGTCTATTTCAAAATCCTTAGGCGTCCTTCTCTTTCAAAACACGTAAAGTTCTTTCTTTCCTCTCTTTCGTAGCCTCTATGATGCTGGAACTGGGCGCGTCACGAATTCGCTTCGTGACTGCCGAGGATCAACTAATTCTGGAAGTAGTCAATCGTAATAAAACCAAACTAATTTCATCTCCATTTTCTCCTTCCAAAATTTGACACTGACACTGCTTACTCTGCTTCTTCCTTGACAGCTTCTGCCATGGATTGTGCTGCTGTCTTTTCCCATCAATCGCAAACCGTATTATAAATTTCATTATATAATGAAGGTGACATAATTGGTAGGGCAGTTAATGTTTTTAACTGAAAGTAGCTCCCACCAGATGATATGATACCAGATACAATTTGATGATTCACTTCCATGCTATCTTCTTCCTTTCAACCAAACACACAGTAAATTTCATATTACACATACTAATTACACATACATTTCATGATGAGTTTTGAGTCCCGACCAACTTTTACTTCACCTATTATACTGAGGATACAATCCATTGGACCGCGGTCCCCTATGGCCTGAACAGCTTTAAAAAAAAAAGAAATATCTGCTACTCTACGCCCAACTTCCACTTCAACCACCTTTCCTTCTTGACGGTTTTCAATTACTAGTTCCTGTAAAGAAAGATAATGGCTTGATTGTTTTTTTATAAAAAATAATAAATAAAGAATGGGCCAAATTTCTTCAAACATAGCTAAGAAGTCCCTTAGAATACATCTTTGAAACACATAGATCAAAAACATAAACGTTTTATATAAAATGTAAAGTCGGTTTAGGATAATAATTTTACGGGATAACATTATAATATTATTCTCCATCGCTTGTTCCATGCTCTTGCTTGACCCTAACGTGACATAATGTGACACTTTTTCGTGCATGTTGCCTTTGTTCATCGATTTATAAGACGTTATCACGTAAAAAAATAAATAAATCTGACTACATATATTATAAATTTCCTTTACGCTATAGGTGTTGGTTTTTTATGACGTCACCTACTCTATGTCACTCGGGCTTAGAAGACAATTCTAATGATTCTAAAATCATCAAAATCGGTTAAATAAATATTATTTATTAAACCTACATACATAAAATATGGGATTTTAACGAGAATTTTCTTTTGAGAAAGCAATTGAGAACTATTTAGGTACTAATGTGCTTGTCACCCAATGAAAATAATAAATATTGCAAGAAAAAAATCTATAGGTACTGAGATTTTGTCTTCGCCCATCACTAACTAGGTAGTTCGTTTGTGTCTCCCAATGAAAATAATAAATATTGCAAGAAAAAAATCTATAGGTACTGAGATTTTGTCTTCGCCCATCACTAACTAGGTAGTTCGTTTGTGTCTCCCAATGAAAATAATAAATATTGCAAGAAAAAAATCTATAGGTACTGAGATTTTGTCTTCGCCCATCACTAACTAGGTAGTTCGTTTGTGTCTCCCAATGAAAATAATAAATATTGCAAGAAAAAAATCTATAGGTACTGAGATTTTGTCTTCGCCCATCACTAACTAGGTAGTTCGTTTGTTTATGTAACAATTATATGTAACAACAACAAAATAAACAATATTACGTATAACAACTTACCTCTATACAGCGCGTAGCAGTGTTGCTCGGAGTCTCGGCCTGAAGGTTTTCTTTATTTTCAATACTGGAAATATTAATCATCAATAGTATCCACTTTTATTTATTTTGTAATTTTTGTACAACCCTAAACCAGACTCTAGGCGCGTCGCGCCGCGCGCGTCTTTGACGGCAGCGAAGTATGTACGCCCATGCTATTTGAGATAGGAAACATACCTACTTCCACAATCTGATATTTAGACAATATGATGAACATGAAAACGAATATTTAACTATATTATGTAATAAAATTAATTATTATGAGAATATTCCTATAGAAATCGACTTTATTACTTATAATACAAACCAATATTTACATGCAACAACAACAACAAATGCGAATATATTATTATTAGTACGTAGACATGATAAAGCACTCAAATAAAACTAGAATTTTTACCCGACTGCGCGACGCAAAGGAGGGTATTGTGTTTATCAGTCTATGTATGTATGTATGTATGTATGTTTGTTTCTATGTGGCGTTCTAGAGCCTAAACGCATAGACCTTAAAACAGTCTGCGTATCGTGCTTGGGTAAGGGCGCGGGCTACGCACGATTCCAACCTAGGGTACTTCAAGGCAGCGTACAACAAAGCCACTAGGGTCTGCAAGAGGGCTTACGTCAGAGCGGATGCCCAGCGCATAGCACGGGTTGGTCAAGAGCTGGTGGCGCATCCCACGGGCAGCCGTGGCTACTGGCGACTGGCCAAAGCCGTGCAAGCCAACTTCTGCCAGCCTTCGCTGCCCCCCCTGCGTAACCCTGATGGATCCCTGGCCCATGAGCCGCAAGAGAAAGCAAATTTGCTGGTTAATCTCTTTGCGGCCAACTCCCGAATCGACGACTGTGGTATGCAGCCTCCGACACTTCCCAGCAGTGGCCACGCAATGCCTGATATTCGTATCAGGCAACGCGATGTCCGAGCAGTGCTGCAGTCACTCGATGTCCGGAAAGCCAGTGGTCCGGATGGTATACCAGCGGTGGTTCTTCAAAAATGTGCAGCGGAGTTGTCTCCAATGCTCACGCGGCTGTACCGACTTTCCTACATTTCGGGTACAGTGCCGACGGCGTGGAAAGAGGCGAATGTACAGCCGATTCCCAAGAAGGGAGATCGCTCAGACCCAGCCAACTATCGGCCCATAGCCGTCACCTCAGTGCTGTGCAAGGTCTTCGAGCACCTTATCAACACACAGCTCATGCGCCACCTAGAGGATCACTCCCTGATTAATGACCGACAATATGGTTTTAGGCCGAAACGGTCAACGGGTGATCTTCTGGCGTATGTTACCCATCTTTGGGGTGAGGCTATGGACAAGCATGGTGAGTCACTGGCTATTAGCCTAGACATCGCCAAAGCGTTCGATAGAGTCTGGCACAAATCGCTTCTTTCCAAACTACCAGCCTTCGGTCTGCCTCTTAGACTGTGCAATTGGGTTGCTAGCTTCCTGCAGGGGCGCCGTATTCGCGTTCTCTGTGATGGACGAGCATCGGAGTTCCTGCAGGTAAATGCTGGTGTGCCGCAGGGGTCCGTCTTATCACCCACTCTCTTTCTTCTGCATATCAATGACATGCTGTCCACCGGCAGCATCCACTGCTATGCAGACGATAGCACTGTACACGGGAGCTACCACGGACATTCTGCGGCCAAGCAGTCCGATATAGCGGAAAAGAGGCGACTTCTTGTCACTGGGCTTGACCGGATCCTCAATCACGTTTCCCAATGGGGATCTGAGAACCTGGTCGAGTTCAATGCCAAGAAGACGCAGGCATGCGCGTTTTCAGCAAAGACATCTCCTTTCCTTCCTCCTCCCACTCTTCAGAGCACACCACTGCCATTACAGGATAACCTCAATATACTCGGTATGGACGTGCGCTGCAAACTGAACAACAAGAACTATATCGAGAGCATCATCAAAACAGCTTCGCGTAAACTCGGAGTCCTGAACAGAGTGAGACGTTTTTTCACGCCGGAGCAGCGGTGTCTTCTTTATAAGACACAAATTCGCTCCTGCGTGGAATACTGCTCGCATCTCTGGGATGGCTCCGCAAAGTACTTATTAGATGCTCTCGACAGGTTGCAGCGACGTGCGGTCCGCATTAGTGGGAGTCCTGAGGTCACAGAGTCCCTCGAGCCTTTGCAGATGCGTAGAGATGTTGCGTCCTTGGCAGTATTTTACCGTCTCTACCATGGTGAATGTTCTGATGAGCTCTTCCAACTAATCCCACCCTCCCCTTTCCTACACAGGACAACGCGTGCAGGGCTTAGGTGTCACTCGCATACGGTACAGAATATTCCATCAAGAACCAAGCGGTTCGGTGAGTCTTTTCTCTGCCGTACCATTAAGTCCTGGAATTCCTTGCCGGCGCACGTGTTTCCTTCTTCCTACAGTCCCGGGTCCTTTAAGCGGGGCGTGAAAAAGCATCTGATGAGGCCGTCAAGCTGAGCGCCACCATTGTAGCACTGAACGTGTTTGCAATGGTGACCCTCTTTCATGGGACTTTGCCTTCAGCTTAACATCAGGCGAGGTGAAGTCAAATTGACGTGCCATAGATAAAAAAAAAAAAAAAAAAAAAAAAAAAAAGACCGATTTTGATGATTCTTACCTCAATCGATTCGTCTTAACCTTGCGAGTGTCACTAAAGACATGACAGTAATCAAAATTCACCACAGCGACCACCAGACGCCATATTGTCAAAATGAAAAAAAAAAATTTCGATGAACTATGTCAAGTGGGGTGTCGTTGAATAGGTATTTTAAAATCATATTTAGGTTCCTTTTACCATTTTTCATTTTAACTAATAGTTTAGGATATATAACGATTTAAAGTTGTTTAACAAAACATTAATTCTCGCTAATTTTCTTACTTCAAGGATAAACGATATACAAACAAAAATAATATTTTGATAAAAGAATAAATTTTAAATGAATCGTAACTAAAAAGTATAAAATAAAAAAAATAATTTAAAGAAAAACAAAAAACCCGACTGCCTAACTAACCTAACCTAACTAAAAAGAAAGAAACAAGCCCAGTAGTTAAAATTTCATACAATACTCACAGTCGGGGCCCATTTAAATTTTACCAATCACATCTTCCTAAGGGGCCCCGACTGTGAGTATTGTATGAAATTTTAACTACTGGGCTTGTTTCTTTCTTTTTAGTTAGGTTAGGTTAGTTAGGCAGTCGGGTTTTTTGTTTTTCTTTAAATTATTTTTTTTTACATGACACTTTCACACAAATCTCGTAATTTTTTTCCTCGGTATTTATACCTACTTTACAAGGTTCATAAAATAACCTCCTCAACAAACTACGTACCTATCTAAATAATAATCTTTGGGGTGAGGCTATGGACAAGCATGGTGAGTCACTGGCTATTAGCCTAGACATCGCCAAAGCGTTCGATAGAGTCTGGCACAAATCGCTTCTTTCCAAACTACCAGCCTTCGGTCTGCCTCTTAGACTGTGCAATTGGGTTGCTAGCTTCCTGCAGGGGCGCCGTATTCGCGTTCTCTGTGATGGACGAGCATCGGAGTTCCTGCAGGTAAATGCTGGTGTGCCGCAGGGGTCCGTCTTATCACCCACTCTCTTTCTTCTGCATATCAATGACATGCTGTCCACCGGCAGCATCCACTGCTATGCAGACGATAGCACTGTACACGGGAGCTACCACGGACATTCTGCGGCCAAGCAGTCCGATATAGCGGAAAAGAGGCGACTTCTTGTCACTGGGCTTGACCGGATCCTCAATCACGTTTCCCAATGGGGATCTGAGAACCTGGTCGAGTTCAATGCCAAGAAGACGCAGGCATGCGCGTTTTCAGCAAAGACATCTCCTTTCCTTCCTCCTCCCACTCTTCAGAGCACACCACTGCCATTACAGGATAACCTCAATATACTCGGTATGGACGTGCGCTGCAAACTGAACAACAAGAACTATATCGAGAGCATTATCAAAACAGCTTCACGTAAACTCGGAGTCCTGAACAGAGTGAGACGTTTTTTCACGCCGGAGCAGCGGTGTCTTCTTTATAAGACACAAATTCGCTCCTGCGTGGAATACTGCTCGCATCTCTGGGATGGCTCCGCAAAGTACTTATTAGATGCTCTCGACAGGTTGCAGCGACGTGCGGTCAGCATTATTGGGAGTCCTGAGGTCACAGAGTCCCTCGAGCCTTTGCAAATGCGTAGAGATGTTGCGTCCTTGGCAGTATTTTACCGTCTCTACCATGGTGAATGTTCTGATGAGCTCTTCCAACTAATCCCACCCTCCCCTTTCCTACACAGGACAACGCGTGCAGGGCTTAGGTGTCACTCGCATACGGTACAGAATATTCCATCAAGAACCAAGCGGTTCGGTGAGTCTTTTCTCTGCCGTACCATTAAGTCCTGGAATTCCTTGCCGGCGCACGTGTTTCCTTCTTCCTACAGTCCCGGGTCCTTTAAGCGGGGCGTGAAAAAGCATCTGATGAGGCCGTCAAGCTGAGCGCCACCATTGTAGCACTGAACGTGTTTGCAATGGTGACCCTCTTTCATGGGACTTTGCCTTCAGCTTAACATCAGGCGAGGAGAAGTCAAATTGACGTGCCATAGATAAAAAAAAAAAAAAAAAAAAAAAAATTTGTATTTTTACGATTTATATCTAGTTCCATCATGGTTTTCTTCCAGACATTCATTATATCGGTACTTCCTACTTACTAAAAGTGAATTAGTTATAAAAATGTTATACTTACAGTTTTTCACAAAAAACACAAATTCACAACACGTAATATTGCTGGCGCATCCGACACGCGTGGTGTCACCTTGAACTATAAAAACGTACTGCCGATCAGTAGCGATGCGGGTTACTAAATCATAATATCGGGATGCGCGTGATTTTTCATACATTTTTCTATGGAGAATTTACGTAGAACATATCTAGATTTTAGGGCTTTAAAAGAGGAAGTCTTTGTTTGTAAAGGTACAAAAAAAAGTACATAGGTTTAAGTATTGGTTTCTTCAGTGTTCAAAAAGTCTTTTTATCAATTTGTGTTGATTTATTGGGTAATATTTGAAGAATACGAAGGCATGTTTTTGCATTTTTGTCAAATTTTGTGCGTTTGTTGACGTTTATTATATAGCAATTATTAGGTTTTAAGGATTTAATATAAGACTAACATATATTTTGGTCTTTGATTGTAATATATACAAATTATCATTGATATCAATCATATCTAAATAAGTTAAATATGAAATATCGTAACACTCTTTTCGGTGATTTTCACGATCTGGGCCCTTAAGTTATAACAACCATAGTAAGTCTTGGTGCAAAACATTTTCTCTTTACAATATTTTTGTATTATACTCGCAGTTATTCAACTCTTCGAAAGCAAACCAATATCACGATAACATGAAAGCATTGTGCTGTACCAAGATATTACTATTATTAGAGAAAGCGATGGATGTCTGCGAAACAAAGGAAAATAACTTATAGTCAATATTATAATATTTTCGCTTCAGAAAGTGCTTGTCGATGTTTGAATATTACTTATTGATATGATTCGAACGATAACCCTTGAAAATTTCCATTTGTTACTATTTATTATAGAGAGGTACACTCGTTTTATATGAATAGTGCTCATCATTCCATTTAGTTTCACATAAAACTGAATTCAATACTTGACTACTATAGAATTCACTTTAGACGAATTCCTTCACAATAGTATTACCTTTAATTTCTTTTTGAAATATGGAATTGCTCACGAGTACTTGCATTTTTTTTATTGAGGATAGGCTTACGTTTGACCACTATCTCACCTGATGGTAAGCGACGATGAATCACGATTGCCAGGAAGGATCTTATTCACTCGTGACTTGAATATTCCCAGGTTAAAGCTTTCGGGAAACACAGATTCGGGCAGGGAATTCCACTCCTTAGCTGTAAGCATGATGAAAGTATCTGGAAAGCGTTTCGTGCGTATGAGTGGAGTGCGGATAAAGTGGTGTCGCATCGCTGTTCGTCTGGTCGTTCGTTGATGGAAAAGACTTGGAGATATCAGGTTGTGCGATTCCAGAGCGCACTCTCCGAAATGATCCGATTAAACATCGATAGACCTGCAACTTTGCGTCGGTGGGCAAGGCTCTGAAGTCTTTTCTCGACTTCCTCGGCCGATATAATTCTAACGAAGTGTATAATGTATATTGTATTAAAACATTATAATATACCCACATAGTATTCTATCACATAGATATTAATAGTAAAGGGAAGACAAACTCAATCAATACAGTATTTCCTCAAGGTCGGCTATCCAAATTAATAATTCACCCAAATAAATTTGAACTGCTTTCGTACTGATGCGTAAAAAACGAAGAAGTAAGTTTGAAAAAAAAGGGTACATAAATGAAATATTAAATTAAGGTGCGATCGTCCGTCAAACCTTAACGTTTGTTAATTTCCCAAGGGTGCCTGACTTCGGCTCGATACACACCCTTCACTGATTTGTACTTGCAAGAACAACATCAATCACCTGATCAACTAATTTAAATAATATGGATAAAAATTTAAGACTGATTTTTTTCAGTCGGCCGGCCGGCCGGCCTATAAAAAATCCACAAATCGTAATTCCTTAATTCTTAAAAATGGTGCACCCGGATCTGTACGCGTTGAACAGCGTCCATCACTCTGGCAGCGTTACCAATTTGGATGGCGATCACTAGCCTCTGCTGTACAATTCGATTTCTCTCTTATTCTGAGCTCAACGTCTTCCAGAAAAGATTAAATATATCTGTTATAACGTCTGAGTAGATTAATAGATATCTGTAAAATTGTTTACCTTAATTAGCTACTGAGTTGGGAAAAAGGTTCAGGGAATGATGATGATGAATTAGCTACATCTCTATAAATGAAGCTATGGATACCTCATTCAACAACCCAAATGAAATTTTATTCTTAAAAATCTTAAGTACAGGGCGTTCCAAATATATTATATGCTTAGTGAATGAACTTCATTCATTTGAAATTGGAAATCTATTTACAGTGAAATGGAGTTTGAATAAATTTGTAATATATTTTCAAACTCATCATACAGTCAATAAGACATCTAAATCATGTTATTTAACTGAATTTAATTTAGAATTTTATTTTATTTTATTACCATAGGTATATATTTGATTTAAGAGTTAATACAGACATATCAAATCAATTACTTAGTCTCCATGTTTACAAGTACGATTCACTCGCTAAAGGTACATGCACTTGTTGTTACCGAAATTAAAACGTACCCTATTAATTTGTTCGATATTGAAATTATAAATAATGCTTCAATTTGCCACCCAAAATCGTAGTAGACTTATTGGCGTACAGCACTCGTCGCGAGATCGTAATAACAGAAAGCGACTCAATTCCTTATCCACGAACCATTTCACACAAAAAATTCAATAAGTGACTACCTTTATAATACAGTGTATCAGGACTTTTTTTTCAATATCCCAACAAGATTAACTTAAAAGGACGTCCTGAGTGCTGAGCTGAACTCGTATTTCATGAACAGACTTCACAATTCAGAAGGAAGATGACTAAATTATGTATAATGAAGACTGATCCGTCAACGAACCGATAGCGGGTCCTAAAATAACGTTGAATCAATAATATCTGTGTTAGGTAACTTTATATAGGTAAGTCAATATACGAAGGTACTGTACACAGAACAATTTTATTCTCGGAAATTGTAGTACCAACTTTTATGATTCATGTGGCATCGACAGGACAACAAATTATGTAACTCATGCGAGGTATACTTAAATATAGAGAAGCATCGTTTCAAAATACTATTGAAATATGAAAGAAGTCTACTGTCTGTACAATGCAATTGTACTGGCCTTAATTCGATATAAAGTGTGCTTTTGTCGTAATAAATTATAGTAATTATTAGCAAGTTTTAGTGGCAAAGGGCTAGCCATATCTATCGAAGGCCATTGAAGCAAAAAAGTTCTTGAGTGGAGCCCGCGAGAAAGAAAAGGGAATGTATGACACCCCCTATTAAAATGGCCTGACAGATTGAAAAAATTGGGGAATATTGGGAGAGTTCACTGTTAAATCGTACGGGATTATTTACCATGTTTGTTAATTTCTTCGTGTAACCGTAAATGACCATGTCAATCTAAAATCAAATATTGGGAGAGGCTTATGTCTAGCAGTGGACTGCAATAGGCTATTTGTTTGAATGATTGAAACAAAAAGGCAATCGTTGTCTTATTTGGCAGTAAAAAGTAGTAACGAATTTTATTTTTGTATCGTTTACGCTTGTGTGATATTTTCTAAAATGCATTAACAGTTTTCAAAACAAACTTTGAGGTAATGCCACGTTCAAAGTTCTACCTGTCTGCTACCGGCTCGAGTTTCACTCCGTACTTTTTCGTAAATTAAAAAGTTGTGGTTCGTCTCCCGCCCTCTGAATGATAGATTACATTCCAAATATATTCAATTTTCGACAATGGCTTTTCTCCCTCTGGCTGTGTTTTTTTTTTAAAGATAATTGGAAACTGTGAGGCAAAGACGGTATTGGGAGGTTATTCCCCTTTCAATCGGAGGACTTGTTATTCCAGAGAATCGTCTTAATAAATGCTTGCTCCATAGTAGCCGCCTTCCATCTTCGACATCCAATCTTCTTCACCTACCTGTTTCTGGTTGACGATGTTTTATCATTCGGTTACTAATCCTTCTAGGTCCCCACACTGAATTCTCACTCATTAGTGGCAATGAGTCCATCGGCAGATGTAGCCAGTCTGTTATTTTATGTCATTTTAGTATTTTTTATGAGTTTACCAGCTTTCAGTTTTCCAAAAGCTACGTTCACTATGTCACTCAATCCAGTTTTGTGCAGAACGCTTATCACGCGAACCCAACTGGCCTTTACCGGTTTTATTTTGTCAGGTAGGTTTAAAGAATCCATGTCAACGAATTCATTACCGTAGTTTTATATTCACTGCATATGCAGCGTTATTGTTACTTGCTATAATATTCATCGCTCGCTCACTACGAGCACACAACTCAATAAAACGTGTTTACGAGGCGATGTATGGCAGCATCCCATGAATTGCTAATGTATGATCAACGTGAATGTCAGTGTTTGATTTCAGTATGCAGAAATGTATGAAATACTACATTTTTATAATAAAGGATTATAAATTTAGATTTAATGAAACATATTGGTGAGTCACTGTTAAATGAAGAAAGTCGGTGTTATTCACCCCCATCACTTAACCGATTTGCATACCGGCAACAATGATGCTTATAGATTTGCGGTTTGAGCTAATACTACTACAGTACAGATATTGACTCAAATCACATGTAACCATAGAGCTAATGTAATTAATATATAAAATTTGAAATCCGATATCTCTGGTTTTAACATTCTAGTGAAATTTAGAACAAAATTACACACACTCGTAAATTACACCACATTACAAAATACAATATGTTTAAATATTTCACTACATATTATGTTAGTTACGTTTAAATTTTAATTTACGAGTATCATAGCAAATGGAGAAACCCTGTTTTTAGAACAAAGTAAAAACTAACGTAATGTTTTATTCTTATTATCTCTACAAGTTATATAGGATAAGGTTCTATCTAACTCAGAATGATGTGTCTGTATAAAGCTCTTAGAAAACGGAAAAGTCATATTTTTTCATTACTACAGTTTACAGAAATCCAACGACCCAAAAAGCCTTTGTATAAAATTCGATTGCCTATCGACGTCGCCTCGGTAACGTTTTTGTTCAGTTTTTGCAAAAGGAAGACGGCTCGGTATTATCAAAATTAATGTGAATAAAGAAAGATAATAATAAGAATATGTTTTATAGTAAAATGCTTATATGAGTTATGATATATTCATAATGTTCTTAGTTAGAATAGAATAGAGTTTAATGCATTATAAGAATACTGAACGTCAAATAACACAGCATGGTTGTGATCATGTACACTCAGCGGCATTTCAGAGATTACCTTAAAAGCGTTACGTTATAGACCGACAATCCCATTTGATTCATTTGTATATATTGCTATAGTAGAAGTACGTGGAAACTAGAATTCCCTATTCACCCACTAGTGAGTGAAATGGGCGAAGCCGTAGATGGTATTTATACTTTCAAATAAGACCCAACTGTGGGTTAGTATTATTTTGGCGTTTATATCGCTAACATATTTTTTTACGATATAGTATTTATGAATATTGACAAAGTGTTCGTATGTTATCACACTATATATAAGAATGGATTCCACATGACCTCGTTTCGCGAGGAAACGTTGCTGTCTTTTCATCAGTAGATACACGTAGCTTTTTATTGCGTATGCAAATCCATAGGCCTACTCACGAAGAAACGGATCAAAGTTTCGGGCAATCGATATTAGGTAAGACGTGACACTTCAGTCAACCTAAACCGTACCGAAAGAAATCCCAAGTAACTTCATGCATGATACCTAAATGCTTTGTATTTCGCTCAAGTTTCGTGAGGGCCTGAAGGTTCAAATATATCATGCATGGTGACGTGTGTCTTGTAAATAGATTGCGTGCTAAGTGCGTACTATTTCCTACTTTGTCTTGATTTATAAACATTGCTATTATTCTGCGGTTTTAGTCATATTACTGGAATAAAGACTAAGTAAGTGGTGATCCAGTAGGAGTCACAAAACTTGAATACCAAGTACCATTTTATTTCAATAATTTTCTTACAGTGTTTAAGCCTTGGCTGTCATAACTTTTTATCATCAATTTCGTTTGGGATAATGTAAGTAGGTACATTTAAACATGTAACAAATTAAGAATATATATTGAAAGAGGTATGAGGATGATGAAAGAGGCGGAATAGCAAAAAATCACTAATTGTCATAGAAAGGAATGCCAAACCGCATCCCTCTAAGCAAGTAAAAATAAGTTTATCCCGTTGCAACGAGATATGATCTCGTATGTGCAATAATGTTCGTAATATGCCACACTTGATATTTATATTTTATGTAATGTATGGTTTAGTTACCTACACGGTAATTGACCGTGTAGGTATGTAAAATACTACTATTCATGAAAGTCTAAAAATATTAGGGCAAAGTTAGTGAACTTAAGTTCCTTAATTTTGCAGTGTTTTATCCCTTCTTAAATACTGCACGAACCGCACGAGGGTGCAGGTAACATTTCAACGTTTCCATAAATTTTCTCCGATTCAGTACAATTCGACTTCACATCGACGCCAGTCGCCATCAATTGTGGTCGTGACATGCAATTAAGGCGAAATACAATTTAATTCATCTGCATTGGAACTAGTGAATCTTATGTAATTGTAATGTGTTGATTATATCCAGTTAATGACTAATAGGTTTGTATGTGCCTCATTCGATATGCATGTATTAGTCAAGATAAGTTTTTAATAAAAATTGATGGTATATATTAGTATCATAAATTTAATAAATACTTACTTGAATCTTAGTTGAATGATGATGAATCTTTTCTGCAAGGGAATAAAGGAAGTTTTGGTCCACGACATTAAGAAAGAGGCGCGTGGAACTTGACTCGTCACCTTGTCGAGCTCTGCTTTAATAAGGCTATAATAAAATGTGCACCTAATTTTATCCGACCAATCTATTGAATATAGTCAAGGAAATACGTTTTTAACATTAACTTTTTGCCCAATCAGTGGCTATGCTTGAACAAAGCAGAAACATCGTACAGATTCTTCTCTCCCTTCAGTATATATATACACATATAATTCATAAATAATATGGTCAGCAAACTAAATAGAGAACCACACGAGTTTCTCCGAATAAAGTAAGTAATCTTGTGAAATCTCGTAAATGGGTTAAAACGACCGAGCGGGTGCCACAAAGTGAATTATGAAAGTGCTTGCAGCGCAGAGATGCTTTGAGTTATTTAATTGAGTAGCTTCGATTACCAAGCCCAGGAGGATACGAAGTGTGCAGCTCTTACATGTGCTTCGGCGATATATTATGAATGAGGTTTCAGTGAGATGAGAATTATTTAGCTTCGTTTGTTTTCTTGACAGTTTTTGGTACTTTTCTAGTAGTTTTTTATTGATCTTAACTGGTAGAAAATTGATACAAAGTGTTATACCTTGTACTTTTTAATATTGTTTGTAAATGTACATACATACATACATACATTGCTCACGCCTATAATGCTCAAAGGGGTAGGCAGAGGTGTATTAAACACCCACATGTCGCCAACTATGATTTTCGGTCCCATGTAATAGGGGGCGAGTCTATTGCCGCCAATCGGGCACTTTTTAACAAATGGGTATTTCGAAAATAAATTTCTGACCGAAAACGTCGCAGCTAAATAAATTTGTAAAACAAAATTTACCCGATTCCTTGCTATGCGGTGTAAATCGCAAGGAAATTAATTACCTACGTGCTTAACCGCACAAGCACTACCAATTAACATCTTGGATAGTATCAGATGCAGAGACATGACATTAATTTTTTGGAATCATTTGAAGAACACACAATAGTTTTCGAAGTTCAGTTCTTACCCAAAGATACTATTAAGTTATTCTTGTAATATCTTTGAAACAGACAATATTATACGTATTTTGGTTACAATTCTGAACGGCGTTTATTTACCATTGGGAATTCATAGCGCATGCCGTAGCAGCGCCGGCAATGGGAATAAATAGACAGAACTTAGAACCTTTGCAGCTATGAAATGAAGTTCAATGAACGGTGGATGTAATTTAAACATATCTAAATGAATACAACACCTTTTAGTATTATTTTCTGTGTTGATGTTTCTTTTTTATTACTATTTATAAAGAATATAAAACAGTAGTTACAAAACGTCAAAAGAAAAACAAGGTTAATATTTAGATGTTGTATTTATGATGCGTCAATGTAACTTCTGCTCGTCTGGTGGTATGGAATGCTTAAGTTTGACGACCTGGAGAAATGTTGTATGTAACCAGGCTTGTAGGAAGAAAAGACGTGTGTTGGCATAATAAAAAAAAGTCTTTACGACGACGCGGGAATCCAATGAACTGTTGAACTGTTTGGTTTGAGTAGAAATTGTTTGGTTTTTATGAGTTGTTTACCTACTTTGCAACTCAAACCGAAACCACAAGCCATGTAAGGTCACACTCTATTGATAATGTATGTACCATCTGCCTCTTTAAACTATCAAGTATACACTTCAACTTATAGACTATTACTATATTTAGGTTCCCCGTGACCACGGCTGCTGAAAAGGTAACCGGAATGAGGATAAATTATAAAATAAGTCCAAATGATTTACGATCAAATTCATTATAATAAAAAAATATATGGTGGAGGGAAGGTAACCCACTAGTCATCCAACGATAGTTCAACAATAGAAGCAAAAAATTACTAATTGTCATAGAAGATACCTCGTGTAGAAATGAAACAGGTGTCGAAGTTTGTTCTTTGCATTGCATATATTACCTTCTCGAGTAAGAAGTATTTTTACTTACTTTGAGGGGTGACATGACATTACTTTCTGTATTTGTAGCTTTATTTGATTGACAATTAGTGATTATTTGCCATTGCTATCGTTGGGATTGTTAAACCGTGGGTGAGTGGTAAGTTTCCTTGACTCGCTATGTAATGCCTATTTCAGTATTCTATCTTATCTTTATTTAAAGTGTATCTTCTGTAAGCTACTGAAAATATCATGTACAACGTATCTTGTCTGCCGTTTTAGTCGTAGATATTTTTGGTCTGAAATATATAAAATTA
Source organism: Pelosia muscerda (assembly GCA_963691645.1). Taxonomy (NCBI): domain Eukaryota; kingdom Metazoa; phylum Arthropoda; class Insecta; order Lepidoptera; family Erebidae; genus Pelosia; species Pelosia muscerda. The sequence goes on along the minus strand of OY829105.1, from coordinate 18,550,532 downwards.
TAACTATATAAAAATATAACTGAACGTGTCATTGCAAATGACGACCCTCTTTCATTAGACTTTGCCTTCAGCTTAACAAACTCTGTAAGGTATTGTCCATAGTACTGGAACAAAATAGAAGACATATTTTTTAATAAATCGGTTATAAACAGTTACAGCATGAGCCCGATAATCACACGATTAGGTGCGGCGGCGCCATATTGCTTTGATAAACGAGCAGCTGTACCTGTCTCTGTGTGTGGCGAAGCTTTAGAATTAAAACAGATTAGCACTAATCTTAAATTATTGAGGTTTTTGTCTCTTGGGATTATGGAACAAATGAGTGTAGATATTGATGGGTGCTTTTAAAAAAAGCTGTCAAAACTGATCAAGTTTATTGTTAGTCATGCACATAAACGGAGGTTTAGGTACTCAAATACATTCAAGAACACAAACTGGTACTGCTATTGGAAAACTGAAGTTGTCAGTTTAACTCGCAGAATAAAAAATAGAAGTGACAATTGGCTGGCTGCATCAGCCGAATACCAGTACAAACAAACATATTCTTGCATATCAATATTCTCATCGAGCTGGCATCAAACCCTTAAATAACTATCAAACATAGCACTACTACACCACACAAATGATTATAAACACCAAAAAAATAAAATGTATTCTTAACATAACACAAACTCACGCCTATATCCCCGAAGGGGTAGCCAGAGGTTCTAGCACCTACGTTTCGCCAGTTTATGTTTAGGTCCCAATGTAGCCCATTGCCATTAACTGGACACTCATAAACCTGCGATAAATACACACATAATTTCAAAAAACATCGAAAAGTCATTGGTGTGTACCACCATAAAACCTGAAATCAAACCCGAGACTCAGCAGTCCATTACCCATACCTATAGGCTACCGCCGCGCATGTATTCTATTTGTCGTAAACTTCAATTTGCTAAATTTTACAAGTGAAATTCAAATGTCTTTGCTCATTTAGGTCGCTTATGAGTGTTGGAATTTATTGCTTCTAGAATAATGTTTACTGCCAGTTGCGCAAGGCAAGGCTACTACTGCCTCATTCAGTAAGTTGAATTCTCTCGTAGTTTATTTAGACAAGCCAATATTATTCCAGCATGTCAAAGCGTCTTGGACTGAAGCCTCGTTCCTCTGTCCTCGGTGCTGTTTCATTAGGCGCTTATATTGGTAACAAAGGACGTTACGTCTTTACATTTATGATATTGTAATCGCTAATGCATCTCATTGGAAATACTCATTGAAATCAAATATACAAACTGCCTGGGACCAATCTAAACATCCACTACATACCTATCCAATATTGGCTCAATAAACACAAATGTAATCATAATTTGTTATTAATTAACATTAGTTGTTACCAGAGAATACAGGAACGGACACACAGAGATTATAGTACAATATGGCTACAAGTGTATAATGTTGGTGATTATCGCCGAGGCGCCATTGACACCTGAGCCGTTAGGTGAGGGTCTGAAGATAACTGAGGAAGGTAATCATCAATACACACGTATATCATACGATGTTTGTCAACATACTTATGAAGGTATAGGTATATTTAGCAATAGCGTTAAAAATTAACTAGTTTTCCTATGAGCGCACATCTAACAATGGCTATTGGTCATAGATTAAAAGTTTCTTTTTCTTGGTTTGTCTCTGATAGCGTTTTAGCCATGTAAGAAATGGTTACGCAGTTAAAAGATAGAGTTAAGCTTAAAGTTCTTGCAAAGAAAACAAGTAATAGTTATATTAATTTATTAACACGATTTTTTCGTGTCGAAACAGAATGAAGCAACCCAATCAATAAAAAAATCTATAACTTTATTTACTCGTACTAACTGATAACGTTGACTGAAGATTTACTCAACTTCTGAACAATAGCAATGAAAAAATCAGTTCGATTATGGGTGTCATTTTATACCACTTAGGTAGATCTTTCTTCACTTATATAATCCACTTCTTTGCTTCACCACAAGCGGGTAAAGAAAATCTCTTATAATAAACTTTTCTGTTGTTCTGTATCAGAAATCAAGTGTGATTTAAACCCTGAAATACAAGATCCCTCAAGCACTGCAGTAACTTCAAGAGGCTTGGCCTAGTGCCAGCATCAGCTGTACCTATTAACTTTATCACAAGCAGTTGGTCTTATTCAAGATGTTACCCATTATTTCGAGGTTCAGTTACCTGTATCGCAAATTTTAATACTTGCCTATCTGTGTCACATGAAATATTTAAACAACGTTGTATAGTTCTAAAATCGAATTATGCCTTAAAATTTTACTACTATGAACATAAGTTGAGAAATATCTTCATGAGGCACTGTATCAGTCTTCACGCACATAGCTAATATAAATACCAGTAATACAAATGTCAGTATTCTTAGGAAAATATTTACTTGCACAATTTCCAATAATCAGTATAGTGGCAGACAGATAAATGAATTTTGGCTTGGATTAATATGCCTTTGAACCACATTTAAGTAGTAGGTACTAACTATGGCCTTGTTTCCATGAATGTAGTTGTATATCATTTCATTATACATAAACAATATATAAAACATAGTAAATATTTTGCTACTATGGATAAAGACTTATTTATCCAAAGAGCCATAAACTTGGTAAACAGTTACATTTCTTCTTGAGTCCTTTTGCAACTTCTACCGCTGTGAGAGAGCGTATAGCGCCATTTTTAATTCCATCTGGCACCATTCCTTCTTTATTACTCATGAAAAGTATTTACAGCAACAATTAAGCGTTTGTGTACATTATTACGAGTACAGATCACGTGCAAGCTGTACAATATGCGCCGCTCTGGGGGAGACTATTTCTGCGGGGCTTTTGTTTAAGTACAAGCTGCAAGTGGCTACTCTTCATGAAATATGTTCTTCAATATTTGTTAGAGAGATAAATTGCAAAAAGATGAGGATTTTTAAGTTGAAAGAGTATATCCTTTCGATAAAACAACCTACCAAATTAAAAGAGTATACTTCTATTTTTTTTAAATATTGAAGAATTGATATGCAAACTTTTTCGAATCGATTTAAAATTAGAAGTATATATCTAGACAGTCGCTTCTTCCAATATAAAGAATTTTGCTATTTCATAGCTCCCTGAAAGCATTCGTCGTCTAAGGAACCGCCAAGTCATTTTGACCAGTAGAGCCGGGAAGGCGATTGACTAAATTAAATCAAATATAGGGAAGTTACTGCATTGGTAGTAGCCGCGCATCTGCTATATTCGTTTAAAGTACTGATCGTGTAATGAGACTCCAATTCCAATATATCCTGATGTATTTATTCTTCACTTTACACAGCTCAATTACAACAATCAATACACTTCTGTACCACACGGTTGTCCCGACTTGAATGCCTCCGCTCGCCGAGTGCCATTATATTATCGATTACTCATATCGATCGTATAATCAACACGAGTAATCGAAGGAGTGATGCGAAGGACGGGTGTTATCACCGAATAAGAATACATTCGGTTTTTGAAATACTAAAATGTTTTACTAATTATTATCAAACCTTACAATCGCATATTATTTAATTGAAAATAAACTTAAAATAATACGCTTTATTATTATCTACATTATGTTGCCGAGATGTAACCTACATCTTTTCATCGCATCGTGCAGATTAATTGATGCTACTAACTACATCACTACAGTACTAACATTTGGCAATCGCGTTCCATAATAATACAATATAATAAAAAATGGAGATTGTGCGGGTAGATCAAAAGTGTCAAAAAGTGTCATAGGAAGTGATTACGTATTTTTTCTTCCATCACATTAAAATTCGAAACTTTGTTTAAAATAACAGTTTTAAAGAGTATTATATATCAATTTGTGCGCAGTGATGCCAGGATTATGATGGTGAAAACAGTTTCTTAAACACTGATCTATCAGCGAAAATTTAAGTCAAAATATTTTCTAATTTTAAACCGACTGTCAGATTTTTTTTCGTACTACCCTCATAGAACAAATTAGTGCGGCCGTGAACTAGCGACTAAAGCGGACATTTTTGCCGACGGGCTTGTCACACAGGAAAATTGAGGACATCTTAAAATAAATTTACCTGCTAGTGAAGTAAGTGGCAACTCATTATAAATATGACTTGTAACGCCTGTAATGGGACGCTGGTTAACGAAGATGCAATGAAATGTGGATTATGTCTTGGTAAATATCATTATCAATGTCTGAATTTAGAGAAGCTTCAATTTTCTACTCTTACCAAACATCAGCTTTCAAACTGGATATGTCCTTCATGTAACAATGTCACTCGGCGAACTCAGTCAAAAGATAGCACGCCTGTGCGCCAAAGTCGCTTAACATCCATTGTAAGCGAGTCATTAGACATGTCATGTGATATTATACCACCTGCAAGCCTTTCTCCTGAACGGGTGTTGAAGCCCAATTCTGTTACAAACAACAACGAAGTGGTAACCATGGACAAGATAAGTTCTCTCTTGGACCAGAAGCTGAATTCAAGTTTAACGGTATTTATGGAGAGCTTTCGCAATTCGCATAAAAAATATTAAGGATGATTTCAGCGTTACTACAGATTTCATTAGCCAAGAACAACAAGAGTTACGGAAGCAAATTAATAGCAGCGCTGCCGCGATTAAGTCATTAGAGGTTGAAAACAATAAGCTTCAATCTGAAATAGCGAAGCTCAATGCTCGTCTGGCGGGAATGGAAAAAGTGTCACGTAGTTGTAACATCGAAATACAAGCAGTCCCTGAACGCAAAAACGAGAATGTCTTGCTGTTACTGAAAAAGCTCTGCGATGTAGTTAAAGTCCCCATGGATGATGCAAATATTATTGCATGCCGCAGGGTGGCAAAACTTAACACCTCCTCTAGTAGACCACGAAATATTGTGGTGACTTTCACTACACCGAGAATCAGAGATTTGGTACTATCGGCGGCACATCGGTTCAATAAAGCTCACCCTGGCCGTGGTTTAACATCTTCAGATCTAGACGTTCCGGGCGAATTAAGCAGAGTTTACGTCACAGAGCACCTGAGCCCGGAACAAAAGATCTTGCATGCGACGGTTCGAAAATTTGCCAAGGATCGTGGTTATGATTATGTGTGGATAAAATATGGTCAAATCTACATACGTAAGGACGCAAGTGCAGGTGCAATTCTTATAAAGAATCTAGATACCCTAAATAGGCTATAGACTTGTCACGTGTATATTTCTGGTGTTTTTATTATTATTATATGTACCTACTAGGATTTTGCTATTTGGAATAACTTTTATTCATAATGTACAGTGTTTTCTATCAAAACTTAGATAGAGCTAGATCTAAGCTTTCTACAATATACTTGAACCTTTTAAATGCCGAGTACGATGTTGTCTGTCTGACTGAGACCAATTTTGACAGCAGCGTATTTGATAATGAGACTGTGAATAATAGGTATAACGTGTATAGACGTGATCGTGATAGTGCATGCTCACATAAACAGGAGGGCGGAGGTGTATATGTTGCTGTCAAAAATAATATATGCACTGTACGCCAATCTTCCTGGGAAAGTAGAGTTGAGAATATTTGGGTTACCATAGAGCCTGGTAGGCGAGATGAACGACCGTTGCATATTTGTCTTTGCTATCTGCCACCAGATTTACCTTTGCAAGACGTAGAAGCATTTCACTACAATACTCAAAATATAATACTCAACTCTGCTCCTGCTGGCGACTTTCTTGTATTGGGTGATGTTAATAGCGCAAATATAACATGGGTTAGGCAGGTTGATATTGCCATCAACCTGCCAACCAATCCACAGGACAGTAGAGCCAATCTCCTTGTTGAAACAATGGAAGTCTGTAGCCTGATCCAGTGTAGCGATATCCCCAACAAATATAACAGGTATTTGGACCTTGTATTAACCTCCCTACCGCATAACTTAGTCACTGTTAGACAAACTGAACCATTATGCCGCTCAGATAATCATCATCTGGCGTATCACGTTGGAGTCACGTTTGGTTCTATTAAGACGACTAAACCAAAATTTAGTGCACGTTATAATTTCAATAAGTGTCAATATACCAATGTAAAGTCAGAATTGAGTAGTCTCGATTGGGAGGATTTGCTCTCATCAGAGGATGTTGATGAGTGTGTAGATACTTTTTATAACAAATTATATGAGGTGATTTCAAAAAACACTCCACTTGTAAGAAACATAGCTTCGAATAAATACCCACTTTGGTACAATCAGGCCCTTATTCGATGTATAAAGGAAAAAAATAAATGTCATAAACGTTTCAAAAAATTTTCTAATCCAAGGGATTATGATTCATTTGCTTTACTCCGAAGCAGGTGTAAAGTCCTCATAACAAATTGCTACATGAACTTTCTATCTACGGTCGAGGAGTCTTTGAGTGATGATCCCAAGATATTCTGGCGTTATGTTAATGATAGGAAAGGTGGTTCTACTATACCTATCACAATGTCACACGATAATAGAACTGGGTCCAATGGACAAGAGATCTGTGAATTATTCGCTGAATATTTTGGTTCCGTTTATGACAGTCCTTCTGAAGGGCATTCCTCCGTGCTACATAATATACCTCAGGTCGGCAATCTGTGTCTGTATCGGGTCGTGATTGGGCAGCAAGACATCTGTTCAAAAATTAAAGAATTAGATGCACGGAAGGGGCCAGGTCCCGACCAAATCCCGCCAGAATTTATCAAAAAGTGTCGCGAGGAGTTGTCTCACCCACTGTCAATAATCTTCAATAAGTCCTTGCAGTTAGGCATTTTCCCGATTTGTTGGAAGACGGCTCACATTGTCCCTATCTTTAAGTCTGGTGACAAATCACTATGTGCTAATTACAGACCGATAAGTATCTTGTCCTGCATGGCCAAATTATTTGAGACTCTCGTCTTCCCTTCCCTTTATCTTCACCTGAGTAATTATATCTCGGAAAAGCAACACGGGTTTGTCAAAAAACGATCGACACTAAGTAATCTGTTAGAATTCAAAAACTATCTGTGTCAGTCCTTTGCTACTGGAGGTCAGGTCGACGCTATATATCTGGACTTTAGCAAGGCTTTCGATAGGGTGAATCATACGTTGCTTGGTCTCAAACTAGAACACTATGGTATCAATGGCTCTCTGCTGAGGTGGGTCATTTCGTATCTAAGTAATCGCAGCCAGCTTGTTACTGTTAAGGGTTACTCTTCATCGCCTATATCTGCCTCGTCTGGTGTTCCTCAGGGTTCACATCTGGGCCCGCTTCTTTTCGTTGTTTTCATTAACGATCTGATCAGCCATATATATTGTCCCTCTCTTTTATACGCCGACGATTTAAAAATTTTCGCTGACGTCACAGACCAAAGACAAAATATGGCGCTTCAACATGATCTAAATGTCATCTCTAACTGGTGCTCTCTCAACAAAATGAGCCTTAATGTGAAGAACTGCTGTTTCATTTCTTTTACTAGGAAACGGAATACACTTAACTCTGAATACTCAATAGAAGGTCAAGTCTTAGAAAGAAAGAATGTAATTAAAGATCTGGGTGTACTGTTTGATGAGCAGCTGACTTTCCGTCCTCATTACTCGCATATAATAAATAGAGCCCGAAGACTTTTAGGCTTTATTATAAGGTCCACAAGAGATTTCAAAAGGCAGCATAGTGTACTGACTCTCTTCTCTAGCCTAGTTCGGAGTGGTCTTGAGTATTGTGGTCCAATCTGGTCTTCTTTCTATGATGTTCATACAGATGCCATAGAGGGGGTACAGCGGCGCTGTTTGAGATATGTGGCCCGTAAATTTAATTACGGTAGATCACTACAACACTATCGCGATCGGCTAGTTGAGTTCAATATGATATCGCTTGAAGCCCGTCGCAAAAGGTACGATCTCCTTTGCCTTCACAAAATTATACACTCAACTATTGATGCGCCAGGTTTGCTGTCTGCGGTCTGCGTTAACATCAGGCACAGGTCTCGCCGTCCCAACGTATTTTCAATACAAATATACAAAAATAACACCTCGTTCTATAACCCTATCGTTAGAATGTGTCGTACTTATAATGAACTCAGCCGGGCTGAGGATGTGGATATATTTAACGGCAGGTTCTCCCTGTACAAGAAAGTCGTAACAGATTTCATAAGTGCACAAGCTATTTAGTAATCTTATGGTTTCGTTTACTACTGTTGTTGTTTTATTTTTCTTTTTTAAGCATTCATAATGTAACCTTATCTAACTACTATCAAATATCAAATAAACTTATCTAACTACTTAGCAAGATGTAGAAGATTTCATATACTTCCGCTGTATGAGAGGAGAAAAATTGCAGATATAACACTATTATTTGATGTTATGAATGGTCGTATTGACGTCCCTGAATTGGTAAGCAAAATTGATTTGCGTGTACCTTTGGCCTTCCTACGAAGAACAAACCTTTTAAATGTGCCTGTTGTTAAAACTACCTATAGACAGAACTCGTGTCTCATTAGAGCCTCTCGCTCATTTAATTTAGAGTGTCGTAAGGTCGATCTTGACTTGTTTGCATCGAGTATCCCTAAAATGAAAAAGGATCTTAGTTCTTGTTTCTTTGACAATGTGTAAACAGAGTGTATTTAATATTTTGGCAGTGTTCCTGTGTTATTCTTATATCATTATTATTATTGTTATTTTTTCTCTGCTTTCAATTTCGTGCTTTTAAAAATTGTCTACCGCGTACTAAATATTTTCAATGTTTATGAGTGAAAACTTTTCATTGGCCGTCTCCTATCTTTAAATACCATTGTAACACTAATTGTTAGCTGTTAGTTTTCCTACTATGAAATAAATAAAAATAAATAAATAAACCTACATTATGAATGTTTTTGCTGTGTGCGATTCTTAGTTATAAGTATGACATGTATTTTGTACTATTCATGTTGTGTATGCTATATTTGGACTACTATCTAGATCTGATATATAATTTAATTCACAATGTTTTTGAAGTGATAGTAATCTGTAAGCGTAACTTTAATAAATAAATAAATAAATAAAAAGATGAAGAAGCTGCTACCTCACGGACTCCATGAAGAGACCACTGAGTCAGTCATCCTGTGACCATGGCCGATGTAACATGTTCGAAAAGTGAGGTTATTTACTGCAGTTCAAGGTTACCAAACAAAGACAATTACACCTGTTGTTTTTCGTCGTCAGTTTACAATGCAAGACTTAAATACTTTATCCCGCTCAATTTTTATGACTTGTTGCACAGCACCTGAACTGTGAACTATTTTGTCTCGAACCACTTGTATCAATGGTACCCTATCTATAGCTTCCTAACATAAACTACCTATAGCTACTTATAGCTCACCTATAGCTTGCCGATATATAATGAAGTCTCTAAATCAATATCACAAGCTATGTTTAATTTATATCTAGATGATACTGTATACCTAATATTTTTTATATTTATATTATTATTATTTTTATTTATGGCACGTCAATTTGACTTTACCTCGCTTGATATTAAACTGAAGGCAAAGTCTCATAAATGATGGTCACTATTACAAACACGTACAGGTTGTAACAGTGCTATTATTGTTATTAAAGATATTTAACTGAACTCTAAAGCAATTATTATTTTGAACGTAAGCGAAAAATAAACGACGATCTAGGCTTCTTTTATTATTGTTGTGTATTGCGTCTCAGATATATTAATTATACAGAGCTCGGAGCAAAAACATGCGGCCATTTGTTTAGTAAATTATGTACATAAATTTGACATAATCATGGCCCACACCGGCTCACCGGCACAGAGCTGAATGCTCACTTCTAACCAAATGTTTCACTTTTCCAAATACCCTCATTAAGGTCTACCTACTCGTACATTAAAATAAGTGAAGCAAAATTTGAGATAGTATATTTTATTTAAATATTATGCACATATTTATTTATATCTTGGTATATTCTGGGATAAAACGCTATCTAGACTGCTAGAGATATTATTTTTTCCCGTGCGTTAAAACCCCATAGATACCACCCCACCGGATCCGGTGAGAGTGGTTATTTTGAACTCGAACCAACTAAAACTATGGGTAGTATAAATACTCATGGGTAGTTAGAACTCTAAAAAGTAAAAAAGCGGGCTTTTCTTTGCTTGGGGGTTGATATCTTGAAATATCTCATAAGTAATATATTACTTTCTTGTAATACTTATATTAAAATTTGCAATAGGCAATAGGTTCGCCCCCTATTACGGGGGACCGAAAATCATAGTTGCGAAATGTGGGTGTTTAATACACTTCGGCCTCTCCTTTTCTTACTCCTTCGGGGTTTGCGGGCGCGAGCATAATAGATATGTATGTATGTCTATAAAAAATTAATTTTTGAGCCTAATTAAATATAATACGTTTATAAATAGTGAGATATACGAGTATTATACCACATCTTAACTTCTTCATCACTTCACCTCCAGCCGTTGAAAAAGAAAAAAACATCCATCCATCTCCCAAACTTTCACATTTACAATATTAAGTAGGAATTTCAAACTCTGACCACGGAATGTTATCACCAATTTTTCATTTGGAATGTACTTAGCGTAACCGTGTGGAACGTGTTACAAAAGTTGTACTGCATAAGTTAGTGGTTGTTGAGGGAAATAGGTCCTTACGAGATATTGCCTTTGAATTTAAATGAACTGAGTACGTCTAGGTAGTTATAGTCAGAGGTGACAGCTGATAATATGTTGCCTGAAAGAGATCGCTTCTAGCGATAAAGCCGATCATTGCACACACAAATTTATTCACGTGTATATATTTATCTATCTATATACTTCACGAGCTTATTTTATTATCATTAAATCGTTCATGTTTTTAATATAGTTAGTTGACCCGGCAAACCTTCACTGCCATATTTTTTTTCGACGAGTGTAGTTTAGATCCCGTACCCGCTGCATCTTCTATTCAATATTCTTAGTTTTTGATCCTGTTCCCATTGTATCTTCTATGCACCTGTATTTTGTATAAAGACATTACTTACATAATAACACCAAACATATATAATTATCCAATTTGATGTAGTCGGTCTGAAGTTATGCGCGTTCGATGTATAAATACTTAAATGGATAAAACCCCATAACATTACTATAAAATATATTTGAAGGGTTTCCATTTTGTATATTTCGATTTGTAAAAAAATGCATCATGGAATTCGAATATAGTAAAATATCATGATGGTATTGCAAGATATTATGGCTGTTAATATTCTGATGTAACACATTGAAATTTCCCAGTACAATCTCTGGATGTGGCGCGCACTGATCGAATTGTTTCGTGATAGACACGTAGATATGCAACAGATTTGGTCTAATATTACGTTTTGAGTTATTGATTTTATGTCCGAGCATCGAAATTCAATTACAAATCAATTAATAGTATCAAATGTTGGACTGGCTTGATAAAAATGTTACACTAATTGCAACATTAAATGATACATGATGGGGTGAGTACCCATCACATACCTACGACTTAATAATCCCATGACAGCAACATTTATTAAAAATAGGATAATATACTTTTAACGATAACCACACTTTACAGGTCCCTGTCAGTCGCTCTGTAGCGTTCCTGAAGACGCCTAGTGTAGAGGCGAAACATGAGTCGAGGTTTATTCTTCGCGCTTGCGGAATACTGCACATGCGAATTCCCATCTCCTCGGGCAAGAAGTTTTTTACTTGCTTTGTCATTTTCTATCTATGACCATTTGTAATATTTTAGTATCACTATAGTTCTCCCCCTCCCCCGCCCCCATAATATATTTTCTTATTATATATTTTCTGCCGTATAACGTTTAGGGGAGCCAGAGCTGATTCGAGAGATTTCTGCCCCTTAACTTACGCCCCTGGTGTTGGTCACGGTAACCACTTCCATCAGGTGGGCACTGTGCTTGTCTGCTATAAAAATTGTACTAAAATTCACCTAGTTGAGTAAAATTGGAGATATTATCATAATTCAAAATGACTGACATCCACGAAGGCAAGACAAAACTGCTATGTTCAACACATTGATATATAAAATATATTGCGTCATAGTAATAAAGTCCAGGTATATAAGTAAGATAGATACGTAACAAATCTTCTAGCCCTTCACATTAAGTCTGTCAAAAATTTTGAGTTACTTTGTAATGAAAGCTTACAGTTCTAAGAGAAACTAAAGCCCTATTATTAAACTCGTTGAAGTTTACTTTATTGAAGTAAATTAAAATTACATTATATACCTACTAATACTTACATCTACTCAACGTTTAATATTGAAGTAACTGGAATTCGCAAATAATGATGTAACACTCAGGATCTATACCTATTTATTTGAATGATGTTCAAAGTGATCGCCCAGTAAGTAACTGCGTATCTAGCAGTGACTCGACATAATGCGATTTAAATCTACATCGGACCAAACTACGAGGCTATGATTCATTTTTATTTTTCTCGGTTTTTTATTTTAGTATCTACTGAAGAAATAAAACCAAACGGCTTGCTTCACGATAAGCAGTCACTGCGACCTGTGAACTTTAATTCATCTTAAAACTGTGAAAACAGCACAGAAAATAAGAGAAAATTCATTTAAATATTTGAAGTTAACAATTTGAAGAACACCTGCATGTTTGCTTTTTAAAGCGATGGATGTAAAACAAGTTCATGTGGCAGAGATGCGAATGCTAAATTGAACGTGTGGTGTGACAAGAATGGATAGAATGAGGAACGAGTATATTAAAGAAAGTTTGGCAGTGTGGTAAATGAAATATTGAGAAGTGAAGAATCGTCGTGTTATGGACATAATGTGAAAAGAGATGATAGTAATATTGTTAAAAAGGTTAAAAGTAACAAAGATAGCTTTGGGATTAGAGGTACACCTAAGAAAACATTGATGGGTGGTGTGAAAGAAGATCTAGCAAAGAGAGGAGTAACTGACGAAATGTCATCTGACAGAAATGTATGGAAGAGAATGACAAGTTGCACCGACCCCAATTAATTGGAACAAAGGTAGGGAGATGATTATCAATATAATCAATGTAAAACATCCTAATACACTGATCCTTAAGAGAATTTAGGGCATCTAAATATCAAATATATTTTACGAAAAATAGCTAGTTAATGCCCCACTAAATTGCAATGAGTTCTGAAACTAATGTATCCTCAAAAACTATGAGGTATTACATTAAAAAGTTTCTTTTAAAATCACTGGCCTGTAAGATAAACCAGTTTATGTATTCATGAGTTTCAAACAGTGTGAGGAGTGGCACTTAGTGGAGGTGATCTGATACGTAGAGCTTGGCAGTGTGCCCACAGGTCGTAGCTCACTTATCATCGCCAGATCAGCTGTTGATTATATTCAGTTAAAGTGTTAGCTGCATAAAGGCTGTTGGGTTATGCTTATATATCCTCTTTTTAAGACTTCTTTTTAAGGGAACCTTTATGATACAATTCCATTGTCCATCTGTCTATCTTTCCATCCTATTGTCAGGGAAACGCGTGCAATTATTGAGTTGAAACTAATTCAAGTCATGCTATACTATATTAAACTAGTAACTTTAGTGTTTGTAGTCTTAATCTAGCATATTAGCTAGTAGTTGCAGTTAGTTAAGGGTGGATCAACAATGTACTTAGAGCATGTCACGGTAATATCGTTAACAGAACTTCGAGAGGATCACTTGATACAGATTATAATGTGAAAGGCATTTGCATCGCAGGCGGAGCTTCATTAACGCGTTAAGTTCAATACGGCTCCGCGAGCTAAATTGTATTATAAATTAGAAAGTAGCTGTAAGACGTATGCATATTTTATTGTGTTTAGACAAAATTCAAATGGTTTAGTAAGCATTTTACGGATCCGCAAGATGTTTTAAATGCCAAAGGTTTTCGATCTAAAGGTCAAATATTGAAAATGAAAACATTTCAAAATTTTAAAGTCCTGAAAATATAAATTCCGTTTCTTTATGTAAATCGCTATAAGTAGTTGAAAACAGTAGGTCAGTCGCAAAGGGAAAACAATGATTCTTACTTCTTCAAATGTTTTCTAATGATGTATATGAAACAACTATGATGTCAATCTGAGCCCGGTTCTATGACCACAATGAAGTTCTTGGTGTTCTAGTGTTCTAGATACCCACAATTTTTATTGACAAGAAATGAACGGCAGTGAAATTTATGTTGTTAAAACTAACTTGCCGATGACCTAAATCATCATCATCATCATCACCCTGCCCTTGTCCCAGTTAATTGGGGTCGGCACAACATGACATTCTCTTCTATAAATTTCTATCAGACGTCATTGTCTCGGTCACTACCTTCTTTGCTCTATTTTCTTTCACAGAATCCATCAATCTTTTTTTGGGTCGACTTGTGCTCCTAAAGTCTTATTTAGCATTCATATTTGAGAACGTTTTTATTATCAGGAGTGCGATGCGCAGGAATTCCACGACGCTTTTTAATTTGAGTATTTTTTGTTGTTTTCTTTTTCATTTTAGTTTTAATTTTTTTTTTTCAATAATTAGTTTATTGTAAGCAGATAATATAAATATTATGTATATGTTTAACAATAAATTAAAGTACTTCCATTAATTCTTATTACATAAGTTCATATTATCATTTCTATTGTTATATATATAGAATTAGGAGTCTTTAAGGAGCACTCGGTATGATTGCACAGATGCAACCTTACTGTACCTAACCCTCTCATCGCAATGAGCTTCATGAAATGTTTTATTACTGTTTAGTTTATACACTTATACCAAGTCGATGTACTTAGTTGTAGTTAGTTAAGTGCGGAGAAGAGAACGAACACAACTTTACACTTAAACTGTTATATTGTTAAAATGTTATAAGATAAAGATTGGCTATTATGTCTCTCTAAGTTAGCTGCCGTTGGAAGCTAATTCGCACTGGCTCGTAATGCCATGTTACTCCTTTATTAATTTCGTAAATGATGCGCTCCCGGTGTAAATCGCGGTTTCTGCAAAATCATATGTACAGTCCGTAATGAGACTGTACAGCTAAAGAGTTCAATACTTTAGTTGTTCGAGATGTATTTATTTTAGTTTCGAAAGAAAACAATTTTAAAAAGTATGTAATTAGTATGGATCCTTAAATTATTATGAGACATTTTTTATCATAAAGCCTATTTTTTGTTAAATCATGTCCAAGGAATAAGGAAAGACCTACCTTTCGATAGCCTGAATATTTTCTTCAAATTAAAATATTACAAATTTGTTCCGATAAAATATTTCCTCATAGGTGGAGGTACGGAAGCAGCTAGCTAGTAGTCATCCTGTAAACAGTAAAAACGTGACATGCCAATAGCGCTATAGTCTCCTACTTTTTGTTGGTACAGAAACAATTTCATGTAGGTGATTGTGTTCCGGATTTTTATTCCAGTAACAAGTTTCCGTGAGAAAATTCAATTTGTAACGTGAAATCCACTCAAATGCAGTTACATATAACAGCTTCACAAATCTAAAACTTAAAATCTACTTCACTACTGCTACTCTGTTTTACCAACGTTTTTAAGTTAATAATTGTTTTCTTATCTATGAAAAGCTAAGTTTTTCGTGTAATATAATAACAGGTTTTAATCTACACTAAATACAGGGCGCATTTTACTAATTTCTTTTCCTAATTGAACAATCCGACTGGGGAAGTTCCACTCTATAGAATACCGCGGCTAATAATAACCTTGTGTTGTATTTCCGGTGAGTAGGGTAGCCATATCTTACTTACCATGTTACAGCTTGGAAAATGTGTGAACACGGTTATGTTGCAAATTGGCGTCACTATCAATGGTAGTAATCATTATGTTCAATGACCAATTTCAAAAATGTCCGCGTCTGCATCTATATTGATATAGTGGGTATGATAAAGAGTTTTGACTTTTTGGGAGTTTGATCTGGATAACACAATACCATCACAGCAGGTGGCCTGTTTATCATGACGTGTCGTAAGTAAACCACTGTATAATAGCCATCCTGTAACAATTGACCTGGAAATTTGTGTCGTTATCTTGAGATCTATTAAAGGAATTCAACAGTTAATCTGAGAATCACGTATCTATATTCTAATATTTAAAAGTTTACATTATTTTGAAAAAGTGTCTTATAAATTAATTACAAATTATGATAAGTATATTGAAATTCAATTATATTATAATTTGTCAATGATTCTTTTGATCCGGTGAATGAAGTCGAATTTTTGTCCCCTCGAATAAACGTGCACATAATGCTGGCGGCGTTTCCCCATTGTATGTCTAGCGAAATATTTTGTTGAATATATTGGCCCGACCTCGGATCCCGCCCCTCCCTCTGCAGTCGGCACCCCAAGTTGGCCACGAACCTCTTGGCCTTGATTTTTAGAAGTAAGAATTTTATAAAGGTCATGTCAAGCAGTAAATGAAATTTAAGTTAGCTTTACGATCATAGGGCACATTACACAATTTAATTTGCGACAATTACCTACTACTTGACTTTCGAAAAGGTAATTTAACTGTCGTTTTCTTCACTTCTCATTAACTAGTAAGAACTCTCACAGTTCCTGCAGTTGGAATGAGGTAAGGTAATAAAAAAATATTGCCTCATCTATTGGAATGCCTAAAGTCAAGGCAATGTCTTACTTAAACAGGTATTTAGGGCTTAAAGGAATGAGTTTAAAATTGCGCTTAATGGTTTCACTGAGACACGTTTGCGAAATGAAGTTGTATTTGTGAAGAAATAACAAGTCCGTTTTAATTCAATATTCCTTTTATAGCTTTCGTAAAAAGTAATGTTCTAAATGCGTAACAGTTTTATCTTCCATAGTCCACATATAAGCTGTTTATGGAAACCATGGATGAGATTCTCCAAATTTTTCATTCTTTGAGCCGGTTTTCAGAACCGGTTCAGTCGGCATTCTAGTCTAACTAAGATGCGGCTGAACTACGATATTTTCTGTAAAGCGACTGCCATCGGATCTCCACAAGCAAATTGGCGATATCGAAGTTCTGTAGTTAGACTAGTCGGACTTTTGGAAAATCGAATTCACTATTCCATAACTGCTGTGTTCCTTTGCATTGGTTTTTAGAGAGCAGTAATTGAAAATCAAGCAAATAGTTTTTTTTTATTTGTACGCAGTCAACGTTCAAATATACAATGACTAAAAAAAACTATGAATAAAACTGATTGAAAAATCGTCAATATTTTCAATAGTTCGAAGGATAATAGGTAAGTCGCTTTAATGTTATCCTCTAAGACGTCAAAGAGAATTTTGATTGCTCTAAATGTAGTCCAGTAGCTGTAAGAAAATGATCGCCCGTTGAACTCCCGTTTAGACATTAACTTTTTAATTGAAATTGTGTAGATATGAAGGTTTTTATATTTTAGTATTAATAGTTTAAAAATAAAATAAAAGGGTAAACTAGACACTTTTTCCCCTAAATCTGGGGGAAAAGTTTGTGCTGGTATACTTCATTTCGGTACTCCCCACATATGATAAATTGTTAATTCTTGCAATGTTTAGGAATTGGAATGTTCATAACTGTCAGTGTAAACCTTTGAGAATGCCGCAAGGTGAAACCGGTCAGGTACAGTGAAGAAGTACAAGTGTGTTATCAATTATGTATACTGCAGTTGTGTTTGACCTGAATGATTTATCAACGTAGAGTCTAAATCACTGCGGCTTTAGAATTTTTGATATTTGTTACTGTTTCTACTGTCCACTAAAAAACCATTATTGGAAATTAATCTTTTATGGAGATAAAAACTTGTTTGAATAAAGTGGCAAGACCGGTTTCGCTTGGGCACGCAGCGCGGTCCTATCCATTTTTCTTTTGAATATCCATTTCATGTTTTCATAATTATTTTACTCATAACAAACGGAACTATACGTAGGTTTGACATATAGACAAGATGCTGTTCATTATCGTATTTACAATGTTAAATATTCATGGTTGTAATAAATATCAGAATGTCAAACACCTGCATCTGATCTGAATTATATATCTATATGAAATATGATTTTAACATTACATTTGGTTCATACCTTTGAAACTTAAGTACAAGCACAGCGCAATATGCGAGGAATAACATTTGCTAGTGATAATACTCTCGCAAGGAGTACATATTCCCATATCGATAAAGATAACAAACACAGCAGTCAAGTGATTTCACCTTTTCTCACAAACAGTTCCAACACCTGCTTCTATAGAGTAGAATATTTGTAAACAAAATTTCGTACCTCTGCTATGGCTCACGGGTTTGTAAATGGAAATCGCTACACTGTGCTTGAGTGGTAAACTGTCTTCAGCTATACATTTTCGTTCCATATCGTACTTTCTCGTCGATTAGGCAAACAAATGAGGTGAGCTGAAGGTATTGTGTGTGAAAGGGATGAAACTGGTGCGAGGTAAACTGAATAATTTACTATTAAATTGAATTATTTTCGGCGTTGCTAATGTTTCTGATATATGTTGGATATTTAGTACATTGTATCTGTGTGGTAAGGGCGAAAGAATATTACCTATAACCCCATCTCATAAGATAGAAAAATGGAAAAATGTGGACACGATATCAATGCGTGAGAAGAAAAGCTCGAAATAAAATCGTGTGCCAATTCCTTCGGCCAGCGTGGAACAGTAGGCCAAAGGAACAGAACCTATATCCAGCAGTGAATTGCGAAAGGCTAATTGATTTTGTACACAATGTTAAGTGTAATATTTAATGGTACAATACAAAACTCCCATAGATATATAAAATTAGTTAGATAATCCTTCCTTCATAGCGATTTCCCAGCTTCATCAAAAGTTTATTTCCAGGAACAGGTATTACGAGCTTACATTAAAAAATTATCCCCTTTTGTGTATCCCTTTTAACATATTTCGCAGGTTTTATCTTTTAATTCTATAAACTTTGGTGAAAGACCATGATGTACTCACTCCCTATGGCACTTAAAACATAAAAGTCGATATCAGACTTTTTGTATAGTTTCGGGAAAATGTATACGAATATACATAATGTAAAATTATAAACATATTTTACTACAGCCAACGTGAACATAATAAAGAAGATTATAACTATCATATTCTTTAAAAAGTATCAAATGGGTAGGTAGTGTGTCGTGCCTGGATAAAGCTCGTAATGAACATATTATAGGAACTTTCGGAATATTCCCTGTAAAGGTACAAGGTAAAGAAGAGCGGCCTACGCTGGTATGGCCAAAATTTAACATTGTCACCGACTTAAAAAAAGTTTTACGTGAATTTTTTTCTTTGAGGTGTATCTATTATTAACTTATTTTTTTAAAATTTAGTTTTTAACAGTGATGTTTACATAATTTTTCAACAATTTATATAATTTTATAGGCACGTTTCTAGTAAATTCATTTTATGTTGAAGCTTAATAATTAATTAAAGGTAGTAAGGTATTACTTATTAACGAATTTTCCTGTTCTCGGCTAAAATAACGATGGATGTAAAATTATGGCTCTTATTCACAAATTAGTTTCACCGTTTCTTTTCATATTATTAAATTTGTGCCGTAAATTTTCCTGGGAAAAGCGTATCTTATTTAGGGTTCTATTCCTCAAGCATAATATAGGAACCCCTCATTCCCTTAGTCGTTGTTCGTATGTCTATCAATATCTTTTTTGTAGGATTTCGCGGAGGAATTAAGTTGAACTTCATACAAGGAAAGGGAAGCAAGAAATGTGAAATACGATTTACTATCGTTTTCACGCCAACAAAATGTCTGCCCCATGAATAAATTATACCTTTATGTATCGACGATAAATAAACCAAAAACAATATCAAACGCTCGATTTGGTTGAAATTTTTGAACGTTTTATTCAGTAAATATTTTAACACTTCGCAAATAGAGCAGTGAATTGTAAACCTGTATGATTTACATGCATGTTCCGGTGTACGAGTTTCGTTACTATATATACGTATACATACATATTGTTACGAATGTCACCACTCATGACGTAAGCCGTCAATGATTGAAGCGTTTGACAATTTCAACTAGAATAATTGTAAATAAAGAGAATCGAAATTACGATCGTAATGACGAACGAAAAGACTAGCGAAATTAGGATTTCCAGAAGATTCTGCATGGTATATAAACAGCACCAGGAGCGCCAAAAGGGCAGTTCAGTCTCAGTGGTTGAAGTGGAAACAAGAAGAAGAAGTAAAGTGAAAAGTACAAGTGAAAGTGCTAGTGGTGCATGTGCAATACTGCATGTGCTGTGAACTAAAAACGCTCAGTGAACGTGGACGTTCTAGAGACTGTGTGTAAAGACAGTGCGTTGCAGTACAGTCCTCTAAGTGTGTACGAGTGCCTCGGACAATAGACTGTGTATACGCTAAAGACTGTTGTGAGTTGGTGGCTTGAATAAAGTGTAAAAATCGCTCGAGGTTGTTTACTTCCAATCCCGAAACCCGCTTCCCGTTACATTGGTGTCAGAAGTGGGATTGGAAGAAACGATGCCGTTCACACCAAGAGACCATCCAGAGCGACCCAACACACGGTCCAGAACTACGGGACGGGAACAAGGTGAACCCGACCCAGCGATCTCACATGTCGAAGGCCCTAGTGATCGGCGTGATGCTGGCGAAGGACCCTCTGCTGTCCCCGCACATGGTTCAGCTACTCAGGAACCTCTAAGTGCACCTTCGCCGATGGACATAAGTGCACTCTTCCAACAACTGCGCGCAATGCAAGAGGAACAAGCGCGCCGCCAGGAGGAGCAAGCGCGCCGTCAAGAGGAGCAGGCGCGCCGCCAGGAGGAGCAACTGCGCGCCATACAGGAGGAGCAAGCACGCCGCCAGGAGGAACAAGCGCGCCGCCAGGAGGAGCAACTACAAGCGATGGGAGACCGAGTACTCTCAGTAGTCACGGAGACAATTAAGAAAGTGGAGGAGGTGCAGAAAACGGTAGAAAGCCATGAAAGCATAATAGCGGACCATCAAGCGCGCATCTCAACAGTTGAGGGCGATCTACGTAAAATCAAGGCTTCAGGCACAACTGCACCGGTTGCCGTAGTCTCTTCGGGAGGAAGCTTCAAGGTGCCTCCATACGACGGAACATCGTCCTGGAATGCATATAAGCGACAGTTTCAAGCTGTAGTACAGTTAAACGGCTGGAATGAAGAACAAGCGAGGACTGGACTCACCTTAGCCCTGAGAGACCAAGCAGCAACAGTGTTAGAGGCCATAGAGACTGAGGCTTCTTATCAAGAGCTCCTTGATGCCTTAGAGTCAAGGTACGGCGATGCACACCTGGAGCATGTATTCCGAGCACAGCTTCGGGACAGGGTACAAAAGCCTACAGAGACATTGCAACAATGGGCTTTAGAAGTAGAGAAGCTTGTGAGGAAGGCATATCAGTCCTCTCCCACGACGTTCATTGAGAGGATGCTGCTACAAACCTTCGTCGATGGAATACGTGATAAGGAAGTAAGAGCCGCAGTACGTTTGGCCCATCATCCGGAAGTCAAAGAAGCTGTGGCACACGCACTTGAAGTAGAAGCCGTCCGTGGTGAAACTGGGAGTGGACGCCTGCGAAGAGTAGTGACATCCGAGCAAGAAAATGGACGAAGGAACTTCGCTCCCCGCTGTTATCAATGTGGGGAAAGAGGTCATCTCAGGAATGCTTGTCCGAACCGTACGACGTTGAGGACCGACGCAGGAATACAAGCATCGGAGACGGCGGAAAACTAATTCCGGCCAAGTTTAAGGGGTGGACGTTGGCCGGAAGTCGTGAAGCCCCAAAAGTCAAGATTTATCAAAGCACGGATGGAAATAGTCTAACTGTCAGTGGAAGAATAAACGGAATTGCATGTCAATTAACTTTGGATACTGGAGCATCGCGTACGGTAGTTGGGTTACGGATTTTGAAGGACTGTGGAAAGATAAAGAACCAGACAGAAACTATACATTTAACTACAGCTACCGGTCAACGTATACCTGTTAAAGGAGAACGGGTAGTGGCAATTAAGATGGGCGATAAACTCTTTTGGCAAGAAGTTGTAGTAGCTGATATAGTAGATGACTGCATAATCGGTTTGGACTTTATGAAAAATCATCAGTGCAAAATTGATATCGTAAACGGAGTCATTAAATGTGGAACAACAGAGGTGCCTATAAAGGGAGGTGTTGGAGGTAAAATCTACTGCCTTCGAGATACCGAACTACCACCAAGAACTCAGTCACTTGTACCAGTTACAATGAATAAAGATCCACGAAAAAGTTGCCGACGTTGTTTAGTTATTGAAAAGATAGAAGGAGATAACTCATGGATACCAGCTAGAACGGTAGTCGGGATGTCTAAAAACATGTTGGTACCAGTGCTTAATTTGAGCAGTGATACGCAGATCTTAAAAAGAGGTACCCTTATTGGAGTAGGTGAAGAAATAGAGTGGTTAAGAAGTTGCCAAGAGAAGACGAAGGTCTCTGAAGGAAAAATAGATGTCGGTAAAATCTTTGTCGACTGTAAGGAAGATATGAGTGCTATAGAGTTAGTCAAGGCAAAGAATTTGTTGAGACATTTCAGTGACATTTTCTCTGAGGGTGACAAAGATATCGGAAAGACTGGGTTAGTAAAACATCAAATAAATACTGGAGATGCACAACCAATCCGCCAACGCCCTCGACGAATACCGTTTGCCAAAGAAGAAGAAGTTCAAGGTCTGATAAAAGAAATGGAAGAAAATGGAGTAATAGAACCTTCTTCTAGCCCTTGGTGCTCTCCAGTTGTCTTAGTTAAGAAAAAGGACGGTACAACCAGGTTTTGTATCGATTATCGCCGACTGAATGACATTACGAAGAAGGACTGTTATCCGTTACCGAGAATAGACGACACACTAGACACCCTGAGTGGAATGAAATGGTTTTCTACATTGGACCTGAAAAGTGGATACTGGCAGGTGGAAATGGATTCCAAGGATAAAGAGAAGACTGCATTCTCTACTGGGAAAGGACTCTGGCAGTTCAAGGTTATGGCCTTTGGTTTATGCAACGCACCTGCGACCTTCGAAAGGCTGATGGAGCGAGTCCTTGCGGGATTAATAGGAGAAGCATGTCTGGTGTATCTTGATGATGTTATCATAGTGGGGCGAGATTTCGATGATCATCTTAAGAAGTTGGAAAGCGTGCTCAGCAAAATTAAGGGAGCAGGCTTAAAACTGAATTTAAAAAAATGCAGCTTTTTCAAGAGGCAGGTCAATTATTTGGGACACGTCATCTCTGAAAATGGAGTAGAAACAGACCCCGCCAAAGTCTCTGCCGTAAAAGAGTGGCCGGCGCCGAAGGACAAAACACAGGTGCGAGCCTTTATGGGGCTCTGCTCTTATTATCGTCGTTTTGTGAAGAACTTTTCCGATATCGCGAAGCCACTACACAGACTAACAGAAGAGAAGCGAACTTTCGTTTGGGATCAAGAATGTGAGAAAGCTTTTGAAAAACTTAAGGAACGCCTTTGTGAAGCACCTATATTGGGTTACCCTGACGGAAGAAACGAGTTTGTTGTAGATACGGACGCCAGTAACCTAGGCATCGGTGGAACACTGTCACAGAGGAAGGAAAATCAAGAGGTTGTTATAGCTTACTTCAGTAAAACGCTATCAAAACCTGAACGAAACTATTGTGTAACGCGGAGGGAGCTTCTGGCCGTAGTAAAAACGTTACAACATTTCAAGAAATACCTACTAGGACGCAAATTTCTTATTAGGACGGACCATTCGGCGTTGAGGTGGCTTCTACAGTTCAAAAATCCAGAAGGTCAAGTCGCACGGTGGATCGAGCAATTACAAGAGTTCGACTTCGAAATAGAACATCGAAGTGGTGGCTCACATAAAAATGCTGATGCTTTGTCTCGCCGACCTTGTGCCGATGACTGTAAACATTGTGAAAGACAAGAGGGAAAAGAAGACACAATTATACGAGTCATAAGAACAGATTCTCTTAATGAAAGCTGGGATAATGACGCCATGCGAAATTCACAAGCGGAAGATAACGACTTAAAGCCGATTCTGGAATGGTTAACGAGTTCCTCTCCTCGTCCAGCTTGGAATGAAGTTGCTGGTTTGAGCTCTGCAACTAAAAGTTATTGGGCTTTATGGAATAGCTTGATACTTCATGATGGCTTACTATGCCGAAAATGGGAGAGCGTGTCTGGAAATGGTACACATATACAAATTATTGTACCAAAAGCAAAAGTGACGGAAATACTTAGAGCTTTTCATGATGGAGTGTCAGGTGGACATCTTGGAGTTAGAAAAACTTTATTAAAAATACGAGAACATTTTTATTGGTTACACTGTAAGGAAGACGTCCAAGATTGGTGTAGAAAATGTGTATACCATGTTCATCTGTTAAAGGTCCACAAACACGAAGTCGAGCTAAGATGCAATTGTATAATGTCGGAGCTCCCTGGGAAAGGATAGCTTTAGACATAGCCGGACCTTTTCCTATATCAATGAATGGCAATCGTTACATATTGGTAGTGATGGATTACTTCACTAAGTGGCCGGAGGTGTTCGCAATACCGAATCAAGAAGCTCTTACGGTTGCGACTATACTGGTGAATGAGGTCTTTTGTCGATTCGGATTACCCCTTGAAATTCACAGTGATCAAGGACGAAACTTTGAATCGCAAGTATTTCAAGAAGTTTGCAAAATGTTGAAAATTCATAAGACGCGGACGACACCTTATCGGCCGCAGTCAGATGGTATGGTGGAACGCTTTAATAGAACTTTGGAGCAGCATTTGGCGAAGATAGTCGATTCGCATCAGAGGAATTGGGACGAGTATCTTCCACTATTTCTGTTGTCGTATCGTACAGCGGTTCACGAAAGCACTTGTATAACTCCAGCTCATGCAAATTTTGGCAGAGAACTTCGGCTACCGGCAGAACTCCTCACGGGGTGCCCTCCTGATTCACCTAACTCAATAACAGATTACGCTGATGAGTTAAGGAGAAAAATGGATAAAGTTCACAGATATATGAGAGAAGCAAATTTACAAGCCAGTGAACGAATGAAAACACGTTATGACAGAAGTGCCAATTTAAGGTGTTTTGAGGAAGGGTCGTCAGTATGGCTTCATAACCCGGTACGGAAGCAAGGATTATCACCGAAACTTCAGCCAAGTTGGGAAGGACCTTACAAAGTGATAACAAGAATTAATGATGTCACTTATAGAATCCAAAAGACGCCAAGAAGCTCCGCTAAAGTGGTTCACGTCGACAGACTGGCTCGTTACTACGGTTCTAACGATGCTCGGGACGAGCATGTCTTAGGAGGGGGCAGTGTTACGAATGTCACCACTCATGACGTAAGCCGTCAATGATTGAAGCGTTTGACAATTTCAACTAGAATAATTGTAAATAAAGAGAATCGAAATTACGATCGTAATGACGAACGAAAAGACTAGCGAAATTAGGATTTCCAGAAGATTCTGCATGGTATATAAACAGCACCAGGAGCGCCAAAAGGGCAGTTCAGTCTCAGTGGTTGAAGTGGAAACAAGAAGAAGAAGTAAAGTGAAAAGTACAAGTGAAAGTGCTAGTGGTGCATGTGCAATACTGCATGTGCTGTGAACTAAAAACGCTCAGTGAACGTGGACGTTCTAGAGACTGTGTGTAAAGACAGTGCGTTGCAGTACAGTCCTCTAAGTGTGTACGAGTGCCTCGGACAATAGACTGTGTATACGCTAAAGACTGTTGTGAGTTGGTGGCTTGAATAAAGTGTAAAAATCGCTCGAGGTTGTTTACTTCCAATCCCGAAACCCGCTTCCCGTTACAATATGCTCACGCCCGTAATCCCCGAAGGAGTAGGTAGAGGTGTATTAAACATTTTGCCAACATAATGATTTTTGATCCCACATAATAGGGGGTGAGGCTATTGCCGCCAATCGGACACTCTATACAAATATACACGGAAAAAAAAATCTCGTTATACGTACTAAAATTCTGTTTGACTTAACAATATTTCTCGTTCTTTTTGTGACAGCGAGAATAATTTAGTACCGATTACAATATAATAATTCTAGTTGTCAGAACTAGTGATGGTGTTAACTCAATAAAACAGTCTAGTAGAGATTACCAGAATAATCAGTACCTAATATTTAATTTCTTGTGATGTGAACAATATTTTTTTGTAGTATCTACAATAAGCAGATTAACGTTTACTGAATTATTTAGTAACTGTAAAGCAAGTACATGCTATTCCTACTATCTGTTTTTGTAATGAGTACTATTATTAGTGTAAAGTGTACTATATTTTTGTGATGATTACTGCTCAATAACATTATGCGCACTATGTTTTATTGTGATGATTATTGTTCACATTGTTATGTGCAATATGAATTATTGTTGTATGTACTTACTATCTATTATTGTGTTGGGTACTATCCAATTTTGTTATAGGTACTATTTATTATTGTGTTGTGTACTATATATGATTGCAATTATTACTAAACAATTAGGCTGTCATTCCACCAGAGATGTGCTATGTTGCTAAGTTTCCAGCCGACCAATAGGATCACTCCATTTTCGCGTCATTTTCATAGCTGACAAATGACGCGAAAAAGAAGCAATCTTATTGGTCGGCTGGAAAATTAGCAACGTAGCAAGTCCCTGGCAGAATGGCAGCCTAAGTATGTAGTTTTTTTTCAATAAGGGTTGATCCTGGCTCGTCAGCATGGAACAGCATTTTCCTGCCGACGAGTCTGTTCCAACCATTATTATTACAAACTACATACAAATTAAATAGTAATACTTACAATTATATATATATATATATCTAATTTCCTGTTTGCTTATCATATTTTATGTTAGAAATATAAATAGGGATCTTTGGTAGAGGTAGTGGAACAAGAATAATAAATACTATTGAAATTTAAACATATATTTATTGTAATAATAAAACAAATAACCTACTATCTATTATTTGAGCCTCAGAACCGAGATCTAGTTGTAACACAAGACAACCTATAAAAAAGAGTATTGTCTACATGGACATAGCACTTGGACATAGCATTATAAACATTATATTAATATAAACAATGTTTCTTTTCAACAAAAGATAAAGGTATCACGAAGCTACATTCATTTACTTATAATAATAATAATTGAGTCGTCATTTAAATATTTATGAAGGTTTCAAAAAGTTAGTATCACTAATCAACAATCAACCGTTTAGTAAACCGCATAATCCATCAATATTTAGAGTCTATTCGTTTTCCGGGGTCCGCATCCAGGAGATGTTTTATTACCAAATTGCTTATTTTACGTCGGTGGTTACTAGTCAGCAGTCCATTTACGCTGTGAGCATTAATTATTGATTTTCCTTCTGCTGAACTCATAAGTAGTTCTTCCAGGTGCTGTAAGCAAACATATTTCTTTACATACCATAAGTACCTACCCAAATACTGTATCAATGATTTTGCTGAGATTTACTCATATAAATAAAACTTGTTATGTAGTAAAAATAACCGGCTAAATGAGAGTTCTCTACTACTAACCGTTGTTGCCGGTGGGGCTTGAGTGTTACTGCAACCTGGTGCTGGTGATGATCTACTCGGTGATGATGTTGCTTTTGGAGCAGATGAGTAGTATATGTCGCTTACATGATCAACTGTATTTATGTTGATTACTTCTTCCAAAGGTACTACTCTTCTATGTTTTTCGCTAAGTTTGTCTACAGAGTTATCAGACAAGTCTTCAGTCTGAAACGGAAAATCAGCTATGAAATCAAAAGTCATGTAATGTTGCACAGTCGCCTGCATAAAGAATACCTAAGTATACCTACAATATGGTATGACACCCCCTAATTCTCATTCACAAATAAAGCTACATACCTAATATGCATCATTCGCAACAACGTAGGTAGATATTGCCATGTCACAAGCACAACACCTAAGTAGTAGGTATCTACCAAATTTTGAGATACCACGATCTTATTCAACTAAAACAGTACGCCCTTGCTTCGATGGAAAGTGCGTCCCCGTTGACTACCCTTCCGTAGGTACCACATAAGTACTTTTCGAAGATTGATCTAGCTTTGTTTATCATATCACACAGGACAGGACTTCCAAAACAACCACTGTCCACGACCTACCTACACAGGTATTATCAGTGATTATCACAGAGTAAGTAATATACCTAACGGGTGTTATACTAGGACAGGTAGGTACGGGTACCTAATCGAATAAAATTATGGCACTGTTACTTACCACTGAATATTTCTATGTATGCTCCGAGACCCCACACCTGCAGTAAAGCTTTTACTTCTTCATCCATTTCACTTCAATTCACGAAAAAAAAAATAATGAGCTAAATAAAACCGTTTAATAAAACGCACGCGCAATACAACGCATCCGACGACACTCGATGCAAATAAAAAATGGCGAATACGAACAACAAAATTCTAGTAGTAATTTGATGAGTCTTCCCCCCTCCTCCCGCGCCAATGCACCGCCGAGAGGTGCGGTGTTACTCGTACTAAACTAAATTGTAGAATCTACAGAGAGCATTGTTTATTTTACAATTTGTCTAGTAGTCATTATATTAAGCTAATAGCAGTAACTAAAATTCTGGTTATTTGTAAAGTACTATATTATTTTGTAAAGTGAACGAAAATTATTTAATGGTAACAAGAAAATGTATTAAAGATTACTATTTTATATTAGATGCAACATTTTTTGTGATTACCACTCGTTCTCGTAGTCTTGTAATTCCATTTTTTTCTCAGTGTAGGTACTTACGCCGAAAATAAATTCCTAATATATTCCTATAATAACAATCTTATACTTTTCACAATTTATATAATAGTTACGATACATAGATAGAAGAAAGATAAATTGTTACTTAAAATTTCTAACACAAACGGTATATAAGTGTTGTTCGATTATTTTTTATCAAACCCTAACGCACTACTAAAATATTCACACAAACCGTTCTCATCTCCGATATGAATGTAAGCCGAATACGAAATAGGCTCAAAATCAAATTGAACCGTATCGTTCAACTATCAATAATAGTTGCACAGGTACCTACAGATTTTCATCGAATCCATATTTCCGTAGGTACAGGAATCGTGATCACAATGATGTGACGTCATCAGAGATCGATTGAATTAGTTTTGCTCAACATTGCAAACTCTTATTTAGTCCTAGTAAGATCAGCACTGAGTATAATATTCGTAGAATAGGTGCCTTACTTCCTCCTTTTAAAAGTATGTAAAATTGTTCCAATCTTGCTTTATTTTTCTTGTAGGTAAGAGAACTACACATTCTCACAAATTATGCAAATAAATGTAACCACTTACAGTAAAACATACTGTTTGACCCATTTTAACCATATAACACCAGTATCCTGACTCTCCCTGAGGTCCCAATCTCACTATGGAATTACAGTGAGATTGAAATAATATTACTCATCAAATCAAAATAATTATGTTGTGGTTTATGTAACGTAAGTATACGGTACCCTCGGTGCGCGAGTCAGCCTCGCACTTGACCGGTTTTTGTTTTTATTATTATGACCCTTGGGATAATTTGACTTTTATGACAAATTTTGTATGTATTAATATAGGAAGTTCAAGCAATATTTCAATTAACAAAAGCATACAAAACATAACCACAAATATAATGGATGCAGTTCACAGCACCGACTTAGCACAAAACGGCTTGGAAACTAGGACTACAAAATCAATATTACACAATGTTCGTGTTACACAATAATAGTTGTTCAATCCTCATATTACTATTATTAGTAACTCGAATAGCACAACCATCAAAAATAATTTCTTGTTTAATCTTCAAATTAATCTCACTCCCTCCTTTCCTACACAGGACAACACATGCAGTGCTTAGATGTCACCCGCATACGGTGCGGAATATTCCATCAAGAACCAAGTGCTTCCTCTGCCGCACCATTAAGTCCTGGAATTCCTTACCAGCGCACGTGTTTCCTTCTGCCTACAGTCCCGGGTCCGTTAAACGCGGCATGAAAAAGCATCTGATGAGGCCGTTTAGCTGAGCGCCACCATTGCAACACTGTACGTGTTTGTAATGGTGACCCTCTTGCCTGAAACTTTACCTTACCATCAGACGAGGTGAAGTCAAATTGACGTGTCATAAATAAATAAAAATCTTTATCGTAAACGCATGTTGTGAGTTTCCCATCACTAACATAACCGAACATGGTTGCTGTTTTACCGGTGCGCATGCAATCCACACCATCTACACACCAGTTAGCCTCGATAAATTAGTACACGACGTTTGATTATACAGTAGCCAATTACCTACTATTGTTTGAATTTTCACCGATCTCTTACTCTATCGATGTATTTTAGAATAGCTTTGATGATTTAAATAAAAAAAACATTGTAATTTGCGTCCCGTGTCTTAATTATTTAGTGAGTGAATTGTCCTATTCATGAGCTCTTGTAACATTATTGCTCTAATCGATCAAGTACAAAAATCAAACTACTATATTGTCCATGCCCAGCAGTCCATTGCACGTAAATTGAATTATTATCAAAGACGGAATAAGTTCAAGTTTTTACTGGCGTGCCAAAATGAATATGTAATTACTACAGCATAAAAAACAAAGTTAATGGAAGCACGAACAATGTTAACTTAAATAAATCGTAGCAATATTTCGCAACTGTCGTGAGTTAAAATTAATTTGCAATTTAGTTGAAATTTTATGTCAAATGGTGCTAAAATAATCTTTAGATAAAAATGAATCTCTCGAGCAATAATTCAAACATAAAAACCCGAGGCAATCTTTTATCAGATTAAAAGAATTTCATAAATCACTTTTGATGTAAAGTGAAAGAGAATTTATGATCATATTCTTTGTGGGAAATTGGTTCTGGTAACGTGATATTCAACGTATCAGTTTAACAAAGCCGCGACTGAACTGTTTCTGAACTGGTACTGGAACTAGGTAGGTACTATGATTTGACAACTATGTAAGTAGTTATTGATTATTAAGTATTTATTCAGATAGTAAAATAGATTTCGAAAAAATCTTTTATTTTTGATACGTGAAAGGCAAAGATACGTTACGGATACTTAGGCGGTTATAATTATTGGGTACCTGGCGGAAATCCATTACAAGAAAATATATATTGGGGAGGGAAGGGTACCCACCAACCCGAGTTGGTAAGA
Organism: Pelosia muscerda; assembly: GCA_963691645.1. Lineage (NCBI taxonomy): Eukaryota > Metazoa > Arthropoda > Insecta > Lepidoptera > Erebidae > Pelosia > Pelosia muscerda. The sequence goes on along the minus strand of OY829105.1, from coordinate 18,519,363 downwards.
ATTTGAAATCGCACATCTCAAAGCAAGTAAAAGACTTTTTACCCACTCGGTTGACGGTTGCGGTTTCGGTTTCCTTTCTATGATTATTAGTCATAATTTGCTATTGTTTTCATTGGAATTGTTTAACCGTGGGTGAGCGGTGGGTTCACCTCCCTGCCTTAAGATATATTTTCTTATGATTACTTGTACATTATGTCATAATGTTGTGAAGATGTTCAAAGAAAATAGTAACGCAATTGTCTTGGCCCATAGACATGAATATTACCTACGAGCGTAAATATACCAACAGGCTCACGCGTTACCGAAATTAACGTGTGGCAATGACTTGTGACTTTTATACGAGACATTGACGTCACTGAAATCTGTTTCTATCAAAGTTGATACTGGTTTATAAAAAAAACGTTTAAATATAGTAAATAAATATTTTCGGACAATCTATACAACGCCATCAAGACCCATGGTAAGCATAGCTTAACTAGGTTCTTTTACGGGTTCTAGAATGCGGATAAATATACTTCGATACATTTTTTTTGTAAATACATACCTAGATCAATGTAGATATTCATATTCATGCACACAAATATTTGCACTGACCGGGAATCAAACCCGCGCCTACTGCGTAGCAGTCGCGTGCTCTACCGCCACGCTACAAATGTCGATACTGTTATATGTTGTCACTTTCGTACTTTCTTTTAATATTAGTTTGTCACTCGCATACTTTGGCACTCTAAGAATAACTTTGTGCTATTACTTGACACTTAGTCTTATTATTACTGTTTTGTATAGCGCGTTCATATTTGGGACTGACTCGGACATGACTGAGTGAAAATTTAATAACACTTAAAATAATGAAATACTTCGTTCAAATGGGGTGTAATAATTTATTCATATTTTGTACAAATTGGAAAAATGTTCATAATATATTTTTCCTTAATTACTTTTTCTGATTAGAATTATAATTCTTAAGATAAATACCAAGGCTACATTAAGGATAAAAAGTAAGGCTTAACGTACATAAATACATTTTAGATTAAGTATATTTTAATAGGTGGGGAACCCTAGAAATGTTTTTTGAAGTTAGGTACTCAAGCGCCTTAAATAAATGAAGATACTTTAATATTGCTGCTATAAGTATGAGCCTTTAATATCCTCTATATAAAAGGCTCATACTGGTTGGAGGTTCTGTATAAAAAAAATTGTTCAACGGATTTACGATTTACACGGACGACTCAGATACAAATAAGAACGTGGGAAGGTAGCAAAGTTGCAAAAACACGGCGTCTAGATTTAATCAAGCGAGCTATTTCTATTAGCACTATTTAATATATTTTTAGTAAAATTAAATAAGGCGAAAGTAAAGAAACTTTATCCAAAAGGATTGATATGTGTATGTATCTATTATAATATTATGTAAACGCTTCCTCTGCAACTAAAAATCAAAAATTATAAGAACGTTATTTCACATACATAATAAACACCCACATTTCGCTAACTATGATTTTCGTTCCCACGTAATAGAGGCCTATTACAGCCAAAATGAGGCACTTTGTAAAAAATAGGTATGCCAAAAAATGCAGCTAAATAAATTTGGAAAAAAAACCTGATTCCTTGCCATGCGGTGTAAATCGCAAGGAAATTAAATACGTTCGTAGCCGCACAATCACAACTAGTTAACGTCTTGGAGAGTATCAGATATTGTACCTATTTATACAATCTATCAATTCTAATACGTTTCCACGACCCTCGAGTAACTACCTGTTTAGCATGCTCGCCTCCCCAACTATAAACACATTATAGATGCAAATGCATCCTAAACGGAAGTTTGGAAAATCGGTTTACGCATGAGATGATACACAACTTCGTTATTAGTTTACAATTTACATCATAATACAGATATACCTATAATGTATAACTGAAAAAATATTCCCTTTATTACGTTGTATAACACTTTAGTTATGAGGTTCTTCAATAAGGGCATTTTAAGGTTTCGGTGCTGCAAACGACCATAGGCCACGCTGAAAATATTCTACCGGATGGGTCGTGTGCTTGTTGCTACCAAAGGGGTATAAAAAAAGTATACACCTAAACTAGATTCCAAATGATAATTCTTCATAATTCATTTATTGTATTAACCGTTTGACCTACTTCTCTAATATTAAGATATTAAAACTGCAATCATACGGCTTCCTCATCTTAAAGCCTCATTAAACAAGCCATTAGCCGCAAACACAATATGCCTTTGGCAACTGTAATGGTCCAGCGAGGGCAAGTAGGTCGCACTGAGGAGTCGTGATACAACGCAATTGTTCCTAGATTAATCCTTGTAGCTCGTTGATGCTGCACTTAAGAATTCTATGCCAAGTTAGCCTGAGGCACTGTTATAGAGAGATATCTCTGAAACTGGATGCATTTTTATTAAAGTTTTATATCCAATTTGAATGTGAGTCGATAAAATAGCTATTTACAACGATTATCATTCTTTCCTATCCTCATTAATCATTGTCTGAACCTTTACCCAACTCGACGACTGCCATCTGACCTCCACAACCAATGGTGAAATGACCAATGGCGATAACGAAGTTCCTTTCAATTCTTTCCTATCCTATCCTTCTAATATTATAAATTTGAAAGTTTGTGAAAATGTTAGGTTGCTTGCATGTTTGTTACTCAATCACGCTCAAACGACTGAAGAGATCTGACTGAAATTTAGTACAGGGCTAGATTAGAGCTTAGAATAACACATAGGCACTACCCGGTCCCAGCGAGGTAGACAGACGACATAGTGAATGTCGCAGTTACCGTTGGATGCAGACCGCCTCCAAGGAGGTCCATGTTCAGCAGTGGACGTCCTATTTCTGAAATAATGATTTTATATGCCAAGGAAAGGTTCCCATGGTCGCGATGGAAAATGGTTTCCGTGGTCTATGGACGTGTCTACCACCAGGGGTGTCGCACTCATACACCTGATCCCATTATAGCCGTTTGTAAAACCCATAGCAGGGAGTTCATTCCACAGTTTGTACGTACATTGCTTCCTTTATTCCATCTAGTCCTACCAGTAGTTCGAGAGTCGAACTGTTTTATAAATTTTAATGATACCCCAAACAAACCATTCCAAAAGTCATAATAATATATGAACGAATGATATTCTTTCTACTGTAAATCAATATATTTACGGATTTCGTGCAGTTTGTCTGTAGATAAAATATAGCGTTTCCGACTAATATATCGCGTGCTTTGCTATGACAGTGGAAGTCATGGAAATATAAATAACAGATATAAATAAATATGTTTGTTTTGGGTTACTGACACGAAATAGCGACGTTTTATTTTCTTCGGCATGAATAGTAAAATGTCCTTATATATGTTCGGAACTTTCCACGGTAAAGCACGATACTTGGGTGACTAAATTCGAAGTAATCTATTAGCAAAAGTTATGATGAATATTATTTCATTCAGCGTGTAAGAATTTAAATTTTTTCTAGTGCACTTTAACTGTAACACTTTTTATCCGTAACATACCACATATACGTAAAACATAAAAAACGGAGGTAGAACGCAACAATATTATTCTCATATGCTGATGGCATCAAAAGCTCTCTAAACGTCCAACTCCTCTCCCCGGCACCCCTTCAAAAAAGGCATTAAAAAGTCTAAAGGGTTAGTCACACTAGTGTAGCGCCCTTGGTGTGAAAACATCCATAGGTCACGGTAACCGCTTTCCATAAGATTTATCGGTATGCTAGCTAAGTGCAATACAAAACATATAACCTATTTTTTCACGTGTTTTCTTTCGTTACTGTATCTACGAACAAATAGTCTATCCACTCCATCATTTCCAGCGGTACCAACCCCTACTAACTTTAAAGACATAAGTAAAACAAAATGTACGAAGCTTCACCCCACTGTTTATGGGCAGCGAGTCATTCTAATTTACTATTCAGTTGCGGCGGATTTACGGCAATTGCCAACAAAAACTTATGATTTACGCAAACCGCTAACAGCCAGAGCCATTATTCCACTTGACATATCGACCGTAGCAATTAACAAAGTTGGAACTACATTTTTGTCGATTTTCGTTTTATTGCTCCTAAGGCCTTTAAATGTTTATAACTATGTCCTCGCAAAGTTACAAATTTCAAACTAAATGTATCACAGAATTTCTAGATTAACAAAGTCGGATCTTACAGAAGCGTACGAATAATAATGTAGGTAGGTATGTTACTACAAAGTTCGCGGGGCGAGGAAGGGGCGGAGGCGCGCGCGCATCGAGCGGATCTGCCAGTTCGCTCATTGTTAGCGGGGCGACTGCGTGTGCGTGTGTCATATTTTTATATTATTGTTTTACGTAAATAGTGGTATTTAGTATAAATAATAATGTCTCGATCTAGGCGTATTTTAAACTTAGTAGAAACAAATGTCCCGAACCAAACAATTCAAGGTAAATCAGAAATTACTGCCAGTGATGATTTAAATTGTTCCAGCCAAAAGGAAAAAAGTAAGTCAAAATTTACTTTTTAGCTTAGGTTTACTGTAAAACTGTATTAGAAAGATATTTTATTGTAGACATAAATCGAAATACTTTAAAAAATGCTAATAAATGCTATATTTCGTAATAAACGGTTAAGATTGTAATATGTGTCAAATCCTACATTGTTAACGGATTTTTATTTTACTGTCTGTGTCGGATGTACCACATTCTACATTATTGTGCGCTTTGAGTTCGTTCACTTTTGTCGGATATGGTACTACCGACTTTATTAGTCGTATCTTTCTTACAAGGTTTTGTTGGATATGATACTACCGACTTTGTTACTCGTTCCTCTCTTAAACTTTTTTGTCGGATAAGGTACTACCGACTTTGTTATTCTTTCTTATAATGAAAGTATATGTCATATATGGTAATACCAACATTTTTAATTGTACATCACTAAATTTAGATGTTGGATGTGTTAGTAGGCATCGACTTTATTATGCGAAAACGTTTATATAATGTAGGTAAGTAGGTACGATGTAGGTTGAATATAGTAGATATATACTGCAAAAACGAGGTAGAGTTGACTTTTTCCATTGCTTCATGTGATTTTTTTAATTATAGGTCTATGTTTTCTATCTTAAAGTTACTTTATCTCGCAACTAGGGACTCACTCCCCATAATTACTATTATTAATAATAGCTAGTGACAAATTTATCTTTTTTATTCTAGGAGAAGAATCTCCACTCCCTAAAGGTATAGAGAATGAGCTTATTCAGTTGCAAGCCCTGCTAGGCGATGACGTATTTAATGATAGTGGTAAGAAGAAGAACCTTGGTGTGGATTACCACTCAGTTTCAATACCGGCCACTCCGGACAATGTTGTTTCGACATCCCCTTCAATAATTCCGCCACCTGTTCCTCTCTCCGATATCAACCGTGAAGAAAGTACTATTAAAGCACCTATGCCTTCACCTGTTCCAGTTCATGACCAAAATAATTGTGGCGGCCAGTTCTGTATTTATTGTGTTAGACAAAAACCTTCGGTGTCTTTAAATGTTTATGAAGACTTCGGAACACCATCTGATTTTGGCACAGTAAGCGATATCACTGAGTGAGCGTGTGATGACTACAGCATGGAACAAGTTCGATGGAAAAACACAAATTGAAGAAGGTAAACGAGGACGTTACGTGCATAAGAAACGTGTTTATAACGATGAGATGATTAAGAGTGTATGTGACATGTACGATATTTCCCTGTTGTCGAGGCCCATTACGTACAAGAAAATTCAAATAAACTATACTTAGAGGGAGTTGAGAGCATATCCCGAATGTATAAACTTTATTGCGACTGGTACGAAGTCACCACAAGCCCAAACAAAAAGACAATACAGAGAGATATTCAATAAACATTTCAATCTCACTCTACATAGGCCCAAGAAAGACAAATGTGACATTTGTCATGTACATGAAAACCAAAGCAGTCATACTAAAGAGGAAAAAATAGCCTACGCTAAACACCAGAGTCGTAAAGATATAGCACAAATTTTTAAGAAAGCTGACAAACAAGAAGCTATAGTAAATGAAAATATCATCGCAGCAACATTCGATTTTCAGAAAGTTCTAGTAACGCCCTATGCTGAAGTACACTGACTTCAGCACAAACGAAAGTTGGCTACTCTAGACTTTACCGTTTACGATTTAGCTTCAAAATTAGGCACTTGCTACATGTGGAACGAAAGCATAGCTAAACGGGGAACAATCGAAGTATCTAGTTGCCTTTTGAACTTTATTCAACATAACGTTGAAAAAGGCGTTAAGGAATTTCGGTTTTGGTCCGACAATTGTTTTTTCGCTGTATCTGTTTGTAGCTAAACAATTTGGAGTAACTGTCACTCATCGTTTCCTGGAGAAAGGTCATACGCAGAACAAGGGTGACAGTGTTCACGCCATAATCGAAAGATTCATTCGCCATAAATCTATTTGGTTTTAGAAGAATGGTATTGCATGGCTCGGTGGGTTAAGACTGAAAATAATCCTTATATAGTAAAAGAGTTAAAGCAGGAAAAAGTATTTAATTTCAAGGGATTGCTAGCTATAAGAACTGGGCCATAAATACGGCAAATCAGAAGGTTGTTTGGACAAAAATAAGGGTGGTTAAAGTAAGTGCTGAACAGTGTGATCGTATTCTATACAAATATGACTTAGATAAGGAACCGAGTACAATAATTGTTGTAATAGCTGGTAGGCGAAATCATCAACGTATGGAAAATGAATTTAAATTGAAAAAGGCTTATAATGGCCCTTTGCCTATCAGCAAAGACAAATATAAAGATTTGACGGATCTATGCAAAGCTATGATTATACCCGCCCGTTTTCACGATTTTTATTTTAACTTTTCTTAAACGAATTCTGCTAACCTGGTTGATGAGGAAGACATCGAAGCTTAAATTTATTTCTCTAATTTTTTTCTATCTTTATCTAAACTTTTCTGTATTTTGTGATTTTTTTTTTGTTTTTGTGATGATAAAGACTGATAATTTGCAGTGATCTCATCACTTATTGTTTAGAATTTGATAACATAATTTAAATTTTTGTGATTTTAAATCCAATAGGTAATTCTTATAGGAGTTATGTTCCAAACTATTTAATTAAAGAAGCAAAGACTGTTTTTAGATATTTAAATAATGTTCTAGTTATATACCACGCATCTAGGCCTAGGCGTCGTAGGCGTTGACATTTTCATAGTTGTTTTTGTTTTAATGTATACCTATACTGCGCATTATGGTAGTAAGAGTTGATTTTTACTAGCTTTTTTCTGTATTTGTTTTGTTTTTAATAGTGTTTAGAGTTATTTGTCATTGTTTGAGCTATACACTATGCAAATGGTAGTACGATTAGTTAGTGCGTATTTGCCTATAAATTGCCGTTTTTTTTAATTTCTTAGTAAAAAATAACAATTTTATAGACACGTGATGTTTTATAACCAAAGTCGCTATGATCACAGTTAAATAGTACGTACGTTATACAAGTTAAAATTTTTCTTCAATAATTGAGTAATTTAATAGTTGACAAAGACTGAGACTGATGCTGTGACCAAAGCTAGAAAATAATAATAAATCTGTTCAATGTACCAACCTCTACTTCGATTATTAAGTAAGTTAATTGTCAAATTGAAATGTGCCTTTAATAAAACAATTTATAAGCTTTGAATCCTTTTTAATACACAATGCCTGTGAACACCCTCATATCCAACATAATACGTACCGAGTAAAATTGTTGGAAGAGACACTTCCGACTTCCATAGTACGTAAAACATTGTAGGATATGTCACTTACGACTTTCGTAGTACGTGAAACATTGTAGGATATGTCACTTACGACAAATTTGCTTGTATCGGTTCCGGTCAACAATGTAACAACTGCCTTTTCTAGAGTTTCCTATTATTATTTTTTATTATTCCCATCACGACCTTCATTATCTTTCAAAACTATAGCACTGTGCGAAATTTGGTTACAATATCTGAGCATTTGTGATTTTGGTGCAAGTTCAAAACTTCAATTGGCCGTACTGAAAAGTTGTGTTTTTGTAGTTTCAACTTTGTTAATTGCTACGGTCGATATCGTGGGTACACTGAATATTCAAATTGGTTTAACTGAAAAGTACATCTGTCGTAAAACTAGGCCAACTTAAATGTGTCGGTTAATACGAAAGCGCTTAGTACGGAACGGTTGGTCAAGTCAAATGAAGGTTCAGTTTCAAAATGGCCGGGTCTAATTTGTGATCTCATTCCTGTCAAAAGAAGGAACTTTGTATTTTTGTTATCGTTTGTTGAATTAAAAGTGTTTCCTGTTAAAGTTAAATCTAATTTTTAGGAACAAAGGTTCAATTAATTTTGCTAGGAGTTTTTAACGTGTTTTAGGGTTGAGTATACTTTAGATGAAAAAATATGGATTTCAGCTTCCCTTCAGTTCCTTCTCTTCTCCTTACATCTATCAGTTCACAAAATATATTTTCGAAACTAACGTCATGACCCGAGACTGTAGGAAGAAGGGAAACATGCGAGCTGGTAAGGAATTCCAAGTGTGCGGCAAAGGAAAGAAAAGAGTATTTATAATAGTTTGCTATGTTACATTTCCCGATTCAACGGAATTTAATTTTCAGTACAGTTATAAACTATCCTTTTACAACTCGACAATATGTGAAAAAATTTAAGCCAATCAAAAATCAGTTTGTTTTATCTTGTTGCAGTATATTTCCACGCGAAAATAGTCGATAAACAAACACAGTGGTTGGAAGTGGCGTCCTGCATATCAATCTACGAGGAAGCTGCCACACTACACTAAATTATGGAAACCACTATTTGAGTTTTTAAATTTTAATTATATTAATTATATTATTATAATATTAAGTTACTGATATGTAAATATTTGAGTAATGAATGAAAGACGTACAAAATTCACATTCGCACTTCATAATATTAGTTTAAGCATCACACAATGTTAGTATAGCAGATAATAAATCAGAAGTAGTAATATCAGTATATAAGCCAATAAAATAATCTCTACCTTTTTTATCAAGCGCAATATCTCCACGGATACCTACCTTCGCCAAAGCCGGTGTAGCGGATTATGCCGGACTAGAACCGACTAAAACATACGCCATCTTTGAGTCTTTGATTGCTGGAGGTGATATAAAACAAAAAACAACCATGTGAGCTCCAAAACCACGGCGAAATAAATTAATTAAATAAAAATTAAAAAAAAATACTCCTAACCCGATGTATACTATTGCCCATTGCATTTTAATCTAAACTAGGGAACCAAAAGCATAATTATTCAGCCAAGATGGCCAGAAGGAAATACAGTTTACATAATTCAAACACGACCAAGCTTGAACACAAGCTGTTATAACACGCGTCAGCCGCTTCATGTAGCCTCCGTTGACTTAAACGACTCACTTCAGTTGTATAATACTTTAATATTAAATATTTCAGAATATGAAAACTTTTCATGATAAACTGTATCTTATTATGACTTTATTATTAATATAATTTTAACTTTAGTGATGCTATTACTAATACTTATATTAGCTAATGCTTTTGAAACATTATTGAAACCGTGTAAAAAAAACTTTTGTAAATTATGTAAGTATTTTATCGAAATTACAAACAACATTATCTTAATTAAGGTATAATTAACCGAACGTAATTTACCGTAATTCACGTTATTTATTATTAAGCAACAAACAGTACCAAATATAAACCGTAATAGCAAAACTAATATTTTATTTATGATGTTTCATGTCACGGGCAAAGAAACCTATTTCATAATTCTTCTTGCATAATTTATGTTTTAATTTAGACCAGGTACGACTTCCTGGTTCAAATATTTTTGTTTCTAATGAGTTATTACTTTCTTATGAGCACTTTTAAACTTTTATTGTATACTTTTCAACTAATAGTAACGTCCAACTAACATTCAGATCATTTTATATTCAAATGAGGCAATTTAAAATTTTCTTCACTTTTCATTGCCACATTATGTGTATTTTTCTTGTCCTTGCATCAACCTTCTATGCCTATTTCAATATTGTAAAAAAGATAAACACTAATATGTATGATGATTTAAACATTTACGATTTTTGTTTTCTTTTTTTAAAGAATATTAGCAACCGAAGTTACTAATATTCCCTTTAACCCCTCCAGCTAAGCTCAAAGACTTGTGTTAGGAGTGGGCTCACGTCGGTAGTGTAATGGCCAGGATTTGAACCCGGGACCTCTCGATCGTAAGGCCGACTCCTTAACCACTAAGCTACCACCGCTATTTTCACAGAATTATCACATAACGGGACTTACTTAATGTGTTTTACTGGTGGTAGAAATTTGATGGCACAAATTTGTCATAAATTTCGACCGGGTGGGTACCACCGTGCACATGTGCGGAAAACCCTCCATAGTAATCCAACCTCGGTTGGATTGCGTTCAGGGGTCAGCAAGTGCATAGCCGGGCAGAGGTGGTGGTAGTCGCAGCATTAGTGGGACCAGTGGGTCTTGGCGTAGTCTGGTGGGTATGGCGCGGGGCGACCCGCCGAGCAGGGAGACCCGTAGAAACGGTGGTGCCGCTGGCCGCCCGCGGCATAGTACAGGGGCCCAACTGGGGCTAACCACCCTGGGAGGCTGCCTCACCAGGCCGCGCATAATCCCGATATGGTTCGTCGTGCCGGTTGGTGACCGGACGGGACCCCGGCGACCATATTCGGGGGGGTACGGGGGCCCTTCCGTTCGGCGCATCGGCTCTCACCATGCCTCACAATCACAGATAAAACCAATCTCCCGCGCTTTGTCACGCGGTGCTGCGACGACAATCACCTCTTTTTTCACGCCTTCTCTTACCCTCTACCATGGCAGTGCATATTAGAGATTATGGCAACACAGCGGCTCTTCATGTTCCCACTAGCTCGCTTTTTGAGGTGGAGTCCACTAACATCTGTGGGCTCCATGCAAACCTCAACGCCGTCCACCAACATCTTGAGACGGCGAAACCAGCCATGCTCTTTCTGACGGAGACACAAATATGCCGCCCTGACGACACGACCTACCTGCTCTACCCCGGCTATGTTCTAGAGGAAAATTTCCGTGCCAAAGCCGGGGTATGCGTGTTTGTTAGGGCGGATGTTTGTTGTCGCCGTTTGCGCTGCCTTGAGGACCCATCCTTTTCTATCCTGTGGGTACACGTAGACCATGGCTGTACTAGTCAAATCTATGTGTGCCTTTACCGTTCCCATACTGGAGATGCCGAGACAACTCGACTCTTTGAATATCTGAGTCAGGCGGCAGATGATGCGCAGGAGCGGTTTCCAAACGCTGAAATGGTATTTTTGGGGGACTTTAACGCCCACCATGAAATCTGGTTGGGCTCCTCCAAAACAGACCATGCGGGAAGAGCCGCCCACGCGTTTGCTCTGGCTCACGGCCTGACCCAACTGGTACACGAGGTCACTAGGATACCAAGGGGGCCGGGCCTAGCACCCTCCTTGCTAGACCTTCAGCTGACGAGCCACCCAGACCAGTACAATGTCTCGGTGCGAGCCGCTTTGGGCAACTCCGACCATTGTCTGGTCTGTTCCAAGGTGCCTATCATAGCGCCCTCACGACCAGTGCAGGGAAAACGGCGTCTCTGGCACTACTCGTCGGCTGACTGGGATGGACTGCGTGACTATTTTGCGTCCATCCCGTGGGTTGAGCGCTGCTTTGAAGGTAAGGACCCATCGGATAGTGCAACTGCTGTCGTCGGTGAGATCAGTCTGGGTATGGAGTACTATATCCCATACACTGATGTCACCGGTGCCCGCGGAGTGCGCCCTTGGTTTGGGCGCGAATGCGCAGAGGCTGTTCAGCATAAACAGTCTGCGTATCGCGCTTGGGTAAGGGCGCGCGCTACGCACGATTCCAACATCGGGTACTTTAGGGCAGCGTACAACAAAGCCACTAGGGTCTGCAAGAGGGCTTTTGTCAGAGCAGATGCTCAGCGCATAGCACGGGTTGGTCAAGAACTAGTAGCGCATCCCACGGGCAGCCGTGGCTACTGGCGACTGGCCAAAGCCGTGCAAGCTAACTTCTGCCAGCCTTCGCTGCCCCCCCCTGCGTAACCCTGATGGATCCCTGGCACATGAGCCGCAAGAGAAAGCAAATTTGCTGGTTAATCTCTTTGCGGCCAACTCCCGAATCGACGACTGTGGTATGCAGCCACCGACTCTACCCAATAGTGACCACGCAATGCCTGATATTCGTATCAGGCAACGCGATGTCCGAGCAGTACTGCAGTCACTCGATGTCCGGAAAGCCAGTGGTCCGGATGGTATACCAGCGGTGGTTCTTCAAAAATGTGCAGCGGAGTTGTCTCCAATACTCACGCGGCTGTACCGACTTTCCTACATTTCGGGTACAGTGCCGACGGCGTGGAAAGAGGCGAATGTACAGCCGATTCCCAAGAAGGGAGATCGCTCAGACCCAGCCAACTATCGGCCCATAGCCGTCACCTCAGTGCTGTGCAAGGTCTTCGAGCACCTTATCAACACACAGCTCATGCGCCACCTAGAGGATCACTCCCTAATTAATGACCGACAATATGGTTTTAGGCCGAAACGGTCAACGGGTGATCTTCTGGCGTATGTTACCCATCTTTGGGGTGAGGCTATGGACAAGCATGGTGAGTCACTGGCTATTAGCCTAGACATCGCCAAAGCGTTCGATAGAGTCTGGCACAAATCGCTTCTTTCCAAACTACCAGCCTTCGGTCTGCCTCTTAGACTGTGCAATTGGGTTGCTAGCTTCCTGCAGGGGCGCCGTATTCGCGTTCTCTGTGATGGACGAGCATCGGAGTTCCTGCAGGTAAATGCTGGTGTGCCGCAGGGGTCCGTCTTATCACCCACTCTCTTTCTTCTGCATATCAATGACATGCTGTCCACCGGCAGCATCCACTGCTATGCAGACGATAGCACTGTACACGGGAGCTACCACGGACATTCTGCGGCCAAGCAGTCCGATATAGCGGAAAAGAGGCGACTTCTTGTCACTGGGCTTGACCGGATCCTCAATCACGTTTCCCAATGGGGATCTGAGAACCTGGTCGAGTTCAATGCCAAGAAGACGCAGGCATGCGCGTTTTCAGCAAAGACATCTCCTTTCCTTCCTCCTCCCACTCTTCAGAGCACACCACTGCCATTACAGGATAACCTCAATATACTCGGTATGGACGTGCGCTGCAAACTGAACAACAAGAACTATATCGAGAGCATCATCAAAACAGCTTCGCGTAAACTCGGAGTCCTGAACAGAGTGAGACGTTTTTTCACGCCGGAGCAGCGGTGTCTTCTTTATAAGACACAAATTCGCTCCTGCGTGGAATACTGCTCGCATCTCTGGGATGGCTCCGCAAAGTACTTATTAGATGCTCTCGACAGGTTGCAGCGACGTGCGGTCCGCATTATTGGGAGTCCTGAGGTCACAAAGTCCCTCGAGCCTTTGCAGATGCGTAGAGATGTTGCGTCCTTGGCAGTATTTTACCGTCTCTACCATGGTGAATGTTCTGATGAGCTCTTCCAACTAATCCCACCCTCCCCTTTCCTACACAGGACAACGCGTGCAGGGCTTAGGTGTCACTCGCATACGGTACAGAATATTCCATCAAGAACCAAGCGGTTCGGTGAGTCTTTTCTCTGCCGTACCATTAAGTCCTGGAATTCCTTGCCGGCGCACGTGTTTCCTTCTTCCTACAGTCCCGGGTCCTTTAAGCGGGGCGTGAAAAAGCATCTGATGAGGCCGTCAAGCTGAGCGCCACCATTGTAGCACTGAACGTGTTTGCAATGGTGACCCTCTTTCATGGGACTTTGCCTTCAGCTTAACATCAGGCGAGGTGAAGTCAAATTGACGTGCCATAGATAAAAAAAAAAAAAAAAAAATAAACTATAAGTAAATGTTGCTATTTACCCTCACGGTCCAGACGTGTTGTTGTTCCTTTTACACACTACCACAATCATCTTAGAATTTTTTGAAAACTTGTGCCTAAGATTTTCTTGAATTTCAACATATATCATATCTCTAACCCACCCATCTTGGAAGATCAGTCTTGGCCGTGATAAATAGACTGTCAAAAAATACAGGAATTTCATTTGATGAGTACTCAAACTGAATTGAATTGTGGTGTTGAGTGATTACACATCAGTTCTTACTTTTTAATTCTGTTTTTTTTTGTTTTTCTTTCTTTTTAAATTGGCAGAAAAGCAAACGGCCTACCTGATAGAAAATCGCCACCTTGGCCTATAGACGTTTGCAACACCAGAGGTTTTGTTACAAATTAATTCTAACACATTTTTAATGAAGGGATCATTCAGCAAGTGTTACATAAAATCCGTTTTATTTCTTTTGATAATCTTGTAAACCCGGCGCAGAGTCCACGATGTCGTTAAAATTAACATAAAACTGTCTTTATGAGTTTGCTTAACAACCTCACTTGCGGGTTAATGAAACTGACTTGGAAATATTTTGAGCCGAACGGATAAACATGTCTGTTTGTAGGTTGGCTACTGCGAGTAATAATGAAGATTCGATTATAAGTATCATCGCTGAAAATACTCGTAAGTACAAATGATGATTAGTAACTGGCTTTTCTGGTAAAACCTTCAGCTGACTCCGCCAGGTACGGCTCTTATAGTCAGCGTGAAGATTCATACTACTTATTTAAAATAGAAAAATCATGTGTTTCGGAGAGTTTGGAGAATTCGGAGGCAGCGTGTTCACTATATTTTTGTAAACTTTTTGATTCTGAGCAATTAGCTTTCTTATTTCATAAATCAACGTGATTGGTAAAGGGTGGTGAAGATAACAAAGAAGGGTTTCTCAGTCTGCCCACTGACAACACAAAACCTCCACAGTGAGCTTTGGCTACCCTACTCACCGCCGGAAACAAAACACAAGGTTATTATTAGCCACGGTGTTTATAGTGTCACAATAGAATTTGTGTAACTGATTAACATGTACGTATACAAACCTTAACCGATGGGCCATCCCGCCAAGCGTTATCACTTTATCTAGTTTGATGCACATCTCACCACATTCCTCCACAATGCTGATATCGAAGTGATTGAAAGCAATTGTCACGGAGCAAACCAAAAGCATCTTTGCCTCCACATCCTTCTACAGCAATAAACGTTTTGTAGTTTTTGGAAAACCTTATTCTTGGAAGTGGACGTCCAATGACGGATATGGTGATAATTATTACGAAGATAACTCTTTGTTATGAAAATAACTTTCAACAGTAATTAATGAAAGTTATTGTCACAAACAACAAAGCGAACTTCGGTGTGACTCCGGTGGCTATATTTACTACTAGCTTTGTAATGCAAAATTACTTACAGTATTAATGACTATTTTGAAAATATTTCTTTCTCTTTTTCTCAGTTTTGAGATGAAAGAGTAAAAAAGACTTGCTTAGAACTAGGATTATTTGGATGATAAACAAGCCTGGAAATGAGCTGTTCACCGAACTTGTTACTCAAGCAAATTACTGTATCTAGACTAAGTAAATGTCTGTAAATAGATAAAAAAGGAAAGAAAAACCCACTAAATTACTTGGCGATAACTTTTCTTCTTTTGTTTCTCTTCTTCTTCATTTCTTTTTCAACCGGTGCGGTGATCCATTCGCTAACTAACTTATTACATATTATTGATATTAACGTTTTGTATGTGGTGTTTAGTGGTCTACACAGAATAAGTGATTTTCAGAATTACACATTTTTTCATGAAATTGGCCCGTTCTCTTCACCGTTTTTATAAAAAAGATATCCAAGATAAAGACGTTTAATGTGTAGTGTACCTAATTTTGACTTAATTGAATTTTTTTGTACCTACCATAAGGTGAATACGCAGATACCCGATACTTCAGATGAATGTAGTAGAAAAATTAAAGAACCTAGTTACTAATGCCGTAAAAAATACAATACATACCGATAGCAAGCGTCACCTGGCCTGATATTTTAGTATTTGATTACATAAGCCATGTATTTTGACCTTTCAACAACTGCGAGCAATAACTTTATAGAAATCGGATGAATGGTATTGATTTTATATAATACGTGAGCTAATTTTAACCATCCAACATACAAAGGCGTAAGTAGTAAACTCTAAAGTTGAAATTAGTATTCTATTTTAAGCTTCATTATATCTCAATAGTGTGAGGGTAGCAGACTGGCTCGCAAATTATTACCAATCAATCAAATAGGCATCAATGCTAGTAAGTTAGGTAAAAGTCTAGGACGTGACGTAAATATTAATTGAATTGACAAGTTTATTCTGGGAATGGAACCCTAGACACGTACTTTGGCGATTAACCGCCAGGTAACCTGAATCAGTTTTTGAATTATAAGAAGATAGTACCAATCGATATTAAAAGTTACCCAGGCGTGGCTAATAAGTTATTCTAATGCTTTTATATCAATGTGAATTTAATTAATAGGTTTAAAATTCATGCAAAAATTTATACTCGCATATTTTACGTTACTATCGTTCTTTAAAATGTACTGCATGTATAAATTGGTTTCAGATATTTTTGTGACTTACCGTGACCTATGAACGTTTTTATTCACGCTTATATCCCCGAAGTGGTAGGCAGAGGTGCTAGCACCCACATTTCGGCAGTTTATATTTTAGGTCTCAATATAAAAAGTGGCGAGCCTATGGCCATAAACCGGGCACTTATAAACCTACGATAAATATACACATAACTTCGAAAAGCATCGAAAAGTCATTGGTGTGTGCCATGGTAAAATCTAGGGTCGAACCCGAGACCTCACCTCAGCAGTCCATTATCCATACTACTAGGCTACCGCGGTCGTATGTTTTCAACACTGGAAAAATTGCAATAGGGAGTTCATATCACAGCTCACTTCATGGCACTCCATTTGAAATGACTGAACCCTCAGTGTTAGTTTGATATGACATCAAGAGCCCACTCAGCGCGAGTTCACGAAGTGACATGCTAGTTTCAATTGCAAACTGGGCAATGTTACAATATGTAATACTGTAACACTGTTATTTCAGCCGTTTGCGCTCTCCTCTCATGCCTCTTTATTAGTGAGTATTATTATAACTATTACTATGTTCTCAATTGCAAAGTAAGCGGTCTAGTGTAGATACTCCAGACACATGAAACTGATCCGAAAAATTCTTTAATTTACAGGCAAGGTATCTGGCGGCTCATAAATCAGTTTGATGTGACGTTTATGAGCCGCAAAAACTTGCCAACTCTAGGTTTTCTCTTTTTTTTCGTGAGAAAAGTACCTAATATTTATTGGATGAGTAGGGTACTACAAGAAATAGGATAATAAAATTTAGGTTTTATGTAGGTACAAGTCGCCTAAGGTGGATTAAAATTTGTACAATTGTTTAGTCCACTTAAATTTCTTTCTTCAGGTACTACGAGGTAATGCAAATAAATAGTGAGTACAATCTTTCAACACAACTAGTAATGATAAGTGTATTTAACTTCTAGGTCCAAGGTATGACACGCTTGTCTAAAAGCAATCGTTACCTTCAAGTAACTATTGCTTTTTTGATTCCCAGATTAGATTTCCAAAAATATGTACTCAGGCAAGGGGCAATCTCTTGTGATTATGTATACCTCTATTCCAAAAGTCATACAATCAAACTATTATATGCCTTCAGTAGGGGTATCACATGATGCAATTTATAGTTACTTTAAAGAATTGTAATATTCATCGATTTCTTACAAGCTGTTAGTGTACTGTCATCATGTGCGAACATTAAATTTACAAATGAGTTAATATTATGTAAATTATAACGAAACAGATAGAAGTATAAGAATATGTACAAAATAATTCTGAATTGCATTCAAATTATGACTTCGCACAGAGCGAGCGAGCTATAAATTGATTTAATGATATCGCAACGAAAAAACAACATATTGGACTGCAAATAACAAATAAGTGTTGCCTAAAACATTCTGCATACCTAAAATAACTGTCAAATAAGTTATAACACTTTGAACAAATATTAACTTCTGAGATATTGTATTTTAGTCTCAATATCGAGCGAGCTTGCTTTTTAATTCCTTGCAAAAGGCTTGCAATTCTATTTTACATAAGCCCAGAGTCTAGAATCATATCTTCAAGTTTCAAATGGGGTCGTACTTTCTACGTAATACACCTGTTTTTGACGGAAGACGCTATTACACAAAGTTTCCGCATGTGGTTGGGAGGTTAGACAGAACTCGTTTCCATAGACATACATTAATGAAATCCATTTTAGAAAGAGCAGTAAGCAGAACCTACAATTGGAATATTAGTACGATGATGATGATCATGGAGAAAAAGTAAAGAGATAGAAGAAGAGAGTATTCAAATGTACGAAAAAGAAGTAACATTTTTAGCTGTCTAGCCGTCTCATCAACCGTAAACGTTTCATTACTACTGTAAGTTAATGTAATAATGTTCTAGCATATTAAATTAACGTTGCGTAGCTTACTACGCAACGTTAGTTTTTTTCCTAGTCTAGGACTTATCCTAGACTAGGAAAAAAACTAGAAAAGTCAGACATATATTAGTTCAGTTTGACCTTTAGGTACGGTGTAGAGGTCGCAGGTAGAGTAGCCCGCCACCACAGAGAAGCGTTGTACAGAGAGGATTAAATTGGATCTCTCACCGTAGTACCCACATCAATTGTTCACTCGGACAGTCAAACAAATTAATACCTGATTGCTCCACTCGATGGGTTCCGAGCAGGGTTCAATAGAACCCAATTATATGAAACTCCTCCGCGTCTGCCATCGTTATACAAGAAAATAAAATTAAAGAGCTTAAATATTCAAAAGTAGTTTCAAGTTTGAATGTTTTCGTGTAGTGTAAATAATGTTATTTCATGTTTCACTAGTTGTTGCCCTAATGTTTAGAAATCGAATGGATCTGTTGAGATTTATGATTACTGTTCCTCTCCCTTAGGTGGTAGCGTGATGATATAGCATGTATTATTCCTAGATATTGTAGCTTTTTATAGGTGAAGGAATTATTGAAATCGGTCCAGTAGTTTCGGAGTCAACAAACAAAAGCACTAATCGTTTATAATATTAGTGTAGATTTATTATTTATCTTGTTGTGAAGTGTGTTAGAAGTTAGGGAAAATGGTATTCTAGAGAAAATATAAAATGGATGGGAGGAATGTCAAAGAGATAGGATCAACTTTAAGAAAATAGGAGGTCCAGAATGGATACGTAGAGCAAAAGGTTGGTACCTTTGTCGAAAGACAAGCTGTTAAATTTGACAATGGAGAGCTGAATGCTGAGAATTACATTTCAATAGAAAGAATTAACAAGAAATAAAATATTAGTTTTAGTACCTCTATTTTTGAATAATATTCATTAAGTACTTATGTAACCACTAACAGACTTTATTATTATATACTCGTAATAAGAATATTTCAGGGATAGCCGTGGTATGCCACTGTATCCTATGTCTTGCTTAGCTAGCTACTCTAAAGTGGGTGGCATACGACCAGCGCTATCCTGGAAAATTTCTTGTTTAATATTTTTAGAGCGTGATTTTTAAATTTCAAGCAATAAAATTGTTTTTATAAGCAGATTTATATATATTTTTTGTATTATTTATGGCACATCAGTTTAACTTCACCTCACCTGATGATAAGCTGAAGGCAAAGTCTCAGGAAAGAAGGTCACCATTACAAACACGTACAATATTACAATGGTGGAGCTCGTGTTGTATTGAACAGATTCAATAAATTCGAAATCAAATATGTACGTACTTTATTGTGTTGAAAAAAGGATAGGTCAGCAGAACAAGATTCTATTATATTTCATTTCTAACAAAACGTCAAAAGGGGCCCTCTTTTACACGTGAGCGAACAGCTTAGAAGAAGATCTCAAGGTTCAAGGTATCTGCTACATAATATAATAATAATTCTTACTATACGGAATATATACTTACTGCATCACGGAAAATATATATGAGACTTATTCATTGTTGTATTGTGCGCTCAAAATCATAAATGCCGTGTACAAGTCGAGAGTAAACATCACTTATTCAGTAAGTTTGTTATTGGCAGACATTTTTATATTCTCTACACTTTTATTCTTATGCAGACAGCTATTTGGCTTCGAAAGAGTTTTTTTAATATGAATATGAACATAATATTTCCTCTGCTACTACGAACATCATCGAAATTGCAACTCACCTACTTTTCACGAGAACAGTTTAAATATTTTGATTTTTGACTGATTCTATCGATGCAGTAAAATAAATATTAGTCCTTGTTTTGTAAGTAATTTTATGGACTCTTTTTTGAACTACACTTGAATTAAATATTTAATTTGTATTTGGTAAATTTTCCACTTTCAATGCTATACTATGTCAACATTTTTTTTTAAACTGTCAACGCCTGCCAATATAGTGCTTATACAGCATAGAACAATAAGATAACAGGAAGATTTGATAATGTTTAACATAGTTTTCAACCTAAAGTATTTTTTTTATCACTTAAGTAGCAGACAAGCACGCGGTCCGCCTGTTAGAAAGTAGTTACAGTTGCCTGTGTACGTTTGCAGCACCAGGAGCGTCACATTTGTGCTAGTTGCCATTATAGAGAAGCGGTGAGAAGGGGGAGGGGGCAGAGGAGAAGGCTAAGAGTCTCTGTGTTGCCAGTGCAGAAGATAAAGAAGGGTTTCTTAGTCTTCCCACTGATAACACAAAACCTAATAAAGTAGGCTTTTAGACACTACTTTTTCATACTCCTTATGTGGCAGACAAACACATCCTTTCCATTAGGTGGGCCGGATTTGATGGAAAGGGGTTACCGTGGCCTACGGACGTTTGCAATACAAAGGGCCTCATACTAGTGCAGCTGACCGAAAACTTGCTGTCAATATCTAATGAGTACATAATCGAAGTCTACTCTCTCTCTCTCACTCTCTCTCTAAAAACACTTCTTAAAAAAATTCTAACCAGCGGAAAAGGCTTAATTGCAAACAGAAAATTTAAAAACTTTTAGCTTTTCTTGGTAATAAACCAGAAAAAGATTTCACCCCAATAAAAAAAAATTACCGCATTTTAATTAAAATTGTGTTTTATTAGCAAACAGACTATTTAGGTAGGTACAGTGTTACAAAGCCAAGGATTAGGCGGTGAGTTATGTCTGAAGCTTCAGGTGAATAATGGAAGAACGTTTTAATTATTTAATGACTCGTTTAGTATTCGTCAAGACATTTTAATTCGTTTATTTAGACAACAGCCTTCGAAATACAAATACATTGTAAATAATATGTATATTTTACCAACATTACCTATTCATAATACGATAATGTATAATAATATATAATACGATAATATATAATGTATATGTGTTGTAGCCTTTTTGCCACTTCTCATCAAGTGGGTCGTGTATTTTACTACCTAAGTGGTACAAAGCAAAAACTATTACTAGAGAAACAATCCTCTTAAATTATGGCCATGGTGCTAGCAACAGCACCAAAATATCGGAAACTCCAAACAGTTGAAGGTAAAAATATCCCAATACCTGTAATAATAATGTTAAAGACACAAATTATCATAAATACATAATGTTACTTAATAATAATTAGACATATAGATCCACTATCCCACTATTTATATATATGACTGGAAACGGTGCGCACTGTGCGGTATGAAAGGAGTTTCATCCCGCGCACGCTCAAGTTGTGGACTAAGCTCCCTGCCGTGGTTTTCCCAAGTGACTACATTTTGAGGTTCTTCAAGAAGGGCATTTGAAGGTTTCTAGCACGTGTGTGACGCCTCTGGTGTTGCAAACGTCCATAGGCCACGGTGATCGCTCCCCAAAAGGTGGGCCGTGTGCTTTCCTGCCACCTAAGTGGTATAAAAAAAAAATATAGTCTAGAGTCATCGGCATAGCTCGAAGAATAAATAAGTTGATGTGGCAGTGAGCATCAGTCTGTTGAAGGACCAATGGCACTTGGAGCAAATAATTCCGAGAGTGGAGATCACGAGAAGGTGAATAGAAGGTGTTGCGTCCCCCAGCCAGATGTATTTAGAACCTGAAAAGGTGGCTGAGGCGGACTGGTTGCGGAAGATTATTAGAGAAAATTAAGAGAGACCTATGTACTGCTCTACAGTCTACACTGTGGTACTGACAGACGGCTCTACCCGTCACCCTCAGGCCCGCATTCATGGAGGTCGGAGTCATACTGTGATCTCCGATGCCTGAGTTGCCTCAGCTCATTGTGGATTGTGCGGGCCCTGAGTCTTCACCGGGCCCGCTCCGTCGCCTCCTTCTCAAGCATCACTTGCTTACAGAATGAGGCGGTGGTGAGAACTGGCGAGAAACTTCAGTAGGCTGATTGATTGATTGATTCCTATTGTATTTACCTAAATATTATAATTAAGGTTAGTATACATTATTTGGAATTTAAAAATATTTTCATTATGTTGATTCCTATTCTAAATAATGTAATGTAGTATCACTGACCCATTTATTATTTTGCATGCATGCGGTTATTCCCTCGGCTTTTATATTCTTCAAACAGCTTACCCTGAAGTGAAATTCCTTAAGACTTCGTGAGAAATTAAATTCCAGGCTGGAATATGGGGAGAATTATTCTTAGATTTATAATTTCATGCCAGGGAATTTGCAATATAATGTAATAACCTGAAGGAAGTTATTCATTTTAGTTTTCAATCTTTTCAAGCAGATCTGGTTGATTACTTTCTTGCTCAACAATTTTTGTAGGATGAAAAAAGTTGTTTGCATGTCAACAGTTTTTTTACAAAATTATTGTCGTTAGTGAAACCTGGGTATTAACATGATCATATGATAAATACAACAATTTACTTTTTGATTTGCTTAATACTTGGGTTTCGCTAACGATATATCATGCAACTATGAGAGTTACGAGTATTATCAGCTACAGCATTATTTAAGTACTAATATCGTGTTGAAATTTTATACAACAAATTAATAAGTACTATTGTCTGAAAAAGCACTACCAAGCATTACCCAGTAGCAGGACATAGGGCTCTCCCAACTTGCGCCATTGCGACCAATCTTCAACAGACATATTTTATAAACGTTATATCTTTTTTAAAGTAGGTAGGTATTGTATTTAAAAACTACCAAAGAGCATCTAATACACGTATAATTTAACTATTATTTCAGGTAAATCAGTTTGTTAGTTATATAAAGATATCACTTTGAACCATTTTATAATCCTGTCTTAGAATTTTGGTTCAATGAACTGTTTCAATCAAAATGAAATTATTTTTAGGAGATTCCGACAAAACTATTTCATTAAGAGTTTTTATTTACTTAGGCTAATAGAAAATGGCCACTAGTTACAGTAATAGGCCGCACGAGTGTTGCCGGAGTGAGTTAATTAAATCAGGAGGACCATCATTAACGACTTGATACCTCAACTGAGTTAGGACACGTCGCCCGACACAAGTTCCGAATAAGTAATGGCTTGAAGTTAGAGAAGTGTTGATTATGTTGGTGTAACTGTATCTTTTTACGGGAACTTGACTCTCTGACCATTAGTAGCAGTTTAGTTAGTAGGTATTTGGTATAAATCAATTTATGAACATTTCTTTTCACGAAAATTACTTAATCTAATGCCTAATGCCTCCACATGCGCAGTGAGCGTGGGTTCGATTCCCCCTCAGTGCTAATATTTATATACATGAATTCGATTATTTGCATTGGTCTGGTCGTGCTCCGGAAAGGACGTTAAGTTTTTGTTACCGGTTGTCATACGAACATCTATGGCAATTGGAGCTCTTATTTTAATTTTAATTTAATTGCAATGTTTCGATATCACCGATGGGTTGTAGAGGTCAGAATATGGCAGTCGCTTACCGGAAAATATAAAAGTTCAGCCAAATCCGTAGGTAAACTGGTAAAAGTTAGGATAACGTAGAAGACATAATTTAATTTAGTTTAATATATTTTTAATAGTAATAGAAATTAATAGTATTCTTTTTAGCCCCTAAAGTTTTACGATTGGGTTTCTCGATAGCGTAATAATAACTTTCGATCATAATGCCTAATGTAACACCATGCTAATAAATTTGAAGTCTAATGTACAATATTTTTAAATTGCATTTTGTTTTGTTTATTTATTTCCACATAATAATAAAAACCCATGTCGTGGCTCTGCAGGCAAAGGTATGATTAGACAGTTATTTCTGTCCCTATAGAAATCATACTATATATCACCACCATAAACTTATTAGTTAAATGGACATAGTGTGCAAGTGGGATACATTATTTTTAGATTATAAAGTGATTAAGTTGTAAGAAATAGCTGGCTGTCATAAATAAAGTATATTTAAGTCCATTTGACATTTTAAATTCGGTAACGCAGTAAGGAGGGGACTGTTGCTCTATTTATCCTTGTAATAATAACTTTACGATTTCCAGTGAATAGTAGGTATATTTTAACAGTAACTTTGTAGAACTGGAAAATTCTTAAATTATTGCATAAATCATATTCGCAACTGCACCGGGTCTAGGTTGTGAGTTCGACCAAACTTCGACTCTCCACCTAACTTTTTAATTTCGGAACGCTCCACGAATTTGGCCATTATTAAAAGTAACAACTTCAGATGGTCTTTTTAAATTCAATTTAAAAGGCGCGGTGTGATATAAAGCTTTATTTTTTTTCCCATAAAAAACCAAGGATTGAATACATAGGTAGTCTTCTTATACCACTTGGGTAACAGACAATCACGCGGCCCACCTGATGGAAAGTGATCACCGTGGCCTATGATACGTTTGTAACACCGGGGGCACACATTCATTCTGCCGGCCATACAGAGAAGAGGGTGCTTGAAGGGGGAGGGCAAAAGAAAACGTTTCCAGTGAGCTACTACTGAGTAACTCACCGCGGGAAACACAACACAAGGTTATTATTAACCTCGTATTATTATGATTATTATCTGCGTACAAGACTGAAATACTAGCAATAAAGAAATATAGAACTAGAAACATTCATAAAACACCGCAGAATAAGTGTTAAAGTTTTTATTGTAACTAGGGCGATGAGAAAGAGCCACGAATATTTGAAGAGATGAGTACGCGCAGGTTACTAGTGTGTTCGAGCCCATTACCCAATGAAATTTATAATAGGGGTTGTGAAATACAAAATAAGCAATAGCAAGTTACGTGAATGATGTACATGTACGATACCACGGACAATCATTGTACAACGGTTATACAGATATAGACAACTGCAATATATTGAATAGCTGCATGTTCATATTTAAAAAGGATGCCTCTTCGCGCCTGCCAAATATGTAGAGAATTACGAACGCGGTCAGAATCCCAGCGCATTTTATGATATAATTTGTTTTGACAGTTTCATTATTTCTTTGATACTGTGCCAGCTTAACATTCTCTTCCTCGAAGCTTCCTTGATGTTAAGTGTTAAAATATAATTATTTACTCAGTAAATAAAAATAAATGACTAGGTACTGTCACTGGGCAAACTCCCCCTATCATCTAGGTACATCTTATTTTATGTTGTTGAAGGTTTTTGTGGCTCGTGTTCTAGAGCTATCGTGGACTTCGATCCTGTTGGATCTTTTGTGTCGACCTCAATCTGGCTTCTACGTTTGAGGATAACCTTCTGAATTAGGGTGGCTATTTATCTTAATTGTAGGTGCATGTAATTCTCTGGCATGGATTAGCCCTACATACTCGTTGCCTACCGAGGTAGTCTCCCTCGCACATGTGTGTATCCCGCTCAGTACCGGCCAGGACTAACACAAATATGATATAATGATGATGAAGTGAAACCAGAGGAGAAGGTGCAAGTGCCCCTTGAGCCCCAAAGTATAAACCTCAGATGCTACCAAGTACAACATTAAAATGACGATGTGAAACTCTGATGAGAATCTACTGTGTCATTTTATATTCTTTTCTCGTACTCCTATACATTCATAGGCATTTTAGATGCGTAGCATACGCCAACTCCATCATACCCTGACTCATATTCTAAACCTTACAGTAAGTGCGTCATGAATTCGAGCGAAACTCCTATATCGACACCATTACGTGCCGATAAAATCGGTGGCATACGTCTACATCAGTTTTGCCCAAATTCAAGGTCAAACTTTACAGTGATCCTTTTCCCCAAAGTGACTATTTGTACACACAAATATCTCTTTATTGCTTATTGGAAACGTGTTTATTTGATAAACTGTGTTTATTCTGAGAAGGATACCTAATAAGTTCAAAGCTACCAAAGTGTATGTTTATTTGTATTTCATATATTCCAAGAATACATAAGTGTATATGAATACCCGTGGGGCACGTGCATGCTATTTATACTATTAATCCATGCTAATCATTGTTAAATAAAGGTCCTCTGTGTGAAGGAAGAAATTTACCCCTACCGCCCCCCCCCCCCATTTTCCTGCAAAGCGTGTTGTAAGATATCACTGCGAGAGAAGGAAAACTCAAAATAAAACCCTTGTACCAACCCATTTGGCCAACGTGGAAACAGAAGTTCAAAACTTCCCAACATTGGGAGAGTCCTATGTCCAGCTGTGGACTGCAATAGCTGAATTTAATTATTAATTTAACTATTGTGAATGGGAATGTAACTCTGTCTGTATGTCTGATACACTTTCACGACTAAATATTTTTATGTTATGTTTGACTGAAGTGCTTGCGAAATATTTGTGAAATATAAAGGTTAGATGGCGTGCTTTAAATGATACATAGCCACAGATAGTACGAAAATCGTGTAGTATCACAATTACACTACAGTTGACCTATGTTGAACTACGTGCAGTTTATATTAATATTAAACGTAGTACGCGTTGCGCACCCTCTCACGTAGATATAACTAACGACACTTGTTCACAAACTTGCAATTTACAATCGTGTGTTTGGAACTAATACTTTATAGTTCATAGATATGTATAGCACCTTAACATTACATAGTGAATTATTGGTAGATCGTTTGTACATTAATTACGAAAAATTAGTATGTAAATTGTGTGTTTTTATATGCATAGGTACTGTCTGAATTGAGCGAGTCGTCATCATTCATCATTTCAGCCACAAGACGTCCACTGCTGAACATAGGCCTCCCCCATCGACCTCCAATCCGACCGGTTGGAGGCGGTCTGCATCCAATGGGTACCCGCGACTTTGACTATGTCGTCCGCCCATCTCGCAGGAGGCCGTCCCACGCTTCGTCTACCGGTACGCGGTCTCCATTCAAGAACCTTTTGGCTCCAACGGCCATCTGTTCTTCTTGCTACGTGCCCCGCCCATTGCCACTTCAGCTTGCTAACCCTGTAGGCTATGTCGACCACTTTCGTTCGTCTGCGGATCTCCTCAATTCTAATTCGATCTAGCAGAGAGATTCCGAGCATAGCCCTTTCCATAGCTCGCTGTGCGACCTTGAGCTTTCTTATGAGGCCCATAGTGAGGGTCCACGTCTCGGCGCCATAGGTCATCACTGGCAACACGCACTGATTAAAGACTTTTGTCTTTAAGCACTGAGGTATTTTGGACGAGAAGACGCTGTGTAACTTCCCGAACGCTGCCCAGCCGAGTTGGATTCGACGATTGACCTCCGCCTCGAAGTTTGATCCGTCTAATCGGACCATCTGTCCAAGGTAGACGTACTTGTCTACAACTTCGAGGGTCGAGCCTTCAACTGACACTGGGGAGGGCCTTAGAATATGAGCATTCGCCATAACCTGGGTCTTGTCCATATTCATCTTGAGGCCCACCTGTTGAGAGACTCGGTTGAGGTCGTCGAGCATTGTGTTTAGATCCTCCAGCGATTCTGCCATGAGCACGATATCGTCGGCAAAACGAAGGTGAGTGATGTATTCGCCATTAACATTAATGCCGAGACCTTTCCATTCCAGTAGCTTAAAGGCATCCTCCATTGCATTGGTGAAGAGCTTCGGAGATATTACATCTCCTTGTCTCACTCCCCTCTGCAACAGTATCGCCGCTGTGCTCTGATCTTGTACTCGGACTGACATGGTGGCGTTTTTATACAAACACTTCAGCACTTCGATGTACCGGTAGTCTATATGACACCGCTGGAGAGATTGTAGCACTGCCCATGTCTCGATCGAATCAAAGGCTTTCTCGTAGTCCACAAACGCTAAACATAGTGGCAAGTTATACTCCTGAGTCTTCTGTATGACTTGCCGCAGCGTATGAATGTGGTCTACGGTACTATAACCTTTTCGGAAACCGGCTTGTTCGGGCGGCTGGAAGTCATCAAACCTGCGTTCGAGACGATTCGTGATAACCCTCGAAAACAGCTTATAAACATGGCTCAGAAGCGAGATGGGTCTGTAGTTCTTAAGAGAGGCTTTGTCACCTTTCTTGAAGAACAAGACCACCACGCTTCTGTTCCATGCTTCCGGCGTAGTACCTTCGAATAAGACGGAGTTGAAGAGCTTCTGAAGGACTTTAAGTATCGGTGTTCCACCCGCTTTCAGAAGTTCCGAAGTGATTCCGTCTTCTCCTGGTGCCTTGTTATTTTTAAGCTGCTTGAGGGCCACCCTAATCTCGTACAGGCTGATGTCCGGGATATCCTCGGTGTAGTGTCGGGTTAGCTTGGCTCTTGGATCTTTAACCATATCAGTAGCAGGCTTAGTGACTGAGGTATAAAGCTGTCCATAAAACCCCTCGATCCCCCCCAAAACATCTGCCTTAGTCGACGCGACGCTGCCGTCCTTCCTCTTCAGCTTTGTCAACTGGCTCTGCCCAATAGACAAGTCTCTTGCGAACACTTTGGAGCCTTTATTTCGCTCAATCGTTTCTTTAATACATTGAGTATTAAAGGCACGGATGTCGTGTCGCAAAGACTGCTGGATACGTCTATTGAGCTGCCGATGTGCTTCAGCGTCATTGGTAGACTGCAGCCTCATAGAGCGTCGTTCGGCCATGAGTTTGAGGGTGTGATCGGTGAGCTTCTGTGGTCTATCTCTTCGACGGGGCCTGAAGAATTTGGAACCCACTGAATGAACAGCTTCAACCAACCTGTTATTTATCTCGTCCACTGTACTGCATTCTTCTAGGCAAGAGAAGCGATTCGAAAGTTCGAGTTGAAAGCTCTCGGAGTACTGTATATGGGAAGCTCTAGGTCGGAGCGTAGACCTCATCAGACGGGATCTCTCCAGCTTAACATTAATATTCAATGTGCCTCTAACCATTCGGTGATCACTTCCGGTTTTCACCCTATGGATCACTGAGACATCATTGAATATCCGTCTATGCGTCGTCATGATGAAGTCGATCTCATTTTTGGTACGACCACCGGGGCCCATCCAGGTCCATTTCCTGTGGGGCGGCTTCTTGAAGAAAGAGTTCATCATAAAGAGTCGCTCTTTCTCAAGAAAGTCGGCCAGCCTCCAACCCCTTCGGTTACGCCTCCCATACCCATATTGCCCCACTCTCAACTCGTTATCACCTCTCGTACCCAGTTTTGCGTTGAAGTCCCCCATAACAATAGTGAAGTGTGATTTAGAGGCATGTATGGCTCTACTAATGTCCTCATACATAGCCTCCACTTCATCATCTGGTCGTGTCGAGGTCGGTGCGTAAACCTGTATGACCTTCAGCAAGTATCTCTTGGACACTCTGAGTACCAGGTACGCGACCCTGTTCGACACACTCGTGATGGATATGATGTTGTTTATGAGGGACCTATGGACGATGAACCCGACACCACCTTGCGACTTCTCGTCGCCCTCCCGGTAGTAGAGCAGGTTGCCAGACTTCAGGGTTATTGTGTCCTCTCCCTCTCTTCGGACTTCGCATAACCCAACGATGTCCCAGCGCAACCTGCTCAATTCTTCTTCCAGCTCTGCTAGCTTCTCGTCTGTCCTCATTGTGCAGATGTTGTGTGTCACCAGTGACAACCTACGTTTGCATCGGTTGTCCATTGTGCATGCTTTGGTCGTCTGACGGAGGGATCCCGCCCGGTGATTCTTAGCACCCCTGGCCCCAGCGCTCGACTGACGCCCGTCAGGCGCGTCAGCGTTGCGACTGGAGCCCCCGGGCACTTGGGGCCGTTTGGTGCACACCAACATCTTGGGGGGTTTTCGGACCGTATACCCGCCACGCTGGTCCAGTGCGGGTTGGCGGGTAGCCAGAGCCTCGTTCGTTGGTCGGCAGAGGGCACCACGGGCAGGTGAGGTTGGCTTGGGTCCCCAAGGTGGTGGAAGGGACCCCTTACCCTCCCGCGAGGAGCGAGTCGTAGAGAGCCAATATTTGATGTTTGACATGAAAAACATATAAAGTTGACAAATCAGTGCATGGCCTTTACAAGCATTTTTTGTAACTAAGCTGTCAAATTGACTGCAGCAGGGTTGTTGTCCCAGTCCAGTCCAGTTGCTATCCCTGCATCGGAGTTCCCCACCCTGATGACTTCGACAGTTGCTTTTACACGCCCCGCTTGAAGGATTTATTAGCAACTTGATGACCCGCGCAACTTCGTCTGCGTCAGCCCGTTTTTGCAACATTTTTCATTCCTACTCCGTACCTGTTGGTCGTAGCATGATGTTATATACATATAAACCTTTCTCTTTAACCATTCTATCTATTAAAACAAACCGCATCAAAATCCGTTGCATAGTTTTGAAGATTTAAGCATACAAAGGGACAAGAAAAATAGGGACAGAAAACGCGTCTTTATTTTATACTATGTAGTGATAGTGATAGTGATAGTGATGATGATCATGCTGATTTGAATCTGATGATGATTTGATCTTTATTTTAGCAAGTTATACGTGTGTTGAAAACAGTCGCCTTGGGGTCTGAAGTAAGGCTGAACCGCCCAAATATACATGTAAAAACAAACAGTATGTCAACATTATTATTCTATCTTTAGTTCAAAAATAGAAATATGCAGTAGAATGGTCTTACAACGCTCTAGGTGTAATATTTAAGCATTATACAGTGTAAAGGCGTCTGCTCCGCACCATTAGAACGAAGAGCAGCGTTCGCGAGAATAGCATCAAATTGCTGAAAGCTCTGGAAATGCGACACATCGCTTACTCGCCGGAGACACATTTGTAGATAATAAGTGGTTTTACGTATATTAGATAATTTAAAAGTTATATCTTCGCATTATGTTACGTGTCTCTTTTTATATTTGAGTCGTCAAATGACTATACCTCGCCTGATGGTAAGTTTAGATGCGAGACAAAGAATAGTCACCGTCATTATAAATGTTTTCCCTAAAATTGTAGTTTCAACTTTGATGACCTCGATAGATGTACTATTTTCACGAGAGATTATTTGCAGATAACTAGCGTCGAAATCATAATTTAAAATAAGTTTCTCCATTGTACAACAGCGTTTTGAGTAGAACATTTAATTGTACTGAGGCAAAAACCTAAGAGACAACGAAGTTTTTGTCATCTTCGAAGCAATGTTATAAATGTTATAACTGCTGCTATAGCACAACGTTAAGTTTCAATTAAAATTAATGTCGTGGTTTAACTGAAGCAGTGGTTTCAAGAGGCAGTTAAAACTACTCGAGGAGTGAAAGAATGTCTGCAAAACTATTTTTTTTTGTACTACCATTTTTTTCTGTACACGAACACGCGGCCCACTTGATGGAAAGTGGTTACCGTGGCATATGGACATCTGCAACACCAGTGGCGCAGACAAAAGGTTTCTCGATCTTCCCACTGATCACACAAAACCTCTCCAGTGAGCTTTGACTACCCTAGTCACCACCACTAATCACCACTTTCCATCAGGTGGGTAACGTGCTCGTCTGCCACTATAGTGGCATAAAAGCTTTTTCATTATCAATATTCAATGTTAAAATAATCCAAGTCGAATGCTCAGAGCTCACTGTAGTAAACTGCTTTCTCGTAATCCACAAAAACTATGCATAGCGTTTAAAATTGTACTCTTCAGTGTCCTCTGTACAATCTGCCTAGCAGTATGGATGTATTCTAAGGTATAATAACACATCGAAAATATTTATTTACCACATTTTTAAGTACTTTTAAGACAGTCGTAAATGTATGCAGTCATAAATTGTGTGTAAAAGCTGTAAAATGTCCAACCCAAATACAGTAAACAAACAAGAGTTAGAGCTGCGAATGTATCGGCACATACGTCACGAGAACATACGACCAATGGTAAAGAACTTAGCTGCAGATAAATATCTTGGAGAGCGACCAGAGTCGCGCGACAACCACATAGCCCGCAACATAAAGTGTTATAGCTGTTAAACTCATTCGCGTTTTGATTGTTTGTGAACTTTCGCACACCTACTTTTACTAATACATTCTGTAGTCGAATGAAAAAGCAAGATGCTTTAAGTCAGTGATTGTTTGTACAAAAAAGGTATTAAATTTTTGGAACATAATTTAATTTGAATGATGCAGTGTTTAAGTATCAAATGATTCAGGAACTAACGCCTCCACCATCTGAAGGTGATTATGTCGGACTCGAACCGACTAAAACGCACGCCGTCTATGGGTCTTTGATTACCGGAGGTGAGATTATACAATACATATGTATCACACCCCAGCAGACCCGGGAACATCTCTTTGAGATAACTCGATTCTTCTAATGTGGGAACCATAGTGTCCCTTTCTAGCCCCCGGATATGGCACATTCCACCGCCACTGTCGCGACCTGCTTCTGTTAGGGTGACAGATGGCTCCACCGGTCACCTCCAGGCCCGCGCTTATGGGAGAGGGATGACATTTTGCGACCAATTTGTTTGGTGCTGAAGCTAGCTATCTATTAGATTTACTGTTTGATATGGTTCAATATATCAATCATTAAATACGGCATCAGTCAGTTGTAATCAATCTTTTCAGAAAACATGTAAGGCTGCCAACAATAATGACCTGAATCGTGGAAAGGTTCATTCGTAGTCCATATATTCGCATCAAATGTGTGTTTTAATAGAGAAAACTGCCATCAAATCAAATAGTTATTGGTTGTGAACAGTTTGAAACATATTTTGCCTGAAATTGATAGAAAGAAAGTTAATATCTTGTAAGTAGGAATTCAAAAATTATGACCGTAAAGACAGTAGCAAGTCACCCTATGGATATTGTCAAAGCGACTGCGAAGTAAGGCCTCAATAAGTTTTTAAATCTTTATTAGATTTACGGCTGTATATGGCTATATGCAATATTTTATATAGGTCGTTTTGATTGTAAAATTTGAACTCAATCGATTAAAAACTGTTGGGTTTTAAAGCGTACAGTGCGCTCTAAAAGTTTCTAAAGAAACTGAAACTAAAATTGTATGAAGTAATAGGTACCACTTCACAACTACTAGTCTTAGTAGCTACTAGATAATAGATCTACTTATTAATGTAATAAAGTTTAGAATACTACTTGCATGAGTTTACTTATTTTGTTATGAGAAAACAAGACATCGAGCTAGTTTATTGTATTAGAGCTATTTACGTTACGTTTAGTTGAATTAGACTTAGCATGGCAAAGGATTATAGATCTTATGGTGTCCAAAAACTTTAGGAGCTCATTAAACATAACCCGAGTTAACATTTTTATGTCGACCACTCAGAAATGCCATCAATTCGATGGAAGAAGAAGACTAGAGAGGTTTTGTGCTGTTATTAGATAGACCGAGAACCTCTGCTTTGTCTTCTGCACTGACAACACAAAAACTCACTTAACCTTAACCCCTTCCCTCTCCTCTCTACATGGTCAAAAGCAACTGTAACGCCCCTAGTGCTGCAAACGTCTGTAGGCCACGGTAACTATTTTCCATCAGGTGCGCCGTGAGCTTGTCTACCACCTAACTTCTTTGATTTAAAACGTACCTTTCTTCCGGTTTTTTATGGGAAGGGAAATGAGGGAGAAAATGGTGGAAGTTGTCGGGTTATTTATGAGCAGATCTTGATGGTTTTTGGCAGAAACATCAAGGACATAATATACCTACTGAAAAATAAATATTTCATTTATAGGTGGAATTTGGGACCGCGGTCCCGGTTCCAAGAACCG
This sequence comes from Pelosia muscerda, assembly GCA_963691645.1. NCBI lineage: Eukaryota > Metazoa > Arthropoda > Insecta > Lepidoptera > Erebidae > Pelosia > Pelosia muscerda. The sequence goes on along the minus strand of OY829105.1, from coordinate 18,485,330 downwards.
ACTCATTCCTAATTAGTTGTTGTGAAAAAAAAAGAAAACAAAAGGTGCACGCGAAGTCTATTGTTAACATAACTACTAGTTATTTACTTGATACCCCGTGAATCTAAACCAACACATCCAAACAATATGATCCAGTAAATCTAATCACCATACTATTGTACGTGCGATACAATTGAATCACCTGCTTGGTCTTAAACTATCTCTCTCACTCATATTAGCTAGAAAGAGAAGAAACCAACAATCTCAACGTAGTAATATCATCTTGATGTCTCATTGTTATTGCAGTTCCAAGATCACTAAATACAGATTATATCTGAAACACATTTGCATTTTAGACGGTGTTTTGTTGATGTGTTAGGTTTAATATCTCGTCGGGAAGTAAATTGTGAATGTTGTTAACTATTAGAATATTGTTAACGCGGCAAACGTTACTCAATTTTATTTTCTGCAATATTTATGCTTAAGTCGTCAAATTGACTGCACCACGCCTGGTAAGCAGCGGGGCAGTCCAGAACATGATGGCCGCCGTTAAAGGTGCTGTCCTTTCAATGGCACGGCAGCGGTGCCCACCCTGACGGCCTCTACATTTGTGTTTTCACACCCCGCTTGAAGGACCCGAAACCGTAGGATGAATGATGAATGTTTCCTGAGCATTTTAGGACTTAATGGTGCGACATAGAAAAAAAAGAGTCGCCGGACCGCTTGGTTCTTGATGGAATTGTTTGTACCGTATGTAGGTGACATCTAAGTCCTGCCCACGTTGTCCTGTGTAGGAAGTAGTGTAGCTAGTATTTATAATATAAGAGAGTATTCAAATTTACATAGGCAAAAGTAAATGCTGGGATTCGAACGAAATCTTTCCCTTACAGGCGGAACGCTCTGACCGCGAAGCTCTTAAGCCTCATCTGAATCAATCGAAATTCTCCTATACAACCATCCTTTGGGACAATGGTGGGAGCTATCTACTAACAATCATAGGAACTGATAGTTCGAATTTCGATCAGGCGTCGCTCTGGTCTATCCCTCTTTAGCGTTCCTAAAGATTTTCAGTTTCTCACTAAAATATTATTTAATTTCAAAGCCTATAATAATGATATTGTCTATCTATGTACTATCATAAATACATTTTAAATTATAAACTTACTACACAATGTAGATAAGCCTTAGCAATCAGTATAGCAATTCTGTTAATCTGTTTATTAAATTCGATATGAAGAAATAGTTCTACTAACTTTAGTAATACTAAGCCAATAGTGTTCTGTTATCTGCGCCTGTCGTATAAGGTGTAAGTTGCCATATATATGTGTGGTTTGCTCTATAAATAGGCTACAAGTACAACAGCTATGTATACATATTGCGATAAAATAACAAATAACAGAACATAATTAATATTTCTTAAATTGGTTACGTCAATATCATTTACCGACGGTAGCCTAGCGGTATGGGTAATGGACTGCTAAGACGAGGTTTCGGGTTTGATCCCAGGTTTACGATGGCACGCACCAATGACTTTTCGATGCTTTTCGAAGTTATGTGTGTATTTATCGTAGATTTATAAGTGCCTGGTTAATGGTAATAGGCTCACCACACGTGGGAATACAATGATTGCTGAAATGTGGGTGTTTATTCACCGCTGCCTAACTCTCAAGGATAAAGACGTCTCTATGTGCAAGCATTTGTATGTAATTGAATTGTTTACGAATTGATCCCATTCTCGCAACGCCTGAGTTGAAAGCCATGTTTTATTCCAGACTTTACACTATATCTGTGCCAAATTTTTGCAAGGTTCGTTCAAGTTAGAGCGTTGATTAAGCATCATTAAGCATAAGAGCATCTATCAAACATACAAACATTCAAACATCTTCACAAACTTTCATATTTATAATACTAGTAGGAAATTGAATAGGGTAAGTTAGAAGGATCTAACTAGATTCTTCTTACTCAGTGTTTATTTTGTCTCAATTTTCCTTTATCTCAATCATTACGGTAGGTATAAACTTCACAGTGAGTTGTTATTCACACAATTTATCCATCTTCTTGGTATCCAAGAATACAAGCTTATAAACACTATTATGAACAAATGCTGACTTGCAACAAGCTTTTAACGCTAAAATCATGTTTCAAATCGAGTCTCATAGCATTCCTCAAACATTTTGCCAGTTGCAATACGTTCAGTGCTATTGTGATAGCGTTAGCAGAATAGTAACAGTTGTACACTAATATTAAGAGACTTTTACGTAATCCTGTTTTATTGCCTGACCAAGTGACCTATTTTTCTTAACTCCTTACAAGTAGCTTGATGTAAACCAGTGTGTATAACAATAAGTTCCACTAAGTGCCATCAATCAACAGTAAAATAATAAATTGGGTTCTTTCCGTTACACCAGTAATATTTCTACTGTATTCTGAATTCTGACGTCCTAAACCATCAAATATAGTTCTGCCTTATGGCACACACCTCTATATATTCAACATACACATGTCAAGTTTACAAATCACATTTGAAGAAGAACATCTTCTAACCCTCGTAATATGTGTTGTTTTTTATATTCTGTATATATTTTATTTGTATTTTTTACTGCACTTTTCCCAACTGTACTGGCTGTAAACAGAGACTTCCATCTTCAGCTGCAAATACTTGAGACGTAACGCGACGACGACGTCTAGTTTTACACCTTTTTATTGTCATTTTCATTCCAGATTTAGATACAGGTGCCTCGTTTATCTGCTGTTATTATTATACCAGTCCTTACCTTTCATTTCTTTATAAGAGTAATTTCTTTCTATAATACTAGCTGACCCGCGCGACTTCGTCTGCGTCACCCCGTTTTTGCAACATTTTTCATTCCTGCTCCGCACCTGTTAGTCGTAGCATGATGTTATATACATATAAACCTTCCTCTTTAACCATTCTATCTATTGAAATAAACCGCATCAAAATCCGTTGCGTAGTTCTAAAGATTTAAGCATACAAAGGGACAAGAAAAATAGGGACAGAAAACTTGACTTTATTTTATACTATGTAGTGATAGTGATAGTGATGATACAATCTAAAATATATAAAATTTGGTCTACGACTTGCACCACATCTACCGTAATGATATTAGTCAAGCTTATGAAGTCTTTTGAAGATTGTTCAATGATCATACCTATAAAATCAACATTAAATACAATTTTGATCAGCGTGTTTCACATGGTTACTGTACCACTATCGAGAGCTCAATATTAACATTCAAAAAATCAGACAAAAATTTACGTAACTGTAAGTTGCATCGCAATCGGATAAATAGTATAAGATATACTTATACAGGTTGTTATGAAAACGCTTTTTTATGGCAAAAAAGTAGTGTATCAGCAGTACAACCTCTGGCAGATGAAGCGTTTCCATAACAACTTGTATAATGTACATGTATTGTCACCGTGTTCATCCATCATTCTGGCATCAGTCTTAGCCAGACCAAACTGATGGCAGACTGATGATGATTATAAAAGTTATGGCTGAAAATATTTCAAAATCACGCTTTCTCATATAAATCCGAACAGATTCCTTGAACCAAAAGAGATAGCAATTTACATGTTGTAATCACCAACCAAGTGCGTGCATTCTAGTGTGAATATCCTTTTTAAATCTTGCATCCCACGCAAGCGGAGTCTAGGAGCTGAGTCGTCGCAGTACTTTAGGGGTTAATTGCAAAATACTTACTTTTGCTCCGTCTCCCACAACACGAGCTCTGAACAAATTGGATGTGTAACTCAATAATTAGTTCGGTTTTACTTTTTCGTAGGAGACGATGTAATATGAGCGAGTAATTGACCTTCTCATAATGAGTTTTCTACATGAAAGCCGTTTCTAGTCAATGGTATTACATTACTGGTTTATTTGATGAAAAAGAAGTAGTGAGTGAATGTTAGTAGGCTGTCAAGAAAGGCGTCTGAAGTATGAAATAGTTTGTAGAAAAGAAATCTTATACCATATTATGATTACGGGAATATATTTAAATATAGCTATGAACATATACTGTATAAGTTAGTTTGTAACTATAGTTAGTGCTAACTTATGATATTTCCAAGAAACAGTAAAACTCGTGTTATAAACCAGAATATACAAAGTGAGTCAAAGAAAACATTGAAGGAAAGATTATCCTGTAAAGGCTTATGAAACAGTAAAAAATATTTATTATTTATGTGGCAACTCTCATACTAGTTACACGAACTTTGTCAACCTGAAATGAATCAATTGTCTCATCATCATCATACAAACGACATTCTGGATGCATCCAATACTATATTTGTGGTACTGTCTGCGCTGGGTAATAATGCTCTGTTATGTTATGATCTCATGTACTCCTGTAGAATAAACAATTGTATGGTTATTAACAAAAGTGTCACATGGGATTTGAGAACCTAAAGTTCTGATCTTCACAAATTGAAGTCATTAACAAGAGACATTAACGTGAACGTATTCACGGTGAAGTCCCGTCTCTTCTAGTGCGTGACGTACAAGGCGGCTATGGGATACGACTGTTTAGTAACTGGCAATAAATTAAAGACTATATATTCAAGCCCAGTTGTTTGCAATAGTGAAGTTCCTGCGCCCTACAAAATACTACAGCTAATAATAACCTTGTGTTGTGTTTACGGCGGTGAGTTAGGGTTATCAGAGCTCATTGAAGAGCTGTTATATTGTCAGTGGGAAGACCGAGAAACCCATTCTTATCTTCGGCAATGATAGTACAGAGACTCTCTTAACTTGCTCTCCCTCCCCTTTCCCCGTCTCTTCTCTATCTGGTCGGAAGCACGAATGTGACGCCCATAGTTGCAAACGTCCATAGGCCACGGTAACCACTTTCCATCATGTGATCCGCATGTGTCCACAACCTAAGTGGTATATAAAAAAGTTTCACTTTCCGTTTGTTATTATCAATCGCGGTATTCTATGGGGCGTAGGTATATCCCTAGTCGATCTGCTAAATTAGGACGGTAGATACCGTCTTATCCTACTTGCATTATCACTCTTTTAGTTTAGAAGTTATGGATGCTTGTTCATTGTCACATAAGTTAACACATTGTTTGCTCATAGTAGTCACAGTTGCAACCTATACATCAAGGTGCTAAGGCCGTAAGACGAAGCACACGACACAACATTGTTCCAACGTCATAAATCCAACTGTCGCAACAATTACATGTTTTGGATGCATTTCGAGAAGTATTATGGAACCTCTCAACCTCAGGAGGAACTTTGCCTCACTGTGTGTGTTGTTAACACCTGTACAATAGTTTGTGTTTAGAAGAATTGTTCAACACGATTGCCACAGGCAGGGAGTTCATCCACATGTCACGCTTAGAAATTGTGCGCACTGTGCTGTATGACTTCATCCAGCGAACCAACGCTCAAGCTGTGGAATGCATTCCTTGCTGTGGTTTTTTCAAGCGACTACAATATAGGGTTTTTTAAGAAAGGCATAATAAGGTTTTACAAGATCCGCAGCTGTTGTTGCAAACGTGTATCACCATTTTCCTCCTACATAACAAAAAAAGTGTAGTAAGTAGATTTTAAAATATTTTTTTAATTATGGACTTCTTTGTGTTCCGCTAAATATGTGTGTGTATTATTGTGATAAAACTTTAACATTCATTATTCTTAGCGATTACCTAGTTGCGTTCTAAGTTCTAACTCAGAATCGATCGGGCTATTTACCATGTTTATTAATTTCTTTACGTAACCGATATTTCGGCGCTTTTACAACCGCCATGATAACAGTGTACAGTAACAGTGAATATGTAAATGACCATGTCAATCTAAAATCATACATTCTAACTCAGAAGCCTAAAGCCAGCTTATTGTTTACAAAATATTATTCATAGGAACAATTTTATTGTACTCCACAATCTATTTTATCAATCCAGTAAAAGTTCATTAGATTAACTTCAAGTTGGATTAAGACACAACACAAACATACTAGTGAATTACTTAAATACTTATAAAATTGATTGTTATCAAAGTGTTAGTATTCTAAGATAGATGTTTATTAAATCTTGTTACGAAACTCAAAATGAATATCCTCCGTGATGAAACTATAAAACCCGCGATGGTTCGTTTAACTTTTGTTTCAGTTTTGCTTGGTCTCTTATTAGAATTTATATACAAAGTAATCCTTCCAAATTGATAATACACCGTAAAGAGCTCGCTTAAGGATTTCAGTCTAACAACGTTTTTTCTTGTTGCGAAGTTCCTATACCTACTTCAATTTCATTATAAATATTATATACAAAAATAACTTAAACTAGGTATACATTTTTTACAGTAAATAATCAAGGTAAATGTTTCATAAAACGACATACAAGTTTGCACATTTGAAAGAACTGTAGTAGATAGATTGTATGTTTTTATTTAGGACATGTCAATTTGACTTCACCCCGCCTGATGGTAAGCTGAAGGCAAAGTTTCAGGAAACAGTGTTAACATTACAAACAGGTACAATATTCCAATGGTGACGGTCAGCTTGATGGGCTCATCTGATGCTATTTCACACCCCGCATATATCAGGGACTGCAGGAACAAGGAAACGGAAAGATTTTCTTCTAAATACTGAATGGTCTGAATACTAAAACAATAATATCAGACAGCGAGACCACTATAATTGGTTAGTATTAAGACATTTCTTTCACCGCTGGCATAGTTTAAATTCTACTGAAAAGCTTTTCAAAAATTATATGAATTTAACTTTTTCAATAAAAACTTATTCAAACTATTCCCGTGGCCTAAAATGTGACTTCCAAAGTTTCATTCACACGCTGCGCTCAAATTGTAAGTAATTTGGCATCTGTTGGTGTAGCCTCCAATAGTATCGATAAATAAAATGGCGGACTATAATTTTTATGAACACTCCGCCTCTGTCGCTGCCGGTGCCAAACGATACAGCTACATTTTAAAACTATGGATTTCGTACACAAGATAAACAACTGCGTATTCGAAATATAAAGTTCATATACAATTGTTTGCTTTCTTTTAATTGTAGTTTTTTAAATAATTGACTAAATATATATGACTGAAACCCTAACTAATGCTGTTCACCTGCAATTTGATGCACCTGCTATACAATCGATGAAATGCACAGGATTATCTTTTAGAGTTGGGAGACTCAACGTCATTCTGACATATCAATTAGGAACAATATACAGACCTCTACATATCTTGAAATCTATAGATGTTTCTAAAGCACAGATAATTATTCACTTCTAAAGCAATAGTTATCATTATAAGCCAATCATTATAACTGACGGTGATCATACATTTCTTTATTTATTAGGCACCTGACGAAATATTTTATCCTACCTGCCGGAAAGTGGTTGCCGTGATAATGAACGGTTGCATTTTCAGGGTTGTCACACTCGTGCTGCCGACGATGTAGAGGAGTGAGGAGGGGACCGGGTTAAGGTTAAGAGAGTTGTGCTGTGCTGTCAGTGCAGAAGACCAACCAGTATTTCTCGGTTTTCCCACTGATAACACAATACCTCTACAATGAGCTCTGGCTACCGTACTTACCACCGGAAACACAACACAAGGTTATTAATTAACCACGGTATTTCTGAAACGCGCAGGTACTTCCCCAGTTGGACTGCTGAAATTAGGACGGGGGATACCGTCAATATTATTCTTAAGAGATGAAAGATTCAAAAAATATTTTGATTACTAAAAGAAAATCTAGCCCCCAGTAAGTTATGATTGTAGAAACTACTTAAAAGTAAAGTATTGTTATTAATAACTTCGGTTGAGTAAGTTTACAAAGTTCAGCCCTTTGGGCAAAATAATATCTCGTCATAATAAGTGTATTGAAATCTGTCTGCTGTAAGTAATAAAATAAATATTAAATTTTAGAACAAATAAAATGAATATCGAAAGAATCATTAATGAGCCTATCGCAGTCCACTGCTGGGCATAGGCCTCTGCCAATGTTAGGAAACTTTGGACTACTGTTTCTACGCTGGTCATTGGCCAATCGAATTGGTAAAGGGTTTTATTTCGAGTATATCCATTAAACATTGTTCACATCATCAAAAAATCGCTCAAAGTGCTTATTATTGGATACAATTCGTTTGTAAATTGTAGCTAGGTAATAACAGCGTACTGTTCGCATTTACCGTTCATGTCCGCAAGCACGATTCACCAGAATTTTTACAATTTAACGGGTAACCGATGAAAGTTAAATTTTTAAGTGAAGTCCTTTTACATGCAAATTTATGGCCAATGAATTGATTGTGCGAGAATTCGTATATTGCAGGCTAGTTTTTGTGAAAAACTTCGCTTGCATGGATTTTGGTTATCACACATGTTGTCTCTTGCAATAATCTAGGCAATTTCCTGACAATCCATCCGCAAAAACCATTAATAACAAAAGGAGAAATCCCTAAAAGAGAAATAAATAGACAAATGGAGTTACTTTTTCAATTAACTGTTGATAATAACCACAATTAACAGACAATAATTTATTTCAATCATCGCCATGTTATCAACAATTCACCATTTCAATGAAAAGTGATTAATACCCAAAACTTTGAAACGATTCATCAAAGGTATACGATCTTCTTTCAAGTGTAAATAATTATAAAGAGATTATACAAATTTATCTATCAAAGAGATTTAACGCTGCTATTATATAAGTAATTTATGTTTAAATTTAATTTCATATTCTGTATCATTAATATTAAACAGCCGTATTTAGTTGTTAACGTTAAATCTTTGTGTAAATACTATTTGAAATATCATTTAAGCGAGTTTCGTGTGCCATAACTAGTCAATACTGCCGAGTTTTTTAGTTTTCATAATGTTCGTAATGATAATTAGATTCTCTTCTTAGACGTGTGATATTTACTACTAGCAAGTTAATAAACCGCATAAAAATTCCGAGTCCAGAGGCTACACACATATAACACACCCTGGAAATATATAACTTTTTCTCAAGGCTTTAGACGTGTTTCTTTGAATATAAATGTGTGTAGGGTACGCTGTTTCTTACACATATACGTGATAATACATTCGTTATCCCCCTTGTATTCATTGAATATTTGCACGAATTGGTTTTTATTCTATTCAACTAGTATACCACGCACATATCCCATTTCGTGCGTAGAATTAAAAATAAATAACTCACTATTGTGTTTTCTCGCAGCTCATTTGCACAATTATATTGTTTGATATATTATAGTTGAAAGTTTACGTGAATACCAATACACATCTATTTCCATCTTACCATTGCTTGGAATAAATCGTTTTTAGCAATAAAACCACCAATTGCATATGTAACCTAAGTGTGTATTGTGGTCCTTGCTAATTCATTATTATAACTAATATTAGTGTATAATAAAAAGAGATTTCAATCTAAACTATATTGAAAAAATAAGAAGCGTTAGAATACTTCAAATCGTTTATGTACTGTTTGAGTACTATTTTTAGGACATCTTCCTTACACGTTTTATTCCACTTAACGATGAGAATAAATTGTTAATACAAATATTTCACCAATCTGTAGGCATGTTCCCTAGGGATATGTATGCTCATCAGCACTGTGATGTTTAAAGACAGTGTTTATCCACTGCTTAATCGCAAAAATTTTCACAAACATTTTTCAAAGATATGTATGAGACGGCTTACGATGTACATGATATGAATATTAAATTGTTACTACAGCCTAAACTGTGACCTGCGATAACACCCACGAACACCCGACTGGTTTTCAACATGTCTTTAATGTGGCTATCCATTTACGAGTAACTGTACAAATCAAACTACTACAGTGTTTAGAATCATGTATACTACGATTTACATTTTACTTCATTTCTTGCCTCCGAGTGAGTCAAAGAAATTAACGAATTTATTGACACCGATATTTATAGGTAAATCATCTTCTGGTGGGTCATTTGCTCTGACTACCGTTTGTGTTACTTGATTTGGTTGAACTTGTGCGATGGCAGGTGCTGCTTTTGTATTACCATTGCCCACTCTACTCTGTGCTGTAGCCGCAGTAGTCTTGATATCATTAACGACGACTGGTGGATCATGTTTAGTAGACACCTCAACAGTATTTGTGCTTGGTTGTTCCCAGATTTTGTAGTATCTTCGGTATAAGTTGTCCCAGAATTCTATTTTTTCTTTACTAAACAGTTCAGTCTGTACAGTTAATTCTGAGCCAATGTTGAGATAGTAAACAATATCTTTAGTTACTGGTTGCCAGGTTACTAACAGCTTATCATCTGGAGTTGGATTTCTATAAAGTAAGAAATTCTTATTTTAATATCACAATGTAAATTATTTTATAAATATAATAGCTAAAACATTTTAAATCCCGTCGCAGAAAATTCATCATCGAGTTACACCTGGTCTATGTAATAGTTTTATATCTGCCAGGTGTACCTGAATGAAAAACAGCAATTCTTAGTTCTTCTAAAATAGAATTAGAAAACAACGCCATATCTCAACAGAATTTAAAGCAAGCCTGACATAAAATTACCTACACTAAAATAAAATATTTACCCGCACTTAGCAAAGTTGGTCCACAGTCCTATCATTCTTTCTCGTGTTTTTTCATCCTGTTCTGAAAGCTTCAAATCTATTTGGAAATCATTTCTGAAAAGATATCCGAGCTCATCAATATGTGTTGCTCGTTTTAGGTTTATATTAAACAGTTTACGCGAAAGATTAAGTTCTCCAGTATAATCAAAGTTATAATAGTAAATTGGCTTACTAATAACTTGAACTAAATATTGGGCATTCCTGTAAGTGTTTACGTTAACGAGCCGGTCTGATATTAATTGTAATAATCCATCAACAGCATTGTCTTTTAAGTATAGCTCTTTGAATTTCTTCACAATTTCTAATGATTCTGCAGAATCCTTTTCAATGTTTAGTTCTTCTGGAATAAGTATTTGTAGATTGTCCAATTTTGGATCAAGGCCATACTCTAAAGAGCACGCTCCTATCATTATTGGTATATTTGCTACTCTTCCAGATGTCAGTAAATCATTGTAAGATTCAGTGATGAATGCTTCCACTCCAGGAAATTCTTTTTCGATGACAACATTTTCGTAGACACTTAGCTTTTCAAAAAATTTATCTGGCGAGTTTATTGTCATGTGAGCTTCAACAATTTCTTTAGCGGAGCAGTTACGTAGGAACTCCAGAATTTCATGAGGATTTCTCAACTCACGACCTAGAACTTTAGTTAATTCTCTCGCATTTTCTAATGAATTTTTCTGCAGGGTAAAAGTATTCAATGCTGTCCCTGACTGAATGATTGCCTGGGAAATCAAATTTTTAGTTAAGGGACTAGCTGTTAAAAAGCTGACCGCAATACCACCTGCACTTTCACCGAAAATAGTAATATTATTGGCATTGCCACCAAAATTTTGAATGTTAGTCTTTACCCATCTAAGTGCTTGTACAATATCTTTCAAACCAGCATTCCCTGGAACTTCAGGAGTATGCAAACTGAGAAATCCCAGAACACCACATCTATAATTAAAAGTTACCGTGACTACATCTTTTTCTACCAAGTAATCAGGGCCATAGAGATCAGTATTTCCTGAACCACTTGTAAATCCACCTCCATGTATAAAAACCATGACGGGTAGGTTTGCCATATATAAATTAGGGGTGTAAATGTTAAGAAACAGGCAGTCTTCATCGCCTTCGTACTCTTTGCTACCAAAAATGTTAAACTGTGGGGCTTTGTTCCCTTCAGAGATGGCAGCGCGGACTCCAGTCCATGGTTCTGGTGGTTGAGGGGCCTGAAATTGAAATATAATGAAATTATTTGTCGTATATTAATAATATTATCACAATGATATAATTCGACATAAATATTTTTTCTCATAAATAGTTTGAGATATTTTAGTACTATGTATTTTACTATTGGTATCGTTGGGACTTTTAAACCGTGGCGTGGGTGACCCTATCGCGCTATGACGTTATAGGTCGAATGCACTATCTATCCACCTCTGAAAATCAGCACTGTGGGCCATTAAGTAGACAACATTGAGTTGAGAGGCGGCCGTTATTTTATAATGATTTTCATTTTAACTATTATTATATTTTGTTCATATTGTGAAGCATGAAATAAAACGATTTTTCTATCTTCCTTTCCTTCTTCATATGTCGCATGAAATTTGACTACATAAGTTAAGATTCAAATGAAAATTTGTAAGTCAATCCTGTTAGATCTTACCTTGAATCTCAAGGATCCAACCGGGGGTTTGGCATAAGGGATGCCCTGGAAACTGAAGAACGACTTGCCATTAGGTGTGGTTGCAATACGGCCTTGTAGCTGTCCCTGTGCGACTGAAACGACGGGTGTTTCAGCCATCCTGCCCACTTTGAAAAAATATTTTTTTTTTATGGTGGTAGATCTAAATAGGTTTTAAATAGTATCTGACTAGTATAACAATAAGTAATGTAAAGTTGCCATGCTAAAACTTGTGATTGATGCATCGTTGCTAACTGGTTTTGTTCTATTAACCGCATAAATAGTCACTTTGTAATCATTTTAAGTATCATTACGATGTTCAGTATTAATATATAGATTCATTTCCTAATAGATTTAACTATCTATTTTAAATGCGTCATAAAATAGCATAGCGCCTTTTGAGTATTATTATCAAGTTGAATACTTAAAATTATGATTCATTGTAAATTATTTTTTGACATAATTGAACCTTTGAAAAATTTACAAATAGCTTATCAGATATGTAATCAGTTATTCGGTTTATCGCTCAATCTTGTAACGTTAACGCAAGTGTGTAGGCATGTGAATAGTTATCTGAAAAAAAATATTTGTATCATTTTCTGTATGGATTTGATTTCTATTGACATTGGTTAGTATGATAGTAGTCCGGATTTTTCCCTTCAAATAGGGTAAAAAGCAATGAAAATTATAGTGGAATACTTAATGATACGGTAATTGAAAATATTATGTAGTAAAATGCAAAGATAAAAATGAACAAAGAAAAGTTAATTTGCAACAATTCTCTACTAGGTATGAAGTAGGTACTTATAAATAATAAATTTATTTGTACGTTTTTTACAAATTGTTTTAAGTTTATCTTTAATCATTGATATATTAAAGTCGTAGTCATGTTTTAGGCAAAAGTGTCAAGGCTTACGCAATTACTGTTAACTAATATCACCTAGTGGTTTCATCCGCGTAATATCGGGATTCAAAGTATCTGAAATTACTCAGGAATACTCGTAATGTTGCAGTGTAATGGTGACATAATTTTTGAAATCAGTTCCGAATGCTATTTTAAACTTACATATTTTCACACATTTTTACTAATTATGATAGTACCAACATTTACTTATAGTTTCTAGTTCCATTCTATCGTAATTATCAATTCAGTAGTTTTATGATTTGAAACAAGTCTTTCACTTCTTCTTCCACTTAGGTGGTAAAAAAGTACAGCATATTAATAGTTATTAATTTTAATTTATTTTTGTGGTGTTTAGAGGATGTCCTAGTATTTATTTCTTTTTGTGACTAAAACCATTTTGATTAAGCCAATTGTGATCTTTATAACTATTTATTGGCATGTTTTTATCCATACTTAATCATTATCTTGAAAACTAAAGTAACCCTTCTTATAATTAAAAGCCAAATTTAAAAGAAATCAACTTTTCACTCACCGAATACAGTCACTGTGGCCAATGACAAACAATACACTGTGTAATCTATACCTAGACACATATAACTGATAACATAATGATAACGAATTTAAGATAAATATAGGTATCGATGTATTAAAAAGATGATTTAATAGTGTAGGTCATTTATTTAATTATATTTGGATAATTCTCACAAGTTCTAGTATAAAATTGCCCCATGTAACTATCGATATTATTTTTTTTGCAGTAGTTTCATGTAGTTTGTTAATGAATTAGGGAGAATAGATTTATCTACCTACTTCCACATGAAATAAGTATATTTTTAATTTCTTGTCTGTTTGTCCGTGACGGATGTAAAAATTGCTGAACGGATTTTGATGCGATCTTGGTTAGACATAAAATCTTCAGCAATCGGTTGAGTACTTTCGGAAATAAAAATGGTGTGCGGAAGGCATAGGCTAGTTGTATTTATATTTTTGCATGAGTGATTAAAATAATATTTACTTGTTACAATTGCTAATTTCTGCCTTCTACTACTTTCGCATTTTTGTTTCGTCTTATATGTGATCTGCACAGATGATGATTGATTGATAAAGTTACTACCCACAGAAATTCATTTCCAGGATAAAAATTGGCCTAAATGTTATCACTTTAATCAACGTTTAGACCTATCATCATCATCCTTACGCCTATCCCGGTGGCAACCAAATTTGTCACCTCGTAGTCCACGCAATCTACCTACATTCCAAATTTCATTCAATACGTGAGATAATTTTTGTGTGAAAGAAAACATCCATCCATCCATCCATCCATTCAATGAAATTTCCACATTTAATAATATGAGAATAAAGTGAGATATACTTACATAATTAATGTTACCTTGATGGATAGTCAAATTAAATATGAGTAACAAATCAAACTACTTCAGTGTTTAGAACCATGTATTGTATTTATTTTACGACTCTGATTTAACATCACTTCTTACCTCCGAGTGAATCAAAGAAATTAACAAATTTATTGACACCAATATTTTTGGGTAAATCATCTTCCGGTGGGTCATTTGCTCTGACTATATTGTGTGTTACTTGATTTGGTTGCAGTTGTGCGATGGCTGGTGCTGGACTTACACTAACATTGCCCACTTTATTTGCAGCTGTAGCCGTTGTTGCCTTGATTCCATTAACGACGACTGGTGGATCATATTTAGTAGGTGCTTCATCAGTATTCGTTTTTGGTTGTTCCCAGATTCTATAGTATTTTCGGTATAAGTTGTCCCAGAATTCCATCCTTTCTTTATCTATGTCACTCTGTAGAGTTAATTCCGAGCCAATGTTGAGACAGTAAACATTATCTTTACTTACTGGTAGCCAGGTTACTGACAGTTTATTATCTGGAGTCGGGTTGCTATAAAATAAAAATATTCTTATATCAATATCACAAATATACATTAACAGTTTCAAACCCTTTCATAAAAATTAATGAGTGCCGCCTGGCAGATATAAAAACGATTGGTACAGCTGGTCGAGTCAGTCAGAACCACAAAAATATAGTATTCTTAAGTAACTACTTATATAACTACTATAACTAATTATAGTAGAGTATAAATCGTGGTACTACTTCTTTGTGTGAAATGTGGGTGCTAGCACCTCTGCCTACCCCTTCGGGGTTGTAGCTGATAAAAAAATAAAATAAAATAAGAACTACTTCTTTCAAAACAGCAATAGAACATGATATCAGATCTCATGAAAACTTTACTAAAAGAATAGGTACTTACCCACATTTAGCAAAGTTAGTCCACAGTCCTGTCATTTTGTCTCGCATATTTTTATCCTGCTCTGAAAGTTTCAAATCTGCCTGAAATTCATTCCTGAATAAATATCCAAGCTCATCCATGTGTCCTGCACGTTTCAAATTCACGTGAAACAGTTTACTGTTAATATTTAGTGCTCCAACGTAATCAAAATTATAATAGTAAACTGGTTTATTAGTAACTTGTACCAAGTATTGGACGTTCCTGTTAGTGTCTACCTTAATGAACCGGTCTGATATTAATTGGGATAATCCATCAAAATCATCACCTTTAAAGTACAGCTCTTTCAGTTTCTTCACAATTTCTAATGATTCTGCAGAATCCTTTTTAATGTTTAGTTCCTCTGGAATGAGTATTTGTAGATCGTCTATCATTCGATTAATCCCAAACTCTAAAGAGCATGCTCCTATCATTATTGGAATATTCGCTAATCTTCCCGATGTCAGCAAATCGTTATAAGATTCGGTAATGAGTGCCTCTACGTCGGGAAATTCTTTTTCAATGACAGCACTGAAGACATTTAGCTTTTCAATAAATTTTTCTGGCGGGTTCATTGTCAAGTGCGCTTCAACGATTTCTTTTGGGGAGCATGTACGTAAAAACTCCAAAATTTCTTGAGGATCTCTTAGCTGACGGCCTAAAATTTTAGCAAGTTCCCTTGCATTTTCTAATGAATTTTTCTGTAAAGTAAACGTGCTTAATGCTGTTCCTGACTGAACGATCGCCTTGTTAATTAGATTTTTAGTAAGAGGACTGACTGTCAAGAAACTAACAGCAGCACCCCCTGCACTTTCACCAAAAATAGTGATATTACTGGCATTGCCCCCGAAGTTTTGAACGTTATTCTTTACCCATCTGATTGCTTCCACAATATCTTTCAAACCAGCATTTCCTGGAACTTCGGGAGTATTCAAACTGAGAAACCCTAGTACACCACATCTATAATTCAAAGTGACGATTACAACATCTTTTTCTATCAAGTAATCAGGGCCATAGAGATCAGTATTGCCTGAACCATTTGTGAATCCACCTCCATGTATAAAAACCATAACGGGTAGGTTTGCTGTGTACAGATTGGGTGTGTAAATGTTGAGAAATAGGCAGTCTTCATCGCCTTCGTACCCTTTGCCACCATGCAAGTTAATTTGTGGGGATTTACTCCCTTCAGAGGTAGCGGCGCGGATGCCAGTCCATGGTTCTGGCGGTTGAGGGGCCTGGAAGCGAAAGAAAATTTAATAATTATATTAATAGTACTGTTTTATCATAAACATTTTCCATGATAAATTGGCAATTCTAGTGTCAGATTTCAAAGTGATTTTCTACTCGAATGTCTGTGCTGTATGATTAAATATTGACATAAATTTAAGCATCACACACACACAAATACATCCACTCCTATTAGGGGCTTTATGAATTACATTATGGGTATCTCGGCAATGCATAAAATTGCCTTAGTATGCCCGCTCCCAACCATCCCCTGCACGGGTCAGCTGGGTAGACCGGACTCAGTACGGGTTAAGAATATCTGAGAAACAATAATCTCTTTATCAAATAGTACAGAAAATATAGTTTTTGATATGGGATTGAAAAAATAATTGCTCCCGTTAGATTTCACCTTAAATCTCAAGGATCCAACTGGAGGTTTGGCATAAGGGATGCCCTGGAAGCTGCAGAACGACTTGCCGTTAGGTGTGGTTGCAATACGGCCTTGAAGTTGGCCCTGTGCAACTGAAACTATGGGTGCTTCAATCATCCTGCCCTCTCTAGAAAGATAAAGAAAGAATTTAGAACAAGAAAGAATTTTCGTCGAATGTCAATAGTTTTTTTATCCTAGATCTACATACTGCTATTCACCTTCATAATCATTTTTTCTTAAATTTATTATAATTTACTAAATACCGAAATGCCGAATATATAAAAAAAAAATCATCATCATTCCCTGAACCTTTTTCGCTCACTCGCGAACTCAGTTGGGGTCGGCTTTCCAGTCTAACTGTGATGCGGCTGAACTTCGATATTTTCCGTGTAACGACTGCCATCTGACCTCCACAACCAATGGTCTAATGACCAATGGCGATATCGAAGTATGGGTAGTTGGAGCCCTCAAAAGTCCAACCAGTCTAACTTGGAACTTCGATATATCAAAAAAAATATTCTACCTAAAAACTTCACATGAGATATTTTAAACATAAATATCACCTTTCGATTATCAATCGAGCAGAATATTCAAATCTGTGATTTATTGCAGATTTTGTGGTTCGTTTTAGCCACCAATCACGTTTATTCGTTTAGGAATGTATTATTCTTTTATCAGATATATAGCTAATAATTTTTCGGTTTATCGTTTAACCTTGTAACGTATAGCGTATGTACGTAGGTAGATAAATACTCGTAGTTACCTAATAAATAAACATTTTGTATCATTATGATTCTATGTATTTGATATTTACTGAGAAACTTGTATTAAAAGTGATGAATATTTATTGTATTTAGAATGTACCAGTTGGAATATAAAATCTCTGAACTATATGCATAGATGAATAAGGTTCCACTAACCACGAAACCCCCTAATTCGAATAAAATATATATTATGTTATTCCATTCTATCAGAAAAACTTACAACTAGAATACAGCATAGAAACAAGTGTAATATACAATGACCAACTAAAATATTTTGCATACTATCATATATTAATTGTAATATAATTGTACATATACATTGTACTTAACGTGTATGGCTCAACTCAGGTATTATTTCACAGAGAGAAAGACGCACAGTGTAAATCCTTTATTGAAATAGTATTTATATAACAATCAATGGCATGTTATTCCTAAAGTTTCCAGAAATTCCAACTGGTGCATTATTCATGTAGAGGATAGTTTACTGATGTACAATTTTAATAATCTTCTTCTGAATTGAACCATCCCGTTTTAATATTATGAGTCAAATATAAATCGCTACTTCACTCACCAATGTCAATCACTCGGTACAGCGCCAAACAATGCACTGAATATTATCAAACCGGTTACAGCTGATAACATAATCATAACGACTCTAAGATATAGGTATCAATGTAATGATATAATTATTTAATCGTGCAGGTAATTTCGTATGTAGTAGAGTTGAGACCTATCCATCCAAAAGTCAATTCTTGAAATAAAATTTTTTCTATATTTGATTTGTGAAATTCAAAATTTCGTCCAAAATGTCACGTTTTTAATAACAAGAGACCCCAAAATCGAAAAAAACAAAGGATTGAAATGGGACTATTCCGGGATATACCCTTTCCAAACAAAAAAGGATTTCTAAATACAAACATACAAAATATATAAACCGCCGAATTGTAAATCTCCTACATTTTTAAATGTAGGTTATAAACAGTTTTTGATTTTATTTTCACCAGGCTCATCGAAACCGAATTTCGAATAGATCTTTAATAGTAGGATTGGTCTTCTGGGTAAACCTAACCTACAGCTACTCAATAGATTGAAAGTTTTGTGAAGTATTTGTCTCACCGCTCTCAGAGATTGACAAAAACTGTCGATTACTCCCGAGAATACAAGCCGCTCAGCAACTGTAAACTAATAAAATAGCAACTGATTTCAATTATGTGATAAATTTAAAAGGAAAGCAAGGATCTAGTATAATTTTCCAAGCAATGATATATTCTTGAAACTTGTTAGATTTGTATTATACGAGAAGAAGTCAAAGAGCATTATTCTCATGAAGTCCGACTGGGGACGTCCCTCTAGCCTACAGAATACCGCGGCTAATAATAACCTTGTGTTGTGTTTCCGGCGGTGAGTAGGCTAGCCAAAGCTGACAAGAGAGGTGTGGTGTTGTCGGTGGGAAGAGCGACCCTTCTTTGTCTTATACACTGACAGCACAGAGACTCTGTTAACCCTTTTTCCCTTCCCTCCTCTTTTCTATATATGGTAGGCCCCTGGTATTGCAACGTTCATAGGCCATGGTAACTACTTTCCATCAGGTGGAGCGCGTGCTTGTCTGCCACCTGAGTGGTATAAATATAAAGTTACTATAATGAGCACAAATAGAGCAACAGTCTCTCATCAATGGTTTTAATACCGAGTCACCAATTTTAAAACGTCAAATGAATTTCAATATACCAATTGATAGGTTTATAAAAAAACGTTTCACGGTTCATATACTGTGTCACTTTCTCACATCTAAGCTTGGTGTAAAACCATGTATATCACTTGCACACTTTATCTGTCCAAGTAATACTACTAAAACTCTGTGTAAATTCCAGACCAAAACTATCTTAAAAAACCAAAACTATCTTGTTTTGCACGTCACACAAGCTAAAACAATTGAGTTAAAAAAAAAACTTAAAGCCATGGTGAGCGGGTATTAACGCGATCATAAGGTAAATTATATAATTTACCTTTTGATTTGCTTGACGTTTCGGCCAGGTTGCACCGCCGCGCCGTGGTCACAAGTTGACTGAATTATTTGCAGATTTGAACTGTTTCCAGTTCTTTCTTTATCGTAAACGTGAACTGAAAGGCACAATGAAGTTTCGTTTAGTTCTGTACTTTTTACTTGTACTAAACGCTTAAGAACATTAATATACAGTCTTTATTGGTATATGTAGTTGAACAAATAAAGGGTTACATTTATTTATTAAGAGTATTCCTGATGCTGATATAAAATTATAAAATATTGAAAATACTCGTTGAAACGAATTCTGTTACGAATTTATCAAAACTAAACGGATTAGTATTTAAATGTATTCGGATAAAACAAACACTGAGTTGACTGGTTACCAGTTGGGCAACGATTTAATGTGCGTGACAGTGATCCAGTTATAATAATATTGTATTTACATTCCGTTTGTTATCGTCGCTTTTTGTATTGATTGTCAGTTTGAATAAACGCAGTGTCCGAGTTAATTTTATTTTATTTTATATTCTAGTGTAGTCTAAAGAGTATTTGATTTGAGTTTAATTTACAAATAATTACATTTCTAACAACCATTACCGTGTGTAGTAATCATGGAACTATATTCAGACCGTTATCAGACGCTAATGCTACTTAAAAGAGAAGAAAAAAACTGTAAACGAATATAATGCCTTTTTTAAAACCATGTTATGCCAATAAATAAACAAATAAATATTCTAGGATAATGTGTTCAAAGCCACCTAGACCCATGGTAAGCACAGCTCAACTAACTCTTGTTTTGTTCTAGAATGTGGATAAAAATACTTAGTTATACTTTTTGTATATACTACATACATTTTATATATAGAAACACCCAGGTCAATGCATATATTCATATTCATGCACATAAATATTTGCACTCAGCAGGAATTGAACTAGAGCCTCCTGCGCACCATTAACGTTCATTTCCAGCACGGCACAGAATCTTGCTTTTTTTATAAACTCACGCCTGTATCCCCGAAGGGGTAGGCAGAGGTACTAGCATCCATATTTCACCAGTTTTTATGTTTACGTCCCAATGTAATAAGTGGCGAGCCTATTGCCATTAACCGGGCACTTATAAACCTGCGATAAATATACACATAACTTCGAAAAGCTTCGAAAAGTCATTGGTTTGTACCATGAAAAATCTAGACTAGACTACCGCGGTGTATCAATCCAGAATCTTGTTAGTTTTAACCTCAAATACTTTTATAGAGAAACATTAAATTTATTTTATAGTCTTTGAATGTTTTCTTCAAAGTTTTCTCGTGGGATTTCTTGTTCTTTAGATCGTTGCTAAGGAACGCTTTCGTCAGAGCGCCGAGTAGATTGATCACTACGTAAACTGAGATAACGTTAACTGAAATAGATCTTCAGCCAATCGCAGGTTTTATTTAGCAGCGTGTTCTTATTAACTTGTTTTTCAGTCCCTTTGGCAAAATTTTGTTACTGTTTTTACTGTTGATCTAGTTTTTCATTAAGTTTTAATAATAATTATTATAAATCATTGCACACCAAATGACAAGTATTCCAATAAATCAGCAGTACAGTTCAATTTATACAGGGTGGAATTTTGTAATGCCACCTGAAGGGGAAGTACTCTTAATACTGTAGATAGAAAATTTTACTCAAAGGAAACATTCCTTTATTTTTGAAAAGAAACAAAACTGCATTCAATGATTTTTAAAAATTCGCTTGCCGCACCCAGTAATCGAACGGACTAAAATCTGTAAAAGTTGCACCCTGTATTTTTTTTTTCCTTTCATTAAATTTATGAAGTTTGTTAGAGAGATTTCATCCTTATAATTGACCCTAACGATCGATGCAATAAAAGTACAGGGCGCAACTTTTACAGATTTTAGTCGATGCGATTACCGGGTGCGGCAAGCGAATTTTCCAAAATCCTTGAATGCAGTTTTGTTTCTTTTCAAAAATAAAGGAATGTTTCCTTTGAGTAAAATTTTCTATCTACAGTATTACCAGTACTATCCCTTCAGGTGGCATTACAAAATTCCACCCTGTATAGCACATAACATACAATTGGTAACCTTATCGCACATGAGGCAATCTCTTACAGGCAACAATGAAATGAAAAAAATAAAGTAGAAAAGATTAAGGGCAGTTTGGTGTACAAAGATTGTTTTTTATGCTTATGTCGTCAAATTGACTGCACCACGCCTGATGGTAAGCAATGGCGCAGTCCAGAACATGGTAGCCGCCGTATATACCTAAGTATATATTATATTCCACCGTAATATAAGAATAGAGTATAAGATATAGGAGTTTAATAAATACCTATATCATAAATAATAAATACCTAGATACATACATACATATCCACACGCTCGTAATCCCCGAAGGCAGAGGCAGAGGTGTATTAATCACCCATATTTCGCCAACTATAATTTTCGGTTTCACGTAATAGGGGGCGAGCCTATTGCCGCCTAATTTTTATATTATATAATAATTTTTTGCACAGAGCGAGAATTCAACCCGCGTCTCCTCGCGTTCACTACCGTCACGCCACAGAGGCTGTAAATGCCATAAGACCTACTTAACTACAATAAAAAGACAAACAGATAGACTGCAACTGTTTGTCTTTTCATTGTAGTTACGCATGCTAGTTGATTCAAACATAAACCTCTAACACAATATTCTACATATTTTCATGTTTCATCAAAAGGAATAAAACTCGTATAAATGTAACAGAAAATGAAAAAAAAATAGAAAGGTAGGCTCGATAGCACTCTCAATGGATACCCTTTGAGGACAGAAATTTCTAAAATACCTTGATGTTGATGATAAAATCCTAGTAGCTTCTTTCCAAACTACCAGCCTTCGGTCTGCCTCTTAGACTGTGCAATTGGGTTGCTAGCTTCCTGCAGGGGCGCAGTATTCGCGTTCTCTGTGATGGACGAGCATCGGAGTTCCTGCAGGTAAATGCTGGTGTGCCGCAGGGGTCCGTCTTATCACCCACTCTCTTTCTTCTGCATATCAATGACATGCTGTCCACCGGCAGCATCCACTGCTATGCAGACGATAGCACTGTACACGGGAGCTACCACGGACATTCTGCGGCCAAGCAGTCCGATATAGCGGAAAAGAGGCGACTTCTTGTCACTGGGCTTGACCGGATCCTCAATTTCCCAATGGGGATCTGAGAACCTGGTCGAGTTCAATGCCAAGAAGACGCAGGCATGCGCGTTTTCAGCAAAGACATCTCCTTTCCTTCCTCCTCCCACTCTTCAGAGCACACCACTGCCATTACAGGATAACCTCAATATACTCGGTATGGACGTGCGCTGCAAACTGAACAACAAGAACTATATCGAGAGCATCATCAAAACAGCTTCGCGTAAACTCGGAGTCCTGAACAGAGTGAGACGTTTTTTCACGCCGGAGCAGCGGTGTCTTCTTTATAAGACACAAATTCGCTCCTGCGTGGAATACTGCTCGCATCTCTGGGATGGCTCCGCAAAGTACTTATTAGATGCTCTCGACAGGTTGCAGCGACGTGCGGTCCGCATTATTGGGAGTCCTGAGGTCACAGAGTCCCTCGAGCCTTTGCAGATGCGTAGAGATGTTGCGTCCTTGGCAGTATTTTACCGTCTCTACCAAGGTGAATGTTCTGATGAGCTCTTCCAACTAATCCCACCCTCCCCTTTCCTACACAGGACAACGCGTGCAGGGCTTAGGTGTCACTCGCATACGGTACAGAATATTCCATCAAGAACCAAGCGGTTCGGTGAGTCTTTTCTCTGCCGTACCATTAAGTCCTGGAATTCCTTGCCGGCGCACGTGTTTCCTTCTTCCTACAGTCCCGGGTCCTTTAAGCGGGGCGTGAAAAAGCATCTGATGAGGCCGTCAAGCTGAGCGCCACCATTGTAGCACTGAACGTGTTTGCAATGGTGACCCTCTTTCATGGGACTTTGCCTTCAGCTTAACATCAGGCGAGGTGAAGTCAAATTGACGTGCCATAGATAAAAAAAAAAAAAAAAAAAAAAGTTCTTTATTGACACACGAGTGATTTTTCATCTGATGTTTTTTTATAGACAGCGGTAGGAAAAATTTATCTGTTAATATGAGAATATCGTATCGCTGAAGTGAAATGTAAAACTATCTATTTGCTAATATCGATATCATTTACGTATAAATTTATTGCATTCTTGAACATTCAAAGAGCTTTTGCATCGCTACATACTTACAATTATCTCCACATATTACCTATATGTAGTAATGAATAAACACCGCGATAGTTTAAAAGTTACATTATTATATATATCTTGTACCTTCCATGATATTACCATAAGTTACACAGTATATGCAATAATCATGTTCGTTTATTTGGTTAAGTTTCTTGAAATGACAATGTTAAACCAATGTGCGTTTTTCACAAAAATACTAGTTTTTGTATATGCCATGCTTCGTTACATTTACTATATAGTAGCAAAATTCGATAAAGGAAAGCCTCCTATATATCCTCACACCTATTCTCTGCGGGGTAGACAGAGGTAAATTAACACCCACATGTCACCAACCATTTCGGTCCCACATAATAAGGGGTGAGCCTACTATCGTATTCCGAGCACTATTGTTAACTTAAACCATGCATCTAAGGCTGAGTCTGGGCTGTATATATATCTATCTGATGTAAAACAGCCCTTTCCCTTAGTCACTTATACAACATCGCATATATAGGTACAACTTCAGCAGAAAGTGCAACCAATTTCAATTTCAACCACAAGTTATAAAGAAGTTCATTAAGAAACTATTATCTGGTATTCAGTCCACCGCACAACAGTCAGCAGTGAAGCAGCAATGTACAAAAGCTGTCACAGTATGCACAGAGTCGGTCGCCAATTGCACCGACTGAGGGGCTGATGTACACCGTGAAAGTTAACAGCACCGTGGCCCAAGCGGAAATGTCCTTATTTGAATATTTCTGGTAGTGTGTTCCAAATAAAATGCATCGATTTTTAAAGAACATGTTTCATCATTTCAGCCACAAGACGTCCACTGCTGAACATAGGCCTCCCCCATCGACCTCCAATCCGACCGGTTGGAGGCGGTCTGCATCCAATGGGTACCCTTTTATTTTTTTATTTTTTTTGGGTACCCGCGACTTTGACTATGTCGTCCGTTCATCGCGCAGGAGGCCGTCCCACGCTTTGTCTACTGGTACGCGGTCTCCATTCAAGAACCACCACACGCCCACTGCCACTTCAGCTTGCTAACCCTGTAGGCTATGTCGACCACTTTTGTTCGTCTGCGGATCTCCTCATTTCTGATTCGATCTAGCAGAGATTCCGAGCATAGCCCCATAATTCATGTATTAACAATTGATCAATCAATTAACGTATTGCAATCCACTGTTGGTTAGGTCTCTTCTCATTTTGGGAGGGTTTAGGCTACTGTTTCCTTGTTGGTCAGTCGGGTCGATATAGGATTTAATTAAGAATTTTTCTTCTCTCGCAGTGATATCGTTTTCGTAATTTTCTATTGGTCGCTTCTTACGATACTCTTCACATGAAATGAGCTGGTAATATTCTTTCTCCGTCACCTTACAGATATATATTAACAAAAAGAAATAATATTTTGAATTCTTATCTTTACTTTCGCTTTCATTTCAAACACGTCAGCGTTTATACTTTCCCTAGTACAACAATACAGTGAACAGCAAGTTTTATTTCGTTCTTAACGTTACTTCTAGTCCGGCACTGTCCAATCATAGAACATATCGCACGAGTGGCGCTGCACGTGACCGCATATCTCTGGATCGTGACCAGCATGACGTAACACTCAGTTCAGTGTATTTCACGAGGTGAGAAGGCAAGGTTTAATGTTTAGTGGATAGTCTACGAGTTGTCGATTACAAAGTTTAACTAGATATGCTGGCTCGTCTGTGTCTATGCTTGTCTTCCTCGATCGTGCGAGTTTATTGCGAGGGAGTTGACGTATAACCTCTTTGAAGACCTGAATCTGTATCCATGTTTCGTTTCGTGTACACTCAAAGCAAAATAATCTTGTACTGACAGCGAAGAGTAATTTCTACAGATCTTAATATAACATATTCTTCTACTCGAATATAAAACACTGTACAGCCTGCATGGCTAATATGCCAGAGTCGGCAACTGATGGCCGGATAGGGGCGTGCGATTATAGTCGGTGTAAGTTCGACATAAGCGCTGGATACGGGTTTATCCGTATGTGTTTCCACACAGGAAAAAAATGTGTATAATAATACATGTTGTCCAAAGTGTAGACGGCTTTAGGAGCAGAGGTCGGACTAAGAAGAGATGGATGCATCGTGTGAAGAAGATATGGCCAAAAAATAAGTGACTGCGGAAATGACATCTGACAGGAATGTGTGCAAAAGAATGACATGTTGCGTCAACCTCAATTAATTGGGACAAGGGCAGGGAGCTGATAATGATAACGACGATAAATTATTATCAATAGTACTATTTATCTATTTACATAGATTTGATCTGTTTATGTGTAGCGTAGAATTAACCAAGCAATATACAAGTTATTTAACATACAAAAGAATATCGTATGTTTACCTCCAACTTGATTACAAAGGAAATGTTTTCTGTTCACACACATGCAGCGCAACTGTAGGAAACTCTAGTTTACGATAATCTGAAAACTTTGTACTACATACTGAGTGTGCTCACAATAAGACGATGCAGTTTTGTAAAACCAAACGAAATAAGAAATAGAAAATAATAAAACCGTACTGCTCTAGAAAAAGCGTATTATGTATATATTTTAGTATAATATGCCAAACTGTTTTCATTTAGATATTACTGCGATATGCTTTCACCTAAGGTATAATGTTTGAAGAATGTAGGCCACCATTAAAAAAGTGAACAATGTTACAAAGACGGTATACAGCTTGATGGCCTTGTTAGATGCGTTTTTCATTCTCCGCTTAAAAGATTGTAGGAACAAGGAAATAATATAAAGGACGTTGTTAAAGAATTTGAAGTATAATACTATAACACAGAACAAAGGTGACGCGTTATGTTGTTTGTTGGTATTGTGGACATCTCAGCCGACTCAAGAGATAGATAACATGGCAAGTAGAAGAGTATTGATCTCTGTTCTTAAGAGAGAGAGAGAGAGAAAAAGAATAATATTCTTTTTTTTCTAACAATCATCGACACCATTACCTTAATATCGATCGAATACGAAGATGCCACTTTGGAGCTCGCTTTTTCCATATTTTTTTTGAATTTCCATATTTTCCGTGAAGCGACTGCCATATAGCCTCCGCAACCTATAGGTGTAGACGATTTCGAAGTACAGCATCTAAGACCGATTCCTGGACTACTTAGGGCTCCAGCTACTCGTAACGACTGCCATATGGCGGTATCCCTAGTCTTAATAGAGCAGTCCGAAGTACAGCCTTCCAGAATACAAGGGGTAATAATAATCTTGTGTTGTGTTTATGGCGGTGAGTAGGGCAGCTAGAGATCACTGAAGAAGTTTTGTATTGTCAGTGGGTAGACCGAGAAACCCTTC
Source organism: Pelosia muscerda (assembly GCA_963691645.1). NCBI lineage: Eukaryota > Metazoa > Arthropoda > Insecta > Lepidoptera > Erebidae > Pelosia > Pelosia muscerda. The sequence continues at coordinate 18,457,895 of OY829105.1, read as the reverse complement.
TTTGTCTTTTGCACATAGCCATTAGCTTAACGAGATCTCTGAAGCGCCACCAAACCATGCAATGTATTAAATTATGAGCGGGGATCGCGCCCGCGTTTCTTGTGTAGCAGTCGCGTTCACTACCGCCTCTCCACATAGGCTATCGTTTTTCTGTCACATTGCAATACAATATTCTACGACCACTCAATATCATTGAAATAATGTTATATTCGAATTGTAAATGCACCGTTCGTTCTGCCTGCTTTAGTATTCATCGTTTGCTTACTCCTCGGCTCAATAAAACGTGTCTACGAGCAAGAGATGATGTACAACGAAGCAACGGCCCATAAATTGTTAACGTGTTATGTCCCGAGACCTTATCGTTGCATCTTATTCTACTGTAGTACGTTAAATAGAGTAGTAAAGGCACATGATAATGCTTGGATCCACTGGGATTGTTGTTATTTACAGTGCAGTGTATTTTAAATAACGTAGATCTCGGGTTCGATCCCAGGTTTTACCATGGCGCACACCAATGACTTTTCGATTCTTTTCGAAGTTATGTGTATATTTGTTGCAAGTTTTTTAAGTGCCCGGTTAATGGTAATATTAAGCTCGTCATTGATTACATTGGGACCTAAACATAAACTGGCGAAATGTGGGTGCTAGCACCTTTGCCAACCCCCTCGGGGACACAGGCGTAAGTTTATGTTATGTTATGTCTTTAATAACTATGGCAACTGCCGTTTCTATCTCAATTTAGGTTATAAGTATATTATGTTTTGTGTAGATGCAAAATTCACTATCCAGAATAGGTCGCTCAGTTGCTAGCTGTAGTTAGTTAGTTAGTATGTTGATTTTTTATCGGAAATTGCCTAATAAATCATTAACAGCACAAAATAATGAAGCAATTAAAATATACTATATTTATACTAGAATTGAAAAGATTTGAATTTATATCTTTTCGATTGAAACTCATTACATTGATGCATATAAAATGCTTGTTCACAAAACGTCGGACGAGCTCACACCATTAGACGTGACATGCTGCACTTGGTGAAATTGCAGCGAATTGCTAGAAGCGCTGAAATGTAACAGCCCGTTAGTCATACTCGAGGACATATTCACAAGTCATGGTCGGGAACACATTCACGTTTGTAAAGTCAACTATTGGGAGGTCACTATCTTAGACATCACTAATATTTTATTCAATTTTTTTTATTTGTGTATCTGATGTATTTTTATACTGTGTAATAAATAGTCATTTATGTATCTATCTATGTAAGGTGTTACCAATTAAGGTATAGGTTATTAATGCTTAATATTAAAATACTAAAAAAAAACTGAATAATGTGTAATGAAATTCAAAAGCAAATAATATGCTAACTGTTTCAAACCGATTTATATCAGAAATACTAAAATGAAGATCGCGGGTTCCAGTCCCGTCGCAGCATTTACTTTTTCCGATATAAATCGATGAAAAAAAAAGGTTTTTTCAATGTTGTTACTTAATGTTCAAGTATTTTTGCATATCAAATTACTGTAACAAAATACCAAGTGAATTAAATTAAGGTGCAGTCATTACATAATATAAATAAAAATTTAATCCGATTTACACATAATTTATGACTTTTCATACATAAATCATTATAACTTGCCTTATCAAGAGATACGGTAAAGTAATGATACCTTATCCTTATCTTAACTGATTCACTCCTATAGTGATTGTCTTCGAAATGGCTCATTTGAAATTTAGTCGTGTTTATTTTGTTAATATTAATTCCCTAATCTTGAATAATATTTTTTTATCTAATCTTGCTATAAATTATGTGTGCTATGACTTACACGAGTTGGTTCACAGAAGAACAGCATAGTAATAATTATATTTCTCGACTTGAACTAGAAAACGATAAATAACTACAACATAACATAACATAAACTCACGCCTATATCCCCGAAGGAGTAGACAGAGGTGCTAGCACCCACATTTCGCCAGTTTATGTTTAGGTCCCAATGTAATAGATGGCGAGCCTATTGCCATTAACCGGGTACTTATAAACTGCGATAAATACACACATAACTTCGAAAAGTCATTGGTATGTGCCTTGGTAAAAACTGGAATCGAACCCGAGAACTTGTCTCAGCAGTTCATTACCCATACCAACAGGCTACCGCGGTACCACAAGACAATTGTATATTAATATTAGATTTTTTGGTTGCGTTTGGAACCTAATCTTTTGAAGATTTCTAATGTCGGTCGGACACAATATTCGAATTGACAAGGCGAAGAGAGATGAGTCGTACAGCTAGTTGTCTCTGCACCAAATTTCAGCCAGATTAGTTTAACTGTTCGAGTATAAATGAGACACAAACATACAAATCTTCAAACAATCAATCATTGAAACATCTTCACTAACTCACTTTTATAATATTAGTAGGATATATGATAAGATTGTATTGAACGGACTTTGCGATCTCCAAGTATCCGAGTCCTACCTACATCTTCTGTGTACATACTAGTTGCGTAATCTTACCAGCAATAGACGGAACATAAGTATGGTTTTCAAGAGGTATAAAAATTCAAAATCCCTTGTATCTTTAAATCAACTAAGCTTATGAACTGGTTTAAGGTTTAAAAACTAAACTAGAACACGTACTCATTGTAAAATAAAGCAGGTTTTATAGTAAAATAGAATTGTACGAATAGGTGTTATTCAGAGCATGTGTTATTTAAATTATACTTCACAAATAAATTATAGCACTTTGTTATTTAAGAGCAATACGGTGTGTGAGCTAGTGCAGGATTTTTTCGCGTTGATAACTAATAGTTCCCGCAAGGCTAGAATACTGAACTTTCATGTTGGACAAAGCTTTATGGAATTCGGTCGGTGAAAATTTCCTCTCTGCTATTGTAGTCTTCTCTTGCAAAAAGGTTTTACACAGCGCATTTTCAGAATTGAGTAGTGATTTCGCTTAGTTCCAGAAGCTTAATACGGTGATTTGAATAGTGTACAGTTGAGTTATAGTATCACTGTTTTAAACAACAGGGCCTACACGTGGAGTGATTTTGGCTATTTCTTTATCACGTTTATTGACAAGATGCCTATTCATTCGAGATTTGATGCATATAGTTTTGTAGTTTTCTGAAATCATAGATTAAAATATGGAGCAGGTCTCCTCACCTCTCTGCTCTGCTTTTGATGCAAGTCTTTTGTTATATTTATATACTTAAATCGTTTATAACAATGCTTACGATTGCGAACACGCTTTCAAAGAGCAATGTATTCAATTTAAGTGTAAGTCAGTACCCGAACGTAGCAACGTGCGAATTATACCTGTGGTATAGCCAGCGTTCATAAGTTACGTTATAAGATTGCCATCAGAGTTATTTTACCCTGATTACTATAACTTAGATAAGATTCAAATGCATTTGTGTGTGACATCGTCGGCCATTTCTTACTTTTCAAAAAGTCAGACAATGGTGAAAGACGGATCCACAGAATAACCTTGTGTTTCAGGTGGTGAGTAGTGTGTAGCTCATTCGAGGTTCAAGGGGTTTTGGGTTGTCAGTCGGAAGACTAAGGACTTTACACTGTTCTATGTTGATATTACGCTACGCTTTGTCTTCTGCGCTGACATCACAGAAACTCGCTTTCCACTCACCACCCTCGTGTGTACCAGTATGTGGGTGACACCTCTGATTTTAAAACTTTCTGTAAAAAAAATCAATAAACAAAGAGAATAATAATAAAACTACTCCTTCCCTGTAAAATAATAAAAGGTAAAATCCTGCATATAAAAAGGTGAGTGAACTCAAAATCCCGTACATTTAATCAGTAATCTTCATAATGTTTTGGTAGACACCAAAACGTTATTAAGACAACCGGTGGCTGCACTAAGATTGTTACAGCAACCGGCTGCAAAGCCCCGCATAAATAAGAAAGTCGCTCGCAGCAATTTAGTGAGATTCTGGTATTTGTTAAATTTATCATGAGTTTGGATAAAACCGCGCTACTTCTTGCTCCTGTATATTAAACTGTGTCCTAATAATATACCTTTACTA